>OZ023243.1:8424732-9024732 GCA_964006365.1 Trididemnum miniatum | reverse complement strand
TAAACCGTGAAATGAGTTTATATCACATTCACAAAACCTTCATAAAAAAAAAAACTGAAAATGTTTGTAAAAAAATTCAACAAAAAAAAAGTTTTATCAGAAGCAAAGTTTCAACTAATCACTTGGCTTTTATTCATGTAATTGAGCTGCAATAAAAAATCTGCGGCAGCTACGTAAGGAAATGGCACGCTAGCAACGTGCAGCGGTCCCAAGTTTTAGCAAATTAAAATCACGAAGTAGCTTGGACGTATGGGACGGAAAAAATACTTCAAAATTGCTAATCCTGAAGTTACAAGAAGTCTTTTTAATCAGTTCTACATAATTTTTTGAGTATTTTTTCTGTGTTCTTTTTACTTTGAATGCATAAAAATCAGTTTAGGAGTATCCAACTAGTCGGGGGGTGCTGGGGAATGTCTTCCTCATTCCCATACACTTTTCTTGATCAATAAATAAACTGTTGGCCTTCACTGAAAGATCGTGTTCCAGAGATGCCTTAGTATGCACCAAGCCTTGCAGAGTATCTTCTGCCTCACGAAGTCGAGTCTTCAACACATTGATTGTGTCATCAATGGTATGGACTTCTTGGGTCAATCTAGAAAAAAAATAAACGAGTCACAACAAAGCTGCAGTACAAAAATTAATCTTACTAATACGACACATTAAAAATCAAAAACACAATTGTGTAAACAACATGATTTTAATTGAAGTTTCTTTTCTCAGTTTATATGTTTGCTTTTTGCATTTCGAATGAGAATCAAAAACATAAAACCCAGTTTTCATTTCCGGCAAAATTTTTGAGGAATAAACTACACCTCATCAATTATTTGAGCTGATCGGCAACTAATTTAGAAGTTTTGACCAGGAGTCTTGACTCTTGATGAGATTTTTCTAGGAAATACAGTGCAGCAAAGGTTCAGAGTCTGAAAAAAGCTTTGAGATCCTTTTGTAGGTTGTTTAATGCTCGATCAAAGTTCTCAGCAAAGCCTTAATAATAATGCAAGATCTCGGTAGCATCGAGCTGCGCGTATAAGCAACCGAACTCGAGTTTTACTCCATGAATGTAGTACTTTGTAGCATTCATTGAAAAAAAAACTATGACAAAAAATATGAAAAATACCTCATCTGAGATGGATCTCGGCAAAGCTCAACATTTGGTCTTCTTGTTCTTTCATCCAATCGCGTTTGAGCGACGCGCATCGGCGCTTCTTTATCAGCGATCGCTCTTTTGATTTGGTTAATTGTTTGTTCGGTGGAGAACATTTCCTGGAGCGTCTGAAACAAAGAGGTAAGGGGCGGTTGATACAAAAAACAAACCTTCTTAACAGCAGTGCAGAATCGTGCCAAAAGTGATTGACGTAAATGTGAGTGACGTCAAAAGGTGTCCGGGTAAGACACCTTTCGAGCGACGATAACGGCTCTTACTTTTAGTAATATGCAGTGTTGCCATTTAGATAACTTTTTGACAACATGATCTTTCTCACAACAGACAACATGTTCTTAAAGTTCTATTCACACTTATCCTTTGCATGGAGAGATTTGGGCTCATTTACACTGACTTTTGATGAGTCAATTGTATGCAGTACCAGTGTTGTGGCCAGATAAAGTAGTGGTTGGAGGCATCGCTATCGGTGCGGGAGATCGCCACCGCTGCAACGTTTTTTCGGAGCTGTGTTGCCCAGGCGCTAAGCCGGGAAGAGCTCAATAATGATTGAGGTTAATATTTTACTATAGAGTGGAAGACAGCTTACTCCTAAAAGAGCTTGTTGCAGTGTTTTAGTTTCAATCTCGATAAGGGAATAAGCAACAGAAGAATAAACCTACGCGGAAAAAGTGCTTGTTCATATGTTGATCTAATGGAAAATTACAAAACTTTAATTCTAGTTTAACCAAGCAGTCCTGAAATAGATATTTACCTTAGCAAGATGCATTTGCAATTTGTTTTTAGCATCAGCTGACTCAGCAATTCTGTTGGTGAAAGCAACATTAACGCTGTTGAATTGGCTCCACATTTCATTGCTGCAAAATTCAAAATTTAACTCACTAAAATTTGACCTAGAGGTAGCTGCATCAATCGATTGGATTTTTTAGCCTTGTTAGGACTAAATTAAATTGCTCTTTTTATGGTGAGGAAAGACTGAGGGTGTCAGATGGCCGGCAACTCCTAAGCGAGCTCGTTACAGCGCTTCGATCGCTCTCTTGTGATAGGAGGATAAATATGCAACTAGAGTAAGAAAGAAAACAAACTAAATTGTTCTTATCATTTTTGATACATGAACCAGGCCTAATTGTCCAGTAGGTACTAGCTATAATGACGAAAAGCTTCCCGCAAAACGAGCTATTATTCAAACGAATTATTACCTGGTAATATTAAGCAGATTTTCGATGTCATCTCGGAGCTTGGACGACGAGGCTCGTTCACTCTGAGATCGAAGCAAGTTATCGTCGCTGAATTTTGCCCAAGTCTCTGGTACGGAGACGCTGGAAAATAAACGTAACAAAACATATTTTAGCAGGTTAAGAGTTATTCAAAAATTTATGTTTTTAGCACATCAAAGAATTTTCAGCGCTTTTCATAATTCAGCTGACAAGTTGATTGAGAGATTTGTGTTATTTGTTATTGCCTGTGCATTTTTTATAACATTATAATGCCAAAATTGCCATTTTGCGACCTACGTAGCATCAACTTTCTCCACTCCGCGATGATAAGCAATTCCGTCGGAGGTGTTTCTCAGCTGATGGCATCTTCCATCGATACGAAGAGCGCTGTATTTGTCGCTGTGATCTCGCTCCAATTCGTGCTGAGCAGCGCGGTTGTTTCTGCAAATTATGGGAGTTATTGCAAAAAAATTACAAATTTTATTGAGCTATGGTAAATCGAAAATTTGAGAAACTTTCTTTTTATTTTGTAAAACATAGGCTACTTCCATCAGATACAGTACATAATTACACATAATAAATAAATAAATGAGGTTCTTTTCAAATTATATTGAACTGATAATTCATTAGTAATTGAGGGAGACTGCGAAGTGAGCTTGAACTCTTCGAGTCAGCACCTACCCGGTGCGTATGTCACATGCAATCGGCTCCAGCCGCATATCGAATCCGTCACATAGGATCTGTCCCCTGCACGTAGTGCCGCTAGGCCATGTCACAATTAGATTTTTATGTTGGCGTTTTGGCAACCACTGAAATATCACTGGAGTTTTGTAAGTTTCATTTTTGCTTAAATACATGAAAATGTCTGAAGATTTTACTACATTCTGACATATAGCACCAAGATGGAATAAAGTTCGGTGATAGAATGTCTCTTTTGTACTTCTCCGCAGGGCAGCGCTGTTGGTACACACAAAAATGGAAAGCATTTAAAAATGGTAAAGACGCACATGGAGTTGGCCGAGTGGTAAGTGTGTAGGGCTCCGAAATTGGTTTCACGGGTTCCACACCCAGCTAGATCATCGTCCATGATGCAGATAATTCACTAATATAACAACCCAAGCTGCAATTGTGCGGCTTAAAAAAAAAATGGTAAGGACTGAGAGTAAGATTACAGTATTTCAAAAGTCGTAATTGGTATTGGCAAAAGACCTACAAAAATTCATACACTTCGTAAAAATTTGTAATTATGATCATTACGTAAAAAAGTAATGCAAGGCCAGCAGCGACCAGTTTAAAAGTATAAAATTATAACTTTAAATGGTAGGTTGTGAGTGGAATAAAATAAATGGGAAAAAAGATTGTGTAAGAACTAATTGGCAAGCAAAAACTGAAGCAATGTTAAAAATGTATTTTGCCGCAAATACCTAAAAATTACACGCTAAGTAGCAATATCGGTGCCCAAAATACAAGTATGAAATACGTTAATTGTGATATTTTTGATGCAATTAAAAATAGTTTATATCATAAACGAATAAAAAAATCGTTAATAGCTTTCATATGGAATCAAATAGCATCTGGTAGAAGATCCAGTCATTGTAGTAAAAAAACAAACCGTGCCTCCGTACCAGTCATGTAAGAGGCAGCTTAATGTTGAAAGGGCATTGACAGAATGAAGACTCAAAGTCTGGCGAAGGTGGAACAAAGGGTTCTCCTTTATAACAAGCCTTGAACAATAGCAGGGACGGAAAAGAGATGAAAAGCAAACAGTTTAAATGGCCTGCTCTGTTTATTGTCTTCACATCTTTTAGGTTCAGCAAATACCTTTGAGATATCAATGACAACCATAAAGAACAATAGGACCATGAAAGTATGAAAGGAAAAAATTATTACATATGTCGCACTTATCAAGTAATGGTTTCTAAGGTAACCATAAGCCTGACATATTTCCTAACCTATATTGACCTTTGTTCGTCCAAGATCATTCCACGCATATTCCGACCAGACAAAACTTTGCATAGCAAATCTCGTCAAATATTTGAAAACCACACCAAAAATAAAGCTAACCATACCGGTAATTAAACAAACAATATTTCCTTAAAATTCCATTGATTTTCAAGACACACTATTCCATTATTAAAATGCTTATTTCTTATATAAGATACAGTGAAAATTTGAAAACAGTAGGCTACTGTACCCTAAAACTCAAGAACGTTCACCCTAAGCTTTTGCCTTAGTTTACTGTAGATTTTAATTACTACCAAGTGATGTAGCATTGAGTTCCCTTAGAAATTAGTCTCCAGTTCTCAAAGGTGTGTTTTGAAATATATTTTCATTCTTATTTTTCAAAAATTGTACTCTCAAAATTATTTTTAGAGATTGAATTTCTTACATTCAAAATAGGTTTTGGGGTTTTGTAAAATTAAGCTAACAAAAAAAGCTTTAAAATTTTGCAAAAGCACTGATTTATTTGTCTTGCCCAAAATGAAATATAAGAATGTAAATATTTGATGAAAGGAAATCAATAAAACGATAAACGATAACAAAAAAGGTGCATAATATGAAATATTTTCTTCTTTTTTACGAGTTAAACGTCTTCCAGCTCTGTTTCTTAAATTGTTTTTGCTAAATTATTTAGGCTTCCTTTCTTATGGGAAGTAAAATCTAAAATTATGGACAGATATTACTCAAAAGTATAGGCCCTGTTCTTTTTCCAAATAAAAATTATTTCAAAACAAATGTACTCTCAACGTATTGTACCTCTGATTAATTTTTTTTGCTTGGCTTACTGTGCATATGATAGATTTCTTGGCGTTTTTTTACCGGCTGGTTTTTGACGCTGTAGGCCTATTGATTAAGTCGACCTGCTACTTAAAAGTCTGATTGACGTTGTGCCATCATATAATGATGATTTTATTGCGTTTTTCTTATTATGTTTTTGTTCATGAATAGTGAGCTACTGCATTTGGGTACGGTAGACTGAGCTGACCTTATGGTCTTTCAGCGCTTCTCCCTGCGCTTTTGCGTTATGGAAATAAATTGATTTGATTAATAGGAAGTAAGGATGCTATGAGGCCCGGACCAAGACAGTGTTCCTGGACAGGACAGCCAATAAAATTTTTGGTAGTATTTCGTCAAATGGAGCCAGATTGTCGAGCAGTAGCCTACTTACGGAAATGTCAAAAACAGATAAGTGCCCTCGTCAAAGCAGTAACAATTAAAGTCAACATCTAAGCGCAAAAACCTGTAAGGTTATAGAACCAGTAACTAAGAATCCATTGATTGCAAATCCAGGTGTTCTCAACAATTAGTCACATCGCCTCACAGCGATATAATCGTTTTGACGTAGGCCAGCAAAGGTGGGCTTTTGTTGCAAAATCGGGACCGGCCCTATAGGTGTATCAGTTAATAATGGGCACTCAGTAGCTGAGTTATTACGAATTCATTTTCAGGTATGTCACACAAGAACTTACTTAAAAACTTTTGAAAATGATAGCATACCGGTACCCGTAGCTTCCCCGCTAGCTGAGCGAGACTAAAGAGAATTGTAAATGGGGTATAGGCCTACTAACTAATGGCATACTCAATTTGTGCTGTAAGTACCAACCACACTTCCTCATTCTAAATTTGAGGAAACCGTAAATTTCATCATACTTACGACAGTTGCTGAACTGATCTGTCCACGTGACGGCGCATTCGCTCCTGGCATGATTTAATTACGTCCACTTCCTGCAAAATAAGTAAGACAAACATTCAAGTTTTTAAAGATTGTTTCCGCGCGATTACTCCTTATCAGTGCAAACAAGTCCTAATTTTATGGTATCATGTTTAACTCAGGCTCCCCAAAGTTAATTTTTTACGGCTTTAATTTAACAGAGTAAATCCAGAGTTTTGGGGGGAGGCTAAAAAATAAAAAATGCTTTCTTGCACTTTTGCGCGTCCTGAAACATTAAAAAAATAATGCATTAATACGCATAAATAAAAATTTCGTGGGTCTAGAGCCTCATTAGTTCCCTGCCCCTTCCGACATTGATTAAAAAGTTAAGAAAAGCTACCAAAAAATTTATTTTAGTCCCTTCTGAATTGCACTTCATTCTGCTACAATAAGTCAGCCTTTAATGCGTTCGAGACTCTTTGTGCAGCTCCACATAATAAATAATAAATTCCAAAACTAGTTGTAATTTCTTTATGTAAACACTTACGTACTCATTGTAAGTTTACGAGCACTTTTCAGATACTTTTATTGCTTCAACGATAACGTTGAGTCCAATCCAGTGGAAAATAAAACAACAATGCATAGAACACAAACTCACAACGCGAATAATTTTAAAAGCTTGCAGTAAAAAAACAACAAATCAAATCTTCATTATACTCGCGGTATTACGCCGAAGCGTGTAACGGGTGGCAAGGTCCATCCCGGGGACTTGGCGCATGGGCAACAAAGCTCCGAATCCGAAGTAACGTCGCAGTGGTGACGAGACGTTGGCGGCACTGGGCCCGATACGATGAGGCCAAGATTCGAAATCTAAACCTACCGCATCGCTAGCGACATGCTTAACAACCGTGCCAACTGGTAGGTCCAAGATTGCAGTAATAATTGCATAATTATTCAAGCCGCTGTACGGCTTGCGAGAGGCGGTAGCACAACATGCGACAACTTTTTTGAACTATGTTCTATTTTACTGCTTATCGGCCTCACAAAATCGTGATACATTTGAATACATTATTTTACAAGTGTCGCCCGCTGCTGGTCGCGTTGCTGCCTTTCACATGTTTACCAAAAAGCCTGATGCGACCAATAAAAAATTGATATTTGATTTTTATCCCAAACTTTTTGCCGAAACAACGTATAGGCTAACAGTATAAGAAGTAAGAATATCCATCTATAAAGCGCTAATATGAAACACTGCCGTAGCATTACCAAAAATTCTATACAAAATTGCAATGCAATATATCTTTTCACGACGGCTAAATGTTTCATCACCAACATGAAATGAAATTTCTGCTGATTTCTACGAGCTACAAGTTTGTTATCAATTTGTTTCGTGGGAATGCTGCTATCATTCACTCCCATTAGCTTTACATTGCAATGATATGAGAAAATTGTGTACTAAAGACTCGATAAAAACTTTTTAAGTAATGCTCAAGGTCATTAATTTCAATACCGAAACCGAAACTGAAAAACTTTTGCAAAAAAAATAACTGCAAGACAACTAATTCGGTAAACGTAACTGACTATGCTAGCAGCTAATTGAATGACAAGTAATAACTATGTTCAATATTGTTGTCTAATGGACAGGCACAAAATGAAACAAGCACGGGCTTTCAGGGATTTGTGCTCCGTGAATACATATGGTCATACTTCCCAAAAAGGTTCCACTAAAGCGCATAAAAGGCTCTAAGAATTGGCTGACCACATGCAGGAAGTACAAGGGAATTTTTATTGCATTTAGCTTAAAAGAACTTTATCACTTTTGAAAATTCGTCGACTTACCTTCAGTAAATTTCTTTCCACGTCATCGTGAACCAGATCGATTCCCTGTCTTCGTTCACGGTGATATAGGCATTCCTGCGCAACCTGTAAGCCAAAACAAACACGGGGTCAGAAAAATGGTGAAAAAGAGATTTATTAACAACGAACGCAATTTTACCGAATTACATCAAAGCAGTAATCATTTCAGAAAATTCATGCAGTGCTATTTGCTTTTGAACCGAATTCGTGCTATGCATAACGCTTCCGAATTGCGTTTAGACGTAAATTTCAGCCAGCGCGATTTTCAACAGACAGCAAGCCATCTTCACCTAGGTTGAAAATGCAAAACGCACCTGAAGAGGTCCTTCTGTTTCGGACAGAGCTCTTTCCAATCGTTTTTTCACTTCAATAAGTGCGTTGGTTTCAGCGATTTGATTTTCAATTTCATGCTGAATTTCCGATTTCCAGAATGTGATATCACTGACACGTTCCCCAAGATTTTTGCTTGTTTCTTGTTGAGTGCGGAAAGTGAGCTGGTCCCGGTCTTGCACTAAACGAGCTGTGTCTGCTCGAAGTCGTTCTGCGCTGTTTCGCCACGACTCCGACGTTTTGTAGTTTGTGACGTTTGACTTGAACCAGTCGTCAGGGGTGTAGCGGGTGAAAAGAGCAGTGCGGTTGCTAGCAGAAAGAGGGGGGATTTTTTCAAGAGTTGAGGGGTAGCTTCTGGTCATTCTTCCTAAAGTGGGGTTACCTTGGGCAACTTTGTAGTAAGTGCTAGGCCGCCAAGGGAGGCTTAAAGAGTGGGTAAGAGCATGTGGTGGTGCATGGCTCTTATAACTGGCTGTCATGGTGCTGATCGATGGTAAGAAATGGTTTCCCACCGATTTCGGTCTGGTGTATGTGGCAGTGAGGGTAGATCCGGCCATCTCCATCTTGACTAACTTTATCTGATCACTAACCTATGTGCTCAATCCTAAACAACAAAATGGGAATATTTTATGCGTGAAAAGTATAGCCTGCATATTTTCTCTGTCGCAGCTGGAAGCTGCACAATCGACTACATAAAACCAGTTGTTATCATAACCAGGGTTGGTAAAAATCGATTGTAATCGATATTCGATATCGATATTCTTTACTTTTTGTTCATCGAATGCATTGGAGCCTTTACTTTTTTGAATGAGTATCGAATATGGCCTTCTCTTCACTTTTTTTCAGCTTAAATCGATATTCGATAATCGATTCTTTTTGTCCAGATTATTTTATCTTGCTTCAGTAAATTTAAAATGCTTGTCGGTATGTCATTCGTTTTATGCTGATATAACTTTTTTTGTGCCAAAACCCCGACAGAAAATAAAACAGAGTTGCAAGAACAAAGTCGTTTCGCATCTATGGTCGCACCCGCTTGCAATGTCCCGTGCTTGTGTTTAAGCTACGTGACCGTGAGCAAATTCCAGAAAAGGCTTAGCGCATACGGCTAAATGCTCAATTGGTTAGGCTGTGGGTAGCTAGGCTTTGTATTGCGCTATGGAAGCAAAGTTAGCAGTTTAGTGGTAGTGTAGGGATATAGGTACCGGTAATTTTACTGCTTTATTGGTGGCCTACTGAATTAGTGATCAGCTGGTAGCCTGCTGTATTTTGGTTTCCTGAAAAACAATCAGGCCTACTCAGTACCGGTACCAGAAGTAACGTAGACGGAAACTCAAGGTTGATATGAGTTGCTACTAGTGCATGAAGCTCAGCAGTGAGACCGCTTGACTATTGAATTTATCAATAAAATTGCTTTAACAAACTCCAGTTTTTGTTCAATCTGTCATTGTACCTGGAGGCCTGCGCCCTGTAACTACTCAGTAGGCTTACTTAAAGTTGAGCAAAAAGTAATAGCCGAAGCTGGTCTTGCAGGCACGTCCGGAATGTGGGAGGGGGCTACAGAAAAGTTGTTAAGGGGAGTCCTCCAAAAACATTGTTGAAAGACATCATCTAACATAAAGTCACACACACTCGGCGAGTACTGTTAATAATAGACACCTACAGTCAATTGCTTAATGCATGGAAACAAGCAGTGTTCCCTCTAAGCTGTGGGCGTGTGCGCGCCCACACGGCTTTCAGAGACTGCGCACACGCGTGAATATACTGCGCACAGACACACAGTATCACGATGAAGCAATGTTCTAGGTCAGTAAGTTGAGGAAAATTGCTCCTGAACCTGCTAAAAGGACGCATTTCTTCGCAAAATGTACCGTGCAGTGGCTTCGTGTCATTGGGGCCCGGGGGAGGGGGGAGAGGCGGTGCCCCCCAAATTTTTTATAGTGTGTTACTTTTATTTACTTTTTATAATTTAAAAAATTAAAAATATGCAAAATTTAGCCAGTGCCATTTCGCTTTCATCCTTTATACTAACCCCATACCCCGCTTTCTTATACTATAAAATCCATTGCTTTCTTTTTTAATTTTTGCTTCAATCAATCGCTTCGACTCTGGAGTAAAGTCAGTTTTTTGATCTGTAGTTAGAATTTAGAAAACATTTTGCATGCGTTGTTAAAGATCATAGCCTAGAACACACCTACACACGTCATTCCATCATATGCGTCAAAACTAATAATGATTGCAGCCTACTTTCATTTATTTTAGCCCAGCTTCTGCTTTTAGACATGAACTACTAAAATATTTTTGCATTGTCGGACACTATATGCCTAATAGTGACTGTACTCACTGCAAGTACCGAAATGTCCTTTTTCGATAAGACAGTTTTTTTTATGTGAAAACCGTAGAAATCCGTTGTCGGATGGGGACTCCGCCCCCAGACCCCCCTTGCCACCGGCGGCTGGGACTTCGCCCCCAGCGATGTCCTCCTCCTTTGTAAAATAGTGGGGCCACACTGATTGCGCATAATGTCCATAATTAAGGAGCGGTTGGAGGAGGTATCAAAATAAATTTCGATTTATTATTCAAAATTTGGGGTATTGCGGCATATTTTGGTATCTTTTCCTAACTTCATTTTTTCGTAATGTTACTCAATGCTAAATACGGCTTTTACAAAGGTTGTGATTAGTATTTGTTTAAGTTATTACTCGGGCCCCTCCAAATTTTTTGGCTGCACGACGCCTCTGGTACCGTGAGCGAAAAATGTACCAGCAGTAACATAACCAAGAGAAGTTGCGCTACTTGTTTTCGATAGCTGCCATGTTCAATTTATTCATGGGTTACTGCACAAACGTTAGTCCTTTCTAAAAAAGTGCGCACTCGCCGAAGTTTCTGCGCACACAGACTACAAAAAATTAGAGGGAACATTGGAAACAAGTTAGTCTAACAATTTTGGGGAGCAAAATATTTTTGGGGCTTGTAGTCCTTGGGGACAGGTATGCGGTGTGCAAGGGTTATAGTATCATTACGAGCTTTGAGCCAGCTTGTAGGGCTCATGACTTTTTCATTTGCAACAAAGTCCAAAAATTGGTGTTAAAAATAATAAAGCAGCATGAAAGTGCAAATAACATATAACGTAATATTCTGTACACCTTCCTCGTTTGGATAAATGTTTTTTCTCGCCTGGTTTGTGCTTGTATAAACACAAGCTTGTTTATCTTTCTATAGATTTTAACGATCTCCACATAGCCTAGAACTCCCCAGTCAATTTTTATAAGCACATCAATCAGGTGATAGATACCCAAACGCATAGTTGCTGATATTGATAAATGTTGAAGATAATCAAGACTGTGCGCAAAGCGCTAACCCAGTTCCAAACTAGTGCAACATTTAATGCGAAATTGACAAATTGTAAGTAAATTACTCGTATAGTAGAAACGTGTTTTACACAGCATGCAAGGCTTGCAAGCCCGGTAAACTACTGGGACCATAAGCAATGATTAGAAAGAATATGGCCCGGATGAGCATTGAGCAGTGCATTCATAGGGCATGGGGCGAAGACCCGCAAAATTTTATCACTTAGCGTACAGCACCAAATTGCATATAAATTGAAAGAAAACACTATTCGGGTCCATCATGTTCGATTCTGATCAAAGGCCAAAATGTCACTGCTGTGGTTAAAATGTTTAACCATCCGTTTGCTTAAAATGTTTTATCAGCATCAATGCTTATGTCATTTCAATTATTTGGCGCTTATGTTCGCAATAATATATTCATTCCGTAAACCTGTACCAGCCAAACTATCGTATTTCTCTTTTAATCTTAACTATGGACAAAAGCAAATTGCAAAGCCAAAATGGAAGAGTTGCCAGAGAGTTGAGAAACTAGCATCAGACAAAATTTGTGATTCTGGCAAGTACCAGTAACTTTGCTTGCAAAAGTGCATTTGGTGTCAACACTAGGTTTGCAGTATTTCGAAAAAGCTAAAATCACTCAGTATAATATCGAATATCGATTACAATATTCTTTATTCTTTACTTTTTTGAAGTACCATAGAAATCGATCATTTCTTTACTTTTTGGTGAACTATCGAATATCGATTATTTTTTTACTTTTTTGAGTATCGATTCCCAACGCCGATCATAACCAATGTAAGCAAAGCATTAAAACTGCAAAGATAGAGGCTATTTGGCTAAGACTTCTACTAACAACGTAGTTCATCTGTTAAAGCTGAACCGTAATTGTTCAAGCCATCTGAAAATATATTGTACTACTTGAGAAGCAAAGCCAATCCTAACAGCTTCTCAGCGCATTGCTTAGGTGATGTTTGGCTTGGTTCTTTATCAGTTTCGTAAATAAATAAGACTTAAGAAATAAGCAAAATATTTTTACGCAGTGCCCATGATGCAAAGATAAGCGACCGGACCCGACCGCGATGTGGGCTTGCCGATTGTAGAACGGCCGCTCTAAGCAATAGACCTGCATAAAAATATCACTGCATCTTTTTTACACAGCACTAAAGTATAATCTTTTAGCCTCAGAATAGAACAGTTTTGTGTCTAAAAATTTACACCTAATTTAATTTTTAACAGACGTTTCGCTGAAGAGTTTTTGTCTCGACAAGACAACTCAAAAGCAAATTTAATATTTCAACAATGAAAATAGAAAAGTTCTCAAGAATGTCACCCTTAATAGACTGTCATTGAAAGTAGCAACATTAAGCCAAGGTTAGAAACCAAAATTAAATCTTTTGGTAACATTTTCTTTGTTGAGAATGATTATTATTTGCCCAGCTATCAAACGATTTGTAAGAAAAAATATTAATACAGCGTCGTGTCAAGGCAGGCCGAGCGTGGCAAAGTCCTTGATCTTTATAAAAGACTGATGATGTATTATTTGCGCAATAAATAATACGCTCAATAATGGGTCTGAATGGAACAATCGCATCAATAATGTCTGTAGTCATGGTATTATGGAAAACTCAATTCACAAAATATGCTCATCATATGACGAAAAAACTAGAGGTACTACTGCTTTGAGTGAAATTTATTCGCAAAATTGCTTTTATGATTTCCTGTATCACGGTGTATATTTGTGTTAAGCGGGTCACTACGATGATTACATGTAACTAACCACGTAATAAGCGCGCACTGTAGTGGTAGCGAGTCACCATTAGCATTGCGTGTTGTCTTTTTTCAAGCAAACGTTATATCGTTTAATAGCAAGTTGCACACGACGCAATAATTGAGACATTATGGCAAATGCAATTTTTGCGGCGGTGACGAGTAAGATATTGCTAGATTTATAGCACTAAAGCAACTTAATCTTTCGCTTACTGAACAAAAACAACATAGCACATCTGTTTCCTCGAAAAAATGTGGAATTCTGCGTATTTTACAGTAACCAGAACGCCGTTAGCTCTTGTCCATGCGAGGTTTACCCTGCATGAGTCAATGATATTAATCAGTACAAGTCTAAGCTGAGAAGAACTATATTGAAAAAGCTAGAGAATTGATGCTTGCTTGTTTTGTCGCTAAAATAGGCCTAATATTGCTACATAAAAATGACTCGAACTCTACAACAAATTTGTTGTTTTAAAATTTGTACCGGTGTGGTGCATTCCTACCGATGTCACAAATTTTCTACCACGGAACCCACGTCCTCCAATAATAATAATCAACGGTAGATGTAGATTGAAAAAACAAAGCGGCAACATTTTTCTCAAACTGTAACAAACGAAACTTTGAACTTGAAATTAATCTGCTTTTTTGGGGCTTAAATCATCACCGTATGGATTCATAATACTTTTAACTGCGAAAACTCATAACGACTTGCAAAATACGCGCTGCGAGTACAAACTGTTTAGGCTATCTTATTTTTTCTATTTTAACATTGCAGCTGATTTTATTATCATTCAACTAGTTTTTCTTTCTTTTTAAACGCTTACTAACTAGTATTTCCTAATTTTTATTTCCATATCAACTCATTTCAAAGGATTGATGTTTCGGCGACTGAGTTTTAACTCCTTGTATTAGGTCAAGTGAAATCCAACCAGTCGGTTGCTAATGACGCCGCCGTGGTGGCACGCGCCGCTCTTCTCTTGTTTGTTTCTTTGATTTGCGCAAAATCTTTCCTCTTTTTTATTTCCTTATTTTCATTTCAAGAGTGAGTTAATTATCAACTCCTTTTTTTTCAATCTTCTCTTACCTTTTTTTGTTTCTTTTAAGTAATTTTGACAAATTTACGACTAGTGTACGTGTTATATTGCCCACAGTGAATTGGCTTCTTGACTATACAAACAAAAATTTCTAATTCATCAGGCTTGGAGAAAAAAAACGACAGAATACCACAAACTGGGTTTAATTCGTAATGAGTCAGTTCCCCAATAATAAGCTAATTGGCTTTGAGTAGGGTTTCCCTTTTTTCGGATTTTCAATCTTACGGGAAACGGAAAATTTTTCAAAAATTTTCCCGGGAATCCCGAGAAATTCCCGGAATCCCGAAAATCCTCGGGATTTCCGGAAGTCGGGAAATTCCCGGAAATTTTGTTCCTGGAAAGTTTACCGAGCTTGATTATTTGGCCATAAGAGGAGTGACAAAGACATTTTTTCTAAACTTCAGCTTATCTAATCTAATTTTAAGCATTTTTCAATGTTGTCATGACAAACTAAGTTTGAATTTTTCACATTATTCAACAAAGTAAAGAAAAACTTTTTGATCTCCCAAGCAAGCATTTGGTAGTAAAATATTTTGGAAACTTTGGAAAATAATTTTTAACGAGTAAATAAAAATTTTAACTGTAGTCTACATGAACGCATTTTTACGTCGGAATGATAGATATCAGTAAGCCTTTCACTAAAATCCTTATAATCAAAAAAAAAATTTCCCGGGATGCCGACATAAATTTCCCGAGAAACAAAAAATTTCAAAACCCCTAATTTCCCGTCCCTACTTCCCGGGAAGAAACAATAGCTTTGAGTGATCGCTGAGTAGATAATTTTTAATCAGAGGAGCAGGGCCGGATTTACCAATAGGCCAGGCAGGCTGAAGCCTAGGGCCTCGGAGAAATAAGGGGCCTCGTCAAGAACAACGAAGACCCTCTTTTTATCAAGAGTTCAAGACCTTTTTTTTGGAAATCGACCATCAAGACCTTTATAGGCCAAAACGTAGAGACAAAAGCGTATTTAGGGGGCCATTGTGCCATGCCACCCCCCCTTTTGACTACGCCTTTTAGTAAAAAAAGAACAAAATTGATGGTGCCAAGTGACTGAAATATGCCAGACTCTTTTGATGGTTTCTGTAGCTTATGGCGTGGGAGTAGGATGAGGAATATGCATCCTCCCACCAGCCATTTCGAAAATTTTTTTGGTGTAGGCCTATACAATTTTTCCATAATTTCGAACCTCTTTGATAGCGATAAGCCTTACGCCTAAAGCACGCATAATCGAAAATGTGCGAACAAAATGCATCGTGTTTGGGGAAGCGCTCATAATTAGAATCAAAAAATTTAAACAAAATTGCCTGAAAATTATTTAAAAAGCACTAAAATAACCATTACAGCATGTAAATTTTCAAAATTTTTCCGAAGGAGCATGCCTCCGGACCCCTCTAGAATCTTTTCGGTGTCTCAATCAGCTTCAAATTAGTTCTTCCGAAAAAATACGCTTGAAAAATGTGTGGAAATTACTGTTTCCCCCCCCTTTCAAAATTTCTCGTTTCACCAATGCTTAGAGATGAGTCTGATCGTTGCTCTCTAGGGCCTCATTGATCCAACAGCCGAGGGCCTCTCATTGTCTAAATTTGGCCCTGTAGAGGAGTAGCCTAAGCAAGAGGAGTATCTAAGCGCTCCCTTTTCAGGCTTTTTCCTACGAGCGATAAATTAGTCTTTGTAGCGCTGTTTGGGGGAAATCGGGGCAGTAGCTAGAGGGATGTCTGGGCATTGCCCCATCCTATTTGACAAATCCTAACGTATAATCTTTAGCCTAATTGTAATTTGTCTCTCGACCCTCGCCCTTTCTTAAGTTTTCCGCTCACTACGCTCTTAATTGGCACTCTGCTAGAAAAATTGTTCCTTCAAGTGGGAACGCTTCTTTACGCGTCCTCCTTCCGAAAGTTTCTGTCTACGTCCCTCCTTTTAATAGTCATAAAAAAGATATTTGAAGAGCCGTTAGGGTTAGACAAATGTACGGTATTCTTGCTCAGGAATTGTGGTCATTTACTTGGTTTGTCGAGCCGAACTTTATCGACGCTGCGAAAAAGTTTGGAAGAGATGAATAACCTTAACCCGCAAACATAGTTGATCGATGGGCAGTCATAGCAACTAGCCTACTCCAGCACCAAATCTCATCGTCTACAATTACATTGATTGCAATTAAGCGATGTTACCAAATGACACACATGTATGGGGTGCCGTTTGGACAACTACTCGTTTTGAGACACACATTTCTTTTAGCTTATTGGGACCATAATCTCTCGGATATAGGCTACTGCTACGTATATTCAAAGTATCCGACTTACATAATGGACATATCAAACAAATTTCGGAGTCAAGTTGGACCGAGTTGTTCAAGTTTCTAAACCATACGAGGTCTATTCAAAAAGTTCGTAGACTGTTTGAACTGCGCAGCTCTCATTTGTTCCAGATGCATTCGCTTGGTGTCGCTAGGTTCACAGAGATCAGCTGATTATAACGCCAATTTCTGATTGCAGATATCTTTATTTTAGAGCTGGTTATGTTCAGTTAAGTTAAGGTTAGTTTTTTAGTCCGTCGGATTTTAAGTTTCACAAATTTTTTTTGAAAACGAATAACTTGAAAGAGCAACGATTTTCAGTGAAATTTTGTGTCAAGCTGGGCAAATCTACTACGGAAACGTTCGCCATGCTTAACACGGCTTACGGTGATGTTGCCATGAAGCGAGCGACATGTTTCAGGTGGCATAAACGTTTCAAGAATGGTCGGCTGTCTGTTGAAAATGATGAGCATTCTGGACGTCCTTTTACATCAACTGATGACCCACGCATTGATGAAGTCAACACTCTGGTGCGAGCGAATCGACTTCTCCGAAGTCACACGAGGCTAATTTATTAGCTGCTTTTACTCGCTTTTAATATTACTTAGCTAATTTTAGCCCCGAAACATGGTCACACAAAGCGAATAAAATAATGCATTTGCAATGACCATGCGGAAGCAGTAATTGTTCTGAAGCCTGCAGAAAACATGCCGAAAGAACAGCGGAAGGCTTTGAACAGGTTAATCAGTCTAGCATGTGCCGAAATTAGTCAGGAGATGATGAGAGAACTTTACTTTACAAAGAAAGTGGGTTAGAGATTGGATAGCAAAGCGAGACATCTTTGGGGCCTCCAACACTCTTTTGAAAGAGCTAGCCGCACAAGATTCCAAGGAATACAGGAACGTATTGCGAATGGATTCAGCGAAGTATGAGGCATTGCTTGCTATGATAACGACCAAAATTACGAAGCAAGACACTACCATGAGAATGGCTATTCCATGCCGAACAAAGCTGGATATCACACTGAGATACCTAGCCAGTGGTGACAGCTTGCACTCCCTGGGTATGCTATTCAGAGTGCCGCATAACTCCATTTCTGTTTTCTTACCGAGCGTGTTGAAAGCTATTTATGAATCTTTGGAACCGTACATTAAAGTAAGTTGTTTTTTTTTAGTAAGTTTTTTGAGCTACGTAAATATTTGCACTCTGCACTACAATATCATCATATCGACAATTTGCTTTCTTGGCAGAAATTGTTTGTTTGTTGCTAAAAACGAAATACTTTAAAAAAGGAACGAAACAAATTGGCAAAAACAAGAGCATCAACATAAAAATGTTCATTCAGGGTAGGAGTGTTAGAATTGACTTTTAACAATCTTGAGCTGTATTTTTGTTTAAAATTTTGTTGAGTTGGGGCTTACAACAGTTTTGGGGATAGCACAGCAGCTCATAATGGGCTTGCTTTCTCGTTTTAAACTTTGTAAAAGATAGAGCATTAGCGAACAAATTTTCATCAACTTCAGAGGAGGCACTCTCGATTTTGGTAAAAATGTAATCACGCATTCACTAAAACTTGCTATTTCACAGATCCGTTAAAACTTGTTTAAACGTAGACACCAATGTTAAAATTACCCTTATCTGATCTCCTGCGCTCTCGAACAATGAAGATGCATAATGAAAAGTTTGCGCTTGCACAATGCACAGACGTTAAAATTAGTTTGTCATACTTCTGGGCCGGTAATGTCACATTTGAAAAAATGATTGACCAATGGACATAGTTCCAGGAAAGCATACGTTTTCCCCACTTCCTATGCGGAAAATGGAAGGAAGAACATCTTGCGTGCTGGAAGCGTTTATCGGTGAAGATGTAGCGACATTAGATAATTGAAATCTCCTTGGGGAAAGTTGGTAGCCCGACGACGATGAGGATAAGCAGCTTGTAATTTCAGTAGCTTGAAGCCTTTCCTGAGTGATAACGCGTTGAATTTTTTCTTGCGCAATTATAAAACTTTTGATCGGTAATTCCCGAAGCTGCGACGCTATAAGTTGTCCAAATATGCTGTATTGATCATCTGCTTCACAATTTGTTATTTTTGCTATTTCATGCAGCTTCGATACTGCATTTTCAATTTTTGTTGTGAAACTTTTTGGTCTTCTTTTCAATAATTTTCTCGGAGGTTCAGCAAAATTTGAAGCAACAATGCCTTTCTCCCTATCTTGTGCCAATTCATGATCATTTTTGAAAACAGTTTTCGGTTCATCGCTATGTGTCGTAAGATCTTTTGAGCATACACCATCATTACTCCTTTCTGTTGTTTCTGTTTCATCTTTCGTTGAATCACTGAAATCCTTCCCTGATAGTACCTAAAAAGTGTTAGCTTTTGTCAGTGAGCAATCAAGTCAAGCATTTTTAATCGTTTCGCGATTTTAGGTACCGCATACATTGGAGGAATGCATAGGCGCGGGAAGTAGGGTGCCAGGGGGGGCCCAAGCCCCCCCTGAACTTTTTTTAGCCCCCCCTGAACCATTTGAGCCCCCCCTGACAATTGAAAAAATTATGCACTGAGTGCGACGGTATTAATGCTCGCAACGTACATACGTAATGAAGCAAATATTTTTTAAAGTGCTTTTAACCAACGAAGAATCACTATTCTTTTAAAAATCAGTTAGTTATTATTCACTAGGTCAACGTAAAATTTGGTAAAATTTTCAATTTTTGAATTTTATTTTTAACCGTGTTTTATATCAGCGTTTGCAAACCTTTGCAGCAGTCATGGACGATGGACCAGTAAAAGTATAATGGCTGCCAATTCTTGTAGCTGCCAAACACTTTACGCCAAACTACTCTGAATGCTCGAATGAAAGTCGCTACTGATCATGGGAATTACGTAAATCGTAAACGAAAATACGGTGAAGTGCAAAAAAACGGTCCTCAATCCTTCAGATGTTCCGAATTCCACCAAAATTTTTGTGAAGAGCTAAAAAAAGGTCTTCATGGCCCGGACGCGTTACATGAACTGGAAATGTTGGTGGCCAACCTGATTTGTGTACATGCCAAATTAACCCGGGATCGACAGCCAAGCATCCAAAGATCGACCGGTACATCGCGATCGACTGGTTGGGCACCCCTAATCAAGCTTATATGAGCTGGTGCAAGTTCTCTTCTGGTTGAGTTTTTTAATGGTTTTGAATTTTTTCTACCAACCCAATGAAGCGGCTAAATCACTACTAAACTGGCACCGATGATCAGTAGGCTACTCGATTTGAGGGGGATGCCATCCCCCCTGAAAACAACACCATTCCCCCATAAAACATTTTAGCGTAAACCAATTCTTACAACTATAATGACCATTTCTTTTTAGGTCTGCGTGAAAAGTTGTAGCCTACCACCCCCCATAAGTGTTTTCACAACTCGAGCACTGCCGATGATTGTTACTAAAATTGAGCTAGTACGCCTACCTAAATACCTATATCTACACATCTCATTATGTTAAAAAATGGTTCAGTGCTTTATTTTGATTGTGTGTTTTTTGTTATTTTTAAACCTCAATGGGGCATTGTTTGTTGCATGTAACTCTGATCAGCAAAGCAAAAGTTAGATCGGACAAATTTTGTTTGCCTACTTTTTGGTTTTGTCATTGAGGTATTTGCATTTTACAAATACATGAGTAGTGATTCGAGCATGGTTAGAAAAGCCTAATGGTAGTAAGCAATCTTGTTTTCCACGATAAAAAATTATCCTGAAAAAGTTCCGGTCACTTGAGCGGGCATGCAATTGATGTCTATCAAAATAGGTCTGCTGAGTGTCCTGCTCATAAAAACGTGCGTTCGAAAAAAGGGGGGTCTGGGGGGCTTTGCCCCCCAGACGTTGACACGATCTTACTATTTTGAGCCCCCCCTGTCCAAAAAACGTTCCCGCGCCACTGGAGGAATGGGAGTCGATTCAAAACGCATTTGCAGCAAGATGGAACTTTCCTAATTGCTGTGGAGCGCCGGATGGAAAACATATTCGCATCATTCGTCCTCCGAACAGCAGTGCCACTTACTTTAATTATAAAGGAACATACAGCATTGTATTGTTTGCGATGGTCGATGCAAACTACTGTTTTCGGTATATTGACATCGGAAGTGATGGACGTGCATCCGACAGCACAATATTTAAAAACTCGTCATTAAACATTGCAATGGAAAAAAAACTTCTGAATTGGCCTGAAAACGGAGTCTGCGTTGGAGACGACGCTTTTCCCCTTCGAATCAACTTATTGAAGCCATTTGGCCACAGAAACCTTTCTACAGAGGAAAAAGTTTTTAACTATCGTTTGTCAAGAGCTAGACGTGTAGTGGAAAATGCTTTTGGCATTCTAGCGTCTAGATTTCGCATTTTGCTACGACCTATTGATTTAAAAGTTGACACCATCGAGCTACTCGTCAAAGCTGCATGCGCTATTCACAACTGGCTTCGCATGACTTCTCCTGCTAATTGTCTTCCGTCTGGAAGCACTGATGAAGAAGATGTAAATAATGGCAATATTAACTTTGGAGCATGGCGCAAAGAGTTGTTACATCCTCTACAAAGTGTAGCCCGTGCAAGTGTTGGTTATTTCTCCAACAACTACGCCATTTCCGCTGAAAAATTGCGCCGCAGTTATGCCAGGGCATTCATTACAAATTTATCTGTTCCATGGCAATTGCAGCGATTGTATTTGTGATTTTGGCACAAACTATGGTGATAAAACATGCATTTATTTCTAAATCGTTTCGGTTTATCGCCAAAGGATGAATTAGTTCGAATATACATAGGCTATATATATTGCGTGCACGTTCAGTACCTGATCAAAAAGTTCTAAGGAAGGAGGGGCTAAGAATCCCAAAATATCATCTTTAAAGGCAACGAAGCACCGAGCTATTAATGCGAATAACTAAAAATTTAGGATAGACTTGAGCCCTAGTAATCCTTACGAAATCGAAAGTCGCCATATACATGGTACGGTGAATCGACAGTCGCGATAATAATGATTAAAATGCAACTACTGCTAAAATCGATATGCATCTGCTTCTACTGTTACTGGTACTTACCAAGTTGGAGGAAGACTCTCTTCCAGAAGCTACATTTCTCAAAAAAACATCTGCTTCACTAAACCACGCAAGTTTCGGTTTGTAGACGTCATTGGTTCCGGCCCCACTCTTTTTTGATTGTTTAATTTTGTTTAGTTCAATTCTGTAACAGTCTTTAATGCTTTTAATTTTTCTTTTTAAAGTTTCTTCATTAGGAATTTGAAACTCTGGTCCAGCGTTTTGAAGCTGAAGAAATAGTTTTGTGAAATTGTGTTCTCTTGCATTTTTTTTTTTTTTTGAAGTAATTCTTTTCACTTACATCCCATAAAACTTCGTAGCTTTTGTAAATTTCCAAAAATTTTATAATGGTATCGGAACTCCATTTTAGTACTTGTTGTTTTGACATCTTTTCTTTGTGTGCCGCACTAGTGAGCTGTGAGCCTATACCATAGATTGTCCAGTACTAACTATTAACGACTGCATTTGGAATAGCATTTTTATCTCCAGTAGTTGTAAACCGCAAACACATTGTGAAGTCATAGACAATCATTGTTTTATCACGCGTACGAAGCAAAAATTAGCAAGCGAGTAAAGTTGAACATGTTCAACTTTATTAGCGGCGTGTAAATTAGCTAGCGAGGGCTCCCTGCTAGTGGCGAGTAAGTGGTCACACAGGGCGAGTCACCTAATTTACAAGCGGCTAATAAATTAGCCTCCTGTGACTTCGGCTTAAGAGAGCTTGCTGAAGAATGTCGGTAGGCTCTTGTCAACACATTTTGACAGAAGACTTAAAGATGCATCGCGTTGCTGCAAAATTTGTTCCACGTCTGATGACAAGTGATCAACAAGCTCATTGTGTTCAAGTTTGTCAGGATTTGCTTGATCACTCAGAAAATAATAAGGAATTTTCGTCAAAGATCATAACAGGTGATGGGTCATGGGTTTACGGTAATGACATGGAAACAAAGGTCCAATCTTCACAGTGGACGAGCAAAACATTTCCCAGACCCAAAAAAGCTCGCTAAGTTCGATCCAAAATCAAGGTGCTGCTCACAGTTTTTTTTTATGCTAGTGGAGTTGTCCACCACGAGTACCTTCCTGAAGGCTCCACAGTGAACCAGACCTACTACATTGAAGTTTTGAAAGTCTGCGGGATGCCATCCGACGGAAAAGACCAGAATTGTAGAGGAGTGGTGACTGGTTTTTCCATCCAGACAACGCTCCAGCCCATTCAGCCCTCAGAACTCTTGAGTTTTTGACGAAACATTCCATCACTGTTCTTCCCCACCTCCCTTACTCACCTGACCACAGGCGCGGGAAGTAGGGTGCCAGGGGGGGCTCAAGCCCCCCCTGAACTTTTTTTAGCCCCCCCTGAACCATTTGAGCCCCCCCTGACAATTGAAAAAATTATGCACTGAGTGCGACGAGATTAATGCTCGCAACGTACATACGTAATGAAGCAAATATTTTTATAGTGCTTTTAACCAACGAAGAATCACTATTTTTTTAAAAATCACTCAGTAATTATTCACTAGGTCAACGTAAAATTTGGTAAAATTTTCAATGTTTGAAGTTCATTTTTAACAGTGTTTTATATCAGCGTTTGCAAACCTTTACAGCAGTCATGCATGGACGATGGACCAGTAAAAGTATAATGGCTGCCAATTCTTGTAGCTGCCAAGCACTTTAGGCCAAACTACTCTGACTGCTCATGAAAGTCGCTACTGATCATGAGAATTACGCAAATCGTAAACGAAAATGCGGTAAGTGCAAAAAAACGGTCCTCAATCCTTCAGATGTTCTGAATTCCACTAAAATTATTGTGAAGAGCTAAAAAAAGGTCTTCACGGCCCGGACGCGTTACATGAACTGGAAATGTTGGTGGCCAACCTGATTTGTGTACATGCCAAATTAACCCGGGATCGACAGCCAAGCATCCAAAGATCGACCGGTTCATCGCGATCGACTGGTTGGGCACCCCTAATCAAGCTTATATGAGCTGGTGCAAGTTCTCATCTGATTGAGTTTTTTAATGGTTTTGAATTTTTTCTACCAACCCAATGAAGCGGCTAAATCACTATTAAACTGGCACCGATGATCAGTAGGCTACTCGCTTTGAGGAGGATGCCATCCCCCCTGAAAACAACACCATTCCCCCATAAAACATTTTAGCGTAAACCATTCCCTTACAACTATAATGACCATCTCTTTTTACGTCTACGTGAAAACTTGTAGCCTACCATCCCCCCATAAGTGTTTTCACAACTCGAGCACTGCCGATGATTATCATTAAAATTGAGCTAGTACGCCTACCTAAATACCAAAATCTACACATTTCATTATGTTAAAAAATGGTTCAGTGCTTTATTTTGATCATGGTTTTTTGTTATTTTTAAACCTTCGTGGGGCATTGTTTGTTGCATGTAACTTTGATCGGCAAAGCAAAAGTTAGATCGGACAAATTTTGTTTGCCTGCTTTTCGGTTTTGTCATTGAGGTATTTGCATTTTACAAATACATGAGTAATAATTCGTGCATAGTTAGAAAAGCCTAATGGTAGTAAGCAATCTTGTTTTCCATGATAATAAATTATCCTGAAAAAATTCCGGTCACTTGAGCGGGCATGCAATTGATGCCTATCAAAGTAGGTCTGCTGAGCGTCCCGCTCTTAAAAACGAGCGTTCGAGAAAAGGGGGGTCTGGGGGGCTTCGCCCCCCAGACGTTGACACGATCTTACTATTTTGAGCCCCCCCTGTCCAAAAAACGTTCCCGCGCCACTGCACCTGACCTTGCTCCATGTGATTTCTTTTTGTTCCCCATGCTCAAAAGACCTTTAAAAGGAAGAAGAGTAGAGATTAAGATAAATGCGACGAAGGAGCTCAAGGGCATTAAAACAGAAGCGTACCTAGACTGCTTCCGCAAGGAAAAACACCGCTGGGATAAGTGTGTGCGTTGGGAAGGAGAGTACTTTGAAGGAGACCCAGACCTGCAACTGCTGTAGAAAGTACATTTTGTGTTATGAATTCAGTCTACGAACTTTTTGAACAGCCCTCGTAGTGGGTCAAAGTTTACGCTGCGGATGAGGGGAACCGGACAAAGAGACCTACCTTTTCCCGGGTATGAACTAGTTTCAAAATCAAGAAATAACTGCCCTCAAAAGCGTTGCCACGAAACCTATCACCCTCCCCTGGAAACATTTTCAAGAGCCACTGCAGCGTATGGGCATTTGCGTCTATTTGTTTACCGGTATATTGCACTCACATTTTGAAAGGTACGCCGGGGTAGGCGATTTTTCTTTAAGAGGACGTCTCTTAACGAAGGTTTTTTGCTGCTGGAATTTCCACAGCTGAAAAAAATTTGCGGCACAACCCCCGAAATTGTGGCTGACTGTGGACGCTGACTTAGCTGAACAGTTCATTCTTTTGTTAGCTTACGTACTTAAATACGACTTTGATCTTGACAAATGCTCAAGACTTTCTAAAATGTTTTCTACCCATTTTCTATCCAAACATTTGAATTAGGCGAACCTAGATATGGTTGGATCTTTTTTCAAAATTCCGCAAACTAAAGCAAAAAGACTTGAGATAAATAACCACCAACCAACCTCACAACTTTTTCTTATCAGAGCCAGCTGCATAAATAGATAACCAGCACTTGAATTTGTACAAGGATTTTTATTGAACACGCGATACGATATTACACTATGCCTGATGGCTGCTCATTGCCATTACTTGATTATGTAGCCCAGACACAACACAGGAATTGCCTACCATCTACACATACGCTTGAACACCCGCAAAAAAAGATAAAATCCAGTGATTCGATCACTTCGAATCTCTAAAAACTCTTTTTCTTCAGTCATACAAACTTTAGTCGAAACGCGTTCCTCTACACTATTTCATGGCATTTTTCTTCGAGGAAAAAAGATAAAACTTTGTAGAAAAGCCATCGATTTTAGGCTACACAGAATTCTAAGCAATTAATGTTTATGACGGCCTTGTTTCGCTTGTTGAACTCGAATACCAACTTAGTGTCACTGCTTTATGCACCACTCAGGCGAAAAAAGGACTTACAGCGTCTTCTTCTAATGATTGAAAGCAGAAATACCGTAGAACACATTCAATATTTTAGCAATTTCATATAGAATAACCAGGAGCTTAACCAGCGGAAATTTACGGGGGGCAGAGACAATAAGCCAAATATTACGGTACCTATAAGAAGGTTTTAGGCACACTTCAAGAGTGGGCATTGTCAAAACAAGACGGGGGGAGCGGCGGTGTCCTCTACGGCTACGCCATTGAAAATAGCCAAACTTATTAATTCTAATTTAAAACCAAACTTTGACATCCCAAATTTGGCAAACTTACATAAATGTTACAGCAAATAAAGTTTTGTAAGCAGCAAGTTACAAATTTTGGGGGGCTGTATTAACAGCACAGCTCAAGCTGCATAGACTATGGCAAAAATAGAGTAATTTCAGCCGAAAAATACAACCCTCTAAGCATTACGGAATGATACATTGGCAAATGCCACCTAAAAAAACTTGAAATACTTAAAAATTTTTAAATACGACTAATTGACTATTTTTAGTTGATAAAAGTAAAGCTCGTTACGAAATTTTCCTACAATAAACGGGAGCGAATCCGTTGCAATATGAATAAACGCACAGAGGAGATGAATGGAAAAGCACAGCAAGAAAGCATATAGGGTAAAATCAGTAAATTTTGAACATTTTTTTTAAACAACCTCTACTTCGCCAGAATGGCGCCTATACAAAATTTATTCTTGGTGCGAAGTGTTCATTCAAACTGTACAAGAAATTCAGTTAAAATTCGTACGTTTCATCAACCATTGCAACCGCCCATGCAAACTTGTCCCGCTGTGTCTTATTGTAGATTTTTTCCAATGGGACGTCGTACTTTTTGCACCTAAAAGCAAAAAAATACAAGTCTCTAGCATTAGCCGTTCATACGCCTTAGGCTGCACAAAAAAACGTTGATAAAAAACATTAGGTAAAGTTTTTTTTCCAGAGAGTGGGAGGCTGTCGGGTAAAATCAGTGTGACCAAAGTGGCCATAGTGTAAAGTGGACCTTAGTGAGACACGCATTTGAACTCTAGGTCATTTTTGCACTGGAACAGCCAGTTGGAAGATATGCCTGTCTGAATATTCAAAATTCGCGAAATTGGCCGAACAAAAACAATATGGCTTTTTAATACGGGAAGCCATAATTACTTAAAGCAACCAGCGCTAACACAGTAATACCAGAAGCTTGCTTTCCACAGTATGTATTAATGTAAATCATTTTAAAGCCTTGTTCAGTGCATCGCTGTCGCTGCGGGAGATGTGGGGTTCGATTCCAAGGCAGGTCGAATGGAATCAACGGCTCGCCACCTCTTTTGTGTTTCTTCGCAGCTGTGTTGCCCAATGCCCAGGCGCTAAGCCGCCGAGATGAGCCCACCACTCGTCACACACTTGGGCGTGATATCGCGAGTGCAACAAAGATTTGATTTTTTTTACTCCTACGCACAACGATTGAAGCTAAATGGATGCCAATACTACAATTTTTGGTAAGATCTCTGCCACATCAACTGACTACCCAGTCGCATAATCATAATAATTAAAGAAGGTGGTCAATTGCATAACATAACTACTATCTATCTTGACCAGATGAAACGCGAAATTTGTCGTGAAAACGAGTTAAGCTCTGAAAAATATAGCGATATAGCTAAGCAATAACCATTACCAATAATAACAGATCAGAAGTTCAATGATAAGTAAAACAGCAAAATGTTAACTATCAATATTCAATAACCAATCGCTTCACAAATATCAAAAACTGACGTGTTCCGCACTTTATCTAATATTTTTTTCAGAAGCTCAAGCTTATACAAAAGCTTATGCCAGACTTGCAGAAATCTTCTTAGGTTAAAACATGAAAAAACTTACCAAGCAACAGTAATTCTCGGATCGAGGTAGTTTAGTTTTGATGTTCCAAGGGCAATTTCTTTATTCTCCTCCTAAGAATTAAAATATATTGCTTATCAAACAAAGGCTAATTATTTTTCATGTGAAATGCAGCGAAAAAAAAGCGGCACTGCTACCACACATCATGCGGATGTCAAAAAATGCACCAAGCCACGAGTAACTAATTTCGAATTGTTGAACCAACTCAACTGCAATCACCTTGACTTCAAAATTTGCATTCTTAAAATTAGAAGTGTCAGCTACAGATTTAGATTGTGGAAGACACTCCGAGCTATAAACGTCTGCCGAAACATATTTTTTCCATCTTGGCTTCGCAGTAATCGCTAACACACTCTGTTCTTAAACTTCAATCAAATGTAAAAAGTTAGTTAAAAAAATAAGAAGTGAAGTCCCAACCTTGTCAGTAGCCTGTACTTCTAGTTTCATGAGTTGTTCTTGCAATCTTTCCAATTTCTTTTTCTTCGTTTCATAAACCTTCTTTTTCGATTCGGATTTATGATGTTTGTAATCAGACTTGGCACTTTTAACTTCTCTCTTGCAATCAGCAATGTCAAGTTGCTTTTTCTGAATCTAAAAAAGCATCGGTTGTTGAAGTCAAATCAAAATCTTCATTATACTCGCATTATTACGCCCGAGCGTAAAACGAATGGCGGGGCCATCTCCGCAGCCTAGCGCCTGGGCAACACAGCTCCGAAGAAACGTCGTTGCGGTGACGAGCCGTTGGTATACCTTTGTCCGATTTGACCGGCCGGGGAATGGAACTCCAGACCTTCCGCACCGCATACCTATGTTTAACGACTGAGCTTCATTTTTCACGCAACCTGTTCACAATCTAACAAAAAAACATATTGTACCGCGAGCAGAGGTCCCTTTCATGGCAACCACCCGAAAATTTGAGTTACTTCAACGAAAACCGCAGTTTCTGTCTAACCTTCAACTAAATAAAATGCACCAATACCGTAAAGAGAACAGGATTTCTCAAACAAACATGACAAAGACACCTTGAAGCTGAAAGATAGAATCCCGGAAATGATACCAGACCAAACCACAAAAATAAGAGAGCTTAATAAAATCAAATATTCGCAATGAAAATAGTGACAATCAGAATGTAGCTCCGCAAAATTAGAAAAACGTGAGCTATGACTAGGCACAACTAACAACCATACTGGCCAGTAACCCATCGGATGTGTTAATTCTAGCAATTTAAAAAGAGCAACTCAAAGAAAACATTGGTATTGATCATCTAAATCCCACCAAAGCTTTTTACACTGTGACGACACAAAAAAATCATATTTCTCACTTTGTCATTCATTCTACTCATTTGTTCACTGAAATTCTTAGGAGCAGCACGCTGATGGTTGCACAGAACTGCAACAGCCCGATTAGCTCGATTATACGAAAGCAGTTTTGAGGCCACTTTGTCGTCATCGGCTGCAAAATTTCAAAAAAATTAATCAATAAAACACCAATTGGCTTAAATATTACATAATATTGACATAAAGTGATAGAGTATCCAGTATCCACCAAATCAAAACAAAAACTAAAAAAAACAGGCAGTTTGGTTTTGCCTTAATTAAGCAGGAGAAATACTAAAAACATGTTCTTAGTTTAAAGAGAACTTCTGCTTTAAATATAACTACTATCTGATGTCAAATAAGTCTGTTTCAAGAGTGAAAAACGTTAACAGTTATCAGCTTCTAACTTGACCCCATAAAAATAATACATAGACCAAGATATTAACAAAACTTACAAAAATCAGGTTTCAAGAATTAAGTCTAAGGTTTTAGCATAACAAGAAAGCATTAAAAAATTTCGCTCTCCAAAACTAGTCTACCAGCCTGGGCGAAGCCATAGCTTAATCAAGATCAGAGGAACAAATGCCAAAAACAGCCCGTTATATGCTTACGATCTGTGAGTTCTTTGAGTTGATTCTGCAGAGTGATGGAAGCGTTGTAAGTACGGAAGACCTTCGCCGTCAAACCATCCATGAGTGAGTTTAAGTATTTATTCAAAATGCTGGTCTAAAAATTGAAATAACCGTGATTGAAATCACATTGTCGTATACTAATAGATGAATAAATAGATAATTAAACAATAACAATGGGAATCAGTACTTAAAAAGTGCTCGATAATTAGGTTCAGTTAGTGCAAGTATACACTTCCGCCGCAGTTAAAATCTATTTAAAACCCGACAGCAGGGTGTTAACTTTTTCACTTTTTTTTAATTTGCACGAGTTTATATGATTTACAGGGTATATGATTTACAGGGTACAAATCATCACAGAAACTCGATGCAAAAAATTTTTTTTGAAATATTGATGTTTCGATACCCTGGGGGGGCCGCAAAGATTTTTCGGGGGCACAAAGCCAACTTTTGTCGTAACTCGAAAACTACTGCAGACAGAAAGTCGAGTTTGCAGTCAAACGATACAGAACACCTGATTTCCTATCTGTTCTCAATACATTTTTATTGCCTATCTGCAACAGAAAAAATGTTATGAGCAAAAAACGTGATTTAGCAAAAATATATGTACCTACCAATTTTTTTTTTAATGCAACCCTATTACGGACTTTCGTTATTTTTATTGAAAAACTTAAATTCAGGGCGTCGAACCGAATCGGAACGTAAACCGAAACCCCCATTTACCGCTTCCTCTCATAGAACTCAAACCGAAGGCTGTACCAAGAGTTTGGACAAGATGCGGATAAGTGTACACAAAAAGGCATATAGTTGTTGCAAATTAGTATTTCTGTGTGATTGAATAAAGAGACTTCATGAGCAACAAAGCATACTTCACTGTTGGTTAAGGTTTGCACTAAGTTTTTGAAGTATAAGTTATAACCAGGGTCAGATCGGAGGGGGATGTGGGCATGCATTCCCCCCCCCCCAACCAACATCGTCAACAATATTTTTGATCAATACAATTTAAAATTTTTCCATTTCTTTGAACTTTTCTGATGACAGTGATCCTTACGCCTTAAGCACGTATAAATCGAAGATGAGCAAAAAATCTATCATATTTGGTGAAGAACTTTGGGTTAGGGGTGAAAAAAATTAAGCAAAATTTGCTTTGGGTTAGGGGTGAAAATAATTAAGCAAAATTTGCAGTAAAAATTGTTCGAAAAGCACTAAAATGGGCTTTACAGCATTTACATTTTCAAAAATTGTCCGGGAAGCATGCCCCCGGACTCCCCTAGAGCCATATTTTTGTTCCACAATTTGCTTCAGGTTAACTTGGCCATAAAAAAATACTCAATGTAAAAATTTGGTGATATATTTCTCTGATTACTGCCGATCTAAAAATAAGGTGTGCGCGCAAAGTGACCAACTATTTTACAGTGCGCTGATTGCCCTAGAAGCCACAGAAGCTCACCTATGTCTTTCTCGAGCTTTGAAAACAGCTGTGCTGCTCACTTTTTTTTGAAGTTCTAACGCTTTTGCTATGTTATTGACCACCACTTGCTGCTTTCTAATGCTAACATCTATTCTATCAGCATCTTTGCAGTTAGCTTTCGTCAATAAGTGAGGTCTACAATAACTTTTTCTTGTAGAGCTTGTTGATTTTGGGGGGAGGTGCGTACAAATCATATTCATCGTCTTCCAATCTCTAGGTCTCAATTTCGTACGTTAATGCAGAGAAAAAGTCTACAAAACTAGTAACCTACTAAAAAATGACGTCGATCGCGGCTGAGATGTAGATAAAAGCTGAGGGGCGATTTCTTTCTTTCGGCATTGGCAGCTGCAGTCTAGTAACGCGCTGTACCTAACCAATCTCGCTGTCCCAAACTCATTTTACGACAACCTCAACTCTATGGGTAAGCAGTAAATATTAATAAAACCTTGGTAACAGCCAATCTTACCTGAAGACGGGATCCTGTAACTCGGAGCACAGCTGCAACTGATCTTTTTGTATTGCCCAAAAGGGTTTTGATTAAGACGCTTGCATGAGCAAATGTCGAACTAACCAATCCTAATTTTGGTATTCCATCTTGTTTGGTGTTAGCCTTCGCATAATCAGCAATCAAGTTCTTCAATTTTGTTTCGACGGACCTTTGACCAATTGTCGGCAAGGCTGCTCTTGCTCCATAAATTCTGAATAGTTCTTGATACTCTTATCTTGCAAATATAAAATGGTGGTCTCTTCTTTAAGTATTTTTTTTTTTTGGTAACCATTAGCAAATTTTGGACATAAAAATAGTGCCCAATAACCTCCTTTTTATTCGGTAAAATGTGATCCTTCATTTCCTGCGCAAACTCACATTCCTTCATCAGTTCTTTTATGCTCATCTTGATTCTCGACTGTCCTGCTCACTGCTCAGCTACACACAATCAATCCTGCTCTTGCTCGAATGTCAAAAACCTAATTTCTTGAAAGTCTTGCGAAAGCATGGTGAATTGGTAATATCATAGTCCGTGTGATGCCATGATAATCGTGATAGGCTTACACAGTTACATACCGGTAGGCAAAATGTTCGTAATTTTAGTTTTTTGCTCATAACATTTTTTCTGTTGCAGATACGCAATAAAAATGTATTGAAAGCAGATAGGAAATCAGGTATTTTGCATCGTTTGATTGCAAACTCGACTTTCTATCTGCAGTAGTTTTCGAGTTACGACAAAAGTTGGCTTTGTGCCCCCCGAAAAATCTCTGCGGCCCCCCCAGGGTATCGAAACATTAATATTTCAACAAAAAAATTTTTTGCATCGAGTTTCTGTGATGATTTGTACCCTGTAAATCATATAAACTCGTGCAAATTAAAAAAAAGTGAAAAAGTTAACACCCTAACCCGACAGTCGGTGTCACCCAAAAAGGATCACCAGGGGTAAATTATTCAACAGAGGTTGTTTTAGATCATTGAACAGAAAATATAACCGTAATTGAGGAAGACTTAGAATTGAGCTTGCGCTCTTTGATTAGGTAGTCACCGGTAGCATGCCAAACGCGATCGACTCCAACCGGAAATCAAACCCCATTTACGTAAGACCTGAAACCGGCGAGAGACCATATTAAACTTCAGCAGTAAATTTCTTTCCACTTACATTCAAACGATCAAACAAATCGTCTCCTTCATTCTTATTTTCAGTGAAGAGCACGAGGTTTTTGAAAACCTAAAATAATGCTATTGTTGATACGCCAAAAGCAATTTCCATAGGGTGCCAGCAGCTCTAAGGTCTGGTCTATAGTAGCTATGAAAAAACAACGCTTTGACTGATAAATCTACAAATGCACCGCAACAAAAACTCGATGGTTATGAAATGGAATTTTTAACTTAAAACAAAAGGAAAAAGAATAGAAAAGCTTACTGCTTTTTCAACGTACGAAGCTGCACCAATCGAAAAACGGAAGAATGATAAAATTCGCAACTATAACAAACGATACATCTTACATTGAACCAAGCACGTATGAAAATAGAAGCCCTTGTAGAGCAAAAGCACAAATTATCAAGAGAATCATCGTAAAAACCTGTTTCAGAACTGGAACTTTGTTGTAATAGCGAATAGAATCCTTTCCCGGAAAGTCAAATTCGACAACATAATCTTGCTCTCCCAAATGCTTGTGGAGTTTGATGTGTTCGCAACGGAGTGAGCAACAACCCACAGTGTCCGCTGATTCTCCGTCTTCTTTCTCATTTCCAGCTCTCAAAGCCAACTGAAAAATTCAAAAATTGGAGTAAAAAGAGATAGAGTGAATTTATTTTTGTTTGAAAAAACTGTAACAGAAAATATCAACAGTACAATTTACGATCAAATGCCGTATCGTCCATCCTGGGAGAGGCTGCAAAAAGACCTTAATCCAAATCCAGGAGGAATTAGCCTGGTCGCCCAGTCTTATAGTTTAAAATAAGAAAACTATAGCCCAAAGCGCTTAAATTTCAAACTTTGAAACTGGAATTCATTCTTGGGTATGCAAATTAGACACAGTGCTGGTCATGACTTACGACCGCAGCAGCAGAAGATCGTAGCAAAGTTGTCTACAAGATAAGCAGCAGGAAGAAACTCCAAAATTCACCTTATCAATGAAGTAAAGAGCAACAGCTCTTTGCCTAACCATCATTTCTTTTTGCTTAAGATCTATCATATAGCCGTCACGGATACTGTCGACGCAAGATTTCAACTGTCGAGCAACTTCGTATTTTTGCCAATCTTTTTCACCCTAAATCAATCTGGTCATCAAACATCTGATAGCATTGCTCTAGGAAGCAAGATATTGAAGCAAATATAGGATAGACAGATTCTAAAATTTGATAGTACAAGTACTCGAAACTTGATTTGGCTCAATTTTACGTGTCTGCACTCAATTCAATCTTATCTAGCTCAGTGATGTTCAGTATTTTTTATAATCTAAAACTCATTACCTACTTTTATGGCAAGCAAAATGTGTAATAACACCCACAAGAGTAGTAGTGAATTCACCACTATGGCTATAAAAAAGCATTAGTGTCAAAGCAGAAAGAGACTAATCAAAACTCAAAAAAATTCTGCAAATCACATAAGGTAACTAAAAATTGAAAACGAAGAACCTTAGTTAAAGAGCAATAATTTACACGGAAAACGAAGAACTTTCATAGAAAAAAAAAAAAATACTCCCACAATTCACTGGCCATAGTGCAAATACTTCTTAGATAACCGATACGCTTTACCTTTATTCGAGAGTTAGGGTTCAACATGATATATTTCCCACCGCCTTGGACGTTCTCAATCCATGATACTAACCAAGTGACAGTGTTATCGTGGCGTACTTCCTTCCAGCGATGACCGTCAGGTGGTTTTGGGATGGCAGAATCCCTAAAAATAAAGAGGCTGTGACTGCATTTTAGAACAGTCTGTATTTACTGCACTTCTTAACAGATAAGGTCTCGAAGTGGCAAATACAAAATGATTTGGGCTAGCGATATGCGCTTCTTCGACCTAAAAATAGGGCATACAAATCTTTACAGGCAGGAGTAAACCCCTAATTTTCCCGGATCTACAAGGTCAGTTTCGTACAATGGTGTGGGCCAAAAATTTTTGAGATGACAAAATATATTATCTTAAAAAATGCAGTGATTTACTGCTTAACTATATTAAAGGCTAATCTCGATTACAGATAACGTGCTGTCAACAATTAACAACATACCGACTGCAGTTAATAATGATGTCTTCTGGTCTCAGCCGCTTTTTCAGTCTACCCATTTTGGGATGATTTCCTCTACCTCTAAATAGGCCTGGGGGTTCCAAACGGAAGTTGCCTATTTTTTCTTTATGCCCATCCCAATTGCAAAAGCCATATTCTTCGATAAGTTTCTCGTTTTCCTGTTTTTCTCTCTGTAAACGTTAATGGTCTTTAAATAGCTAAGCTGAGCTATCAGCAGTATCACATCTGCCACCCAAAAAAACAAGTAGAGACACCAAAATCAAATCTGTTTGATCACTTTGTAACTGGTCTAACATGGAAACATGTCCATTGGAAACGCAGTTGGTTTAAAAAAGTGTTTGCAACCGCCACTACCGTCATCATACCAGCTGAAGATGCAAGGGTAAGGAACATTGCGCTAAGTCTCTAACTGAAAGCTTTAAGCTAGGCTATCTTAATTTGTTAGCTTACAAAGTAGACAACACTGGTGAATAAATAGCAGCTAAACCAAAGCATCCACCTGTTTTTCTTCTTTCGACCTTGCTTTTCTCTCTTCGGATTTTTCCTTGAAGTACGCGTTAACTGCTCGGAAATCGCACTTAGCCAGATCAGTGATGATACGTCGTTCTTCGCTGCTCATCGACTAAACAAGATAAACTTAGTGAATTGCTTACAAAAAGTATACAGGTGCTTACATTACGAAATGGTTGTACACAATATCGAATGCTTATTTTCCATCTTCGACGTGGCGCAATACAACATATGCTTAAAAATATTTAAGTGAACTTTCATAGACAAATGCTAAAACGCTCCACCATTTTAAGTTATGTTTTGGCCATCCTTATTTCCTTCTTGGAATTTACCCATTACCAACTATTAAGTGATGAAACCACTGAAATGGAAATCTAGTTTATGCAAAAGCAATAAGCAGAAATGACCGTGCTTAGTACTTGCTACTGAAGGCCGTGTAATTCATTCCCCATCAAGCTTACCTAGAAACCAACAGTTGCAAAATCTCTTTACAACTCCTTTTTACAGCAAAATAGTAAACAGGTGCATACGGTAAAAAAAGGAGTTAGTGTGTTACAACACAAGCTCGTTTTTATGTCTGAAATACCGTACTGATTAATGCCAAATATTGTTTGTACCTTTCTCCAGTCCATAAAAAAATTTTTGTTAAATTCGGGTTTGGTGACGTAATCGTGATCAAGCATTTTTGCATAAAACGTCATAATTTCTTCAGCTTCAGGTTGTAGTTTGATAGTTTTACCTGCAAAGGAGTTGAAAAATATTTTTTTTTATTTTTATTTATCCTCCTATCACGAGAAAGCGATCAATGCGCTATACGAGCTCGCTTAGAAGTTGCCGGCCATCTGTCTACCATACCAAGATGGGGGAATCCCGCTAAGTGCCTTTCCCAACGGCACAACAAGTAAACTTGCCGGCTTGTTCTTCACACTGTCCCCTTTAATGCTGAGCGTCAAGCAGGGAAGCTGTGAATACCAATTTTAAAGTCATTGGTTTGACCCGTCTCGGAATCAAACCCGAGTCTACAGCTCAAGAGACAGACGCTCCATACCACTCGGCCATCTGAGCTGTGAAGTCTATGCCACAAACAAACGAAAACAATGATTAATGGGGTCATGTTCTCTAATGGTCGTTGACAACGCTATTTTATGATGTCACAATTGCAACCGTCTATGCTGCCGGCAAATCCTAGACCGGTGGTTCCCAACCTTATAAATGAACTGCACACTCAAAGTATTTCAAAGTATTCCCGCACCCCTAACAGTACATGCAATAAGACAGTGCTGAAACAATCAATCAACCAAAAACGAAAGCAGTCTATACACAAACCAAAAAACTGAAAAGTCCCTTGCATCCTCTGAAATGCTGCATCACACCTCCAAGGGGTGCGAGTACCCCCAGTTGGGAAACTTTGCCCTAGACATTGCCCGACTACTGACCAACTCAATACTGGTCCTTAAATGATTCAACTAGCCAAGTAGACCAAAAACACCAGGCGCAAAGTAGACCAAAAACACTAGGCGCAAAGTAGACCAAAAACACAAGGCGAGGCGCTTAGCAAGGAAACGAAATCAAAATTCCTATATTGCTTGTTCACCATTACCGCTAATCATGCTTCATGGAGTAAGAGAAGGAGATTACGTAGCCAAATACAAAAATAGCTATCACTGGAAGAGTACTTAGAAAAAAGATACTCTTTCGATACCTGTTTCACTGTTACCAAGGTTTTATTCCATCACACTGACATACTTCAAGTCTTCTAGCTTACCTTCATATTTAAAATGAATGCTTTTCGGCAGTGGCTCATACGCGGGAGGAAACACCGGTCCTTTGTGTTCTAGAAACTTCCATTTCACCCCATCCTTTTTATCTTGACCATCGCCTTGTTCTTCCCACCATTTCCATCGTTCATCCGATTCAGCTTCTTTTTTTGGGCGCTGAATTTAATGAGTTTATGCAACTATTTAAGGGTAGAAATAGAATCACCTTTTAAAACACAATTGTAATCTTGGACGAAAAAAGCTTGACAAAATCGAAAACCTTTGATTTTCACCTTATGGCAATAGAGTTTAAAATCTGTTTTTGCAAGACAAATTGACCTTTTCTAATTCTTAAGACAAATCTTTGTACCACAAGAGTCTACAAACATACACTACTAGAAAATATGTTGTACCTTTGCTTTCACTGGCGATCCATTTTCATGCTTACCATGCTTTTTCTAAAACACATATTGGGTAAAAATCATATGCTATCAAAAAAGTCAAAAGCACAACACAAAGTACTCACATCGTCAGCTTTCCGTTTTTCAACTTTTTTAGAACTTTTTTTTATTCTGAAACAAAAATTTAGTGCATTAGTAAGATAGTAGCCACATTTCTACCACCAGAAGTTTAAATCGTCACAAGATGACAAAATTCAGTTAAAAATAAAAAACAAGAACGCAAACATACAAACCAAGTGACAATCGTAAAACGTAACACTACAGTGTATTTTCTTTCACATGACAATTTATTGAACTATACTGGCTTCAATTCGAGCCTGATCAACTAGCAAAGCACCCAAATAAACTCACTTTTGTAATGGTGCATTATCATCAGAAAAGTCTTGTTTCGCCTGAAATAATAATTTTAATTAATACAAAATAATACTTGTGGAAAGACCCCAGACGTCAAGCAAGTGTTCTTACCTGTTTGTGTTCCTGTTTGACATGCTTGTGGACATGATTTGCTTCAGAACTGCAAATATCAATGTTACAAAGCGATTCTGCTTTAATAATATCAATTTTACTGGGATCTGAATCGACATCATTTTTGTTATTCGTATCAGCACTTACAGCAATGTTTTTGTATGTATCAACAAAACCATCTTTTTTCGTTGCAATATTATTAACAGCACATTCTTCTCTTAGCTTTGAATCTTTGCTGTAAATTAATGTCAGAGATTTTAAAGGGATAACTTCTTTATTTTCAACAGGATTAATGTAAATTTTCAGAGCATCGAACATTTTGTTAACAACAAATCTAACGGTCATGATGAACAAATCACTTACTTTACCTAATTAATACATTTAATATAATGCATTATTAATATGATGAACATTTATGCTTATTGAGCAGAATGTCACTTGTCTGTGACCTTGACAAATGTCCTTGTGATGTAGCAAGCATTACAGTACAAAATAGCAAACAGAACTAAACTAGCTAAAAAACCGAAAAGTATTTTTAGCCAGCTTATAGAAAAACTGACCAATAGTTTTATGTCTGTATTAAAGGAGTGTTAAGCAGAAATGCTACAATAAAGCCTATTTCTTCTATAACACTAAAAACATACTCTCCACGGCTGCTATGTTCGGTCTTGATACGAATCCTGTGACCATCCGGACCAATTTTTGGTTTACCATCTGGACCAAGGACGTACTTCTTTTTATGCTAAATAATGTCAAAACTAGTGTTATAATTAGTTTTAATAGCCTAATCACGTTTAATCAAAAAAATATTACCAGTGGTATAATATAACACCAGAAAACAATATTTTTGAGTTTGAAAAATAAAAAAGTAAAACTGCAAATGACAATCTGCTCAATTAACTTGAAGTCTGGTCCAAAAAATGCCCAGTCTTAGTCTGAAAATAGAAATACAGAATCATTCTTATAATACGATAATAGCTTACTAAATTAATGATACTATTATCACAGGCAAAGTAGCAAAGTAATAGAAAAAAAAACAACAAAATCACTTCACCAAACACTAAATCAGGCAGAAAATTTAAAGATCACAGACAAAACAAAAACTTCAACAAAAATTTAAAAAACTACAACCTTGTGGTGTTTGTCTTGATGTTTGTGTTGAACTCCATTGTGAGAAGATGCAGACGCATCCATGGTCAAGAGCAATAAAGATAAAACAAGTAATCAGACTATAAGCTTAGCCAGGAAATTATTGCATCATTTGACTCAGTGATTAAGGTGCCTAATTAGCAATAAATCAGCATAAAATTTTAATTAAACCACCATGTTTTAGTAAAACTATGTACACCACAACATAAAATCAGGGGCGCACCCAGAATATTTCAAGGGGGGGGGGGATCTACAAAAAACTCAAACCCACACTCAGGAGCGGATCCAGAAAATTTGGTGGGGGGATGAAATTTTGAATTAGGTTGAATGTTAACTAATATACAAAGACTTTAGACCCAAAAAAGGCGTAAAAAGCCTTTGACAAATTTTTTCATGTCTGCGGCGTATTTAGAAACTTTTTTAGGGAGGGAGCACCAAATTTCGACATACTTTCAAGCATAGTTTTTTCGGCAGAATCATTTTGAATCATAATGAGAATGAAAAAGGCTCTAGGGGGGTGCGGGGCATGCTCCCCAGAAATATTTTGAAAATTTACATGATACTGCAGGGGCTATCTTAGTACTTTTTGAACAATTTTCAGGCAAATTTTTTTTAAATTTTTTGCCCCTAAATCTGAGTGTTTTACCAAATATGATGCATTTTGTTCATACATTTTCGATTACGCGTGCTCAGGGCATAAGGTTTATTGCTTTCGAAAAGGTTCATAATTATTGAAAAATTGTATTCATCAAAAACATGTTTGAAAATGGCTGGTGATGGGGATGCATCCCCCACATAACTGCACGTACCGGTAATGCACTTGCACAGTTTGGACACTTGACTATGAAAACAACGATTCGGTTTCAAACAACAACAAGTTTATTTTGGCCTCATGTAAAATCAAGCCCAAAACATTGCGATCAATACAGGAAGGCTGCGAACAGACCTTTTGGTCATCAAGTCAAGCAGTCACCTTAAGAATTATTTAGTTATGCATATAATTTACGCTACTGCTTATAATTTTGAAACAAAAAAGAGGAAAATTGTAGTCCTAAATAGTGCTGACTAACATGTTTCGCTACTATCAAAAAGTTTTTGTACAATATTTAGTTATGCACAGAACGAAATTAGATAAGATTTATATTGCATAGTAAATTGTTTATGTGACAAATTTTGGATTTCACTTGGAATCGAGTTCCATGTCTTGACACCATAATACTTTATACATCTTTATAATCTAATTGAGAGAAATTTTGGAATGTAGAGATTGTTGTTATTAGAAGAAGCTCTAGTGGTTTGCGTTGAAATATTTGAGGTTTTCATAAAATAACCTGTAAAAGTAGAGGGAAGTTTATAGTGCATAAATTTGTGCATGAACTATGCGGTTTCAAATTTAAATAGATCAACTAGTTTCAATGTTTGAAGACGAACAAATAGGGGCGTTACTCTATGTCGATAATCACCTCCTTCTATGTCATACATGGCTCTGTTTTGCAGAATTGATAGTCTATTAAGGTAGCTGGAAAAGGTTGATCCCCACATAATTATGCCGTAAATGAGTTGAGATTGAATCAGAGCGAGGTATAGTTGCCAAAGTGTTTGAGTTTGGAAATAATACCAACTGTTCTGCTTAATTTTTTTTTTTAAGGATAAAATGTGGGGATGAAAGTTGAGTTCGTGATCTAATATATTATTAAACCTAAGTATTTGGCTTCATGGTAGGGAGAAATTTTTACATAATACACCACAAAAGTTACTTCAGGTGTGGAATTACTTCTACGCAGGTTTGGTGGAATATTAACTGCTATGGATTTTTCAGAATTAATTGTAACTTTGTTGACTTCGCATTAATTTTCTACATTATGTAGGTCATGATTTACTTTTTCTAGCAGTTTGACCAAAGAGGGGTCACAATTTAATAAACAAGTATCATCAGCAAAAAGTCTGGGAATACTTTCAACCGCCCAGGGCAAATCGTTAATATAAATCAAAAAATACAGAGGCCCAAGACTTGATCCCTGTGGGAGAGCAATTCTTAGCGGAGCTTTATCTGATGCAACATCATTGACAAAAACATATTGAGTTCTTTGACTCAAATAAGACCGAATGAGATCTAACACAGGACCACGTATGCCATAATGAGACAGTTTAAAAAGCAAAATATTATGCGACACTGTACCAAATGCTTTTTTTGAAATCTAGAAGTAGCAACCCAGAGTATAAGTTGGATTTAATATTCTTATATAATTCAGTTATTACATCAAGTGCTGCATGTACAGTGGATTTACCGTTTAGAAAACCATACTGGGTGGGTTGAAAATTTTCATGCTTAAGAAAAAAATTGCTTAATCTTACTTACCGTATTTATCCAATTATAACGCGCACTCGTGTATAACGCGCACCCTTAAATTTTGAATGAAAATTGGTATAAAATTCTTTTTTTATTTTTTCTCTACAAACTACTGGTAAGCACATAAGGTAACAATTCACAGCATGAACAAAAATTTATAAAAAGCATACAGTAATTCAAAACCCTTCAAAATCGGATTCAGTCTCTGATTCATCAAACAACTGTTCGATTTCTGTTTGGGTTATGTCTAAATCAGTGTCCCAATCGGCGAGAACATCACTTTCAACCTCTTCTTCTGACCCCGATTTGGAATCCCACAACAGGTCGTCTTCTGTACCATCCATTCTATTGCTAATGCCCGTCTTTAAAAAACTTTGCGAGCGCACGCACGTTTCAGATGTTAAAAACCACATTTTCAATACCGCATTTCTCAAGACCTCGTGTATAACGCGCAGCATTGATTTTTGCCTAAAAATCAGTTCAAAATTTTGCGCGTTATAATCGAATAAATACGGTATATGAGCTTTTCCAATATTTTGCTTAAACAAAATAATAGAGAAATAGGACGATAGTTATTTACTTCCTGCTTAGAACCTGTCTTGTACACATACAGGGATAATTTTCGTAATTTTACAGCTATCAGGAAAGATACCACTAGTAAACATGAAGTCTAGAAAAACGTACAAGAAGGGTAGAATGATATCACAGCCAACTTTAAAAAAAATGTAGGGATATCATCATGCCCCGCAGCTATATTTAAATAAAGTGACTGAATTGTATAATTAATTTCACTGAAAGAGGGAGTCGTTAAAAACATGGAAAAAGATACACGTTTTTTCAAATAGGAAAGCCATATTGATGGCTCAGTAAAAAGGAAATTTTGAGGCCAACATTTTACCAACAGAAAAAAAATTGTTAAATTCGTTGGTGATTGCCACCAGGTGATCTTTGACGTTGCCGTTGATAAGCAATAAATTTGGTGAATCTAAGTTTTGAGCAGAAGGAAGGGTTCTTTCAATAAGTTCCCAAATTTTTTGTGGGCTGCCACTGTGAGTCTTTAATTCTGTCTTAAATTACATTTTTTTAGATAAAGCTTTGACCTTAGTTAATTTATTAGTATATATATTTTCTATAAAAATTTTTTTCGTTGATGCTACCGCTCATGAAATGAGTTTTGAACATCAATCCTTTTCTACGAATTGATTTATACATATATGCCATTTGTTATCCATGGTTAGGTGGTCAGTTTACGCTTTTGTCGTTGTTGTTAAGCGATGTTACTACATGACGCTCATGTATGGGGCGCCCTTTGGCGCCCACAAAAAAGGAGGGGAGTTCGACCCCCCAACCCCATTCTGGGTTGGCCACTGTATAAAATACAACAGTACCCATAACTTGAATAGGAGTAAGAAACCTTAAAAAAGGTATTAAATACAAAATTTCGAAAGAAACAAGCATCTTTAAAATAATTAGTAGACCGGTGTATCTAACTAACAGTTTAAAAATAGGAAGAGACTATTCTGACAGGCATATTATAACATCTGCCTTTTTGGTTCTTTTATTACTTTGTCATGCTCTTGTACCACTGGATATAGTGCAAAAGGATAATAAGGTGGTAGGCCTAGTTTTTGCAAGCCCATACAAATATCCGTTGCCTTGAAGATATTCTGCTGTCTGTCCACCAGGTATCCTATTTGCAAGGTAAAGTATAGGGTCTGCCGTCAGTAGGCTATACACAGTTGTCATTGTGACATCATACAATAACAATGTCCACTAACGACCAGGAACATTACTCCTGCTTGAACGCAAATCCGTAAATAGTTAGCTCATTCTATTTGAATAAGAATTTCAAACTCTATTTGAATAAGGTATTGGAAATTGTATTTGAATAAGGATTACATAAAGTATGGTAGATAAATGTGTTGGATGTTCTCAATCTAAACCTGACTCACACTGGATACAATGTACCTCGGAGAGTTGTTTAATGTGGAGGCACACGGTGTGTGCAGGTATTGGAAATTGCAATACCAGAAAGGACAAACAGTTTTGCAAACAATGTCCATGGGTTTGTCCCAAATGTGTCATGGAAAAGAATTCTAATCCCAGCTCAAAGCCTAGTGCTAACTGCAGTTCAAATCTAACTGAAACTATCAAGAAGGAGGTTCTTAATTGCCTTCCCGAAATTATCAAGGAATGTCTTCCTTCTATCATCTACGAATGTTCCCAATCTATTCAATTTCAACAATCTGAAGACATTAAAAAAAAAACTTTTTCTGATATTTTACAATCCCAAGTCCTGACTTCATCTACGTCCCAGCAAAGTATGAACAATAAATCTGAATCTGGCAGCTGCCCACCACTTGCTACTGTCCATTTTCAAGGGCTGAAGCCTAGTGAAGAAGAAGCAGATCGCAATCGCAGAAAGAACAACTTAATTGTTTTTGGACTGCCAGAATCATGTCAAGTTAAACCTGATGACAAACTTCATGAAGACTATGAAAATTTACGTTTGGTACTTCAGAGTAAAATAAATCTCTCGGCCGATGATCTAGTTAATGCATATCGTCTTGGTAGTTATGATGAAAGTAAAGTTCGTCCGTTTGTGCTCAAATTTGCTGATGAAAGCCGCAAATGGGAAGTGCTCAAAGTGGCTAAAAATCTCAAGTTATTTAAGAAAGATGAATGTTTTCCTATTTATTTTTCTCTGGATCGCACTCAGCAAGAAAGGAGTGAATGGCGTAATTTGCTATTCGAATTGCGAGATAGAACCAATAAAGGTGAAAAAAACTTGGTAATCAAAAGAAACAAAATAATTAGCAGAGATCAACCCTTTCAATCTTCCGCCCGGGCAATCTGGGCAAAGTTGTTTAATGAAGAACAGCCCGAAAGTTTGGTATCCTAATTCATCAAATGTCTTACAAGCTTCATGTGCTTCAAATAAAAATTTGCTTAACCAACCTGATACATTTAAAGAACTCAAAATTGTTTGCTTCAATGCTTCATCCATAGTTAACAAATTAGACAAACTTGACCATTATCTCCATTATGCTTCAAATGATTTTGATATGATTTTCGTCACTGAATCCTGGCTACATTCTGGAATTCTTGACGCCATGATATGTAACCATGACTTTATTGTAATGTGTGATGACAGATGTTATGGCAAAGGACCTGGCGGTGGTGTGTTACTTTTGTACAACAATACTCTCAAAATTACTAGATTTCAACCTCCAATTGTACGTGAGAATAAACATTTTGAGTTTTTGTCTGTTGATGTTTATATTAATGCACATAATACTGTAAGATTGTCTTGCTTTTATATTCCTCCTAAGTCGGTAGCCAATTTTTCTGACTTTGATGTTGCATGTCAAACTCTTAAACAGTGTCACACTACTAAGTATCGTCATTACATTTGTGGTGACTTCAATCTGCCCAACATAGATTGGTCTGCTCCCATAAGTAAGGGTGGGCTGTCCCACGATCACTTCATGGAATTTTGCATCAGCCTTTGTATCTGTCAACATATAATGGCTCCCACGCATGTTGATGGCAACACTTTAGATCTCTTGTTATGTGATGAACTTAGCAATAATAGTCTTGTTTCGTTTGATGTTTTACCTCCTTTTTCTCACACCTGCGATCATGATTGTCGTACCTTCTCACTTCTCATTCCTATTCGTCCTTCTCTTTCTAGCAATTGGTACATGCCAAATTTTCATAAAGCTGATTATGATTCTATTTTGCATCAGCTAAATGTTTTTGACTGGAGTAATGCTATTTCTTCTTGCGATGATAATGTTCAAACTTTATATGACTGCATTCTTCATCAGCTCCATAATTCTATTTCTCTCTTTGTTCCTCCCAAACGCTCCACTACTATACCTAAAGTTCCTGCCCACATTCGTGCTTTGCTCAAAGAGAAGAAAAAGCTTTATTCTTTTCGTGCTCATAGTCTTGTCCACAAGAACTCTTACAAGCAGGTCTCAAAACTGTATGACAATGCTGTTTCTAAGTGGCACGATGAAATTGAAAACAACATTTGTACTGATGTGAATCAAGCCAAATTCTATGGATATGTAAACAACAAGCTCAAAACTAAATCTTTTATTCCCTCTCTGAAAGATGAAGAAGGCTCTGTAGCTGACTCTGACGAAGATAAAGCTAATCTTCTCAATGCTACCTTCCACAAAGTATTCAAAAATGATGATGGGACTGATCTCACCTCTGACTGTCTTTTGTCCCCCCAGCAATGCTTACACGACTTTTATATTTCTGAAGAAGATGTTTCTTCTGCTATGCACAATATCCCAGATAAACTTTCCCGCACTCCTGATGGTATCCCTGCTTACTTCTGGAAAAGAGCCTCTGCTCCTTTTTTTCATGTCATTGCTTTTCTTTTCAATCTCAGTCTTTCACAAGGAGTTATACCTTTTCAATGGAAAACTGCTATTGTTGTACCCGTGTTTAAGAAAGGCTCTCGTGATATACCTAGCAATTACAGACCTATTTCTTTGACTTGTGTTTTATGTCGAGTTTTTGAAAGTATTATCGTCAGTAAATTATTATGCCACCTTGAAACCTTCAATTTACTTTCTATAAACCAATTTGGTTTTCTACCTAAACGTTCATCGTCTTCGCAACTGCTTTGTGTTCTATTTAAATGTTTTTATGCGTTTGATTCTAAAAACAGTGTTGATTTGATTTATACTGATGTTGCCAAAGCCTTTGACAGTGTTTGTCATTCCAAATTAATCACAGTGTTATCACGTTATGGAGTCAAAGATAATGTACTTAATTGGATAAAATGCTTTCTCACTGACTGCTCGCAACGTGTTTGTATTAACAATATTTGTTCTGCTTCCCTTCCTGTTAAGAGTGGTGTTCCTCAGGGAAGCATTCTAGGTCCCTTGCTGTTTGTTATCTACATTAATGACGCTCCTAGTTTTGTTTCTAAGGATAATCCTAACTGTGAAATGTTTTTATTATGCTGATGATGCCAAACTTTTCAGCAATAATGCTTTTAGCTTGCAACAGGGTCTGGATAAATTCACAAACTGGCTCAAACTTCATCAACTTGATCTTGCAGTAGCTAAATGTGAACATCTGTGTATATCTCGCTATTATTGTTCTAACTCTTATTTTGCTGGTTCACTTAACATCAAGACTGTCTCTGTTGTTAAAGATTTAGGTGTATACATTAGTGATAATCTTAAATGGTCTTACCATATTTCTCATATACATCGTAATGCCTCTTTGTGTTCTTATCAAATTTTGCGTTCCTTTTCCACTAAAAATATTTGGATTTTGTTAAAAGCTTTCATTACCTACGTTCGCCCTAAAGTTGAATTCAATACGTGTGTTTGGAGTCCTTATTTAAAAAAAGATATTGTTCTTCTTGAATCAGTGCAAAGAAATTTTACTCGTTATGCTTTCACTTGCTGCAACATTCCTTTTAAGTCATATAATGATCGTCTTTGCAAACTTGGCATCAAGTCTCTCGAATATCGCAGACTCGAGTTCGACCTCATACTTATGTTCAAAATCTGTCATAACCTTTGTGATTTGCAATTTTCCAACTATTTTGAGTATCGTCACTGCAAGTATAATTTGCGTCAACATGAATTCACTGTGCAAACCATTCATAATGCAAAACAGGATCGGTTTAGACACTTCTTCTTCAACCGCATTGTCTCTGTATGGAATTGTCTCTCAAATGATCTGGTATCTGCTTCAAGTCTTTCTTTGTTTAAATTGCGTCTTCATAAGTTTGATTTACATACTGTTGCCTCTCTTGTATTTTAATGTTTGTTTAATTTTTCCTCACTTGTAAGTGTGATTGAATGTGAATTCTCTCACCATTGTGTTGTATTCAAATAATAAAAAAAAATCTAGCATTTATCCCAATTTTAATTTGTTTGATGCAACATTATGAGCCACTCACAGTTCAAGACTGGCTACATGCACTGGTCACAACTAAAGTCTTAAGGTACCAGCTGTGGAACCGTATTGTACTATGGTAGCACCACTGGTGCCGACTTGTGGGGAGATGGGAGGTTTAACCTCCCCAAAGCTAGCAGCATGGTGAGAAACCTCCCCATATGAATCTCTCCCATTCATATGTTAAAGAATTATACCTTGTTCATGAAGTATTAAAATCTAAAATCTGCTGCTGTATTAAGTAAAATTAACTTAATAGTTGAAGGAGTATTTTACATTCTTCTTTGCGTATCAACACTAGAAAATGGAACGTTCAAACACTCACACAAAAAACTACAACTGAGAAGCCTACGCAAACACGTTTTAGCATGCGCAGGTTAATTTAGGTGATGGTGCATGCAGCTGTGAACACATGCATAATATGCACATTTGCACAGCATCAAACACTTTGGTTTTGGCATTCCGTTTAAGCAGGCGGTGCTAAGATGTAATAGCACTGAAGATAACATTGTTAAATGTGAAAAGACACTTACAGAATTGTTAAATGCAAAAAACACTTTCAGAAAAACTGTACCATAATATATAATGTGCAGTATAAACACAGGAATTAATTGAGAAGAATTTTGTTAACCTTGGCATATCAAATACGCTCAGCAGGGGCATACGCACATATTTTAAAGAAGGGGGGGAGCATGAGGAATTTTTCCACCTTACGGTACAATTTTTTCTTATAGAAGCTAAGCGATAAAGGCTTTTGGCGTGCATTGAAGGCCACCAAAGGGAAGGGTGTGAGCATTGGGGCTGAACCCCCTTGCGTGTCCCTAATGCTGAGCATTAATTACTTGCCATCAAAGTGCCATCTTTAAATTTTTTTCATAATTTTGTTTGTGTTAATTTGCCCTGAGCAAGCCTAAAAAGCTATCGTTTATTCAAAAACGTGCTTATATTTGTTGTGTTGTAATAAAAATAACATGCGAGAAATGTGATACTTCTTAATTTTTTGAGATTGTTACAATAAACTTGCTAACTCACTAGTCTCGGGTTGAATTACATACTGATGGCAAAAACCAAAAGTTTGAAAAATGTTTGCATAACCAAGCACAACAGTTTTTGAAGCAGTGATTTGAGCATGAGAAATATTACAATACAAGATAATGAAAGTAGGCAAATCAAGTGAAACGTATGAATTGAAGAAGAGAAAGCGAAAACATCAACAGCTGATTCCACTCCCAGACGCCCCAAAAACAATTTGGAATGTAAGACCATGAAAACACGCATTTATGTAAAGGTAGAGGAACAGATTGAAGAACAGGAAATGCCAGGTGTAAAGACTTTTTTTACATTGGGAGCAAAAACATTTTGTTGATTTAGGCTTGACTGGAAGTGTGCCAGCAGCAAATTACTCCCTTGTGTTGTTACTAGTTAGTAAATGAAACACATCTCTTTAAAAAACTTGCTGATTGAGAGTTAAGTGCTACGCAGAGTAAAAGACTTACAATAGGTAGGCCTATCAGTAGGCTACCCTACTCACACTCATTGTATTGCAAACTAAGGTTTATTCTCAGTTCTCCAAGGTAAGCAGCACAACAACATTGTGCATTTTTTGTGATCTCCGTTATGTTGCTTGTGCTCACACAAAACCTACCCATGTTTTAAGAGTAACTTGGTGCCAGTGTTACCTCTAAGGTGCAAAATTTGAGAAAAATGAGAAATTCTAGGCAAAATTTTTCAATTTTTGCACATTGCTGTAATGACTTAGGCCTATAAGCAAATTACCAGTAGTTGAAAGTACCGGTAGGCCTACTCAAATTTTTTTGCGTCAAATGAAAACATTTTGGAAGCGTCTATTTCACCGGAAATTCTGATTACCGAAGTTTGAAAATTGTGATTTGCAGAAGCGGAAACATCCCCTAACGATTCCCCTACTGTGAGAGTTGCACTACAGGAACCGCAAACGGTTATGCAACTACGATTTTTCAAACTTCGATAATCGGAATTTTTGGTGAAATAGACACTTCGAAATATTTTACCATAGAAGCTCTTATTTTACTGTTTTAGCTAAACAAAATTATTTAGACCTTGAATTACACTCTTTAATGTTTGGGCAAATTTTTATTGATTTTCATATTGAGCAAATTCGCAGTAGTTAAAATTTTACAGGGTACAGTGCTAGGCGCCAATGGGTACTGGTAGCACTGTGATACCGATACACAGTACCAGTACAGAGCAGGCTAGCCTACCGATAGTTGGGTAATCCTGTGTCCAGTTCACAGTTCAGGAACCAGTCCCTCATAATCATTACTCAGTGATGGGCACAATAAATTTTGTTGTATCAAAGCGATAACAATAACCAATAATTTCAAAAAGAGTCCTGGGCGATACTACTGACCAATAATAGACACTCAATAAATCTTACACTGAACTTATTTCTTAAAGTGATATCAGTAGCCTAATCGATTAATCAAAACTACTTTGAGCAGTAACGATAATTGGTAATAAATTATAGCCGATAATTTATTTGAATGCCCATCTCTGCTCATACTCTGGGTCTGGGACAGTCTTGTCCTGTGTGCCTGCTGAACTGCCGGTGTCTTAAATTTTTACCACCTGTTGATTAGCACTCGGGGCTTGTTTGAATTAAGCCGTGGTTCAAGGTGAGAGTTTGGGGTTAGACCCTAACCCCTACTAATAACTCACTAGTACCTCTAGCAATCCTTGTGCTCATGATATATCCGCCTGTTATACTGTTACAAGATGCGACTTATTTCAAACAAGCTCCAATCCTACTCCACCTAGATACAGCCTGAACTAAACAAATAACCCAACTACAAAAATATATTAACATCACTGCTGCTTCACTGGCTCCCAAACAGAACAGTAGACTACAGGGGAAACTGCAGTACGCACCGGTACCTTGCTGAAAGACACCAATGGTCGCATGGCTCACAGCCTCACACAGAGCTGAATATCGACAACGAAAGCCTGAAAAATGTGAAGTCCCAAAATGCCATTACTGCGCATGCGCAATAAACAAAATTTTCCTTTAAACATCACGGAATTGAAAATAATTTTTCGTATCTCCTCTCCTGTGGATTGCCACCTTAACGTGGTGGGGAGGTTTGAGTTTTCAATGATCCTTGGAGCAATGCCGTCGGTAGTGCTTATTCACTTCCATCAGGGTTATCCATGGCGGTAAGGTCGAAGGAGAGAAACAAACCAAGTAGCAATCCAATGCTGTAGCTAAATGGAAAGTTGTAATAACAATATTCATGCTGCATCGGACGGCGCTCAGGATAAAAAGGTCCGCGTTTTAGGCAGAGGGACTCGTTCGAAAAATAAGCTGCAGTCTCCCCCACAAGCTGACCGTTACTGGAAACCCACCAACGCAGTCGCTAAGCATTTGGGGAGGCAAATGGGGGCAGCGCGCAGAAAATGTACTCGAGTTGGACCAAACTGCCGGGATCTAGCTATCGGGAACTGGAACGTTTCGTCATTGACAGGAAAAGAGCAGGAGCTTGTTTGCGAAGCTCAACAGTATCACCTTGATACTGTGGGAATTTCCTGGTGAATTTCATCAACAAAGCGTCGGAGTTCTGGAAGTGTCGAGTTGAACAGTGGATGGAAAATTTTCTACTCAGGTGTTGATGCAGCAATGTCTGCTCAAGCTGGTGTTGGCTTACTTGTGAGCCCCAACATGGCTGAGTGTGTCGTTGACTGGATACCACTGGGAAGAAGGGTTTGCCTTCTAAAGCTAATTAGGCTGCAGAAGCGATCTCTGAGTATCTTGCAAGAGTACGCACCTAACGTAGAATCACAGTACAACTGCCTTTCTGGAGGAAGTTGAGGTTGCATTGGGAAAAGCAACTTCATCAGAATCCCTTGTCCTTTTGGGCAATTTTAATGCACATGTGGGCATCAACAATGCAACCTGGCAAGGTATATATTAACAAGAACGAAAAGTGTTTATTGCAGTTCTGTGCTCCTGAAAAAATACACTTCTTGAATAAACAATCTACTGTAATTTTAGCTACGGTACGTTTTGGGTGAATCAAATTCACTTCAACCCATGTGTTTAAAAGGGTTGCTCTACTGCCATGTAATTTCAATAAATCGTGTTTTTTTTTTTGTTTTTTTTTTGCTGCTGTGCCTTAATGTAATGTTGGCTGCAACATACTAAAGTTTAGATATCTCCTACTCCTTTTTTGCCCCTGTGTTTTGTCTTTTTTCGCGAAGGTCTTACGTGCTTATGACCAAACTTTTTTAGAATTAGTTCAATGTTTATCAAAAGGCTACTGCGATATGCTGGTCTGACGCTGGTTATTTTATTAATTTTACAGCAATAATTTTGTTTGAGAGTAAACGTGTCAACAGTCAAATCTTTACTTTAAGTCACGTATGAGAAGAGATTCAAGAAAAGAAAGACACGACACAACGGAAGACCCGTTAAAACATGCAAAAGAAAGAAAAGACGAGAGAGAAAAAATAATGACAGCGTACTCACGGCCATGACACCAGAAAACAAAACAAATAAACAAAACCAAACCAAAATGAAATAAGCAAGAAAATTGCGAACCGATACAAAGCAGCAATGCCATCAGAGTCCACTTTGCACACAACATCAAAATCAAATCTTCATTATACTCGCGATATTACGCCGAAGCGTGTAACGAGTAGCGGGGTCCATCTCCGCGGCCTAGCGGTGCGTAAATAAACAAGAATGAGTGAATGGATAGATAGCAAGTTAGATATTGTGCCAATTTGATGAACAACAAAATGCATAGCCTACCGGTACCACGAAATAACGCGAGATCATTAAACAAAAAGGCAAGGAAGCTTCTTCGACTAAACAAATCGGTTTTCAGGTCAAGATTTTGAAAAATTCTTCGTACGTCAAGATGACCCTTCTAATATCAAGATGCCCTAGTTAACATATTCAACGTATAACGTTTTGTCGCTGTTTCCTTATTTTTAACCAAGCTGTTTTTTGTGTTGATGATGGCGTTGTTTTATGGTTAAAAATAAAAAATCCTACTACTACTACTATTAAAATTTCAACAAATTTCCTGTTGCAACTTTAAAATTTATTTTACGGTCTAATGCGTTTACTCAACCGCTAAACGTCGTTATTTATAAATAGAATAGAATACTAGAAATGCTTTGTGACGTCACCGACGCTGTTGCGCAATAGCTGGTAGTTAGGCGCCACAGAAACAAATTTCTGTTACCGTACCGGTACTCTGTACCAGCACTGCACAGTGTAAAAGTGGTAAGCGTGCTGGAACACTTGGAAAGAAGTGGCAATTTTGCGGAAGGAATTCTTAAACTAAGTATATATAGGCCTATAATAAAGCTGAAAGAATAAACCGGTAGGGTATTTTGTAATGTTAGTTTTGAAATTAGAGTAGTCTGAAGTTGGCTGATTTTTGACGAAGAAGTTGATGAGTTTCTGCTCTGGTGTTTTTTTGCTAGTGCTCTTAAATTCACTCTGAACAGCGTATTTAAGAAACTACCTGGTAAGTTAAAGAACCTGTGTTCACTTTTTTCAAATAATTAAAGTTCAGTTCTTTAAAACAGTTAAAATATCAGAGCATACTAGTCTAATGTTAATTGTGCGAGTTTTGGCTAGGGCAAAACACAGGGGCAGCAGCCAGTATAATTATATATATATACAGTTTCCATTGTGACATCATGACAAACCGGTAACACTGTTAATGACTAATATGTAGTAATACCCATGCTCCCATGGTTGGTTTTAGAATACCGTACTATCCATCCAGTTATCAATTTTTATCTTTTTAGATTGGACTTGTTTGTACAAAGTAACAGTATTTATTAATACTTGTACTTATCTAAATTACTAAATAAAAATCAGCCTGTTTGCTACAATATGTGATCTTTTTTTATCAACTAGGCCTACCGTATTTTCACTAACATCTACCCTAAAATTACACAACAGTAGTCTACAAGAAATTTCTCACTGCACCAGTGCATAACGATTCAACCATGGCTGTAGTTTTTAATCTCGATTTAGACAATGAAGTTATGTCTGAAAATGAAAACGATGACACCTTGGCCAGCCCTGATATACCAGTATATGATGAAGAGCCGATGATTGAAGACAATGTTGAAACCTTTGACCTTAATGCCCTTACGGTTAATAAAGGTCCTGAAAAAATTGGCCCTCATTGTTTTCAGTTACTAAAAGTACTTGGAAAAGGAGGTTATGGAAAAGTATTTCAAGTTCGGAAAACTACTGATCCTGATAGTGGAAAAATCTATGCAATGAAAGTTCTGAAAAAAGCTTCAATTGTGAGAAACCAAAAGGATACAGCTCACACTAAAGCAGAAAGAAATATTTTAGAAGAAGTAAAACACCCTTTCATTGTCGACTTGAAGTTTGCTTTTCAAACTGGTGGAAAATTGTATTTAATTCTGGAGTATTTAAGCGGCGGAGAACTTTTTATGCATTTGGAAAGAGAAGGAATTTTCATGGAAGATATGGCTTGCTTTTATTTGGCAGAAATCACAATGGCATTGGGACATTTACACAGAAAGGGAATCATATATCGAGATTTAAAGCCGGAGAACATTTTACTGGATATGCTTGGCCACATCAAGTTAACTGATTTTGGTTTGTGTAAAGAATCTATTCACGATGGCTCAATAACACATACATTTTGCGGCACCATTGAATATATGGCCCCGGAAGTGCTGATGAGATCAGGACATAATAAAGCCGTGGACTGGTGGAGCCTTGGTGCTTTGATGTTTGACATGTTGAATGGTGCTCCTCCTTTTACAGCTGAAAATCGAAAGAAAACTATCGAGAAAGTTCTAAGAGGAAAGCTAACATTGCCAGCTTACTTAACAAATGATGCAAAAGACTTGCTAAAGAAACTGCTTAAACGACACTCTCCTTCAAGGCTTGGTGCTGGTCCTGATGATGATGCACCTGTGCGCCGACATCCATTTTTCAAACAAATTAATTGGGATGATTTGCTCCAACGAAGAGTCGAACCTCCATTTAAGCCTCCACTAAAAAATGCAGAAGATGTCAGTCTTTTTGATACGAAATTCACAAAGCAATCACCTGTTGACAGCCCCGATAATTGCCCTATATCAGAAAGTGCCAATCAAGTGTTTCAAGGTTTTACCTATGTAGCTCCATCTGTTCTTGAAGATATGAGTGATGAATTTCGCATGCCAAAGGTGAGATCACCCAGAAAGCACTTTACCCCCATAAGCCCAATCAAACAGCCTGAAAACCCTTGGCAAACACAAACTATTGTCCACAATCTGCGTATGCAGGATATGAATTGTGCACCTGTAGTTGTAACCACTGCTCCCAATGTAGTGCCAAATCAAAAAGCGTCTTTGGCGGGACCTGTCTTTGAAATGCCTCACATTGTGAAAAAGAAATCATCCGATAAAAAGCATAATTTGAGCGGTTTTCAAATTGGATTCAATAATTCATCCTCCTCCACTGACAAAAAGGATGTTAAACATGGTAGAAAGGACAGAAAAAATGTTTTCAAGTTTAAATGAAGTTATGTAGCATCATAATTATGTGGGCCTATTTGTAGTAGCACTGCTAATCAATTTCTTACTGCTTATTCGATATTTTTTTAAGTACTGTTTTTGTTCCAAAGGGATTTTTGGAAATGCAAAAGCATGCCAACCTGAAAGGGAACTAAAATCTTCCGAAAATATATCAGTTTGTGATACGTGCGTTAAGCGTATCCAAAGAATGTTAATTATTCTAAATTTTTTTGTTCCTCAAATGCCTAATTTTTGCTCTACCTTCTTGTGACTTTTTTTAAACTACTTTTAATAACGATTTCGCTTAAAATCAGACTATTTGAACTGCAGATACAGTTTATTACAGATATAGTAAACTCGTGTTGAATTTAGCACATTTTTGCGGCATATTTTTGATTTTTGTTTAAACTTCGCGCTGCATATACAGTTTTTATATACACTATAAGCGTGAGTAGTTAAGATGGTCTTAGAAATTACAGGTTGGTAGATTCTTTGCGAAATTTAAGTGGTGGGTTGTTTATTCCACTGCTGGTTTAGTTGCGCCGCGAAAAAAGAGCCTGCGCTTCGTGAAACATTGGTTTTTATCGCAATTCCCTTCGTAAAATTTTGCGGATTTTCTCAAGTGCTTATGCAAGTGATCTCATGTTTATGTGTCATATTGCAATAAATTGTGAAATACTCTTTTTTTATCTAAATTATCTTGCTTCAGTTATCGATCTCTTGCTTTAGCGGTGTCGTTGAGTGAATTTATACAAGCAATTTTTGTTATTTAGTTTGACTAGGTAATTCATTACTCTTATTTAAAGCGTGTATTGTGTACGAGTTCATTTTCTTGTCACTGTACTAGATAATTGTGTCAACGGAGATGTTTGGAAGTTACTGATCATGTGAATAAAGATATTTGTGATAGATGCTGATGCCATTTCTTCCAGCATGTTTTTCTCTATTTTGTATATCGTCTTCAATTTTTGTTGTGAATTTGCAAAGTGGAAAATTGTGGCTTTTCGTAATCTTAATGTGTTGGCGGGGAAGAACTAAGTGGTCTTAAGATTTCCCCTAAATTTGTAGTTAAACATTTGAATGATTTTAAGCACTTTGATATTTCTGGACCCCGAAACGGCATAAGCGTTTTTTGATTTCGCGTCCCCCTTTAAAAAAATTCTGACCTCCCCCAGCTGTAAATCTAATGTCGCAATCTGGACAGAAAAAAATTGAAACAGAGGTAGCGACAAAACTTGTCAATAAGATGTGGGAAAATTGTTTACCTAATTTCAACTGCGTTTGTTGTTAATTCAAGGTAGGCCTAACAATAGCGCTCTGGTGTGCCTCCTTCAGCACTACTGTATTTTTGTCAATCCTTTTTCAGTTTTTGCGTGTGGTTTTCAGTATTTTGCTACTATTTATTGCTGAATATAGCCTTCTACTTCATTTGTATATTGCCTTAACACTGTCGTTATTCCGATAGTGTTACTCGCGGCTAACTTAATTTTGGCATAATTATCGTAATAATGACTTGATTGTAGTTGACTGCGATAAAAAATTGAGAACTGCGTATTTGCTGGCAATTGAATTTCTTTTCTTTAACCTTAACCAAAAGTTGACGATGAAGTTTAACGTTAAGGTTGAGCTAAAGCACATAACTTGCTGTGACTGATTTAAATGTCGTTTCGTCTTTTTTCCACTGGTTTGTTGATGTACGTAAGTTGGTTTAGAACTAGAGCACTGCTTTCCGTTGTTTGTGAATAAGTTGTAACTTGACAGGTTAAGCTGTAAGCCTACGAAACTGTTCTGCGTTCCATGTAAGTTCCGATATTCATATCGGGCATTACGTTGCTGCGCTTTTGGGAAAATCCCCTATACATTTTTCAATAGACGAAATGGATCTATTATCTTTGTAACCTGTGCCGACCCCAAACTAACAACTGAAACTCATCAAACGGTACCTTGCGTTGGCAGGGTGAACAAGTGGACATAGATAAGGCATTTACCGCACGAAAAGTATTGAAATCAGAAAGATTTATGCTGCTTTTGCATGTGGAGCCTTTAATGTTTAAGTCGGTGCTTTTCTACAATTTGGTGATTAGTGAAACTTTACGCGTTATTGGTCTTGTAAATTAGTAGATTGGGTTACTGTGTTGTTCGCAAGTCATGACTCTTATAATTTTTGTGAAATTTTGAAAACATTTTCTCAATAAACTTTGTAATTTGTAAAAACATGGTTCGTGACTCTACCGGCATAATGTCGAAGCCAATCTACTGAAAAATAAACCTACCCCAAACGCAAAGAAATTTGCCATTTTCCCTCATCACCACTATCAGTCGCGAGCCCATCTTTCAACCAAGCAATACCGCTAAGTTGGTCGGGTTGCAACCATGCCAAGAGCAGTATTAGAAAGCGAGTGCTTGCAGTGTGTTAGCAACTATTTAGCCTTGACCCAACATTTCAATTAAGATCGACTGAACGTTGTAGTAGCCCAGGACGATCATAGGCTACAACAACACGTAACGATTCTCACTCGCAACGAAATTTTTTGAAGGAATACGCCACTCTGTTAAGATTTTCTAAACCTGTTTCAACTTGACTTACGGAGTTGCTGGTAGTAAAGTCTACTTCAGACTATTGCAGAACATCAAAACCGAAGAACGTGATAACAAGCGACAGAATGTATTTACACATCATTAATAATTCTGAGTAGATGCAACAAAAATATTGTTAAACGATATATAGTGACACTAATAAGGAAGAAGCAGTTAATGCACAATTTTCAGCAAAAACGTTACTCTTACAAAAATAAGCTAAGTTTTAACAATCGTAATCATACACTCACTGCAAAAAAGTTTGACAATCAAGGGTGGCAAGTAAACATGTTGAAACTAACGCACAAATATCACAAATACCACATTTAAGAAGCCATATCTCTATTTCAGAATCTACCACGATAAAAAAAAAGTAAGGGGCAATGCTGCATAATTCAAGAGAATTTTTAAGTTATTTTGGAAATGCCTTTTTCGATTTTCAAGTGAAAATTGGAAAAATTACTCATATGAAACCGCCACTGCATCACAATATCCAAACTGTAATCTCACACAATCAATGAAATTCATAGCGTAAAAAACGACAGTTTCGAGCGGTAGCTATCCCACCTACGCATTTTTTTCGTTCAAATTCAACTAGCAAAAGTTAGAAATGACCTTCAGTCTGTTTGAAAACTAAAAAAACGCGCTTGTAAAATTGAAACTTGGCATAACAAAAATCACATACATGTTACAGATAATAATCAAGAGAAGCGAAATTCGAAAGCAAAAGAAAAACTGGGAAAACGGATAATTTTTAGCAATGCAACGAGTGAAAGCTTTAAAATAATGAATATAACACTTTTAATGCAGCGAACCAACAACAGCTTCGATCTTCCTCGGGTGGCAGCACCATGCCTAGCTTTGAGGCATTTACTTAGCCCAATTTAGGCACAAGTTTTTATAAAAAAGGCGGTAAAAATCGTACGAAAAAAACAGGGCATACTTCAAAGTCGATTTTTTTCACACTAAATCACTATTTTTGCATAACCGTAGAAATACATCGCCACTTACTTTACACGACGTTTCGTGAAGCCAAGTGCAAACCCAACCAACCAATCAATGAAACTAAGAATGGTTTAAACTATGATTAGGACTGTGATTCAAAATAACTAGTAAAAACTACGAAAGTCTACTTCTGCCATCACATGACAGTAGCCAGTGCTTCTTCCCAAAATCTAGATGAAATTGCAACTATTTTCGAGTTATTACACAATTTGTTAAAGTACACAAAGCACAATGCAAAAGTTAGATGTCTACTACAAACGTAAAACGGGCTTATACGAAGACAAATATCAGGATATGAGTACAAAGGTTACGGTATTTTTTAAAAATAATTTTAGGCACGTTTCAGATCTGACTTTGCCAGAAGGGAAGGGGAAGTGTCTCGGTGTTTTCCCTCTTTGCCTACGCCGCTGGGTATGAGCTAGGCTAGCTGAGAGAGGCAAGTTGTTGTTACACCAGCAACTACTATCATTTGGACATAGTTAAGTGAATAAACACATACTACAGTACTATATTGAGTAATTAAAATCCCCCAGCTAAACAATAAGTATTTCATTACAACTACTTGAGTTTTGAATAGAGAGAACGAAACACAGAACAAAATTTCTAGGAAATATGCCAGAAATATTTGGAATCTATTATACACTGGCATGCATAAATACCATTTTTTGATCTTAATACAACCAGAATAGGTAGCAATGGCAAAAACTGCGTAAAAAAGAAAAAATTCTAATTAGCACGTAGTGCCAATAATCGTTTTAATCCTAAACTACATTAGTTTATAATCGTTGATACATCTTCATTTTCCGCATTATATCTATTTATAGAAATATTAATATCTATCGATACATGAACGCTGTAACTTTTTCACATCATAATGACGTCGTGTTTAATATTCTCGTCAACCTGACGCAATTAGAAATTAGCTTTATAATCGCAAGTATAAATTACACCACATAACATACATTTTCAATCAAAAACCAATTTTAAAGCACTGATAAAATAGGTAGATTTTAATTCTAAAGCCACAAGGCACAATGCTGTAAGATTGAATAGGTTTTGGTAGTAGTAAAATGGAAGATGATTTTGAAGTGCTTAACCTTTTAGAATAGCATAATTGGTCCCAACTGTCCAAAAGACTAAAGGTAACAGGCTAAAGATTTCCAATGACGGGATCACTTTAGAATGGTGATGGGAAATGGGGCTGATAACGTTTAAAATAGTGGTTATTTTCTCAATACTTTCTAATTGGGGTCCAACAAGGTCAGGTGACTTTGTTACCATGTTAGCTTCGGACCGTCTCAATTTTTTATCCGAAGTGCTGCTTATTCAAGTCTAAACTTTGTGTGGATAAGTGTTGCCAGCAAAGACGCAAATTCTTAATTGAGCTTTTAAAGGGGTAAAAATATTTCACGCGTGACCCACCAGACAAAAGGGGGTCTAGAAAAGCAAGTAAAAACAAGATGAGATTTTTAAGGGCAAAATATTTCATCCGCGGCCCGCAAAGGATAAGCAGACCTAGAAAGCAAGTAAAAATATTTCTATGAAATCTGGACGTACATAATCCACGGAACATTCACTTTAAAACTGCAAACACGGCACAAACATAAAAGACGAAATCATTTTTTACTTTTGATTGCAGATACAAAAATTGAAAACTACAAAATTGCACATTCGCAGTCACTTTGCCAGAGATGAAAAAAAAAGCAAAAAATATTACCCTTCATAAAAACATCACATTTGCTTCACAAAACTGCATTAAAAAAGGCCTCAGACCTCAGTAACGAAGTATTTGCTATATATCATGATTGTAGCTAAGAAAACTATGTCTTTGGTAAATACGATTGCATTTCAAATTTAGACTTTCCTACTGAGCTTGATTCTCAGTCCATAACTACACCGAAAAGCTGCCTGTTTGCTTCCAAAGAGTGCAGACCTTCCAGCAAGGCAAAATTTGACATTCAGTAGAGCAGCAGACCAGGCAGGTGTGAAACTGTAGTTTGAATGGTAGGCCAAGAAGAAGAGATCTTCAATTGCACAAAACTTGTGTCTTTGTTAGTATTTGTTACATTATTTGCGTCATACGAAGTTGAGTTTGGGAGTAAGACTGACGGGATATCACATTCGAAATTTATTTTAAATTGAAATGTTACTGCAACATGAGTTGGTGCAAATTCTCGTGCAATATAGTGTCTTTGACTGCATTAAATACTAAGCGAATATTATTGGTGTCAATGGCCATCGTAAAGTGCTGGAAAAATGGTTTGCTTCTGTCTCGCTTTAAACTCTCAAATCTGAAAAATAAGAGAAATGTTTCAAAATAAATAGAGCATCTGAGCACAGGTCACGGCCCTGCAAAAGAGTAAAGAATGGTGAAGTATTCAAGTATTAATTTTGCATTTAGTAGCATATCTATCCTCCTATCACGAGGTAATGTCTTTCCCAACGGCACAAGTAAACTTGCCGTCTTGCTCTCCACACGTCTCTTTAATGCTGAGCGTCAAGCAGGGAAGCTGCAATTACAAATTTTGAAGTCTTTGGTTTAACCCCACTCGGAACCTAACCGGAGTCAACCACTCCAGAGGCGGACGCTTTTACCACTTGGCCATCGGAGCTGAGTAGGCATAAGCCACCATTGGGCTTTCTATGAACTTTATAACGCCTAGGTATAGTTTTATCGAATGTACAGCTTTTTGTCTGAGCAGCACTTGAATTAAAAACCGAAATAATTAATAACTAAAACAAACAAAAGTCAAGTATGATCCAAGATTGCTGGTTTTAAGAAACCTTTTATTAGCGCTTTTGAGCAAAGTAAAGTATTAATTAACGACAATACAAAAACTTTGGTTGAGAAACTTAACCGTTCATCAGCTGCTCAAAAAGATACTTACAACTGACAAACTGCTCTTGCCAAGAATTAACTCTTTAAAAAGAAATACATCGACCTGAAATATCTAAATTCAAAAAATTCCATACGTAGTTTGAAAATAGAAAAACCGAAATAACATTTTAATTACTGAGTTACAAATTTAGAAAATTACGCTTTAGCCATGACAAAGAAAAAACGATTCGCTAAGTCCGCAAAACTGAAAAATATCTAGTTTCATGTTCGATGCTTAGGCAAATCAAAAAAATCAAATCCTCATTATGCTCGCGTTATTCCGGCGAAGCGTGTAACGAGTGGCGGGGCCTGTTTCAACGGCTTAGCGCCTGGGTAACACAGATCCGAAAAAACGTCGCAGCGGTGGCGAGCGGTTGGCGACACTTTGTTCGATTTGATCGATTTCGGATTCGAACCCTGGACCTCTCTTACCAACAGCAATGTCTTTACTACTGGGCTAACCGGCCGCTTCGATGTTCAGGCAGAGAATTGCATTGTTACGTTACTGAAAAGAGCAGTTTTTTTTTTCAGATAGAGCTAAACGTCGACCACAGCGGTCGTCTGTTCTGTAATAACTAGCAACTATGTCGAAATAGCTTTTGTTTCGTAGCCGGAAGACGGGGATTTTACTGTAGTTCGACATATGCTAAAACAAAATCTATTCGCAGCTATGCTGCATGGCCCAGTAGTATACCGGTATGCATATTAACAGTGTCGAAGGTAAAGGGTATAAAAAAGGTCTCGTATTTTATTTATTTTGTCTCATCCTATTCGAACTGCTATTCTTCAAATACGTCAAATATAGCTAATATGGAGCGAAAAGCGAAAATCATTAAGTGTAATTTCCATAAGCATCAGAGCAACAGTACCAGAACTCTATAACAATCTAGCCAAGCATTTTATTAGCAGGTCATAGTAGCGACTGGTAGGTGAAATTCAGAACAAACTGAAAAAAGGAATGAAAATATCCGCAGCTAGTAAGCTCATTGCTGTCGGTGAGATAGGTCTAGGGTTCGATTACTGGGCGCATATTTATGTAATGTACCCAACACCAGCAAAACCTTATATTGCTTTTCTATTTGCCTGTCTTCACGAACCCGATTGTTAAGCACAGGTCACAAGCAAAGCCGCGACGAGAATCGAACCGAAAACTAATGCAGCGCTTCCCTATGTACGCTGCGCTATAAGTGACCGCGCTATAGAAAAGTCGCAGCAATTCCGCAAAAAATGGCTTTTATAAACCCACGCTTTGCCAGAAAAAAGCAAGGTTCTGCTGGTGTTGGGAACATTACATAAACATGCTTCCTGGGCCGGTCTAATCGGACACAGAGTCGCCAAGAGCTCATCATCGCTGGGACGTTTCTTTGGAGTTGTGCTGCCCAGACGCTACACCGCGGAGATGGGCGCCGCCACTAGTTACACACTTTGACGTAATACCGCGAGTATAACGAAGATTTGAATTTTTTAGAATAAAATACTGTACAAAAACGCCAGCAAGTAACATTGGCCGCTGAAATTGCACAAAAGGCTCACCGATAAGCAAGGTAGCTTTGAACATCTGCAAGTGACGAAGGATCGCCTTCAAAATCAGGAAAATAATCGGATATTTTGACGCCACGAGCAACTTTCTCTTCGAGCAAGTCAGTTTTGTTGAGAAATAGGATAATGGATACATTAACAAAATAACTGTTGTTGACTATCACCTCAAAAATGTCGAGTGATTCCTGAAAAAGAAAAACATGCAAAAAAATCGCTTTGGCAGTTCTTGCAACATCGCGCGTTTAGGAAAATTTGCTGAATTTCTAAAGGTGCTTTTACCAGCAAGCGACATACGGCAACGCGATATAAAGCTACACGACGCACGACAAATTTATATTGCAAATAGCCGTAGCATTCGCAGTAAAATTTCACACGAAAAATTGCCGCGTGCAGCTCGCCGTGTTGTCGCTTGACGCCAGCTGGTAATACCAGCTGAAAGTTTCAATTAACTACAAAAGCTAGAGAGAGATTCTTCAATTTTTAAATCCGTCAAGCTTGCTAATAAACGTCTGTACAGGTACACATTTGGTCTTATCTGTTTTTATCTTTTGCTACGCCCGATGCAACTGTATTTGAAAACAGCCACAATGACAATCAAACGCAAAATTAGGACACACAGTATATTCAACGAAAGTGAACACATAACTAATTGTGTCATACAGCCTCAAAAAAAAAAAATTCTCAGATCGTTTACAAATAAAAAAGGAAAGGATCAAAAAATTTTGGCTTTACTGAAAAAGAGCAAGGCGAAGAGAAATATCGGACAAGAGGGATAAATATCAAACAGCAATTGAGGGAAATTGCGAAGTGAGCTTGCGCTCTTCAAGTCAGCAAACACCCGGTATATATGTTAAATGCGTTCGGCTTCAACCGCGAATCGAACCCGTCACGTAGGATCTGTAACACGCGCGTGGGACTGCTAGGCCATGTAAATGTTGCAAGTATGCTGAAACTATACACAAATTGTGCAAGTATAAAGAGTTCCGAAACAGCTCAATTTATCTCCAAATGTTTAAAACTTCCAAAAAACTGAGAAAGCTGAAAAACTTTTATGAATAGAACCAACAAAGCAGCTTAATGCCTGCTGCAATCAACAATTCAGCTCAAGCCTATGCAACCCAAAAATAATTTGGCCACGCAAACACAGTAATTCCAAACCACTTGACTTTTGCTAGTCTATTTCTAGCTAGAATATACATTTCTAAATACAGGCCAAAAAGTCATATTTTGTAAAAAGACATTAAATTAGCGAGAAACAACTGTAACAACATGCTCATGTCAAAACACCAAATGACAAATGATATTAGAAGGCCAAATGACTTTACTCTCCGAAAAATTTTTAGCACAGATGATTATCAATTATTTCAATAGTTTCAATTACTTGAGCATTATTGATAGCTACTATCTTTATTCTATTTGCAAACTATTAGCATAAAACAAACAAAATATTAGGTCACTGTACCCAGAAGCAATCACTACTTATGCAATTAAAGCGGAAACGACATCTAGAGTTCAAACCGAAGCGAAAAATAGGCTGCTAAAACTTTCTTTGTTTTTTTTATCATTTTTTCCAATATTCTAACATCCATGGGTAATTTCATAACATCTTGTCTTTTTGTGGACTGCAAATTTCGGCGCATCTTACACAGAAGGTAAACTCACAACATGCTGCTTGAACAGGAACTACAACTAAAAAAAGTGACCTTTGTGCGATGAAGTTGTAGTATCAACATACTATGTTTTATTTGTAGGAGCGAGGAAATTTAGAAAATGCGTACCAGCCTATACAGTTGGTGGTATTTGAAATTCTAAAATTCACATACAGTGAAACGTACTGTTTCAGCACCTAAGTTTTTCATTGGGCAAAAGCACTATTAATATACTCGAGGGCAACGGTTTCCAACCAATGGGCCATGGCTCAGTAGTCGGCCACCGCACTGCTTTCAGTGGGGTGCAGCATTTGGCTGGGAAGCAACATCAACATTCCCTAATCATGTTGTTATGCTCACTTTGCGCTTTTTCGAAAAAGTTGTTGGATTATCGTCATATTTTATCATTTTAGTGGGCCTTGGCAAAAAAAAGGTTGAAAAACCCTGCTATATCCAAGTAGGAAAGCGCTATTGTATGCCTGTTCAGATGCTCAAAACCAATCAAGAATAAAAACTGGTTCACAAGCTTTTCTCCATTACTATTTACTGAAAATCAATTGGGTTGTAAAGCAATCAGCGGCATCATATGTTTGTAACTGATACTAATTTTACAAGGTTTGTAGTCGTATTCCCACTGGCTTTTGCACAAGACCCCACCCACGTGGCAATATGACAACATAAGTTTATTCTTTACCAGGCAGCTGTCGCACTCAGCGTTTACAAATCGCCATGAGAAACAGGTTGAATACTAAACACGTTTATTTTGTATTAGCGTGACTAACATTAATAGATACAGTATATGACATGCCCTGCAAACAATATAAACGCACGGTGGCTAGTACAATATGGAAGTTTACCAGGCTAAGGATGTTCCTACAATTTTCTAGTCCTACCCACTTCCGTTTTCTTTTCATAGAGAAAATTTCAGTAAACAACAAAAAACGTGGTGACATTGCCTACGTATGCTGACATCATTTCAAATATAGGAAACAATAAGGATTTAAAATAAGCCTACCTTAAATAATTATGATCTGAATGCATAACATTGAAGTAGACAGCCATTTTCACGTCGCGATGGAAATTACCATCAACATTATTCTTCTTCCTAATATTAGCAAGCAAACAATTGCGTTACGAAGACGTTATGGCGTGGAATTGGCCAACAGAGCTGATACTTGGTAATTACTGTATCGTATTGCTTATTTTGAGCAAGTAATCACCGTTTAATGCTTTCCTTACGACACATTTTTGCGGTTTACAGGCAATATATGCGTCAGAATGACATCACGTGTGCACCGAAGCATGACAAGATAGATACTTTCATGATACTGCGAAAAAATCATAACTGAAAGACGAGCACAGTGGCTCAAAAACAACTTGAGTGGTAGAAACAGGATCTTCTTATAATCGAAGATATTCTAAAAAGCTACGACACAATCCTTAAACAACCTGTTTAATCTTTTATTCAAGCACTTCAAAGACAGTTCGATTTGCTGTTACCATATCAATGTAAAAAACAAAAAAAGAAGAAGACATCTGATATCAAAATCTAATCGGTTTTTATGCTATCAAGCGCCAGCACCTCTGGCCAAAACGTTTCGAGATATTGAGCATAGGTGTTTTTAAACAACTGGGCTGATACGAGTAAATAGTGCTTAATTTGGCAACAATAAACAATCAAACGTTTCTCCTTTCTCATAAATTTGATGATTCTCGAAAAAGCTGTTTCGTTTTGGCCATCAAAATATTAAATTTGAAGAAAATATGATTATAATGTGGATTAACAAACAAATTTACAGGAACAAGAATAGTAGAAAACAGAAAGAGCATCGTTGTGTAACATTTAAGTTATTAGGGTGGAGTGAAAAAAACTTTTTGTCTAATTTCTAAAATATACCCCTCTTAAAACCTGGCAAATTGGCTAAAAACACCAAAAAAATTAAAAGTGGGGAGTTGCCCTTTTATTTGGCCTGGTAACCCGCCACCAAGTGGTGGCCGATGTCAAAAATTCTTAAAATAGCGACAACTCCTGAACCAATCATCGCAGAAGCTTCATTTTGGGCTTGAAAGACTCGGAGTAGACATGTTTAGTTCTGTTCTAAGAGAACATTTTACGGTAAAGACGAAATAAAAAAGTTATAGCTAAAAAACTATTTTTTGTTGTTTTACAATACACTGTAGCTATTCATATAATATTTTTTAGATTTCTCTTTCTAAACTAGGGTTGTGCTGGAGAAAAGATTTTTCTAAAATGTTATTTTAGCCCAGTGGTTCAAATGAAGGGTCCACAGCCCCTTGGGGTCCGTGAAATGGTTGCAGCGGGTCCACAGCCAGGTTTTAAAATGTAAGCATAAATTTGCCAAAATATTGATGAGAGTCAGTTAGGGTCCGTGGTTAAAACTAGTACCACCTTGATTCTTGAATGTAAGTTTCTAACAGGGCTTTAAAGCAGGCACAAATTTGCAACTGCTCTGGCTCTAGCTCCGGAGCTCTATTCTATCAGAAAACAGCTCCAGCTGTGACTCCAGTGCTCCCTGGCACCTCCGCTCCAGCTCCATCGGTTAAAAATTTCAAGTTTAAGCATATTTTTCTAAGTTGTAAGTAAGCTTCAATTGAATTGAATTTGTAAGTTTCTAATCGAATTGACATCTAATTTCCAAATCTAAATTTCTTCAAAAATTTCTTCTTTCTAATTTTTAAGTTATTAATTTGACTTGTAAGTTTTTAATTGAATTTAAATTGTAAGTTTAAATTGTTTGTAAGTAAGTTCAAATTGTAAGTTTTTAACAGGACTTTGAAGCAGGCACAAGTTCGCAATTCCTCCGCCTCCAGCTCCGGAGCTCTCTTCCATCACAAAACAGCTCCAGCTTTGACTCTGGTGCTCCCTAATAGTTCTGCTCCAACTCCATCGGTTAAAAATTTTAAGTTGAAGCATATTTGCGCAATTTGAAGTTTCGAGTTTCTAAATTTCCACTCTTTTAATCACAAAATTCAATAAATTCAAAACATTGGAAGACCATCGTCAGTTTCGATTGACTGAAGCCGACTATGGTTTTTACAAAAATCATTAGATCAAATACATGCTCGTATTGCAGGTTCATAAGTAGTTGAGACCCTAAGCCATGCTGAGCAATTACTCATTCAAAAAGTTAATTCAAAAGATACTGCTGCATCAACAATTTTTCAACACTCATCATCAGGAGCACAAACAAGCGCATCTTTTCACGTCTCATTTGAGTGTTCATCCGAAAACGACGCGGTTTCTGCAGCTAGTTCAGCTTCATATAAGCCAGGGCTTTGTTAGAGCCGGAGTCCCGGAGCCAGGCTTTTGCAAAGGAGATGGAGCTATTTTTGAAACTCAAGTGGAGCTGGAGCCAGTTGTTTGAAACTTAGCTCTAGCTTGGACTAATTCTTGAGATGCCACTGTTATTGGTGAATTTGATATAAACTAACTTTGTGTTTAAGACTGTGGACTGTTTTCGAAATTAATGTTTTGAATTTATTGAGTTTTGTAACTAAAGGAGTAGAAATTTAGAAACTCGAAACTTCAAATTGCACAAATATGCTTAAACTAAATTTTTAACTGATGGAGCTGGAGCATCGGAGTCACAGCTGGAGAGCTGTTTTCTGATAGAATAGAGCTCCGGAACTGGAGCCAGAGCAGTTGCAAATTTGTGCCTGCTTTAAAGCCCTGTTAGAAACTTACATTCAAGAATCAAGGTGGTACTCGTTTTAACCACGAATCCTGACTGACTCTCATCAATATTTTGGCAAATTTATGCTTACATTTTAAAACCTGGCTGTGGACCCGCTGCAACCATTTCACGGACCCCAAGGGGCTGTGGACCCTTCATTTGAACCACTGGGCTAAAATGACATTTAGAAAAATCTTTTCTCCAGCACAACCCTAGTTTAGAAAGAGAAATCTAAAAAATATTATATGAATAGCTACAGTGCATCGTAAAACAACAAAAAAATAGTTTTTTAGCTATAACTTTTTTATTTCGTCTTTACCGTAAAATGTTCTCTTAGAACAGAACTAAACATGTCTACTCCGAGTCTGTCAAGCCCAAAATGAAGCTTCTGCGATGATTGGTTCAGGAGTTGTCGCTATTTTAAGAATTTTTGACATCGGCCACCACTTGGTGGCGGGTTACCAGGCCAAATAAAAGGGCAACTCCCCACTTTTAATTTTTTTGGTGTTTTTAGCCAATTTGCCAGGTTTTAAGAGGGGTATATTTTAGAAATTAGACAAAAAGTTTTTTTCACTCCACTCTATTAAGTTATATGTAAAAACAGTTACAACCTCTTCAATTTCATAAAATACATACATACTAACGCCAACCGGAACAACAACCTATTTCCATATTAGTGTATTTCAAGGTATAGGGATTCACATATAATAAACAATAACCGCTATTTATTGTACAAAGTAAATTCTTTTGGGTAAAACTGCTAAGCGAAACCAAAAGCAAAAGCCAGTTAAATATCAGTCGTTTTAACCGCTCAGTATCTGTCTTAAACCAGGGCTTAAAATAAAATAAAACGTGCATGCCAGACGGAGTTTAGTTTTATTTCGAGCTCTGAGCAAACGGGAGCTTTGGTAAAGGTGTCGAAATGTCTACAACTTTTAGCTGACTTCATTATTGTTACACTTACAATTCAACTAAACTTGTTTTCAAATACCACAATTCATATTCCTGGCAGTCATGATAATGAACACCAACTTATCAACCACAAAATACATCAATTAAGTGATTTAAAGCATGGCTTAATAATGGCCATTGTGCTTTAAGCCCAAAGGTTAAGTGAGTGTCACATCACTAATCGTAAAGTATAGTCGCAATTTACTGAAGCTGAAAATAAAATAGCTAGCTGAATAAGGCTATCAAACTAGGTTTTTTAAACTTAACAAATAGCAAATAATTTTTGACGATTCAAATCAAATAATCAAATTAATCAAACAATTGTTTATTGCTGCAAATGCGGGCGTATGAAGCACAAAATATCACAAATGGAATCACTTAGGGAAGATCTCAACTTGGTAATAAATAGTCCACTAGCACTGAAGCATCTTTCCGCTTCAACTGAAGATGGTGGAAGAGTGTTCAGACAAATTTTCAGTTTTTTGAGCACTTTGGGACACAGATTTTATGTGGTCAGCAATCAGCATATGGAATGGTGCATGGATAAGCAATGCACACTCACACAAGTGCTGTTGTTATTTTGCTTATGCTTGCATCACAAGACGTGTTTTGACGTCTTAAAGTTGTAAATTCCAAGTGAATACAATTGTTTGATCGTTTGAAATTCGGCAAAAAATTATTTGATAATTTTTCAAACAATTTAAATTTTCAAATAATCAAATATTTGATTGTTTGATAACAGCCCTATAGCTGACGAGCGAATAATTTTTTGTGCTGATTCATGTTGCTAAAAAATCACTCTCTAGGTTTCGTTGCAGTCTACAATGTAAGGACTTGAAATTTTCGCAATTACAAACCGTTGTGTGTAATCTGAAATTTTACAATACGAAAATATGTGCTCTTCAAACCATTCGCATAACTTGCATTCTATCATAACCCAATAAAATGTGGAAACTAAAAAATAACGTAAGAGCATGGCAATTATTGCTGGCACGGTAACTTAGTCACTGGTAGAAAATGACGTAGATAAAGCTCAGCAGCGGAAAGAAAGCTACGCAATTGTATCACGCAGCAAATTTCTATTAGATGACATTAAGTTCCAGCGAACGAATGTGTAAAAGACAGTAAAAACGAACCAATGCTAAAAATAAAATGTGGTGCGGCCACTTCGTTGCAATTCATGCTAGTAGCTGCTGCGTTTAATTTATAAACAAATTGTACTTCCTCTTGTATCTACAGAGCCTGTTTCGTATAGGCTTAAACTTGTAAGTGGTGCCAAAACGAAACTTAAACTCAGTACCTAAAGGCGGGTACATTGTTATACGTTGATACAATGTAGTGAAGATAACGTAGAAAGTAAACACAACTCCAGATGAAGCTGTTTGGCCGTTATTCTTCAGTGCTTCATTTTCTGCCTTATCAATAGAAAACACACACTTAACTTTATGGAACAAAGCCAATGGCACTTAAATTACGCGGTTAAAGCTTGACACCTGTTTAGCACTATTTAATTTATGCCCTAATGAAAATGGACTAAATTATCCTTAAGCATGTTATTTTGCAATGTGTAATTGCATGAAATGTACCTCGACTAAATCAAGCTGTATTAAAACTCAGTAATATAACCACGCAAGTCAATTTTAGGACGTGTACAGTTGTCTGGCACCATTGATCACGTAATAGTCAAGCTAACCTTAAAAGCAGAGTTCACGCTTATGCTGACTACACCATTGTCACACAAAAAATAGCGTTTGCGCAAGCACCATCAAAGGTTAAGATAAGACTGATGCTTCGAAAAGGTCAAAAAAAGGCTTGCAAGTACTTCTGGCAGTAATGACCATGGCCGGTTTAGCTTAAGAATAACCCATGTGATTAAGCTTCTTTTGTGTAAAATTGGTTGAAAACCACCAAATGCAAAAACCACTGCTAAGACTTGGAAAATTTTTTAGATTTTTAAATTGTTTGAGCTAAGTTTTAAATTCAACAAATTTTTAACCACCTTTACAAAAAAACTGCAAATTTCGGATTTTCTAAAGCATTTTATTCCTTGAGGAAAAGAATGAAAATGTAAAATAACAAACGCATCAGCAACAAAACTTTGGATTTTGGGCAACAGGAAGCTGGTGAGTGACCTTTGGAATATCAGGTCAGCAGCCATTTTGCAAATAATTTACCACATATACCGGTACTATTATCAAGATGTTTAAATGCTACCAGAATACCTGTAAACGGTTTGTCTTTCTATCTTCCATCAAGACCTGATCAAATTCTGATGAAGAAGCGAGAAATATTATCGAAGTAACGTCTTCAAAACATTGGAACCATTTCTACAATAGATTGAAAAGTAATAGCCAAGATCAGGGGTGGGCAATCTTTTTTGGTTGGCGAGCCAAAATCGACAAATATCGATCACAAAATTCTTTTACGTACCAACCAAAAGTTGCTAAGCTTCGATTTTACCACGGTAAGCCATGTTTCTTTCAGTCATATGGCTTCAACAGCATACAAAGGGCTAAATTATGGATCGTCCACGTATGAACACGCAGAAGCGCGAAAAGAGTCCCATTAAATAATACTGTACTGCGGCATGTAAGTTTTTTTTTTCGATTGAAAGAGGAATCTCTTGCCGAGGCCTCGTTTACGTGCCGTAAAGAAGTGCTCGCGGGCCAAGTTCAGCACGCGTGCCAGGGATTGCCCACCTCTAGTTATAGAGTAGCTTGAAGGTATTTTTACATAAAAAACAGAAAAGGTTAAAAGACTAAAATATGAAGCTTGCTTATCCCAAGCCTTGTCCTTTGCGGCAAAATGCACTCGAATAGAATGTATTCGTCTATTAAAAAATAATTTTCTTGATGAACGCAGTTCGGGCAAACCAGATTTTATTTAGGTGAGTTGCTCGTGAAATGTCAAACCCAACAAGGAACATCAGTTCAAGCACTTTTCTGATTTTTATGCCAGCAATTTTACTTCCTTTTTCCATTCACATCGAGATTTGTAAAAAGCAGGTATCCTGTGTGACTACCAACTTTTCTCACAGTAGGCCTTCCTCTGCTCTCCAGCCCAGGGGTGCCCTGTTCGTTTATCGGTAACTACAAGGATAATAGCAGAACGTATGACATTAAAAGTAGATGTCGGTCTTGCACCCATTCCTATTATGCAGAGCATTTTTGTAGTTGGTAGGTCATTTTTACTCAGTTAAGGTAGCTCGCATTCTAAAAAGTGTGAATAGCTCTAGACCTTATTCGGGCTGGGCCACAAGACAAACCATTGAACAAGTATGTCGGTGCTAATTAAGACAATAACAAAACTAAAATAACGCGGTGATAACTTAAGATTTGCAAGCTTTACCTTACCCGGCATATATTAGCTGTAGCTTAAAAAATTACGTACTTTGGTTTGTAGTCAGAGCTGGCCAGGGTTTTACCACTTCCGCGCAAATAGCTTGATCTCAACATACCTCGAGCAATATTATTTATGGCGTATGGCAAAATTTGAAATGTTAAATGTTACAGTGTTCGCAACAACCTAATTCTAGTAACATCAAAACCGAATAATCTCGTCTGCAAGAAATATACCAACGGCAATTTCTTTTTTCTAAAGCTTAAAAGTGGTTCAATGCAACTACCGTTTTTATTAATAAAGGTATTAAATTAAAAACTTAAAGTAGTTTGTATCTAGTACATTGTGTAGACTGTAGACAATCATTACGTCCACTTAAATTGTTATTTTCAGGTTGTTTCATTTTGGTACCATTTGAGCTTCTGGTATTACTCCAAAAGAGAATCAAGCAATCTCGCAGCTTCAAAGCCAAAGCTCTTATTACTAGCATATGGTTCAACCATATTAAAGAAGTCCCTAAGTTTTGTCACCTTATTAATAAATAGTAACTCAGTGTCAAAATTAGGAAATGTAGCATACTTGTCTCTGACTTCTCTGGCCTCCAACGTCAAAAAATCGGAAAGGAATTTTGCGTATTTCAATCACATATTCCTGAATAGCCTTGGTGGCTTGTCGGGAAAGCAATACATCTTGTATAGTTGGTTCGTAATCCTGTTCAAAATACGTATGGTCAAGCAGTTTTATCGCTGATTTAACATTACGCAAGTAAAGGTAAAACTGCTGCCATGATTACAGAATTTTCTTCATGCTTGCCATGAAGTCAACAGCATTTCTATTCTTTAAAGCATTCTATTTTCCACTCAAATTTACAATTTCCTGTTACATTTCTTACGCATTGACTGCACAGAGCATTCAGGCGTAAAAACAGGACAGCTTTTAGTGTGCTGTTCGTTACACTACGCTGAGTTAAGCCAGGCAAAGGCAAAATAATCATATCTTTGTTGCAACGGCACTGGCTTGCTTACAAATAATAGCAACTGCTTAAAACCGCAGCAGCTTATCACAACTAGTACTTACAGGTTGGCCTATTCGTTCTAGATTTTCAAAAAAATGCCGAACGGACTCGCCCTGTGAAAAAAGATACGTTCAACTAAAGTACAAACGTTGTACACGTAAAATCATGTAATGTACATAAAAAATATCTTTTTCTTCGTGTTAATTGGACGTCGTAACAGACTAGATTCAGCAGTGCAGCCTGGGTAGTTATAAAACTGTAATTCATGTTTCTACTTTGACTTTTCCTGATTAAGCTAATATTATCCCAAATACACTGCGTTGCAATTTGATACACACTAACAAGAATCACATATCAATCTAACACGCACACCCATGCTTCAGAAATAATACCGTTGAACAGCCAAATTGATCGGTTTATCATAAACTAATTGTCAACTTCTACTAAGAAAAATAGGTGATTTTCTTAGTCATAGACTCAAATAATTATAATGCTATTAGCAAAGATGTATGTGTTTTTAACCAAAATTAAAATCTCGTTTTCTACTTCGGGTTTGATCACAAAAGCATAAATTTGTTTACACGGTCTTCATTGTAAATAAAAAACTCTCAAAAATAACGTTGCCATACACTAACACATACCTACTTCACTAATAAAAGTATATCGCTTATAAAAAGAATAAAAACGCATTTTTAAAAAGAGTATTTTAAATTCAGCCGATTTACAACAAATTTCTTATCAAATTTGCTTACCAGCTGGAATTCTCTCCTTCTATCATAAGCGTTGTGAATTCCGTTGTCTTTCCATAATTCCCGAATATGAGGCACATATTGAACAAATGTATCGGGATCCATGGCCATGTACCGATCAAAAGTCATAACGTAATCAGCTTGACTTTGACGACTCGAGTCCTCCCATGGGATACCGAGCTTATCTCTCGCATCAATGAGAACCTACAAAGAATAACGTAAACTCAAAAAATACAAGTTTTATGCGGAGTCAGTCTCAGGAAATGGAACTGATACACAGTTCTAGGTTCATACCACAAAATCAGATATTTAAGAAAAACATAAGCAGGTATTGTTTATATTATGAACCTACTGCTTATTTTTTTCAAAAAATGTTTATCTGACTTTGTGGTGAGTTGAATTATCGAGCTTTTTTTCTGTTTATGCAACAAATTGTCAGACTTCAAGGTTGATAAATGCTGATTTGAAGCAGTGATTTAATACTTCGCACGTTGCTTTTACTTAGGGAAAAGACTGGTCACCTATTTAACTGCTCAGTAAACAAGAGTAGACGCAGACCAACATAATGAGCCTAATCAAAAACCGAAACCCAAAGTAGCGGCCACCATTAAATGCTAGCTCAGAAGCTCACTAATTACTACGGATGCATTACCACTAGCACAGAGAACAGGAAGTTTGGCATTTAAATAAAAAGTTGTCGACAGCAGTACACACAATAGACACCTCCAAAGTACCAAAATATTTTTAAAAACACAGAAGATTTTGTACATAACAAAAAATTCATCAAGAAAGTTTCGTCAAGAATTCAAAAATGAAACTCACTTTCATTCCTTTGACCGTGTTACTGTAAACAACAGGCCGAAATCTGAGAAGGTCTTCTTTATCATAGCCTTCACCATGCAGAATACGCATCTGTTTTAAAAATGTACTTTTTCCACTTTCCCCAGCTCCAAGAAGTAATAATTTGACCTAAAAAGTGTGTGACGAATTACTGAACATTTGTATACTTGGTAAAAAAACACATTAAATGTAAAAAGCATAGAAATGATCCCACACAATCATGATTAGTCAGGTGTATTCCACTTGTAAATGTAAAAAGTGTAACCATAGACTTAGTGGTCGCCAATTTCTCTTTGAGTTGCTACTCCTTAGCCACAAATTAGCAATTAAACTAACTTCAAATGAGATAAAACAAGGGCTTCACCAAATTAACAAGAAAATTACTACAAATACTCAAACAAACGGGTCATCAAAAATGAAGCCTTTAACCCAAAAACAAGCAATATCTCATGACCTTAACTTTATCATATACACTTGACTGTCTTGAATACAGCAAAAGAAATTTAAGCAGAGCATGAAGAGGAGCAAAAGCCAAGCATGCTTAAAGTTTACTTAAAGAGGTTTTACAAAAATGGTGCACATAATCAATTATGAAGCGGTATTTTATCAGCTAGGATATAAACCAATTGTGCCATAAACCCATAAGCTGTAACAAGTAGAAGTCTCTTATGTCATTAAACACTTGCATGTTTTTTCAATGACAACCAAGTTACCAGCAACTGAAAGTGAAAACACTAGGTAGCCATCATTTTTATGACATCCAAATTACGACAAAATGATAATTTCATTATTAACGTAAGTCAGTTTTTAAAATCACAAGTTTAGCACTATTTTCAAACATGAACAAACTTCAATAGTGCATTAAGAGAAATTACAAATGAGATTCATGCTCTTCAGAGTTGGTAGCAAAAGCATGTAGTAAGCCCATTTGACTACATGTAAAAAACGCACTTAATATGCTGCTGGATTATTTCCTAGCAACAACAAAAAACATGAGGCAATGTCGATTTTGCCCTTTGCGATGACTGTTGATTGGCTTACATCTATAAACATGACTGGTTTTTAGCAAATTAGCCAATCATGACCTACTGCTAGCAACATAGACACTACCAAAAAATAACACCACTAATGTTCACCTGTCTTTTGTAATATATTTTTTCTTTTGCTAAATCCTTGTCGATTTGATTACTTAGCTCTTTTTCAACATCACGAAAAAAGCAACTAAATCCACATTTTGCAGGCATAGTGGAACAGCCTTGCTTTATCAGCTACCCATAGAAATTAAAAAATACCTAGTAACTGTAGAAAAAAAAATATGCCTTATCATGCTTTCATCTGCAGTCTAAAATCATTGTAGCCTTACAATGCAATTAATGAAAATTTTAATGCATTCACAAATCCATAAATTTTAAAAAGAGCAATAAGTTAATTGAAATACAATGACTAATTGGCATCACAAGTCCACCCAAAAATAACAATTATCTCCAAGTCTCCTTCAATGATGATGTCTGCAATTCTCACAGTGCTCACAACCTGCATGATGTCAGCAATCTGTTTCTAGGCTAGAGCATAAAATCTGCAAGTAGAGAGGTCAGTGTTCTGTACAATGTTTTTCCAAGGTTTCAGAAACTTGTCAAAAGAACGATTGATTTTAGTGTTCGCCTTAAATTGATATACATTTTAAGAGTATGTTACTTTTATTTTAGGAAGTGTCTATTTCACTGGAAATTCCGGTTACCGAAGTTTGAAAATCATAGTTGCGTAACCGTTTTACAGTTCCCGTAGTGCGATTCTCACAGTAGGGGAACCGTAGGGGACGTTTCCGATTCCGCAACCACGATTTTCGCACTTAGGTAACCGGAAATTTCCAGTAAAATAGAAGCTTCCTTTATTTTACACAAAAAAACTCAATCTTTTACCCGTACTGCAAATTTGGCAACAAAGTTACTATTGATATTAGAGTAGACATTATTACCAAACAGGGAAATTTTGCCCATAGGAACAATGTTTTTTTTTATACAGATAGTCATGGATAATTTTTCTGTTTCTAGATAAAGTTTAGCAGTTCATAGACCAACTGTCCTGTGAATCTTGGGCCAAATGGTTTCCAGTATCGAACATTGTAGTTATGAAAAAAAAGCAATTGCTATTAACCTTAGATGCTTTTACTATTCTATAGTACGTTGTTATTCTTTTGTCTTTAAGCCACATGTAAAACATAACACCGAAGAACAAATATGTAGATATATACTTTTTAGCATTGTGATTAAAAGGCCGAAGGCATTAAAGAACCCAAGGGTTATCAAAGTTAAGATGATCCCTGACTAAGCAAAGCACACAGCAGCGAGATTCCACAAGAACAGCTTTAACTTTGAAATACTATAAATATAATCAGTATATATACAGAAGAAAAACAGTTAACTCAAATTACATAACCAAAGCATAGAAATGGTATTAATAAGTTATCTAACAAGGTTATGAAAAAAAAAAGCAAATTTGTGTTAACACCAGACAGCGAAGCAGCAGAGTGAGCAGACATAAAAAAAACGAAAATGGGGGTATGTGACAATGATGTTTTGGAATGCAATCCAGGCAAAGGAACAATGTTTATTGACTTGACTTGATCCGTTTATACAAAATTACTAATAAATTTTTCAATATTGACATATTTGTGATACATGTTTTATCAACTTATGTGGACCATAATTTGTGCAATATAGGCAGCGTCTACCCCAGACATGGGCAAACCACGGCCCACAGGCCAAATCCAGCCCGCCAGTCCTTTTATTCTGACCCGCCGGCACTTACACAAACTTAAATTCTCACCGTGAATTTAGCGGAAGACCTTTTTTTTCCATTAGAGATCATGGATGGCAGTGATTTTCAAAAAATAAGCCTCAATGGTGCGAAATTGGAATAAAAAATGAGGTGAAAGCCTCCTATTTTGGAGATCACATTTGTACGTGGACTGTAATCTCCACAAAAGATCTTTACCTTGTTTTCCAATCAGCGTGCTGCCCGCGGCTTCAACAGTTTTTCCAAATCTGGCCCTTTGTGTGAAATAATTGCCCACCCCTGGTCTAGCCTCTGAGCACCGGCCTGGTTTCCATTTTCAAAACGTTGCTGCACCGGATTGCTTCATTTGTTTCTATACATGACGTCGCTATCACATGAAACCGGTTTTCATTATCAAAACGCTACTGCATCGAACCACTTGTTTGTTTCTACAAAAAGTTTGCCAGTGCTCTGGATACTTCCATCAGAAATATCTGACTTAAAACCTATATTAAAATTACTAATAAATTTTTGAATATATATAGCTCTCATTGCTTAATGATCTGCTCTCCCAGATCAGTAGTTGTATGAACAGGATCAGGGCATGACAAAGTAATTCCGAAGCAACACTGAACAAATGTCGCAGGCCCATAAAAATAAGAAGCTTTTATTTCACCAAAAAACAGTTACTCAACTACGATTTTCAAAACTATGGCAACCAGAAATTTTGCCATATTTGGGCATAACTTTCAGTTACCCTAGTTTGAGTTTTGCAGAAGCGAAACTGTCTCACCATTTTTCCAGTTTCTCTAGAGCGAAAAGCATGATATGGTAGCCGAAAAACGGTTGCCAAAGTTTGAAAATCGAAGTAGGGGAACCGAATTCCAGTGAAATAGACACTTCCACTAATGGGATTCAGGGGGTTCGCACGGGGTCGTGCGAACCCGTTCTTACAATGTCAGGATAATCAGCGAACCCGTTCTTGCTTTTTCTTACAGACATTAGACCTTTACGAGGGAACCTGTAGCTAGGAAGTACAATACAAAAGAGAACCTGTTCTTAAAATTTTGAATCCAATCACTGGACACTTCCATAAAAATAACTTCATATTGCATAGTTGAAAAAAAAATTTTTTTATGACACAGCACTAGGCTACCTGATTCTAGATTGGCAGAGTGGCTATTTGTACGACCCCGCACAAATAAGTTCTTTGTTTCTTTTATCATCCCTTCACACTCTTCTTGATTGTATGAGAGAGTGACAAAGTCATGAAATAAACCAAAGAGACAAATGTTAGAATAGCCACTTCATTTTGCTAGGTTGCCAGAACTTTCGTCACACCATACTACTTCGAGACGCCAACCGGACTCCCAGGTGTGGGGAAGTGCAGAAGGAGTTGTGAGACTGTGTTGGGGTGTAAGAAAAGGGGAGATGGGGTCTAGGGAGGTGCATTGGGGTGGTGGGGGAGGTGAAGGGAGATGTGGGAAAGTGTGTTGGGCAGTGGGGTTTGGGGAGAGGTGAGATGTAGGAAAGTGTGGAAGTGTGTTGGGGTTCCCCATACCTCCCCCCACACTTCCCCAGACATCTCTCTTCATTTCTCCCCCACACCCCAACACCCATCTCACATCTCCTCTCACCTTTCCTTACACCCCAACACACTTTCCCACATAACCAATAGTGTGACAAAGGTGACGAATATTAAACCCAAGAACAGAGATGAGCAAGATCACCAAAACTCATGATCTTGAAGATCAAAATCAGATCACCCAAACGAGGTAATCCTGAAAATCAAGATCAAGATCTTAAGATCAAGATCACTTATTGTACAGCGTACTAAATAGAAATGCGTTTACAAGTTAACAATATCTAATGTAATTACATGGCTTCATCCAACGTTTGAGGCAGCAAAAAAGCACCTTGTGCGAATTGAGAGATCTACGTTTTCAGTAGTTTTTAGCAAAAGATTAAAATTTGTTACTGATTATTTTATTCTTTGCGTACAACTTGTCCCTGACAAACAACTACGATTTGTAGCACATTACGACATTTGAGGATATCATAAAAAATGATTGAAGTTCTATTAATATGAAAAACATTTTCCATCCATTGCCACAATTTTAATATGCTGCAATGCATAACCTAGTAGGCTATATACGCCACCAGTGTTGCTGAGATTAACAAATGGAGTTAAAACAGCCCTTGCGTGTTTCGACCTAAAGATCTTTGCACTCAAAGATGAACTCCTTATTCCATTGAGCTACACAGTAAACCATAGCCTACTGTCATGGACTTTTCATATTGTGTTTTAAGGAAAATATTTCTTGAAAAATTGTAGTCTGCGGAGTAGCCTCCTTAGTTTCCATTCCATTTAATGCATGATAAGGAACGACCTAGGTAAAGATATAGCAGCTCAGTGCCAACTGTCCTTAGTAGAAATGTTCACAGCAGATGGTGATCTTGAAGATCAAGATCAGATCGTTATCTGATCTTGAAAATCAAGATCATGCCCATCTCTGCCCAAGAATATGATTGGAATGCAAAAGCAAACTACCGGCATACATTGCAGGGTTGCCAGAACTTTCGTCATCCAAAACTTTTGTCACACAGTGTGGGAACTGGAAAGTGCGGGGCAAGGGTGAGAAGAGATAGGGGGAAGTGTGGGGGGAGGTAAGGAACGAGAGGTGTTGGGGTGTGAAAATAGGTGTGGGAAAGTGTGTTGGGGTGTGGGGGAGGTGGTAAGTGTGGGGTGAGGCATTGGGACACCCAACACACCTTCACCCACACACCTCTCCTTACCTCCCCCCACTTTACCACACCTTCCTCACCTCATCCCACACTCCCAACACCTCTCCTTACCTCAATCATCCCCCCACACTTCTCCTCACCTCCCCCACACTTTGTCGATGTAAACAATAATGTGACAAAAGTTCTGCGTGATCATAGGATTTGACCCAAGAATATGACCGAATGCGAAAGCAAACTACGGGCATACATCGCAGGACTCGTTGATGTATAGTGTGACCAAAGTTTTGGCAACCCATTGCAGGACTCATCCAGTCATTAATGTGTAGTGTGACGATTGTTCTGGCAACCCTTTTGCTATAGTACCAAAAAAATTAACGAATGAGTATTTCAACCAATATAAAACACTAAATGAACTGTGACTTAAAATTCAGGAAAATAGACTACACTGCTACAGTACAGAGGCAGCTTAGACTAGCCTACAAAAACAGACTCTGGACTCCTTTGACTCTAAGCAAGTTCAACTTTTAGTGTTTGGATACCAGTATGGCGGTAGTCAATATTTAACCACACTCACATGTGTTGTCTGCTAGCCCAGTATATAGCCTATACTGGTATACCGGTACTAGGCTACCAGCCAACCACACAGCACAGTTGAGAGGTGCGGGTCTCGTCCAGAGTAAGCCTTACGCGTCTAGTACAACTTGTTTGCATAAGGTGATAAAAGACGCAGACGACTTACTCTAGGTGAGACCCGAGAGGTGCTTAGTCTTAGCAAGACAGGCCCTGCCCTGCTGTTTATCAGTCAGCGACATGGCCTAGTGGTACTGCGCACAGGTGACAGATCCTACGTGACAGGTTCAATTCACAGCTGGAGCCGATTGCATTTGACATATGTAACGAGTGGCTGCTGACTCGAAGAGCGCAAGCTCACTTCGCAGTCTCCCTCAATTACTGTTGAATTTTCAGTTCAATATAATTTGAAAAAATAGCCTCAGTAATTAAAACTACCGGTTACCAGTACTGTACTGGTAATCAAACAAGTTCCTGTAGTTTCGTAGCACTGAGCAGTCCAACTCAATAGTATACATCAATAGCAGAATAGTAGTCCATAACTCAATAGCAAAAATCAATTATTATTAGCTGATCTAGTCCATCATGAAAGGGTATGACTGCATGAATGGCCAGCCAACCAACTGCTTGTTCTACACTAAGCCATACCAATAGACTACACCATGAACGATTAGTCTACAAATTTCCTTTTCTCATTCAGCATTCTACAATCCAACAATCCCAGATCGTGAAACAGCCACCAGTACCGATAGCTTACATTATACCCAGATACGTAAGAAACAGTGAATCTGAAACAAAACTTAAACCTAACCTATGGTCAGTTCAGATTAACCAACAAGAATAAAACAGCTCCCTGTCACTTTACTTTCTTTCTGCGCAATCGGTAACTGAGTACAGTACCGGTGCAGTACTGGCCGCATTAAAAGGTAAAAAATCAAAAATCAAATCCAATCTTTATAATACTCGCCGTATTTCGCCGAAGCGTGTAACGACTAAAGGTGTATTTACACAGAATACGATGAAATTTTTCGTACGTACAGTGACATAGGCTACGAAACTGTGAGAAGGTTATGACGTAAAGCTACGTCACTATCCGCGGCATTCTAGAATACAATCGTTAGGGGCTTCGCAAAACAACCGGTAGGAAGCAAAACTGTTTGGGTTTGAATTGTGTGAAAGATATTTTCGTCAACTGCTTACGTCAAAAATCTGATGAAACTTCGTATGGGGCGCCGTTTGGAAAAAAACTATTCGTTTTGTGAACCATGTTTTTTGAGCTTATTTAGACCAACTTTGTTTAGACCATAGTTTGTCCGATATGTATATTGGAAATATCCTACTTATATATAGGACAAAATGTACTCTAAGTCGGACCAAAATACACGCGCAAAATAAGTCGGACAAAATCGTTTTTTTCCAAACGGCGCGTCACACGCCTTTTGGAAAAAAAACGATTTTGTGACCCCTGTTTTTCGAGCTTATTTGGACTATAATTAGTCCGATATATACATCGGAAATATCCGACTTATATATCGGACAAATTGTGCTCTAAGTCGGACCAAAAAACACACGCAAAACAAGTCGGATATTTCCGACTTATGCATCGGACAAATTCGCCGTTTGGAAAAAAACTACACGTTTTGTGAACCATGTTTTTTGAGCTTGTTTAGACTCAAAAAGCATGGTTCACAAAACGTATAGTTTTTTCCAAATGGCGCCCCATACATATCGGACAAATTATGGTGTAAATAAGCTCAAAAAACATGGTTCACAAAACGTGTAGTTTTTTTCCAAACGGCGAATTTGTCCGATATATAAGTCGGAAATATCCGACTTGTTTTGCGTGTGTTTTTTGGTCCGACTTAGAGCACAATCTGTCCGATATATAAGTCGGATATTTCCGATGTATATATCGGATTAATTATAGTCCAAATAAGCTCGAAAAACAGGGGTCACAAAATCGTTTTTTTTCCAATTTTGTCCGACTTATTTTGTCCGACTTATTTTGCGCGTGTATTGTGGTCCAACTTAAGAGTACATTTTGTCCGATATATAAGTAGGACATTTCCAATATACATATCGGACAAACTATGGTCTAAATAAGCTCAAAAAACATGGTTCACAAAACGAATAGTTTTTTTCCAAACGGCGCCCCATAACTTCGTACGACAGCAGATCGGACTAAAATCGCACTTAGTGCAAACAGACCTTAACGAGTTGCGAGGCCCTTCTCCGCGGCTTAGCGCCTGAGCAACGCAGCTCCGAAGAAACGTCGCAACGGTGGCGAGTCGTTGGCGACACTGTGTCGATTTGACCGGCCCGGGAATCGAACCCCCGACCTCCCGCACCGTTAGCGTGCGCTTAGCAACTGAGCTAACGGCTAGAAACTAGAATGCTGCATGCATGGCCAGTTACCAGAAACGTTCTGCAAAGACAAAATTTCAAGTTCGGGACAAAGTTAATGCTAACTTCAGAAATGGGCATTTATCGAGATAATTTATCGGCGACGATTTATTACGGATTATCGTTATTGCTTAAAATAGTTTTGATTTATCGATTACCGATATCGCTTTTGTAATATATTTTATCGCCGTTAAATTATCAAGATAAACGATCGTTTACCCACACAGTCTTTAATTTTCAAAGTTAGTAAGTTTGCGCTATGGGAAAAATACACGGTAGGCCTATCCATAAAGTCTTGTCGCAATTCTTTAAAAAATCTCTTTGTTTTGTTAAATGCCATGGCCGAGTCCGTGCACTGCTCTCTTTTCTTAAAACATCCAGAAAAACATTTTTGCAATATGATTTACAAAAAAAATCTTCGTCAAACACATCGAAAATTTACCGCAACATTTATCGGAGAAATTCATCGGCGATAATTTATCGATTACCGATATCGTTTTAAGAAATTGAGATTTATCGATTATCGCTTTAGTGCAAAAAGGTTTATCGTGCCCATTACTGGCTACAGAAAGTTTTACCGCGCCCATCACTGGCTACGGTACCTTTGGGGTTTATTACAACTCTCGAAATCGAACCAGCGTCTACTAGCACCGTACCGGTAATTTCTTTTTCCGATAATACAGAGTCCAAATGCGAATACTGTAGGTCGCGAACAGCGAACACACTGGTCAACATTTGTTATCATCGCAGATCAGCCCAGGGTTCACCAAAGCACAAGCAGACTCGTTTGCTATTAGTGATGATGACATGGTGGGGTTAAGTGTAGAATTGATTGTGGAATTGTGGAACCATGCGTCACCATTATAGGTGGTCACAATTTCGTTAACAACGAAGCCAAAATTGTATTTATTAAGTTGGCTCAGTTGCTAAGCGCACGCTATCGGTGCGGGAGGTCTGGGGTTCAATTCCCGGGCCGGTCAAATCTATACAGTGTCGCCAACGACTCGCCACCGTTACGACGTTTCTTCGGAGCTGCGTTGCCCAGGCGCTAAGCCGCGGAGAAGGGCCCCGCAACTCGTTACACGCTTCGGCGTAATACGGCGAGTATGATGAAGATTTGATTTTTATTTGAAGTTGGTTAATTCGTTAAAATGCGTTTTGAAATTAAGCTAACGGACTAAATTCACTTTCGCCAAACTGTCCATTAACTTAACGGCTAGTGCTTGGTAACCTTCGTTGACGATCTGTTAATGCCTACAAATTGTATTTATTAGGTAACTTAAGTCAAAAACCTTGCAAAAAAGCAACAATTCTAATATTACTTGCGAGCGAAAATTTGCTGACGCAGACAGTAATAGACTTGGCCTATTCCAACATTTCGATTTTTTTAAATAACTGCCACTTCACGTCAAAAATTAACGATTTACTGGATTTAATTAATTTCCGTCATTTGCAGCTAGCCTTAACGAATTAACTTTAATGGAGATACAAAATTATACGCTACATACAGCATACAGGCAGGGTTACACAAAACTTACAACATAAAATAATCTCTGTATTAAAGATTGCACAATAAATCTTTGAAGATTCAAACAATATCTTGCCCAAATTGTCATCATAAAACCAAAGAATGCAAACAAAAGTCAAAAACAATATAATAGGCCCAAGCCACGCATTTACAGCAGCAGCTGCCACAATTCTTAAAAGTAATACAGTAACAAACATTAAACAAACTTATTTACTGCAAATTATGTATAACACACTGTTCAGCGTTGGTGCATAATTTCGTATCTCGCGATTGTTCGTGTCATGTTGGTCTTAACAGTAAATGAATAAAGTAAAACCTCACAGACTATTTTAATTTTGAAATAACGACAAAACAGAACGCCCTGCGTAATCAGTAACTTAGGACAGAATAAGCAATACGCTTCCAGAGTGAAAAAACAAAAAATCACAAAAAGTTATGCGAGTTTTTCAATAGGCTACTCATGTAATTAAAGCTGATTGTTCAGTAGCTTGACGATGTTGATCTTTTTGCACGTATTTTTTTTTTTTTTGAAATGCAAACTTACTCAAAAACAAAGCCTAAACGCTTCGCAAAACTCACTATTAGTCACCAGGTAATTTGTAATTTCAAAAGTGCAAAAATATTAATGCCATGGTCAAATCAGTAACATTTTACACTCTCACATAGAATTAGGCTATATCATTTGGTAAGCTTTCGTAATAAAAACGACAGATAATTGTAGTGCTCTAATTGCTTGCAGTAGATTTTAAAAAATAACATTTTAACGAATATTTTCAAGAGTAATATAATCAGAGATGGGCATTTATCGCGATAATTTATTACCGATTATCGTTATCGCTCAAAATAGTTTCGATTTATCGATTACCGATATCGCTTTTGTAATATAATTTGTTATCGCCGATAAGTTAACGCGATAAACGATTCTTTAAGCCTACAGTGTTCAAATTGCAGAGTTGGCGCTGTGAAAAGAATACACAGTACCCATTAAATCTTGTAGCAATTTTCAAAAAATCTTTCACTGTTTTGTTTAATGCGACGGCAGAGTCCGTAAACTACTCTGTTTTCTGGAAAAATCTTCAAAAGCGTTTTTGCAATTTGACTTACAAAAAAAACTTCGTCAGACATATTGAAAATTTACATTTATCGGAAAAATTTATCCGCGATAATTTATCGATTACCGATATCGCTTAAAAAAATTGAGATTTATCGATTATCGGTATCGCCCAGGGCTTTTTTGAAGTTATCGATTATCGTTATCGCTGTAGTACAAAAAGGTTTATCGTGCCCATCACTGAATATAATTAATCAATTAACAGGGGTAATTTATTCTCAGTGTGGGCAGAGGCCACCATCCGCCATATCAATTCTTCAACTTGATTTTAATTCCTAGTATCAAGCCCGTTCGTAAATCATTTTTTCGATGTTTCTTTGTGTTTTCGGCGTATATCGCATGCATGGCGTAGTCAGGGGGAGCAAAGGGGGCAACTGCCCCCCCGAAATATTTTCAGTTGCCACTAGCCTACTTTACACACTTTTTGTCAGCGACATGGCCTAGCGGTACCGCGCGCAGGTGACAGATCCTACGTGACGGGTTCGATTCGCGGCTGGAGCCTATCGCATTTGACGTATATAACGGGTGGCTGCTGACTCGAAGAGCGCAAGCTCACTTCGCAGTCTCCCTCAATTACTGTTGAATTTTCAGTTCAATATAATTTGAAAATAACCTTAGTTATTTATTTATTTTATTTATTTAAGTTACATCATTCGCTCGTCTCGGAGTAGGCAGGCAAGGGCTCATCCAGGGGGGCACCGTGCCATGGCCCTACGCCGCTACCACCCTTTGACCATAGTATCAACAAAATTAAAGCGTTTTGCATGAAGTGCAGTCTTAATTGTGTCCGACTGATGATGGTTCGTTGTACTTGTCGTTGCTTGTCATTGCTCAAGTATTTATCATCATAGAACAAGCCGGATGGATTAACCAGATAATTAAGATCCAAGTTTCTGTTACATGTTAAAGGTATTTTTGCAAAAAAGGTACCTATGTTTTTAAAAAAAAGGGCGAAAAATTAGGCCTACATTATTTCTTGTTGAAAAACCGCAAATATTCGTCAGCAGTTGGGGGCTCAGCATCCAGCCGCCAACGAATTGTTACGGTTTTCACATACAAAAACACTAATTTTACACACTTTTTTATCGAAAAAGAACATGCAGTGAGTGCAGTCACCATGGACACTTCAAAAATATTTTGCAGCAGGAGCGTATTTAGCGGGGGAGGGGGCATTGTGACATGCCCCCTCCCCCCCCTTTTTTTGACTATGCTTTTTAGCACAAAAGAACAAAATTAATGGTGCCAAGTGATTGAAATAGGCCAGACTGTTTTGATGGTTTCCGTAGATTATGACCAGGGACGGATCTAAAGGGTTAAGATGAGGGGTATGCAACCTCCTCCCACTACACATTTTCAAAAATGTTTTTGGTGTATATATACAACTTTTTTCATAATTTCGAACCTCTTCAATAGAAATTAATCGAAAATGTGCGAACAAAATGCATCATATTTGGTGAAACACTCAGAATTAGGGTTAACAAATTTAAACAAAATTTGCGAGAAAATTGTACAAAAAGCACTAAAATAGCCATTACAGGATGTAAATTCTCAAAATTGTTCCGGGGAAGCATGCCCCCGGACCCCCTAAAACCTTTCTTGTTTCTCAATCAGCTTCAAATTAGTTCCGCCAAGAAAAATACGCTTCAAAAAAATGTGGAAAGTATGGTCCTTTTTTTTCAAATTTCTCGCTACGCCACTGTTTCGCAGCTTATGTGTAAAAGCAGAAGCTTGGCTAAACTAAGTGAGAGGAGGCTGCAACCATTATTTGTTTGAGAAATTATAGACGGAAAGTTGGGTTTAGCACCTTTCTACAGGGCCAAAGGGGGGCATGGCACCGTAGCCCCCCCTGCAAACGCCTATGCCTCCAGACCTCCACCACTGGGACAAGCGTATGAAGTTTTGCCCCCCCCTTCCGAAATTTTTGGCTGGCCACGCCACTGATCGCATGGCTATAAAACAAAATATAGCTACTTATCATACGGGTGCTAAGCAACAGCTTCTTTGCATGAAATTTTCAAGCACATACGACAAAACATTTTAAATATTCAACAGAACTGCAATAAAATTAAATTTTAATGTCACAGTAGTTATTCAGATTTTGAAACTTGCAAACGGCGGTTTTGCCTGAATGTCGAATGCTTCTCTTGTACCGATATGAAATGGAAAAAGAGCTGATCAAAGTCCACCGTTTGCATGTGGTCCCCTACGACTATCGACTGTTCTCTAGAAAAGAGAAAATGTCATCAATTAAGGTCAAAATTATGTTTCCTAAATGCACTTAATTTTAAATGCACGTTATCAAAAGTTACACACTGATGTCTGGATGCGTTTTGCAGGCACAAAATCCTTTCGGAAAACTAGCAGCAATTGAACTTCAAAACACTCGTCCAGATTCTAAGGGGAAAATAAAGACCCACAGCAATGCACGAGTCAGATACTTTAGTTTTGGCTGGTAATCTATCAGGGAGTTTCCCCGATTCGCATGATGGAAAATATTTCAAGCCCCCATTCTTCGAAATGGATTGGATAACCATTGGATATAGCCTATACAATAGAACATCCTCTAAGAACATGCCATTACACGTTCTGTGTTAAAATGTGAAACTCTCAACTAGCTCTTCATGCATCAAATTCACCACCTATTTTAAGTTTGTCGTCTCGATCAGTGCTATTGGTCTATTTACAAAATTTCTTGCTATGCAACCCATTTTGGGTAGATTAACTGCTAACAACACTCATTCAAATTACAAAAAAAGCAGCAGTAAATGAGTCCAATATTAAGAAAATATTTGGAATATGCTTAAATTTATCCAAAAATCATGTTTAAATATAATAGTACAGCAACCATACCTGTTGTTAGATTGAAGAGTGAAATTGGGGACGCAATTCAGGCGATGGTTCAACGTTTTGAAGGAATTACTTTGAGGTAAAAGCATTAGAAGTGAATACATGGACTTAACCAAGTATTTTTGATGAGAACTTTCTAGCAATTGAAGGCGGAGATCTGAAAAAATGAAGATTTTAGCCGGAATCCAAAGCTACTTGATTCAAAGACATGGTCTTCTCTGATTGCTATCACTGACGAGGGACGTAATCCCAAAACAGGATGGCTAAGGTCCTATCTTGTATGACTTAAAGACAGATTTAAGACTGTTATTTAACGAAAAAAGAGCGGAATTCTTTCTCACAACATTTCTCAAGCGCTAGCCTTTAATATAAGACAGCTCTTTTTCATTTATGAGAAATGCGGGCTTGGAATTTCTCAGCTCATTAAACATAAAAGTAACCAAGCACATACCGTAATTATACAAAATGTACATTCATTTAAAATAAAATTACTAAATCATAAAACACACTACGGCCTCTCTCGCCATTGTCGGTTCTTCAGGTGGTTATCTAAACATGCATGTAAAATATTCACACGAAATAAATTGAGAACGAACTACTTCAAACTCCAAGCTAGGAGGATAAAAATGAGGTTTATGGTATCGAAAAATAACATAGCCACGTTATTACGAACAATGCTTACATGAAAATATAGGAGACTCTAACAGATTGACTAGTTTATCCAGTTCAATTAAGATATCAACGGTAAGATCAAAGTCCGAACTGTCAAGCGTAGCTAAGGGGAAAAAAGCAAATATACATTGACCACATCTGGAAAAAATCACCCACTAACAATGAAATGGACTTTCTTTTATTAAATCCTGATCCGTCTCGCCACATTATTACGTAATCATAAATAAAACAAAATTCAAATTATTACTACTTTCAAAAACACGATAGACTTTAGCTGAAGATAGTTCAACTAAAAAAATGAGCACAACCCACAAAAATTTGTGTTATTCTGATTTGTAGATGTCCATTAATGGTCCCACTAGTTACTTTTACACGCTAAAATCAACCAATGTGGCAAATGATTTTTCTTTCATATTTTAGTTAAGCAGCCAACACAGTGATAAAAAGGATACAATTTTTGCAGAAGTGAACAACAGTGCTTGTAGTTTTGCGTTAGCAGGCACAGGGCTACAGTGGCAACTGGGCTGTGACACCAGCTCTTGTATAAGCAACAAAACAAATCGCAATTTTCCTGAAACAACAAGTGAGTATGAAGTGAGCCTTACAAAAATTAGTTAGCAACCGTAACACAGGAGTTCCCAATCTTTTGCTTTCTGCGTACCACTTCTGGACGTTTTCTGTAGCTGCGTGCCCACTACCTTTGATGAATACTTTTTGACCTTAACAACATAAGAGCTATGCTGAAAGGTTTACTTTACGTACAGAAACAAATACGTAATTAAATCCAATGTTCTTTATACTCGCGATATTACGCTGAAGCACATGTAGCAAGTAACACCACGGCTTAGCATCTGAGCAACACAGCTTTGAACTTCGAAGAAATCTCACTACGTGCGAGTCATAATTGTGAATCGAGCTTCGGGAATGTCAGTGAATCGAGTCATTGATAATGTCAGCGACATGGCATAGCAAGGAGGTTTGGACCTATCGGTCATGGCCCGGTTATGGGCCACGACACTGTTTTCACTGGGCCACAGAGCTTGATTAGGAAGAAACATAAGCTTTACCTAATCACGTTGTTACACTTATTTTGTGCTTTTTAATAAAATAAACGGGCGCAAAAAAGGTTGAAAATTCCTGGCCTAGCGGTACTGCGCGCAGGTGACAAATCCTACGTGGCGGGTTCGATTCGAGGCTGGAGCCGATCGCATTTGACGTATATACCGGTAAGCTGCAGATTCGAAGAGCGTAAGCTCACTTCGCAGTCTCTCTTAATTACTGTTGAATTTTCCGTTCAATATAATTTGAAAATAACCTCAGTTATTTATTATTTAATTTATTTGGATGAAGGTAGTCTAAGGGTGGGCAAAATTTTCATTGAAAGAGCCACTTGCGGAAAAGCAAAACAACCGAAGAGTTGCCACCGGTGAGTCAAAAAGCAAAAAAAAGTTTTCGACCACACAAGAACTGGAAATGGGGGGTGTATGTGCAATTGCAAAACAAAAAAGGCCTTCGGTGTTCCTCACAAAAAGCTGAAGAGCCACGCCTCGAGGGTCAAAAAGTCGCCTGTGGCTTGCGAGCCGCACTTTGCTCACCCCTGATGTAGTCAGTTTGATTGCGAAATCAACGATGTTGCTCCCAGGCCCCTGAAGGTGACAATTACAGTGTTTATTACTCCCAAAAGATCTGACAAACGGGAAAGGTGAAGAATGAAGCTCATGTCTTCCAAAACCTTCCCAAGTTTGTAGATCGGTATCCGGCACTATCCGGCGCTGTTTGCGGTATCCGGTATCAGGCCGGATAGTACTTCGCTATCCGGCCGGATACCGGATATTTTTAAAGTTCAGGAAAATTGCGTAGAGTAGACTCGGTAAAAATAAAATACATCTTTTCGATCTATGTGAAAAAATTTGGAGCAAGTTTGAAAACTTTAATTTTGTTTGAATTCTGTACAAAAAGTAGAACCGAGTTCAAACCTTAGACTGCGTTGGTAATTTTTTATATCAAGTGGAATTAAATTTGGTTAACAAGTTTTTTTTTCGGCGTTGCAAGTTTTGTCATCAGGAAAGCCACTTCAATGGTGTAGCAGTAAGGTAGTAATCAATCGGCTTCAAACCGAGACGGTATAACTTCGATGACCTCCACCACTGTCTCCCATGAAGACCATGCAAATAATTTATGTTTAAAAGCCTGTCTTCTGTCCTATACCTTGCACGTTCGTTTTTTGTTCGAAATGAAAAAAACAAACGCAATGAGCAGCCGACATAGGTGCTTGAAGGCAATCGGCAGGGGGAGAGAATTTTTATAGAAACTTTGTTTTGTACGATCAAAAAACGACGTTTCAAGGTACCAGTAGCATTGTAATGGATGTGCTTCTGCTTTTAAATGTTGTGTGGTTTTGTAACGTTAAGTAAGTTGAAGTCTTTAATTCAACGTTCTTAGTTCATCAATTGACTGTTTGTGTTAAAAGTCTGACGAAATTCACCCATCATTGCAGATTTACGGCAGGATTGTTTTTTTGCAGTAATTTTATGGTGTTTACTATAAACCTTGCGTGTTTTAGCAGCTCTGAAGATAGCGCAAAGCAAGTGAAAATTCAAATTCAAACTTGCCTTTTACCGACCGCTTAGCGTATTGGTTGAAAACATCGCTATCGGTGTGGGAGGCTCGCCACTGTTGCGACGTTTTTTTGGGGGGGTTCGAAATTGTGTTGCACAGGCGCAGAGATGGGCTCCGCCACTCGTTACATGCTTCGGCGTAAAACCGCGAGTATAATGACGATTTGATCGTTTTTGAAGTTTGCTTTCGATGGGTATTACAAATTGCTCACAAGCGCAAAACCGCAAAAATCAACACAATGTGTGGTAATTGTTAACTCGATTGCTTTACTCGTAAAATCACGCCGCTGACGCGGGTCACACGCTTGACAGTTTTCCTCTCGCTTTACCTATAGCATGAGCGCAAAATTTCGTGAAAACATGCTAAGATTTTGCGCTGTTACATTTTGGAAGTGTTTTAGCTACCTTGCAATGTGCATGCAGTCAACTTTTAATATAATAATGAAAACACCCCGGAGGCCGGACATAATCATGTTGTCCTCTTCGATATTAGACCTGAGGAAGCACTGTTCCTGCTCCCGCCGATTAGACGCCTATGGCGGCTGACTGACTTGACGTCCGATTTTCGGCACACTCTTCACCAAAATCCACTCTTTTAACACAATTCTTCTTACTCAAAAATAAAGCCCAGCGTTGAAAACGTGTTGATACACAAACGTAGTGTCGTGGATCGTAGCTGAATCAAAAGCGATCAATAAGATGGTCATTACATCAACTGAGCTCCTGCCGCTCGACCGCGTTGCCGATTCGGATAACTTAGAGTAATGAAGTCCATTCTTAATGACCCAACGCTTTTGAAAGTTTTCTGAGTGTCACACAGAGCTGCAAACTCGAACTTAAACTGGAACTCGAACGAACTCGATCATTTAGCCGAACTCGAACTTGAACTCGGAAAAATATTTTTTCTAAACTCGAATAAAACTGTTCTAGTTCGAGTTCATTGGAAAGGTATTTAAATTTTCGAAAAGAAATAAAAGATCACTACGAAATATAGTCTGTTGTTCAAGCAGTCACAATCCGCGTAAATTGAAGTTACGATTTTACCAAAAGAAAAGCTGCGTGTCGTTTATTTGTTCATGCTATTGCGATCTACATTTTTATCTTTTTCATTGCATGAGCACCGGCGGTGAAAAAGTTGTCGCGATTTTGGATATTCATCTGCCTGAACTCGAACTTGAACTCGTAAAAATTAAATTAGAGAAATCGAACTTGCTAAAATAGGTTAAACTCGAATAAAATTCGATCAAGTTCGCAGCCCTGTCACATGACCTCATGCAATAGTTTCATGGCTCGCTAGTCGAGCAAAACGATAGCGAGAAGCCTTGGACAAAAAGTATCAAAATATTAATTTTGGCTTAGTGCTACTATCCGGTATCCGGTAAGTTAAATTTGCCGGATATCCGGTATCCGGCAAAGTTGCTATCCGGCACATCCCTAGAAGTTTGTAATTTTTTGTTTGGAAGAACTGAAGCAGTTTCTTTTGCAACACAAAAGACGCATCCATAAGGGTATTCCCTCAAGACCTCACTTCCATATAAAGCAGCAATGACGTGTATTCTGATCTACAAGGTGCAGTTTTGTGTGCAGCTCTGCGAGGTCGTTGCTTCTGAGATATCCAAGGGTGTAAAGTTTAATAACGTAGGGTGGCAACTGACAACGCACAATTTTACAGCGAAAGCCTCTTCAAAATGGGCGCTTTTAACTGCAAAATTTTGGGGAGTTTTTGGCTTTAGCCTGAATGATATATCAATAGATGCATAAATGCACGAGTTTACGAAAAATTTTCACACCCGGTCTACGTTTATTGCTACTTTTGTTTGAAATATAATGTTTTGCAAAACCAGTGCGAAACGCAGTTTGTAAGCGTTCCTACTTCAGTACACCCAGGGATGTTAGCTGGAACTATGAAACTCAAGCAAGGAGTACTGTAATTTCCAACCCTCATGAGTTTCAATATTTCGATGAAAAAGAAATAAGCACGGAATCGTCTCTGTTAAGTTTTTTTACCGGTTAGGTTGATCCATAGATTCACTTCACTATTTCAATTACGCCAGCTACAATTTTCGATGGTCTTGCAGCTTGCTGCTGCAGAAAGAAAAAGGCCCGCAAACAAGTGAGCTATTGGCAATGTCCATACAAGAGTATGCTATGTCACACCATAATCTCCGCGTATGACTATACAATACATCCATCTCCAGCAAACCTATTTTCATGTAACTTCTTTCAGTGGTAAAGCAAAAAGTTTTTGTGAGGATTCCGCGAAAAGAAATTCTTTCTGCATTTTTGCAAAATATCTCGCGTATTACTTGAAAAGCTTCCGCGTACCACAGGTTGAGAACCCCTGGCTTAACACATCAAACAAGGTGCAAACGATATTTAGTACCGAAACATATTGTTATGTCAATAACCAATAGTTGAAGCATCGCAAATCTTTTACCAGGTAAGGTTATTCACTTGGCTATCAACAACCGCTTGCGTTAGGTATATAAAAGTCACGAACACACTTTCTTTTTTTAAGGAAATTCTGAGCGAAAACATTTCAGTTTGAAGAAGCTGAGCACAGTGTGCACTGTGCAGTTTTAACTAATTAACTAAGTACCTGACAAGAGTGAAGTCGAGTAGCTTAGGTCGAAATTACAACGAAATTACCAATCCTGATCATTAATTGTTCGGAAATGCCTTAATGCAAACGAGTAGCTGCGCAATGTGTGCATAACTACTTGCGTATATATAGATACTGTCAGAAATGACCTTATTTTCTACAACGTGCAAACTATCATTGCATCAACGACCACAGCGCGACTTCACCTGAGCTCTGAACCCACAAACCCCGTGTTAATGCTAAGTTGTCCTTTTTGTCAATAACATATCATTTAAGGCAAAAGTAAGTAGAAGCTATGCTACATTTACGACCACAAGGAAACAATGATCGCAAATCGTAGTTAAAAGTGCGCGGGTCAAATAGCTGGAATACAAATCGGAATTTATGAGACGATGCTTACTTTACTGGTGCTTTCTTTTAGGCTTCTTCGCAAACACGTCATTTCTGGTGACGTCATCAAAATGCTATTGAGCTTCTTAATTGCATGAGAACAAAACACTGGATCGGTTTGAAAAACATTTTCTGTATTTATCGACTTCCCGATTACGTGGTACACGTCCGTCGGGCTAAGAAGCGCACATATCTGTCTAAACATAATACACAAAGGTATGGGTTAACATTAAAAGGCATGGTGGTTGCAAGTTGGAGATTTTTGCGATTTCATAACCAAGAAAGCAGAGATCACATAACATCAACATTGCACGTAATACCGGTAAGTCAGTAGTACGCTCCTTTGCCTTGTGCTTGCTTGAACACTCTAATCTGGAGCCCCTAACCTTGCGTTGACCACAGCGCTTCGCTCTGCGATTTGAGCACTTCGGCGTGGGTGAGAATTTTCGTTTTGTGATAAGTATCACAAGAAAACAATCCTCGGCGATTCTTTTATTGAATTTCAGGACCTTTCACTCCAGACTACTCTAAGCTCCTCTGGTAAAACGTTACGAGGTTGAAACAGCGATTGTCCAAACAAAGAGTATAAATATTTTACACAGATTACATCGCTTTACTGCAGTGCAGCAAAAATCCCCGACGCAAATCGCCCAGACCAACCGTGAACATTCAACATGGACGAGATCGGATTTCAAGTCAAACCCCGGGCTCGCTTAGTCACAGTCGCAAATTGCTTCATGAGCTTTAACAATGCAGGCACATGACTGAAAATAGTGCGCACCATTTCGACTTTACAAGTCAGATACTTTTATTGATGCGACTGACTGCTGTACTGACAAACCCCTGTAGTACCTTAGCAGGTCGCTTTGTCCACGAACCTGCGGTTTGCGCCACAGATTACCAGTAAATCGCCTCCGCAGAGAGCATTTTCTGCAGTGCCATATTCTTAGTTTTGGATCTACGTGGAGAAAATGTCTTTCCCGCTTTTCAAAGCACTGGAAGTGTCAGTCAGCAAAGTTTCAAAATTGTTTCAACACCAAAGCTTAAGTCATTATTATCATTAATTAGCACATACCAACCTGATAATAAATGAGCCTCGTGCTTCTAATAAATCCCTTTTATTGCGAAAAAGCAGCAAGGTTTCGACCATGAATTTCGAAAAGTAGATGTTGAGAGATTTACCAGAATTTAAACCTAAATACAGAAATCATATAAGCAAAAAATATACCTTAACCGCGCTAGATCAAGCAAAACGTTTATCGGTAGCCAGCGTTCAACGCACTTGAAGATTTGACCGGTAAATATCTGGCTGTTTATTTGATTTCCAATCTAAGTAGCATTCAACTCTTCTTTAAAGCTAAAAAACTAAGCTTATAATTTTCATACAATGCGGTTAAAGTAATTGAAAACCTGCTAATTTTTTACAAAAACGGCAATGTTTATGAGATCTCGAACAATGCTAGCTATAGCGTAGCCAAAGTGAATACCCATGCGAATAAAGAGCATTTAAGAGCGAAAAAAATTAAATCATCATCATGCTAGCGCTATTACAACAAATCGTGTAACGAAAGGCGGGGCCATCTCCGTGGCTCAGCGCCAGGTCAACAAGACTACGAAAAAACGTCGCAGCGGTGACGAGCCGTTGGCGACCCTGTACCGATTTGACCGACCCAAGAATCAAAACCCGGACCTCCCGCACCGACAGCGATGTTTTTTGCAAACTGAGCTAACCCGCCGGTAATAGGCAGTAAGTTCTTCTTTTAAAACCTACTTTTACATTTTGAATCACCAATACCACTTTCATTATCCAATGCACCAGCTGGTGATAACGCGATTTCTGCCATACATTTCAATGTAAGTAACACCACCTTTAAAGTACAAAATATGTGACAATGATTTATCCTTGTCACTCGTGACATAAAATTAAAGAGGGAAAACATTACAGAAAACCAACATTGGAAGCTACTGTTTTATGCTGCCTTCAGTTTATTCATAACATTTTAGAAAAAGCCATTGCTACGTCAAATCAAGACTCGTGCTTTTTTCACTTGTTGCTGTGCAAACATCATTATCATCAGAGACACAGTCACACAATTAATACGGTACAGCAACAGGGTGACTGAGAAGGGACCGTGAGATCGTTGAATCAAGCAGCAACACTGTAATCTTCATCTTACAAAGCTATAAGCGTAGCAGGCTCCATATTTCGAATTCACTGACAATCCAAACCAGCCCGCACACGACTTTTAATCCCTAAAAGCAACTTTTTTAACTTTGACCTCAAACCATACAAAGCGGTGTTACAAATTCCAAAACTTTTGAGTGGCAATATTGCTTGACAATAAAAATTATGGACTAACTTAAAAACCCTCACAAATACAGCAATTACCAGAAGTTGCTCCAATTATTGGAAAAAACGTTTGTATTGTTGCATAAAAACTATTGTTAAAAAAAAATTTAGTGAAGTGAGATTTTTGAAAAAGAGATCAGGTTTCTTTCAACTTACATCGTCTGATGGGTCGCATATCATTTTAATGACTTCACTAAATATCTTGTCAATGTTCACAAAAGTCTGAAACAAAATAAAAACAAGAAAAACATCAATGCATCAATACCTATCAAAATTATATAATAGTCCAACCCCGTTGAAATTTTCCGCGCCAAAACGCATTTTCTCCGATTAATCATACCAACTTACCCTATGCGGAATTTTCTCCAAAAGATGAATGATCCAACGTAGCACCGCACACCGTGTAGAGGTGGACGTGAAAGTGAGGTAATGAGAAAAGACATCCACCATTTCAGTTAATGGAAGGGAGACACTAACAACACATATTATGCTGTTCAAAGACACATTTTATTTACCGAAATGTTTGAATTTCTAAAACTGTGAACTTGACCAGATAAATACGTAGAAAACAATGATTACGAGTGCAGTGTTTTGAAGATTATAAGTACTTTCATCTTCACAAAAATCTTGTAATATTCGCTATTTTGAATTAATCGCAATCTAGTGGTAAACAAAACTAAAATTCAAAATAATAAGCAAGAATATTACTTCAATACCAACTTTAAATGAAAGAAAATTCTGAAGTAACACCAAATGTAATTTCATTAATAAACAACAAAATCCCAAACAAACTACGAACAAAATATAACAAGATAAGATTGAACTAGCGCAGGCACGAGCTATCCAAAACATGCAAAAAGGCATTGCCAAAGGCTTTCCCAAGAACGCAAAGTTTACCACGTCAATCAATCTTAGAACAAGAATTTGCAGTCCAGTAAATTTGTCAGTTTAACTGCTGCAAAACTTAGTAAATTGTTGCTAAACAGTTCTCGGCTCACTTATTGCTTTCTTCTATTTTGTCGTAATCACTTGTAATAAGATCCATCAAACAATGATTTGCTTCTTCAGCTTTGACACGAATACTGAAATAAAAGTTACAAAAACTGACGATTTAAGCAATACAATATACCGCAATGATAATGCAGCTTACCGTGAATAAACTTATAAAATATTGCGGTTTTTTCACGAAAAATATTTTCAATTTTCAAGGCACAAAACAACACTGCACGAACTTGGGACATAATCTATAGCAAAAATAAACCCAAAACTTTTTGATTAAAAGCCTACATTTCGTCTTAACCCATTTGAGTCAGCTCCAAAAAATTGTGCAGTCTAAATGAGTCACGCCCAATCACCAGAGCGTAAATAACTGAGGTTATTTTTAAATTATATTCAACGGAAAATTCAACAGTATTTCAGAGAGACTGCGAAGTGAACTTGCGCTCTTCGAGTCAGCAGCCACCCGTTATATACGTCAAATGCGATCGGCTTCAGCCGCGAATCGAACCCGTCACATAGGATCTGTCACCTGCGCGGTACCGCTAGGCCATGTCGCTGACAAAAATAGGTGCTGCTAGGCCATGTAAAAAATAGGTGCTCTTATGAAATACGGTAAACTTACACTTTGGCAGCAGAAGGAGTGCTTGCAGCGTTACTACGATTTGTATCTTCATACGCCAGAGTTGGTAGAATAGATGCAATAATGCCAGACGACAACGGTAGAATTACTGGACCACCTAGGGCAATAAACTTATGCAGCCATGTCAAAGCGGTTTCTTTTATTAAAGGATCTGCAGCAAAATTAAAATGTCACATGAGAAGTTTAAAAGTCATTAAAGTACAGTAAAGTCAAATCTAAAATGATTTTTGCAGCTCAGCCTTGGATATGTCGATCAGCTTGAAATATGGAATTACAAACACAAATCTGCCAGCACTAGTGTTTCCTCCCGGGAAGTCGGGACGGGAAATGTGGCTTTTTTGAATTTCGCAAGTTTCCCGGGAAATTTATGTCGCGATCCCGGGAAATTTTTCTTACTTAGCAAGGATTTCAGTGGTACTGATATTTATCATTATGACATAAAAAATACGTTACTGCAAAGTAAAATTTTTTTTTGCTTACAAAAAATTATTCTTCAAAATTCGCCCAATTTTTCAAGACCAAATGCTTGTGAGATCAAAATTTTTCCTTCTATTTGTCGAAAAATTGAAAAATTCAAAATAAGTTTGTCAAAACAACATAACAAAATGCATAAAATGAGATCAGAAATGCTGAAAACCAGAAAAAAGCAAGACAATCAAGCTCGGGAAAATTTCCGAGATCCCGAAAAATTTCGGAATCCTAAAAATTTCCCGACATTCCCGAGAAATTTTTGGAAAATTTTCCGTTTCCAGGGAAGTTGAAAATCCCGGAAAAAGGGAAACCTTAGCCAGCACAGAACAAAGAGAGCAGGCGTAGCCACAAAAATTTTCGTTCTTAAATTTACGACAAATGACAGTCACTTCTACTTCACGCTTTGTCACAAATAGATAATTAACTGAAACTGAGAAAGTTGACATTTAATAAGATGCAAGTCAGCGCACCAACGCGCTCTTTCAGCATTTAACACCACTGATATAACCTTCATAAAACCTTTAGAAAAATAGCGCAGCATTTGGCTTTACTTACCAAAACAAAGACCAGGGTTGTAGCAGTCCAAAGGCCCCAGTCCCAAAACTTGCAACAGCATACGCAACACGATTTACTTTTACCCAAAGAGCCGAAACATAACTTACCTGGGGACTGGCAGTGCACAATTATTATATTTGTCATTGTACTGAAATCTACTTGGCTGGGATTGGAGCCTATACGAATTAGAATCTCGCCTAACGTGGCTTGACACCTGCGCGACAAGCATTTGTGCAAATTAAATCAAAAGAAAGAGCAATTCTGCGTGTTATTTTCGATATTCCAAATCAGTAGTACTTACAATTTAAACCACACAACTTATATATCGTGTCAATACTAGTTGTTTTTACAAGACCGTGTTCTAATAAAAAGCATAATTTTCACAAGAATGTTTCAGTAATGCAAACATGCACTTATTTAGAAACAAACATAAGAACAAAACATGCACTTATTTAGAACTCCATCGAACAAATAAGCTGTGTGAACGTCTGAGCTCACGCAATGGCCAACACATACTGAGCAACGCTACAACTGTAGCGGGCACAGCTGCGCACTGTTAATAGGATCATTAACACAAAGCAGTCAAACCACAGAACAAACTTCTGCTTAGCTGAGTCTAGTTTGTTTTTGTTTTTTCAATATAGGCTTACAGAAGTTAATATTATTACCATCCATTTACATTTAACACCCAGCCACAAAAATACGATGTTTGTTTAACTGATGCATCGCCAGAAGATCATTTACAGAAAAATCACTCACATACTGCTGATTTCTTTACTAGAATCACCAAGAATCAAAAACAATGGCTCCAAAAATTCCGACAAAAAACTGACAATATCAAGTTCAGGAATGGACATTGCAAAATTTAACCATTGCACCAAAAATCGCCGAGTGTACTGATTTTTTGTGTACAATCTTTCTCGCATCAACATTACAAATACGGGGAGGTTGAATACAGGCTTTTCAGAGACAATATCCTGTTAAAAATAGATATATGCTGAATTATTTGCCAATTTTTTTTCTAAACGCGTAGCATACTATTCTTGTAAAAAATACTTTCACAAGGCAGTAGAAACTATAATTGTGATATATAGGCCTACATTTAAATAAACTTTTTTTGAAACAGTGTCATGCTAAAATTCTTCATGCAAAAACTGCCGGGTTATTTTTGTGACGAAATGAAAATGCAGAAATCGAATTCATTTTCCTATTTGAATTTCTAGAATCATTGCATTTTCAAAACAAAAAAAAGTGAAGTCAAGATGCCAAACAAGCAATGCTATTTCTGTAACCTAACTTGAGTTAAACAATCAGCAACGCAAAAACCAAATAACATTATCAATCTTAGATAGCACACTAACCTTCAGCAATCGATCAAGTAAATCAGATCCATTTCGAACATTTGGATCTTGGTCAGCACAAAGCTAAAAACAATTTAATGGTTAAAAATTTTAAAATGTAACATAAAGTGCTTTCACTTACTTTGCTAAGAACATCAAATAACTCGTTAAAGTAGGTGAGGGAATCTGATCTTGAAACTTTCACGATGTTGTACAATGATTCACAAGCAAAATAACGTATTCCATTATCGGTGTCTCGTGAGCAGACAAGCACTGGTTTCAGCAAACTTTCTAGATGAGGCTCAATTTTCTGCAATTAGCAAAAGAATTAAGACAATAGTATATCTTATTACAGCATACTATCAATACTAAAAGCAGACCCAAGTTTAAAGCAAAGTAATGAGATAACAATTATGAAATCTTTGTCACTGAGTTTAAATTGCCAAAAGACACTTATTTCAGGTATTAGTTGGTGCCTGAATTTTCAAAGATAAATCACATTAAAATAGCAAGTTCATAGAGCAAATGCAAAAAAAATAATGTTACAAACTTTCATTTTAACACACCCAATTATTTCTTAGTACGGTACCGGTATATTACATTACCACCGTTCCCTTTCAGTTCTTAGCAAGCGCGAGAATGCCCAAATATAAATTCGAATCAAAAATTTGTCCAAAGATTTAGGGTCCTATAAGAAAACTTAATCCAATTTTTGCCTCAAACTTGAGTTTCTAGACTATAAAACTTTGCTTCTTCATCATAATATTGAACACTTTGACCCCAATTCGGCCAAAAATCACCGTCGCAGTTGACAAGCTTAAAGAAAAATGGGAAATTTTTGCCAAAAAAATTCACATTTTTTTCAAATTTTGCACCATAGAGGAAACGATGCACATCAGCGCATAACATTTCATTGAAATATTAATATACTAATGCAGTAATAACATATATATAGCATTACCCGATTTCCTAATGCAATAGCACATGCAGCAAGACCAATTAATCCGCCTTTTTTACTATTGTGATTTTGAGAAAATGTAAATTCATCAGAAAGTTGACTTATGGTTTCTGCAATATCCTGTGAGTTATCTTCATTGGTGTACGATCGTACAATTCTAGAAATCAGCACAACATCGATTATTTTTAGAAGACATATCGGTAAACTGAAAATGACAACCAATTTCAACAAGATTCATAAGGTAAAATTGTAAAGTACTAAGTACGAAGTAAAAAACTGCTTATGGTCACTTAAAAAGTAGAACTCAAGTTAAAAGAATTTACTGCTGACTTATCAAAATGCTTGCACCCAAACTATTACCATCAGGCCATCCAATATATACACAGTACAAGAAAATATGGAACTTGCTCATTCTCATATACATACCGGTACTTCACTTGTTCACTGTCATGGCACAGTACGATAACCAGAGCTTGTTTGAATTAAGCTGCATCTTATAACGGGCAGATATATCACAAGCACAAGGACCACTAGGGGCGCTAGTGAGGTATTAGTAAAAGTCAGGGCCAGTGGTGGTCATTGACTAGGGGGGGGGGGGGCGTGTAAGACAGTGAAAATGGGCCCCCCTGCGCAACACAACGCAACATGTTTTTGCAACTAGGACCACTAGACCACACAAAGTCTGAATTATGGCAGTGGTTATTTGTACGGGCCCATACAAATTAACCCTTTGTTTCTCTTATGCTTTTATATGCTTTTACCGGTTCCACAAAGCGTGACGAATAAAATAAACCAAAAAATCAAATGTTACGGGTCCGTAAAAATAGCCACTTCCCTGAATAGCCACTTACTAACAAATTTTAAAACTGGTAGTAAATCCCAAAATGAGGTAAATATGAAAACTACCTACCAAAGAAAAGTTTTAAGATATGGAAGATATATTGCTGAAATGCTGGCAACGCCTTAGGGTTTTATAAGGAAGAATGACAACATCATGTTTCACAAAACTTTTTAATCTACGCATTACGTCAACTCTATCTACCACTAAGCAAAAACAGTGCCATTATGCCATAGCAGCTGGCTGTACATTGTGTACAATATAAGTTTCCAGATAATAAATAAATAAACCTGAGCAGAAAGAAATTCATATATAAGCAACACTGAAAGCCACACTGCTACATAACTGTTGTCTGCAAAACACTGAGAAGGATATGCCACAAACACTTGCTGCTTGGTGGCACTAAGCACTCAGAAGTTAAAACTACATAGCATGAAGTTAAAACTACATAGTATAAAACAATTCAACTTACATCAGTATACCAAATTCTGCCCACTGATATTTGGGTAGCTAGCAACTTGTAAGCAGTCAATCACTAGTCACAACACAACTATTACAGCACTCAAATTAATTCTCATCAGGTAGATCTTGAACATTGTAATAGCTTGCAAATTGCATAATATTTTAGCTAACAGCAGTAGTTCAATAATCAGTATACTACACCAAATTCTGCACCAGTACTGCTGTAAGCAGAAGCACATTATAAGCAGTCAATCACTACTACTAAAGGCAGGTGCTCAATCATTGGTATGCAATTGATTAGAAACATTCATGCTATTTTGCAGTTCCAAGTCAAACCCATTGCACTGAAGACTTAACTTCCACTTTAGTAGGTTACCTGGGTACAGTAGTTTGCAAGTTGCAAACCAAAAACACTTACGGTAATATTAGAAAACTTAACGTGACTTCATAATAATTATAATATTTGTATGAACAAATCGAAATGCCTCTGTGATGTCACCAAGAACAAAAATCTAATGATGATGTTTAGGCAGAAATATTTCTTATAGATGAAATGGCAAAATTGCCAACCTGAGAATCATAAAAAAATTGGAATTTTAAAACCAAATTCACTCCAAAAGCACAAAAAACAAGTTGCTAATTTTCACGTTTTTAGATATGTGAAAACAAGTGACCGTTACTACACAAAAATGCGAAAATTATTTCTGAAAAACGTTTGCTATTTTTTTAGTTGCGTAAAAAGCTTAGCCTTTGACTGTGATTACACAACATTAATTTACTCCACAAAGATGTTTTGGACAGTTTTAATGCGAAAAAATGAATTTCTAAACCCCAAAAATGTTGAAATTGACATTTGTTCCATCACTTTATAACCAGAAATAAAGATATTCAACAAAATCATAAAGCGTGATTAGTGCTCACAAATGTAAACTCCCTAAAGTGGTGAAATTTCAAAGTGCAATAACTCGGAAGCCCATTAGATTTTTTCATTTTTTTAATCTTCTTGTCACTTCAAGCTCTATATATACCTTATCTTCACCAAAATATGTGATGATTACAAATTAAATTAGTTGATTTTACATGGAATCACTCTACAAATTGCTACCAGTACCAGTTGTACCATAATCTACAACTTTAAAGCGAAACATAGCCTATGGTAGGCCTTTTTTTTCATCCAAATGGAGCCTCATACCCAGTCTGCCAGTAGACAATCCAATACTAAATTTCAACAAACAACAAATTCCAAGCACTTTTACTTCAACCAAAAGATTCTTGTCAGTTGCCACCTGGGTTAAATTCAACAAATTTGTACGAGTACTACTGGTACGTTGTTACACTGTCGGCTAGCAGATAAAATGAACTAACAAGCTGAAAATTAATTATACCACCGTAACTTACTGGCTAACACCTAAACCAGATACTTTGTTTTTGACTGCCAACGGTTTGGAACAAAAATCAAAACTACAGTACCAAGCAGCAACCACTTCAGAGCAGGACAAAAGCAATAAGTCAGGGGTTCTTAAACTGGGGTCCACAAACCTTTAAGAAAACCATGGACAAGTTGTGAGGGATCCATGAAAACCGAATGAAAAGGCTCCGCACTGTGAAGACTGAAAGAAAATTTTCTAAAAGGGGTCTATGCAAACAAAATTGATTTAGGCGGATGTGTTCAAAAAAGTTTAGGAACCCCTGCAATAAGTGAAGCAAAGATCAGAGAACCACACAAGATTGCTTGATATCTTTAAGTGCATAATAAAATTTGAGGTGGCCATGTTGCGCCTAAACTTAGGTGGGGGGCCCTGAAGCTCGTAAAATAAGGTGGGGGGGGGGGCCCGGGTGGCCACCCACTTTGCCCATGCATAAACCCACCAATGGTTAGGGCCTAATCCTAACCACGGCTTAATTCAAACAAGCCTCCAGTAACAATAACCAACAAGATCAATTACGTAAATTAAAAGAACTAAGCACTTCAGCAACATTTGTTAGCATGGATTACCACTGAATAAGCTGTTAAGTGTTTCTAATAGTTCCATATCGATACATAAGATTTACTAGACAACAAGTGCCATCAAAATCAAATTTACAATTCAATTCAAGTCAATTTATTCCACCAAGTGGCAACACATAAACGAATTAATGTAGCTGTAGGTGTACAAGTGGAACCACTTGGTGAGGAGACAGCGAAAAGACCATACGATCACCTAGTCTGCTGCCACCTCACCAGCACGGCTTCAGTCTTACATACGTGCACAACACCGTAAAACAAGAAAACAAAACCACAAAAAAAAAACTAAAAACAACAATTTGTTGCTTAATAAGCTAAGCAAATAAAAAAATCATTTGTTTAACCTAATATCAGAATTATGCAGTATGTGGATATTTCAGCACATTAATGTTCACTCAGTGTAATTTAATAATGTAATCAATTGATTGGTTTGTATTGTTCCAGCAAACAATTAACATACAGTTTTTTGAACTTAACTGTTGATAAAGATTTGATGCTCTGTGGTACTTCACGCCATATCTGTGCTCCAGCAAATGCAGACAAGGATTTTCCCGATTTGGTGAGAATATTAGGAATGAGAAAATTATATTGGGATGATGCTCTCGTGTTGTGATTATGCAATTTTTCTAGTTTTATCGAGTTGTTTATTGTCCATGTACCGATATTGTTTTGATTGTTTATATGATGCATCATTTTCGCAATTTGAAGTTTATACACATCATCAATTTTTAGTTGAAAGAACAGTGGTGCAGAGGGTGTTCGATATGGAGGTTTGGTTATTAGTCTTAACACACGTTTTTGAATGATACTGAGGGGTTTGAGAACGCTTTTAGTAGCTCTTCCCCAGCTAGATATGCAATATTGTAAGTGAGGATATATTAAACTATAATACAGTATTCTTGATGTATGAAGGTCAACATAATTTCTTAGTTTAGAGATTGCCCAGCAGCTCTTTGCTAATTTGGAGCAGAGGTAATTCACGTGATTTTTCCATGACATCTTTTCATCAATTACAACACCTAGATATTTCACGTTAGTCTTATGGTTAATTATATTTTGGCCAATTCTTATGGATGAAGGAGAGGAAATTTTCTTTTTTCTGGTAAAAATCATAAAGTTTGCTTTCTTATAGTTAATGGTAAGTTGATTTATCTTCATCCAATCATCTATTTTAGTGAGCTGATCATTCATAATGTGCTGTAAATTTTTCTCATCTTTGACACTTAAAGTTAATATAGCGTCATCGGCAAACAAGCGCACTTTTAAATTACTTACTTTAGGTAGGTCATTTATATAAAATAAGAAAAGAAGGGGACCTAATGTAGACCCTTGTGGAACACCATGTGAACTAGATTTAACTTTATTTATGACAGCGCATTGTTTTCGGTTTGACAAGTAGCTCTGCATTAATTTAAATGGTATTCCACGAATACCATAAGCATAAAGGTTAGATAACAAAATTTGGTGATTTACAGTATCTAATGCCTTGGTCAGATCAAGGAATATAGCACAAGTTGTGTTTTTATTTTCCAAATTTTCGATTATAGAATCACACATCTGAGACACTGCTAATTCTGTTGAACGATTTTCTCTAAAATCATGTTGATGCTTGTAAAGAATATCCCTACTAGTAAAGTAATGATATAACTGCTTATAGATACACTTTTCAAATATCTTTGAAAATGGTAAAATCAGAGAAATAGGCCTAAAATTGCTGCAGGTAAACTTGTTGCCCGATTTATATACAGGTATAACTTTGGCAGTTTTGAATGCATCTGGATAAGTTCCTGTTTCTATGCAATGATTAAATAAGTTTGTCAAAGGACTGGCTATTACTGAAGCGGCTAGCTTAATATACTTTATTGGGGGACTGTCTGATTTTGTGCTTTTTGCAGGATTCAAACTTTTTAACTGATGAAACACTTCATCCAATGAAATTGGTTTCAAAAAAAAGGATTTAGCACTTGAGGGTATTAATGATGTAGCTGTAAAAGTAGTAGATGGTACTGATAATTTACTTGCCATTTTTCTACTTAACTGAGAAAAATATTCATTAAATGTATCAGCAATTAATAAGGGGTTTCGGATAAGTTTCCCTTCCTCATTTTTTAGAGAAGTAATACTTTGAGATTTAGTGTTTTTGTAAGTAACTATGTCATTTATGGTTTTCCTTATGAGGCCACTGTTGTGCTGGGCTTCATTTATTTGGTTACTGTAGTAAAGTTTTTTGGCTTGTTCCTTTACATGTGTTAATTTATTTCTGTACAATCGATATTCATCTAGTAATTCAGGACTGTTGTTGTTTAATGTCATTTTGTATAAGTTGTTTCTTGTTTGTATAGACTTAATAATTCCCTTGGATAACCATGGCTTTTTGTTTAATTTCTGTTCTTTACGTGTTAATTTACGAAAGGGAGCATGCTGATTTAGTGTTTTTTCAAAAGTATTATTAAATGTATCACATAAATGGTTTACAGTTGTTTACAGTGAATAAAGTCAGCACAACACGTACCAGGCATAGCCTAAACTTACAAAAAGAAAAATGAGAGAAAACAATGTCGTTTATTAACTTACTTTTCGATTTCCAATGCAGCAACTTTTCTCTTTTCATACATTTTGTCATGCAGCATTCGTTTAATGGGAGGAGTTAATGAAATACTACCGGTAGCCATGATTGAATGCGCACTACGGATTAGCAGTAGGCCTACTTATGTATTACCAGTAACTTCAGTAATTTGTAGAGTCTAGAAAACTGCCTAAACTATTGCCCAACTTGACTAGTACAGCAGTACTGGTATAAACGTAAAAATCTAAAAAAAATTGCAATTAACAATTACCCTTGGTAAGGTACAGGTACCAGTAACCTCTCCTATGGATTGTCATCTTAACATGGTGGGGAAGTTTGAGTTTTTTAATGATCCTTAGAGCAATGCCGTCGGTAGTGTTGAATCACTTCCATCAGGATTACCCATGGCGGTAAGGTCGATGCAGTAGCAATCCAATGCTGTCAGGCTGTAGCGACATTGTGCATATAATTCTTACAGGGGACCTTAACAAAAAACCATGGTTGCGTATGTCCATAAAAATGCTACTTGCTTTCCCCAGAACATCAGATGTAACGTTGCCACTTTTATTTTATTTTTATTATTATTGGCATATTTATCCCCCCATCACGAGAAAGCGAAAAAACGCTGTACGAGCTCGCTTAGAAGTTGCCGGCCATCTGCCTACCACACTAAGATGGGAAATTCCGTTAAGTGCTTTTCCCAGCGGCACAACAAGTAAACTTGCCGGCTTTCTTCGCACTGTCCCTTGAATGCTGACCGTCAAGCAGGGAAGCTGTGAATACCAATTTTTAAGTCAGTGGTTTGACCTGACTCGGAATCAAACTCTAAGTCTACCGATCCAGAAGCAGACGCTCTATAGGCCTACCACTCGGCCATTTGATTGGCTGAGTGATAATTTTTAATTTTTTGTTTTTTAAATTTTGTGTTTTTGCAATTTACTCGAAACTAATAAAAATTGCTAAACCGGTTGAACTACAAGCAAAAAATAAAAGTAGAAATAAGCTCTAACGAGCTGCGTTTATAGTCTAATAGATATTGACGTTGTTTGCTACTGTTGTAACAATTAAATAAACTAGACTAGAAACTCCTTGTAAATTTTATAAAAACAATGTTAAAATAATGAGTGGCAACATTACGGTACATCTATGCTCAGATTTTCGTTCTGGCTACCGAGTACCGAGCACATAGAGTGGTTCCACTGTTAGTCAGGGCCAGAGGCGTAGCGAGGGTATCCTGCGCCCCGGGGCAAACGAAAATTTTGCGCCCCCTATGTTTTAAAATTCTCTAATTACCCGGTATCTGTATCAGTAGATTCGTCTTGTCTTCGTATATCGGCTGATTGCCTTTCTGCATTGCCACTACTTGTGAAATATTTTTTCATAATTTTTCTAGATTCATTCAAAACCGCTTCAATTTGGGCTCGCCGTTTTCGATCCTGAGCTCCACTCTCTTTTTTTGGCGAAATCTTCCTACCGGTTAAATCACTAACAATCAGTGGCGTACGCACGGGGGGGGGTTTCGGGGGTCAAAACCCCCCATTGACGATTGGAAAAAATTAAAAACCGCTCTGTTTGGACCGATTAGCGTTTTTTCATACAGAGATTGTGTTTTTCTGTGCTGTATCAAATTGCATATATATTCTCGAGAAACTTTCATTGTGATGCAATAATACCGGTAGTCAAAACTTTTCTGGTGCGTGGCGCTTGAACCAATGGCTGGCTCAACATGCAAGCCTGGACAAGATCAATGGGCACTAAAGCTGGAGTCGTGTTGTGATGTCATAAAGACATTGTTCTCAACGGCTATAGCTGGACAAGACAACGCTTCGGCGCAGAAGGCATTATTGGAAGAGAACGGTTGCAACGCATGCAGATATTCCGCTTGCGATGTCATACTTTTGAGCCAAACCGGCCAGTTGGCGTAGTGGCTAAACACATCGCTATCGGTGCGGGAGGTTTTGGGTTCGATTTTTGGGCCGGTACCGGCCGTTAGCTCAGTTGTTAAGCGCACAGGTTATCGGTGCGGAAGGTCTGGGGTTCGATTGCCGGGATGGTCAAATCGGCACAGTGTCGCCAACGGCTCGTCACCGCTGCGACATGTCTGTGTTACTAAGCGCTAAGAGATGGGCCCCAGTGACGTTCGCAGGGGTCGGGAGTCGGCACTCTCCTTCCCCCTTGACAATTGCAGAAAAAATAAAACCTTTCTTTTTTAGAACGAACCGACTTTTTTTCATGCGGAGCTTGCAGAAATTACTATCATGTTTTCATCCCAAACAACACCATCCCCCATAAAACATTTTAGCGTAAACCATTCCCTTACAAGTAGGCTACAATAATCATCCCTCCTTACGTCTGCGTGAAAAGTTGTACCATCCCCCCATAAGTGTTTTTACAATTCGAGCACTGATTACGATGCATGCAATGCTACAATACCAGTACCCGGTAGTCCAACTTTTCTGTTGTGTTTTGCTTGAAGTGCATTTTTGTCATGGATGTTGCTGTAAAACAATTAAGAAGTAGGAGTTTCCTTAAATGCGGTGTATCTGCAGTAACTATGGCAGCACGCAAATTTTTTTTAAAAAATCAAATGAAATCTTGATTATGCTCGTTTCATTAAATTCGTTGTTGTATCGAAACGTGGTAGCGAGTGGCAGGGCCCGACCCCGCGGCTTAGCGCCTGGGCAACGCAGCTCCAAAGAAACGTCGCAGCGGTTGCGAGCCGTTGGCTACACTGTGTCCGATTTGACCGGCCTGGGAATTGAGTCCCAAACCTTCCGCATCGATAGCGAAATCTTTTAACACTACGCTATAATCGCCCGGTTTTTTGAGAAATTTTATTTAAATATAAAAAACTAAATTGACACTGCTCTAAGTGCCAAAAGAAAGATAAAAATGCTGCCAAAGACGACCATAGACCAACGAAAGATTTTAAGAGGCCTAGGGGCGGAACGAGGGGAAGAGACAACAATGTTTTTTTGTATCGTAAGCTCACTATCTCAGGAGCTAGAGTTCTTCCTTTCCCATAGACACCGTGATTATGTGTTTTGAAAGCATCCGATATCGACGCTGTGATTTGACAGAAAAATGCTTAGATAATATCGACGCTGTTTTTGACTTTAATCGGATGATTAGGGATTCCTCTCGCACATAATTTGTTTTAGTTTAAAAACGTTTTGGTAAGGAGGGCAGTTTTTTCTTATGCTCCAATATCTTCACTTTTCAAATTTCAAGCGAGAAACTACCCTCTTCATAATGAGTGTACCGTATATTGACTGTTTATAACAAAGTTTAGCCGATATGCCAGAGCTGGATGTCTCGAGACGTGTCTCGGTCTCGAGACACGTTTTTGAGTGTCTCGGTCTCGCTATGCCAATGTCTCGTCTTGGACCTTGAAAGTCTTGGAAAATGGTCATGTCTCGATCGAGACATGAAAAAATTTTGGATTTGAAACAGCATTCAGGTCTTTGATACGGAAGCGACAATGGTACTTACCCGATGTATTCAAAGTAAAACATTGTGCGTGATTTCGCACTTAGCAAAAACATTTGGCCACATTTTGTTTAGGCCATTTTGCTTTGTTGTTCAGGCCTGCAGAATTGCAGGCTTTTGTTTTCTTTTTGTGAGCAGCATATATGAAAACTGGTCTATTTCAACCACTAAGCACATGCATTCGATGATGGTAATCTACTCTAGACCAGGGATGTCTAACCTTTTAATTTATTAGGGACCCATTGCAAAATTAAATATTTAACTTGGCCGCAAAGCGACCATAATTCCAATATTTCATATCATAGTTCCAAGAAAAAAAATTAACCATTGATAGGTAGGCCTTGTACTGAACCGCATTTTACTGAAAATGCAATGTTTTTATCAACAAAGAAAATTTAAAAATCCATTAACATAATCAATTAATGCAATAATTAATCCAATAATGTTAATTCAGAACCGGTCGTTAGCTCAGTTGCTAAGCGCACGCTATTGGTGCGGGAGGTCTGGGGTTCGATTCCCGGGCCGGTTAAATCGACACAGTGTTGCCAACGACTCGCCACCGTTGCGACGTTTCTTCGGAGCTGTGTTGCCCAGGCGCTAAGCCATGGAGATGGGCCCCGCAACTCGTTACACGCTTCGGTGTAATACGGCGAGTATAATGAAGATTTGATTTTTTTGATTTTGATGTTAATTCAGTTTTAACTTTTAACAATATGGCCTTCACTCAAAGACATAAGGACCGCTAGCCACGTCTAAAAAATTGATATAGGCCTATTTTTTATGGGCAAACGGTGTGTCAAATCAAAAAATTTTCAAGAGAGTAACATGTCATATGTCATAAAATTAAGATTTCTACAAATTTGTTCCCTATGAAAGATGCTATTCTCGTCTGGTTTACAACAGCTATCAAAGGGTTATTCAAAGTAGTCCAGGCCCAAAAAAGGCTTCAAATCGAAAAAAGTGCAAAGATTACAGTTGCAGGAAATTTGGTTACCGACATGGAAGTGCTTGCAGATTTGAGCTAGCTCTTTTTATGAGAAAGTTATGAACCAGATAGATTTCCAAAAACGCATTGTGTCACAATGACTTTAAAATGTTTATGTTAATTAATTTATTATTTATCAATTATAAAGTGTTTTGATTAAATTTCATGAACACTCTCGAGCTCAATACTTAATAAACTTGCTAAAAAATTGTTTTAGCAGAGGATAGTGGGCTGCAATGCCGACATCCCTGGTTTAGATCAACATATAGCCTACCAATGACTATTTGTTTAAAGTTTTCTTGACATCTTTTTCGTTAGATTAAAAAAGAATATTGGGCCGTGTAATCGTCTGCGAGAGGTAGGCCTATTGCTTGCCTTGCAAGCTACAAGGACTTAAATCTTCTGTGATAATAAGCTGTTTCGTTGTTATTATGGTGAACTCGTTAAATCATTAATTGTAATCGTTAAAAGGATATGACCAATAGCACATTTATAATAGGCCACATCAGTTCATAACCGCGACGGCTTCATTGGCTTATGAAGTCTCGTGTCTCGTAACTTTAAAGTCTCGTCTCGGTCTCGAAGCTATGATGTCTCGTCTCGGTAGGTTCGATCCTCGTTCCAGCTCTGCTATATGCGTTGTTTATATTAATGTTGGTTCTTGAAAAAAGTTTTTTCGGAGAGAAGGAGTTGCTTGTTTTACCCCCTGGGTGTACCCTGTTTGTGACGTTGCGACAGCTAGCCAGCCAATACTTTGGTCAATTAACCTTCCTATTGCCCAAAAATGATTTCAACCAAAATTTTTTCAGAAAATTTTTAACCACAGCCTGACAGCTTGAGTTTATGTGAAACCTTTTCTCTCCTTAAATGAAACGCAAAACAATAAGCGAAAGTGTGAATGAAATATCTTTGTTGTTTCCTTAGTTATGGCATAATATAGCTTAATCATGGTTTACTGCAATTTAGGCTGGAAACATTACAATACGATGCACTTTAGTACCTCTAAACTACTGTAATTGTAATGTAGTATCTTTACGTCATCATGATATGACGTCACTGAAACCCCCCTCATTGAAAAATCCTGCGTACGCCACTGCTAACAATATAAACCCTAAAAACGCTGATCTGTTTTCACAAATTAGAGATATTGTGTTATTTAACGAAATTGGCGAGAGGCAGAACGAAATTGGCAGTTTTTTACCAAAATTGCATTGTTTGCTCTAATACTGTAGAATAGATCGTCCCAACTGAATGTCAAGGATACAAAAGACACACTACAGGACCCCCCATCCAGGGCTTATGAGAGGGGGCTGGGGATTACAGGGGGCAATCTGCCCCGGGCCCATGGCTGTGTAGGGGCCCATCATAGAGGTCTCAAAGTAGTGTGGTGAGAGATCCATTTAAACGTCGAAGAACTCCGGATTCCATTTGGGGACCCCGAATTATGGTTGAAGACCTTTTCGTTATTTTTGGAGAGACCATATAGCCGTCAAGGGTCCCCGGTTTCCATTTGAGGTCACCAAATTTCGGGTGAGAACCTTTTTCTTTTCGGAGACCACTCAGCCGTCAAAGGGACCAAGATTCTATTTAAGGGCCCAGAAATGTGGGTGAAGACCTTTTTTTTTCTTTTTTGAGATGACAACACAACGGTCGGCTAGGGGCCCACATTGGGGAAAGCTGCCCACATCAAACTGCAGAGCTTTGTTCGCTTAAAATCTCAACAAGAAGCTTGACCGTCCATCTGAAAAAAAAGGCATTCCAGAAAACGGAATTGCATTTCATATCGAATTGCACTTCATATAGGGCAGTCAAGCGCTCAGCTACAATTTCATCCTGCGATACCGCAATTCTTTCACATTTTTAACTAAATTATCTCAGCAGCAGCAACGGGGCTGCGCTTCGTAACCCCTAAATTGCCAAATTTTTCCCTATTTTCTCATTCTGTGATTGCTGTCATCAAAATATTCAAAATATCCGCATTGGAAATCACAGTCTACACACCAATCACGGTAGCAAAACAATACAAACTACAAAAGAAAGCACCCAGAAAAGGCCATTGAGGCGAAGGTTCAATTTAGTTAATGCCTTGATCGGCACTCGTCCGCTGTATTATCAGAAACGGCCTATTGGTTGAAAAAGCTTACGATCACTGTGGTGCAGGTTTAGCACAGTATTACAGCGAGCGACTATACGCGTATCCTAATCGACTTATCAACAATCTTTAGCATCCATCTAACGCTAAAACAATAAAAATCTGAGAGATACCTATTAGGGTGATGCAGTTGCCCCAATGTTATGAAATGACACTGAACCTTCGTCAGGTACTGTGGTTTGGTGATAAAAACATCTCTGCAAAGTTTGGTTGAATTTTATCAACATTTAGGTTAGGCAGAAGGGACATCTTTGTACTGCCAGCAAGGTTTCCATTTTTTTGCCTGTCGCATAGATTTTAATTTTTTTTGTATAATCTAAACTTAAAAAGCAAGTGTATTTAAAGCAGTTAGGTTGAATTTTATCAAAGTGTAGGTTAGGCTGATAATACGTTTTTTTTTTGCTAGCAGGTTTTCCATTTTTTTTTACTTTTAACATAATTTTTGATATACTATAAGCTAAAAAGTAAGTGGAATTGAAGGACATACCCGCATGATAAATTTTCCAGCCTATAGATTGTAAATACATGCAGCACTCAATTTCAACTTGCGAAGGATAAATTAAAAATTTTAGGCAGCGTGGCCGAGTGGTCGTTTTTACGAAAGCCATGATCGCAAGGTTGATGGTTCAACTTTCATCAAAGCCTCGTTGTTGCGTTCTTGGATAAGATGCTTCACAATTATCTCTGCTTGGTGGAATCTAACAAGCATCAAATTGAAGAAGTCAGAGGCCAAATTCAAACGGAAAACTCGGAAATAAGGGCAAATCTTAAGCGAGTCTGGATTCGTCCCATGCATAGCGCCTCCGCCGCTTTCTCGTGACAGGAGGATAAAAATGAAGAAGTCAAAAAAACAGTTGACAATGTATTCAGGTATGCATCAGTTACAATTTCAGAAATCAGCACTTTGACTGACTTCGTCCCTTTCGCTGATTTGGGATGATGTTCCTTTCATTTTCGACCACTTGCAAGATACTCTACAGATTGCCCTCCTTTTTGGCGGTGCAAATGTAGTCACGGGACAACTTAACCCCCCCTTCAGCACCGTCATTAACAACAGCCAGGCTTGAGATAATCTCTATGCTGTTATTGAAGGTTTCATTGTCCTTCCATAAATCAGCCGATTCCTCAAAAAAGCTTGTGTCAATGTCTGCCATAGTAAACAAAGTCCAGTTCTTTCAAAAACGAAGGGATTCTATACAGGCGGAAAAGTTGTGAGAATGCAAACCCGAAAGTTTCCTTGTTCGGTGTGTGGAAACGGAGTGGGAAGGAATTCTTTACTAGGTACAAAATGTCAACGTTGGGTGCACAAAAAGTGCTCTGGAATTCAAGGAAAGGTAGCAAGCATAAATGGCTTTGTCCGTAAAAGATGCCTAGGTTTGGTGGCTACAAGTATGGAAGAAAATATTACGTTAGATGAAGACAACATAGAGATTGTGGATAAATTTGCACGTCTAGACGATGTGCTTAGCACGGAGGGAGGAGCTCAATAAGCTGTGCGTTCAAGGATAAGATCTGGTTGGATGAAATTCAAAGAAGTCTCAAGTGTTTTAGGCAACAAATACATGTCGCTAAAGATTAGGGGGGCCTTATACAAAAGCGCTCTTACCTACGGGGGTGAATGCTGGGCTTTGAGAATAGAAGATGAAAGAAGATTGATAACAACAGAAATGAGAATGCTACACTTGATATGTGGGAAGACCTTGAAGGACAATGAGAAAGTTCGCGAATTAGCTGGTGTGGATGAAATGAAAGAATTCCTGCGAGGGCCAAGGTTGCGTTGGCTAGGACATGTGGAAAGAATGGATGAAAACAGAGGACCAGCAAAGGCTCTGCATTTTCAAATGGATGGCTCAAAAAAGGGAAGACCTAAAAATAGGTGGTAGAGGTACTGGAAAAAGATAAGGTTAAAAGGGAGTTGAAAAGAATAGAAGCACAAGACCGCGTTTTCTGGACACTTGGCTGCAAAAACCGGCTGACCTATGCGTGCAGAGATGACTCGCCGGGCTCCAGAACAAGAAAAAAATTCTACCACTCTGGAGTAAAACGATGATGATAATGATGACTAAACAAAAACCAGGAATCTTCTCCAATGAAGTGCGACAGATCTTGCTTTCTCACTATATCATTGATTTGAGGTAAGGTGGTTTTCCATATCCATGACCAAATCGCTTGATGCAGACTTTTTTTGGTAGTGTTTTCAGCTTTTCAACCATTTTCTGCTTGGTGCGAGAATCAAACTACTACTGAACAATGCCAGAAGTACAAGTTCTTCAGTCAAATACCACATGTGCAGAGTAAATGCTTTAATAGCAGCACTTCCACATATATCATCTATGGACTTGTAGTTCAATAGTGTGTTAAACAGCAACAAATCATTGCTTGTGACAAAACAAGGGGATTTTAGTATCATTCAAACTTTATTAGCTTAAAATATCAATTATGTACGCAACTTTAGTCAACAAATCATTCAAACTTTAGTAGCTTAGAATATCAATTACGACGTCAAAATTGTATTGTGACAACACAAGGGTTATTTAAACAGTTCAGCAGACCAAAGCAATCAAGGGCCTCACTTTGCAAAAGTTAATTTGCTCATTCCAGCATTCTGCAGACCCACCAAAGAAGCTACAAAGCCCAGTTTTTGGATATGGCATTGAAACATGGTAACTTGTGAGAGCTGGTCCCTCTGCCTAACTGAAACATTGACCAAACTTTACAGAGGTGTTTTTATCATCAAACCACAGTACCTGACAAAGGTTCAACTGTTTTACTGAAAAAAAAAATTTTTTTTTGTGGGGCAACTGCATCACTTTAATACCGATAGCTTCGTTACTTTTTTTCTAGCACAGTTCTATTTCCTTCTGTTTAGTTGCTGCAAAGTCGAATGACTATGTACGCGCAGTTTCAAACCTCTTTGTGATGTCATAATAGAGAAAACGGACGATTTGTGATCGGGTGTGAAGAGTGAATTCCCTCCTCTGCCAAAAGCCAATACAGGTGTCAGGTGCATTGCAATAAATTGATTGTTTTAAAGTTTAAAAGATGACGACGAAACTGGAGTGTATAAAATCTCTGTTTCGTGCGCCCTTTTGGTGCGTGATTTGTGGTCGGAAGTAAGGCGTGGTTTGAATCCTTTGCGAACAGCATACATTACAATGCAGTAATCCACAAAGTAGTTTTTAAAATTCGTGTGAATACGTCAAAAAAAATATAAAAAGAAGTTCTTGGTGCGCCCAGGGGCGCGTGCCCTTACTTGCCCCCTCGCTACGCCACTGCCGTTTTACCCCGTGTCCCGTTTTGCCCCACCTTCCCCTACAATGCGTACCAGTCTACTACTATCAGACGATGTCTGCCGCCGGTGCAATCTTGCTTGTGATCGGTTTTTTACCCTAGTGAAATTTTTACAAGCCCCATTTTGGCGCTCCTGTACCTTGGCGCTCGGGGGCATGCCTACCCCACTGCCCCCCCTACGCTACGCCTCTGGTCAGGGCCGGCGGAACCGTTCTCAAACCCACCGTTCGGGGGGCAGGCCTGGTCAGAGGCCCCGCCCGCCATGTTTTTTTTTTACTTGGAAATGATTTTAACAAGTGTTACGATGCTACATTTCTTTGTTTGCGTGCGTGTGTGTAGAAAGGTGCGAACGGGGGATGAGGGGTTGAGAAATGTTGGACTCCAATTGCGCCGCTCTTGTTTGAAATGTAGGCTACGGTATGCAAAGTTGTTTGTATGTAAACGATTTTTTTTTTATCTGCTGAATGAACAAAAGCATACTTTCCTTCTGTCAAAAATACACATTTTATGAAATACAAATTATAGCAACAATATTAACTTCCTATTTCATGCGCCTTGCTTTGAATGAGGTCGTACATGGTAGATGTTTAGAAGATTGTAAGTTTACTATGGTTTTTGCACAAAAGCATTAGGGGGTGTGCGACTCCGCAAGCAAAATCGATCAAAATTTATTCGTCAAACGGATCGCTAAAAGTTCAAATTTATGACTAGGGACCGCTAAAGTCAATAAAGTCAAAATTTTTTCAGGACCTTTTTACAGTCCTTTTTTTAACATTATAAATGGGGGGGCAACCTTTTGAAAATTGACGGCGCATCGGCTAGCGTCAAAAAAAGTTGACGGCGTCAACGCACAATACAGATTATACCCAAATCTAAACTGTGTACTTTATTGTGTGGACTTCTCATGTTACTGGCTGAGCGTCGTTAGTATGGCGCTGAATCTATTTTCTGTTGCATTATTTAATTCCATTGAATTAGTCATATTTATATTTTATAAGCACCAGAATATTGTATTGAGAATGAAAAAGGTAATATTGCATTTTATGAAGAGTGCAGTTTTCATGAATATACAGTTCTACAAAAGATGCAAGAGCAGTTGACACAAGCACAATTCTATTTTATATCGTTTCCGTCAAAATCGATTGTGGCCTAATGACATTGGCAAAACGCACCTAAGGATTTTAAAGCCTTTTTAATCGCTTTATAGCAAAAACTTGTTAATTGCTACTTTATCACTACGAAATTGCCCCCCCAGTAAAAACTTCTTAAAAAATTGTCTGACTTCCACTAGTGTTACTTTCAGTAGTGAGGGGTGGCTGCTCGACTCGATGACCGTTGAGGTCTTCTCACAGTGCCCCAGTCGCTAAATCGACCGTGTTCCTTTTTTAGTTATATTGTTTGAAGCATAGGTGGCGGAACCGGGGGGGGCCGAGAGGGCTCTGGCCTGGCCCCCTCACTTTTTTTCAGGGGGAGGGGGCTTAATTTACGCGTTTATTTCTGCAATATTGCCGCTGCATGAATGTATTTGAAACTTAATAAGCTTACCATCCAACTTAAAACCCAGGAAAGTGCTTAAATCCAGAGATGTCTTCTTTAGAATTTTGTTTGTGCGGTGGGGCTGTAGCTATTCCTTTGTATATCTAGGCTGTCAGTGAGCGTCGGCTCTGTGCGTGTCCTACCACCGCCTTCTTTAACACTGCCCGGTACAAACCAACTTGTCTGTTAACGAAATATAATCCAAGTTGTAAACGCCGCTAACTTGATCCCGCACAACAAGAAAAAGAACGACCACGCAGTCCACGCTTGCGGCAGTTGCAGCTAGCAAAACCAAATAAACACAATTGTGTCGTAACAAACCACAAATCTACCTAGAATTAGCATTGCGACTGCTACAGGGCAACAGAAACTAAAAGCAAGAACCGTGGGTCTGAAGCCAGTGGCGTACGCACGGGGGGGTTTCGGGGGTCAAAACCCCCCCTTTTCGATTAGAGATGCAGTGAAAACTTATCTTTTTTGAAATGATACGCCTTTTGTTCGCCCTTCCTTCGAGCTTGCAAAAATTTCCGACGTTTCGTCTGTTCCATCCAACTTTCTTATTTAATCTCGAGATACTTTGATTGTGATGTAACAGTAGCGGTGGATTAACTTTTGCGATGTGTCGCTTGAACCGCATTTTTGTCATTTCTGTTGCTGTGAAGCAGTAAATAAATAGGAGTTTCCTTTAATGGCATATAAGCAGTAGCGTACGCACGGGGGGGTTTAGGGGGTCAACCCCTCAACGACGATTAAAAAAATAAAAACCTCTCTTTTTGAAACGATCCACCTTTTTTCATACAAAGTTTGCCGAAATTGCTGTCATGTTTTTCTGTGCTGTCCAACTTGCTTATTAATCTTGAGAAACTTTTATTGTGATGCAATAATTCCGTTGCGCTTGAACCAACGACTAACACAAAATGCAAGCCAGGACAAAGTCATTGGGTATTGTTAAAGCTGGAGTCATGTTGTGATGTCATGAAGCGATTGTTTTCAACGGCTATCAAGGCTGGACAACACAACGTTCCAGCGCTGGAGGTATTCTTGGAAAAGAATGGTTGCAACGTAGGCGGATGTTCCGCTTGCAATGTCATAACTTTGAGTTTACCTAACTAGCCAGTTGGGGTTAACCAAAGACATCGCTATCGGCTCGGGAGGTTTTGGGTTCAATTTCTGGGCCGGTACCGGTCGTTAGCTTAGTGGTCAAGCGCACAGACTATCGGTGCGAAAGGTCAGGGGCTTGATTCCCAGGCCGGTCAAATCAGCACAGTGTCGCCAACAGCTCGCCAATGCTGCGACGTTTCTGTGTTCCTCAGTCGCGGAGATGACCCCTAATGGCGTATGCAAGGGAGGGGGCCGAGAGTCACCCCCCTCGACAATTGCAGAAAAAATTAATTCTTACTTAATTTTGAAACAAACCGACTTTTCTTCGTGCAGAGCTTGCCGAAATTGCTATCATGTTTTTTCTGTTCGGTCCAACTTTCTAATTTAATCTCGCGAAACTTTCATTACGATGCGATATGCAACAATACTGGTAGTCCAACTTTTCTGATGTGTTTTGCTTGAACTGCATTTTTGTCATTGATGCTGCTGCTGTGAAGCAGTTGGTAAGCAGGAGTTTTCTCTAATACGGTGTCTCTGCAGTAGCTATGGCTGCACACAAACTTTTTTCAAATCAAATTTTCACTGTACTCCTTTCATTAAACTCGCTGCAGTACCGAAGCATGGTAGCGAGTGGCGGGGTCCGACCCCGCATCTTAGCGCTTGGGCAACACAGGTCCGAAGAAACGTCGCAGCGGTGGTGAGCCGTTGACTACACGGTGTCTGATTTGACCGGCCTGGGAATTGAACCCCAAATCTTCCGCATCGATAGCGACATCTGTAACACTACGCTATAACGGTCCGGTTTGATAAAAAATTATTATAAACATTAAAAATCTGAATTGACACTGCCAGTGACGTCACATCGTGATGACGTAGTATTACGTAGTATTTTACGTCATCACGATGTGACGTCACTGAACCCCCCATTGAAAAATCCTGCGTACGCCACTGTCTGAAGCCCACATAAATTGGACATGTCACATGTGGACAGGCGAGATATGGGTTGTAGGCATAGGGCCGGATTTACGTATAGGCTAAGCAGGCTGAAACCTAGGACCTCGGAGAAAATGGTGGGGGGGCCTCATCACGAACAATCAAGACCTTTTTTTGTTCTCTTCACCGATACTTTCTCGGGAAAACAGAACATCTGAGTACGTGCATACTTTTTTTTTGCTCTTCACTATACCAATATTTTCAGTGAAAACAGGACATCTAAGGACGTGAAGACCTTTTTTTGCTCTTCCAATCAGTGTGATCAAATAGCCTAGGGCCTCTCATTGCTTAAATCCGGTCCACAGGAGCGTATTTAGGAGCGGGGTCATTGTGCCATGCCCCCCCCCCCCTTTTGACTCTGCCTTTTAGTAAACAACAATATTAATGGTGCCAAGTGACTAAAATATGCCAGATTCTTTTGGTGGTTTCTGTAGCTTATGGCCAGGGGCGAATCCAGAGGGGTAGGATGAGGAATATGCATCCTCCCACCAGCCATTTTCAAAAATGTTTTTGATGCATACAATTTTTCTATAATTTCGAACCCCTTCGATAGCTATAAGCCTTACGCCATAAGCACGCATAATTAAAAATGTGCAAACAAAATGCATCACATTTGGCGAAGCACTCAGAATTAGGGTCAAAAAATTTAAACACAATTTGCCTGAAAATTATTCAAAATGCACTAAAATAGCCATTACAGCATGTAAATTTTCAAAAATTTACCGGGGGAGCATGCCCCCGGACCCCCTAGAACTTTCCTGGTTTCTTAATCAGCTTTAAAGTAGTTCTGCCGAAAAAAATACGCTGGAAAAATGTGGTAATTATGCCCTCCCCCTTCTAAAATTTCTCACTACGCCACTGCCGTCCTTGGTTGTAGATGAAGAAAATCTGGTCATTGGTTTTGGGCCCCCCACTTTAGATATGCTTCCGCCATCGCTGGTTTGAAGTATGTGTTTTTTTGTTGTCGCTGGAGGCAAAAATAATAATAAACTTAACATTGACTGTATTAAAGCTACACGTACGCCTGAATGTAAATACGTCAATTCTATTTTTAGACTACAAAAATTTCTCTGTAAAGATAATCATCTTGTACTAGTTTTAGATAATTATTTGATGCGGCCCACAGCACATTTTGGTATTTCACATTTGGCCCGCCAGTAAAAAAGGTTGCACATACTTGGAATAAAGGGACGGAGGCACAACAAGACAAGTCCAGACTTGCTAAAAAGTTGCCTTTGTTTTCCAAGTTTTGCGTGACATGCCAAACGGGTGCAAAAAATCAGTTGAAAAGTGAAAACAGTGCCAGCGCCAAGAGGAAGCCAGTGGGCCTGGCCTCCCCAATTAATAAGCTTTTACTTTTGAAGACAGCGGCTTTTGTGCTTAATTTCAAACTTTGGCCCCCTAAGTCGACTGCTCTGGCGCCGGCCCTGGGTGAAAATGACATAACTTTTAGCGAAACCAAAAGTTTAAACGTTCCCGCTAGGTGTCGCACTGCGTACTGTCTGGAATCAACATAACCTAATGGAAGATGGGCACATATGGAGTTCGCCAAGCGGTTAATGCATGGGGCTCCGGAACAGGTTTCGCAGATTCAATGCTCAATTCGGGCATCTTCCATTATGCATATATTTCGCTAATATAAAAACCAAAGCTGCAATTTCGTGGTTTAATAACATGACAAAAAACAGTGCATAGATTAGCCGACTGTTTGGATGGTGGGGAGCCACGTTCACATGGCGCGGTTTCGATGTTGTGTTGTAAAAGTAAAACAGATATTTTTAGTCAACATTCACTTCATCTAAGCTAGATGGCTGCTTATTTTTGCATGAGCTTCCTTTTATTTAACGATAGCAGTACGCTTAATTTATGCTTGATTGTAACGAATTTAAATTAAACACGCATGTCACACAATCCATCGTCACATCTAAAATCAGCATCAAAGGTTGTGACAATAAAAGCAGCAAAATAATGCGTCCGAAAAATACTTGCAAAATATCAACAATGCTATCTTTGAAAGGTACGTTTTTTGGATGCGTCGCGTTTTGCTAATTTTTTAGAAACAGTATGCAGTGTTTGAATTCATCAATATAATTAACGAAACACCAATTTCAAAAATGCCAAGAGAGAAAATTGTGAAGAAAAACGTAATTTCAAGTTTTGTTGGGAAAACATCACAGAACTAATTTGCCTATATTTAGGCGTAGTCAGTAGAAGTACGTTGGGTAGCCTAATTATAGTATTATATATTTAGGCGTCTAAAATGGGATTGCCATACCGTCCGGAAAATTTCGGACATGTCCGGTATTTAGGGTTAAATTTTGTGTCCGGGAGGAATTTTAAAAAATGCTCAGATGTCCGGAATTTTATAATCCTGTAAATTATGTTTAACTCTAAACATTGCACATATCTTCCGAAGACGACAAATTCATTTGGAGTTGTCTATGCTGCTTCTTCGCTACAATATTCATAGCCTATTTGGTGAAGTCAGTACTGGAGGCAAAAAATCTAACTAAAAGATGATGTAAAAGTTGTTAAAAAACGCACGCAAATTGCAATTACCGCACGTAATTTTTCTAAAAATTTCCGAGGGAGCATGCCACCGGACCCCTAGAACGCTTTTGTTCCTCATGTTGCTTTAGTAGTAGTAGTAGTTTTTTATTTTGCGACTAAACGTGACTAAAAATAATGGGTAGCAGCGAATACATTAATAATACTTGCTGAATTTTGCCCTCCTAGATTATTTTTTGCCCCTCCAAAGCATTTTGGTCTAGTTGCGGCTCTGGTGATGCATTGCCAATTTGATAGGTCAAACTTCGATGTGACAAAAATATGGCAGCGGATATATTTGGTCTCATGAAAAGTAGTCCACGCACTGTCCGGAATTAGTCTATTGCAAATATGGTAACCCTAATCTAAAATGGCACAACGTTTTCAAAAAAAAAACAAAAACGTCACTATGGATGAAGTTTTGGGGGAAGGGGTGTTTTACCTCTTTTCGGCTAAGCTGTGCCGCTGTGTGAAAGAGACAAATGTTACGCACGAAATTTTTTTGAAAGGAAATCGAGGAAAAATCGTCTGTAAATAATGAAGTTGATCTCGATGAGTACTTAAGTCAACCGTGCACACTCAAGCATCGTACTTGAAATGAAGAAACAGTAGGCCAACCCTTGAATCAGTAAAATTTTGCTTGCTATCCTATAACGCTTGTTCAGCGCAAGCGCTGTTATGTGCAATATTGAAACTCGAGGTACTTTTGGTTTTGAGAAAGGCGCAATTGCTGCAATATTAAAATTAATGCACTGTTTAACACAGTTTGTGGAAACGAGTTTTTAAGATATGCTGCACTGTTTTTCAAACTAAGTAGACAAGATAGCAAAAACATTCGAGTGGGCAAGTCAATGGGCAGACCGTGACGAAAGAAAAAAGGATGTTGACGAAAAAGTGATATTCCAGTCATGTTATCGCGTCGCGGCAGACTCAGCGATTACTCAAGAAATTTTACAGAATAAGGCGACTGTCTCGTTGTGTTTACTGGGAATAATGCCTTGGGGTTAGGTAGAAAGTAAGCTACAGCGAAGCAGTAAAAGCGTTAGTTTGTCGAGCAGCTGCAGTCTTAGCAAGCAGTTTGTAGTCATTCTACCTCTACGACCAATTTGGCTTAATTTGTACAACCGTGCGAGAAAGTCCGAAGTTTTATTTTGCAATGACAGTAAATTCGTAATAGCACTCCAGCAATTGGTAGACTAAGCTTAGTAGTTGCCACTGAAATAAGTTGACAGTTACATTGGTTGAACTTAAACATCGACGCAGAAGGAACAATATAAATGCAAGTAGAAAACTTAATTTTACGTTACTTTTTAGATTACCCTGAAGTTGTTGGTACCGAAATTTAACCCAGTCAGATATTACTTAATTTGATTTTATTTAGACGAAGATCAAAGTTGTAGGATGTGTAAAAAACCTTGGGCGCATTTTGACTCTGAATATCTCGGAAACTATGAAGGATATAAAAACTCAGAAAAAAATTAATGTAATTAGCTTTAAAATGACACAACTTTTATCATAATACCATTCATAGTTAAGGAGATATGGAGACTTCAAATGTGCCCTAGAGTTTTTGAATACCCTGTGTAATATCGGTGATGACTGATGACAGTGAGGCAGGGCCGAGAAGTCGCATCGGCACCAGGGTTGTTGTGATCAGCAAAAAGATAATAGATATATCCGCTACATGCAGCACCGTTGAAGCGGAAATAATAATTTTCTGTAAAATAATGTGGGTTCAAAGTAGCAGCAGCTTATGCGCTGTATGTATACCGGTAGTCTAAGACGAATTCGAACTCGCTTAGAAGAACTAGTAAGCAATCGTTAATATTTCCAAATATTCCGGGTAGACATTTTGCTCCTCCAAAGTCGTAAGGCCTTGACAAAACAAAGTTCGAAAGAGGTGCAACCATTTGTTTAAACGGGCCCGCAACTAGCATAACGTAGTCAAGTTTTGGGGTCAAATCTAGAATAAGCCGTCGCTGGAATAAGCCGTCGAAGCGAGCGGCTGATCGCCGAGCGAGCGAAGCGAGCGTGTAATATAATGACCGCTCGCTTCGACGGCTTATGCTAGATGAGACCCAAATTTCGTCCTTCTAATACACTACCGAAGTATCGAGGTTGAAACAGGATAACATCTATTTCCTGGGTGAGAGGACGAGGCCCAAGCGAGAGTCCAAAGGTGAACTTGCGCTAGGTTGGGACAGCGACGCTTTAACATAGCCTAGCCTACGGTACCATCGCTAAATTGCACTTCCCTGTTACTTCGCATAATTTTATGCTGAGTAGGGTATAGTGGTGGCTGCAGTATCTGCTCATTAACTTACAGTCAGAAGCGTATTTAGGGGGGGGGGCATTGTGCCATGCCCCCCCGTTTTGACCCCGCCTTTTATTGCACAGTTTAAAAGTCAGTTAAAATCATATTCTTTTGAATTAGCATATTTTAATGTACCAGATATCTGATTGTTCGTATATGTCTCTGTGTTTTCTGAATATCTCTATTTTATACCTCACTGCGTAAAATCGTTTGCTCTTCTTGACTTACTTGTGGAATTTTTGTCTTCTGTTGATTTTTGCTTTTAAGTGCCCCCTAGTTAGGTGTTGATGTGCCATCTGTCCTTAGGGGGTTTACAAATTATTTGTTATTATTAATATTTAAGTAAAAAAGAACACAGTGAATGGTCCCAAATGACTAAAATATGTATGGTTTCTGTGGCTTATGGCCAGGAGCGGATCCAGGGGGATAAGATGAGGGGTATGTTTTCTCTCACCAGCCATTTTCAAAAACGTTTCTGATGTATGCAATTTTTCCGTAATTTCGAACCTCTTCTGTAGCGGTAAGCCTTACTCTTTGAGCACGCATAATCGAAAATGTGCAAACAAAATCATATTTGGCGAAGCACTCTGAGTTAGGGTCAAAAAATTTAAACATAATTTGGCTGAAAATTATTTAAAAAGCACTAAAATAGCCATTACAGCATGTACATTTCCAAAAATTTTTCCGAGGGAGCATGCCCCCGGACCCCCCTAGAGCATTTCTTGTTTCTCAAGCAGCTTCAAATTAGCTCTGCCGAAAAAGAATACGCTTGAAAAAAACGTGGAAATTATGGTCCCCCCTTTTAAAATTTCTCGCTACGCCACTGCTTACAGTATTTACACTGGGGAAAAATTACAAGAATCCTGGAAGGTTTTATAGTGCCGCAGACTGCGATTCCTGTGATACTGGAGCTGGGAACAAGAAAGAGTAGCTGATATTGCATACGTATGTAGGTCCTGGGGGTCGGTTGTTGCAGGGTGTCAAGTCCATAAAAAATTATTGTTCTTAAAAAATAGTTTTCTCCGTATTAAGCCTTATAAGGTAATTGGTGTTATATATGTGCTACTTGTCAAGCAAGGCTTGAAAAATCGGCTCCTTATCCTATTTCAATATAAACTGAATTTGACACCAGCTACTAACAGCTTAACTGAACGAACATAATGTCTCTTCTTAGTTGTGAGAAGGTCGGTTTCATTTTACGTGTTAAACATATTTTTTGTGTTTTGTGTGTTTATCTGCTCAATTAGAATTCTGTTGTTTTTTGAACACAATTAAGCCTAACAAGAATTGGGTTGAAATGGTGACAAAAAGTATCGCGTTATATTCTTATTCGACAGTTTCAACGTTTTGACCGCTTCTGTAACTTCGATATCATTGTACAACTGGAATCAACGTACCGATCACTACGTTTGAATAAAGCAAAGTTCAGAAGTGAATTTGGCCTTTTTTGATTTTTCAACGTGTTTTCCTCATGCATCATTGTACACATCAAGAGTATTTAAGCCTTAAGATCTAATTAAAACAACAAGCATGGATTTAGCCCAAACCCTGCCGTTTTTTCGTTGTTTCTGACTGTGCTTTTTTTTGAGAAGAGTTTGCTTTAGAAACCGCGAAAGACTTCGACCAAGATTTTAAGATATGATTTTGATGAAGCTGCTGTTACAAATGGATGGAAAGACGAAGTTTTTATAAAAATGCAACAATATTGTTTCAATTTCAGAAAGCGATTTATAAATGCTTGAATTGTGTTTTTATTATTTTGATGTCAAAGTTCTGTGCTGTTTTGAGATAAAATTACTGGGGAAATAAGGATATTTTCATTGCAACAAGTTTCCGTTGATATCAACTGCTCAACATGCAGCTGCTACTTATTGCGACGTGCTTCACTCTGTGGCTTCATTTGAGTTGGGGCCATTCATGTACTTGCAATCCTTCTAATTGTGTGGAACCCACGTGTCGTGGGGGTCTTGTACGCGACCCATGTGGGTAAGTAAGTAGTGTTACTAGAGCTAAATTATTTTTTTACTTTTAAGGTAAACTAAAGTGATTTTTCCGTCTTTCTTTCACTTAAACCTAAAATGCAATGAAATAAAATTATTGAAGTATTATGAAATAATAGGCCTATGCGCAATGAAATAATATTTTTGAAATGTCGTGTCACTGTTTTGACGTAAGGACGCTTCACTAAAATTCGCTCCTAAGATTGCCATTACGCCTACAATGCAAATAGTCGTAGAGATCGGACAAATCTGGGTTTTACCTTTTAATTGTTGGGGGTTCTTAGAAGTTGGGCGTATAGCTATGGTTTCGCGTCCTTTAATTATATTTATAAATCCGGAGCTCGTACGCCAATTTTTGCTCAGCGTGCACTTTCCGGAGTGCGTTGCGTAATATGCATGCACTGTAAAACTTTTCAGTGAACAAGTATTAAACTCCAAGGTGTAGAACGTACAAAGACTAGTGAAGAATGGTTGTCGATATCACTTCATTAGCACCTATATCGTAAAGTTTGTACACTTGGCTGAAATGGTATGTATATATTGCCTTGGGCCTCAACCATGAAATGTAATGGACATGAAACGGTGACGGCCTTAAAAGAATGGGAGTGAATTTGTTTGAAAATGTGTGGGGTGAATTGTGGCTCATTGTTAGCTATACTTATTAGAAGAAAGTTTAACTTGTTACTTGTAGCTAAACCCAACTTGAGCCGGGATTTCACGTGAATAGGAAACCATTGTGTTCTTATAGGTTTAACAAAGCGTTAAAAGTGCAATTTACGTAGGCTAATCTAAATATTTACTCTGCAACTTGCCGTCTAGCTTATGGAACGTCTTCGCACAGGTGCTGTAGAATTTGTGCCAAACAAGAACACGAGGAGTGCGGCGGAATGTTTGATTTAAATGGCCTCTGCGACAAGAACTTGACCTGCGTGATACAAGCTACTAATGGGGCTGTGTTAACCGAAAACAAGCCAGGCAAATGCAAACGTATGTAGTTTTGATATATCGTTTATATCAGTAATTCTCAACCTTTTATGGTTTATGCCCCTTCTAGAGACTCTCAGCACCAGTGGTCCCTTTCTCTACAATAAAAATTTCTTTCGGTATTTTATTCGCGTTGGCTGCCGCCTTCCGCTGGTGATAAGGGGTTAATTGCGGTTAAAGATGAATGAATCTTGTCTTTGTGGCCCCTTGGTTAAAGTTTTGTGGCGCCTAGGGGAGCCTATGGGCCCCGAATGAGAGCCCCTGGTTTGTATACTCACTTACGTTACTATGTCTCCAGTGATTATTAGTTTACGAGTCCAGTTATTTTGATGTAGCGCCCAACCAGTCCAGCCACAAGGGTATGTGCTGCAGCAATGATGAGTCGCTGGCCTCGGTGCTGCCTGGGCCGACCCAATAATGAAAGCCAAGTCTGATGCTTCTCAGAGACGTGAACATTCCTCTGTAATCATGATTAAGCTTTGCATTTACGTAGTTGAACATCCGGGAATGATAAACATTCACTCGCTAGCTTAACTCTTTCTAATAGATCCTTAATTGCTAATCCTTGAAATGCATGTTTAATGACCGAACTTGCTGCTATATGTTAGCTATTTTCTTTCTATAAGACTTCAGTAAATGCTGTTTTTAAGTGATATTAATATTACATCAATAGGTTGGAATTTATGTTATGTTATCTTAAAATCGATAACTTTAAAAATGGCTGAACTTCTAATACAGCTGTAGAATACCAGTGCTACAAGCACATGCGGGTATTTCCTGTACGCAGCCTTTTGAGAGGTTCAAACTTTATTCACCATTTTTACACTTGAAGCTAACATTAGTGTAAAAATACCAAAGTAATTTCACAAAAACAAAGTGTTTGTTCACGTAGGACTGTTGTCTTGGAGAAAAAGTAGATTATGCCACCCCTTGCAATATATTCAGAAATAAAAACTTCTTGCTAGGCCACATTACAGGGTTCCTTTTGAATCTAAGCCATAGCTTCTTTCGTTACCAAGTAAAAAATCGCACCTGTTGTTCAGAATTGCCTAAGTAAACGTAGAAGATTTTGATGTTGATTTTGAATGGCCATACCTGTATAGTTTTGAAGCAAAAGGATACAGACTCGACGATAATTGTGGGTTTGGCGTTTTCACATGTGAATCTTCTACGTAATCACAACTTTAACATTGCCTGAGGAATTTAAATGAACAGTTTAGTTTTCTTAAATAAAATATATTTCAGTACAACTAGTTCTGGTTATATTACATAGTTTGTAAAATTGTGTAAAAGCGCCCGTTTTCAATCAAGCTTGTGTATGTCAATCTATTCAATGAAGAACTTGAAAGAAATAAAATTGCTGTAAGTGAGGTCGCAACTTGATAAGAAATCTTTGTGATAACTGTTTATGCACAATATTTGTTATCAGTTTGTTTATTGTGATCTTTATTGAAATTTCTGCCAAATGGTTTGATAATTATGACCAAGTAATCAGTGCTTGGCAATACCCCTCCAAGTCTGCGTTATCCCAGTATTTTTAATATGGGTCTACCTGCGTCTGTTCCGACCTTTTAATAACATACATATTCCCCGGTATGGCCATTTGGTCAGTTGTCATATTTAGATATTTCTTCTAATATGGCTGTGAACCGCCATCCCATAATTTATTATTACCGAAGAAGATGGTTGTTGAATGTACCGGTAGTACCTATCTGCAATAACCACTATGCTCGGGTAGCCATGCCTAGGAAGCCCTTCCTAAGTATGGTTACCCCAGCATTGTGATAACAAAAATTTGGCTGTGCGGATCGTTGTTACTAGGGCTAGTTTTTGCAACTTTTGCAACTTTTTTTTACAGCTTCGGGAAGCTTTCCAAGTAACGAAAAACTTCATTGCAGCATGTATGGAGCTGTTTGCCTAAATTTTATTTTGCAACTTTTTTGGTTTTTAAAGGCAACTTTTTTTGCAACTTTTGCGAAATATTAAAAAAAAAGACTCACAAAAAAGTATGAACAGCCATGTGTAATTTCACCAATAATTTCCCTGGCGTAGGTAAGTCTGCGCTACGTCTACTTTGTTTTAATGCAAGCAGTAATTGTCACAGAATGCGTAATGAATGAGGTCTTCCAGCGTCATTTATTCTGTAATAATACGCTCGCTGTATTCTGTAATTATGAGATTCAGCATGCTGGGCAAAGCAGCTGTTCGCTAAAGACCGTCTCTTTGCTCAAGACGATATTTGGAAATATTTAGCAGTGTATATAAATAAATCATGTTCGTGTCAATAATAGACACAAATTTTAACTACTGATTTCACCGCTTGTTATATTCTTTCATGCAACTTCACAACTTTCGTTGAAAATAACTGCAACTTTGCAACTTTTGTTAAAAATAAACGCAACTTTTTTATTTTTTAGTGCAACAAAAACTTGCCCTAGTTATTACTTTTGTTAAGGTACATAAAGAGAAAAAAGGCCAGATAAAAGGATCTGCTAGTATTTAGTGAAATAACTTGCAAACGAACTCTAATACAAAGTCAAATAGATCTGAGCGGTACAGTATTGTTAAACCTACCAGGATTTTTCGAATTTTTTTATGTATTATTTGTCAACGTCAAACGCTTCGCTTGTCCACGCTCTTGATAATTTACAATTGAAGTTTACACCCTTGTGGCGCTATAAGGGATGGGCTCTCTGTATATCTCCCATTTCTAAAGGTCACCCATATGAACAAATTCAATGCACTCAATGTCTAACTTATTGTATTAGCTTGTAGTTGACTCTTGTTGTTTAAATACCCATACACCGATATGTATATGCACGCTCAGTGCTCGAGTTGTAAAAGCACTTATGGGGGGATGGTATAACTTTTCACGCATACGTAAGGAGGGATGGTCATTATATTTGCAAGGGAATGGTTTACGTCAAAATGTTTTATGGGGGGATGGTGCTGTTTTCCGGGGGGATGGCATCCCCCCGCATCCGCATTCCACTCGAGTACTGTGCACTCTACAATCTTAGTCATTCTATGGGGTTTCATTTGCTTATATGTTATATCAGGGGTCGGCAAACTTTTTCGCTAGACAGACCGAGTCGGAAATTTTTTCAAGGACTGGTCTTAGAAATAAACATGAACATTTAGCAATTAAATTTTATTTCAGCTCATATCACGGTTACCACGCAATCGGATAAGTCGGGAAATAGTATGGAATTTTGTAATGGTATTTCCCGACCGGGAAATAGTAAGGAAAAAGAGATTTTTTTGGTTTAGTATTGAAAAAATAAGGAAAAATGTTCTGCAGACAATTACACAAAACCATGCAGAAAATAGTTCGATTAAATTGGATATATTTTACGTAGTCCTTTTATACTATAGGGGAAGGGTTGAAAAATAGAGCGCCGTGGCGGTCAAATGCAGGTTTTACGGTAGATTAATTTTGATTTCTTGAATAAGTTTGATTTTAATGTGTCTTGCATTTTTCATGCCGCGGTTGTTTTTATGGTCACAATGAAAGAAACATGACTGTTGAGATTTGGCAATTTTCATCGTGTGATGTTCATAAGTTTTTTTTTTTTTTTAATTTCAGGCGACATTAGGTGCACAAGGCTTATGTTGTATTCAAGTTTTGGTGTGGAAAAAGTCGTGAATTTTTTTAAAGCGTGGAAGCCCTGTCATATTACAGTAGTGAATCAATGAGAACCATGAGCTTGTTTTGCAGCAACCAGACTTTCCTATCTTAAAATGATGGGACTCCACGATACCCGCAATGTGTCCCTTAACGTTTTTTGACGTTATAGGTCCCTCGTCATCGACGTCAGACTCTTGAAATGGTGCTGACCTATTTCCAAAAAATCTCAGCAAAGATGTTTGTTTTTCACTCATTATTATCACCGATCAGACTAAAAGTATCTGTTAAAACTTTAAAGCTGTAGTATTTTAGGTTATAAGTTTTAGTAGGAATAATTTATTTTAATTCTGACGTCAATTTGCTGCAATACAGTATTTTTGACGATATATTCTTACTTATCTCTTTCATCAACCTAACACAGCTAACAAAACTGAGCCACCGCAATTACTGCTGGTTACATCACACACATAACAAAGATAGTAATTAGATTGATTGCCCTTTTTTCTTGTTATGTCAGAATATGCAATAAGGCTTGAATAAACACCATTCAAAGCCGACATTAGAAAGCATTTTAGGCTTTAGGCACCGAAAGTGCAAAAATCAAACAATCAAATCTAACAAAACGTTCGAAAGCAATAGGGTCTTAAACTCTAAAGTAACAAAAATGTTTTAAAGATTTAATCTGGAAAAGTACGCGGCCCGGTACCGAACCCCTCGCGGACCGGCACCAGGCCGCGGCCCGGTGTTTGCCGACCACGGTGTTATAGGACACCGGCCTTGTGGCCAACCATTATGGCATACAACTAGGCCCACAAACTCAGGGAATAAGCTTTAAGGTTCCTTCTTTTAAAAGCACGTTTACGCAAGTCCAATACGGACATCGTGTTTTTTACATTTGACTGATGTTTGCTATACATTTTTAACTTCTAAGATCTGGAAGCAGTGATGGCTTTGCTCAGGGAAGTCCCTGTGCAAAGCAAAGGAGAAAATAATAAATAACATTTCTTATTTCTGGGCACGACATGTGGGGGCCTTCCAAATCTGTGTATTTGCGCAGTTTGCTTATTCCTAAGGCTATTGCTGTAGGTAGGGTTGTAAGTAGCGATTAGCATAAATTTAAACAATGTGAATTTTATTCAGGTTAAATGGGATTCAAGATATTCAACGTTAAAATAACAGCTTCACTGTTCTGTTTGTTTGGCTATCCATTAACCAGTTAAATGTCTTAAGAGAGGTTAAATGATTTAGAAAAACGGAAGAAATGAGCTTTTGTTACGTTTCTAGTGTACATTACACAATTTCTTGAAAGAAGACTGGCTTTCAAAAGGAATCAAATCACTCTGATTGTTCTTTGACGAGCTCTTTTAAGCCCCTTATCTAGCATAGCTGAAAGTACAAAAACAGCAATGGTCCGCTTGCCCACTTTAGCCAGCATCAAATTTAAAACGCTCTTTTCGTGCGCAACAAGTTTTTGTAACAATCCATAGAAACTCAAACAGTTTCAATTACGGTGACATTAGCAAGTAGCAACAATAATTAAAAAATTTGCACAAATAAGGCATGGAAGCTTCAGCAACTAGTTACATCGAAGCGACCTTTATAATAATTTCAAGCAAGCAGCAGCTGCTGCCGCTGTCCACGTTTGGCTGCTTTTATTTACTTTGACGCGCAGCCTATTGTTATCACTCTGTCCAAGCTTCAGGTGGGCAAAAAATATGCGTTATTGGCTCGTTGCATTCCAGGCTTTCGAATGAGTTATAGTCTTTCTGGCCTTGGCTTATTTCTGAAATGGTTAAAATTCACAGCTGTTGCATCAATGGACACCGTGTAAGTTGCTGGAATAAAATTTAGCAAAACTTCGGAAGTTTAAGTTAAAACTTTTCGTCTCACGTGTAAAAAGACTACCGGTATATATTTATATGATTTTAGTTTATAAGCTGTAAAGAGAAGACTGGCGGTGCTGTAAAATGCTATTTAATCATTTCTAGGAGGATGTTACTTTATTGATAATCTTGATTTGTTTATAGCAACCAACCAGCTCACCTCCACTGATAAATGTTACGAAGTTACATACAACGGATGTAATTTGGTGGACAGAGAATGCGAATGCAGTCAACAGGTTGCGTGTTCGAATCCTTACCAATTTCAATCTCTTGAAGCTTGCTTCAATTACAGAAGGTCTCTTGAAGGTAAGATAGTCGGTGGCCATAGCCTACCAAGTGTCTGCAGCTTAATCTAGCCAAATCAGTAACCTTGAATTTGGTTTTACCTGGTCCGTAGGTCAAGTTTTATAATACGTTTCTTGGCTTAGGCGGTTTTTATTAAAGATGGGATTTCGGAACTGATTTAGAAGTCCCGGGCTCGGGATTTTTCGGGATTGACCAAGAAAGAAAATACACGATTGTAATTTGCCGTTTCGACTAACAACGTAAGCTTTATGTAAACTCAACCTACCAGCATAAAGAAAAGATTTGACGGTCGCTTTTGTGCTACTGTTACTGCAAATTAATCCCGAATTCTTTGTCTGTGGTTGCTAAGAATTTTAGTAAAATTTGATAGAGAGTTGGATCCATTCATTTTTTTCTTTTTTAAACTATGGTTCAAATTCATTGATTTTGAAAAAACTAAATTGAAATGCATAGACTTTGGAAAACTAATTTCAAATTCATCAATAACTAGTGAGCGGATTCAAACTTAAATTCATCAGTTTTTAATTTGAATTTTGATGGTATTATAATTTACTTTCAGTTTGCAGAAACTAAATTAAAATTCATCGATAACTTATGGGCGGAATCAAGTTCAATCCAACTCAAGGGGCAATGAAAGGAGTTGATTTGAACATTGCTCTGATTTACAAATCGTATATATACTATGTATAGCTAGTAATAGTAATTAGCGCTGATGTCAGCACTCACCACATAAGCATTTCGCTGGAAAACACGAGTTCTATTGACAGCAAACAAGACAAAAACTGTTTTAAAAAGTCGAATTAATCTTGATTTTTCTCGCGGTTTTATGCCAAAGCGTGCGACGTGTGTGGGGCCCATCTCCACAGCTCAGCGCTGGGCAACACAGCTTCAAAATCCAAAGAAACTTTGCAAAGTTTGTAGTGAGATGTCGACGACACTGCGTCTGAGTTGGCTGGCCAGCCTGGGAATTAGACTGAGAATGGGAATAATTGAATTGAACCCAGACCTTTCGCACCTATAGCGATATCGTTACCACTACTCCAACCGGCCGATTAAAAACTGTTTTAGACAAAATAAATGAAATCAATCCCAACATAATGGTAATTGTACGGTGCTGCAATCCCGGGATTCCACCTCTAAAAATCTCGGGTTCGGGATTGGTAAAAATAGGTGAAAATACCGGGATTTCTGGGAGGGAATTTCCCGGGATCTCAACCCTAGTTTCTATCGTATCTTTTAATCCGAAGACTCGATTTGATTTCATGACCAGACAAATTTTTGGCAGCTTTATGAAAATGTGGTTAGGCGAACAGCTATTAGCATTACCAAAAATGAATCACGCATACCTAAGTTTAGTTTATCGCGTTATACAAGCTTACCAATTAAAGTAAACTGTTAGTTCTAAACTAGTCTGAGCCTGCGTAGCCACATTTTCGTCAAATATTGTTAAGATAGAACAGCTTTTATTTTTTTCTACATCTAAGAGTGTTGTGGAAAGTCTAGCGATGTACGTAAATTTTTATCGACAATAGAACTTAAATTTGACATTTTGCTGCGTTTTACACCATTCGAAAAAACAATTGGAAACACTTTTGTTTTCTTCATGCTCTTGAGTGATTTGTGAAATATTCAAGTCGTTGTGAGGCTCGAGGCGAACATGTCAATGCGGACGAACGGCTAGAACGTTTATTGCTGGTCGTAAATTTGAAATCGTTTTTAAATAATAGAGCTGCGCGATTGCAGCTTTAATTCGCATGTTTATTATGTCACCAAGTACTTGGCTGACTTAATTTTCAGCTGAAAAGTTGAGGTTTGGGCTTGTAATTGCTTTATGTCACTCTGCATTTAATTTTGGCGCAATCGTAAAACTAGTTGATAAACACAACGTTTATCTCATTTAAAAACAATTATGTAGGCTTACTGACACATTAAAAATAATCGCTGCCTGCATTTTAAATCTAGAGATTAAGTCTTTTAGTCTCTTTTTGGTTGCATTTGTTGATTTGAAACCTATTACACCTTTAATAATGTAATTACAATGATGGATTTTGACATAACCACGCAAATTAAACGCTATTAATTTTTGCTCCGTCAAGTCGATAAGTCTCCGTAAATTAATCGTCTTTTTCAGTTAGAGTTTCGTGTTTATCCAGCTGTGTTGAACACTAAATTAATTGTAATCCATCTCTGCGTAGGCGCTTTTAATTGTAACTGCTTTCCACAAGGTAACAAGACATGGACGACTTGGTTTAAATATGATCACACAGCAACAGTACCTCGCGCAGGTAACAGATCCTACGGTTTCGATTCGCGGCTGGAGCCGATTACATTTGACATATCTACTGGGTGGCTGTTGACTCGAAGAGCGCAAGCTCGGTTCGCAGTCTCCCTCAATTACTGTTGAATTTTCAGTTCAATATAATTTGATAAAAAGTGCAAAATTGGATTTATTTGATTGGGGCTACGATATATTTCTATTTCCTTATCTCTATGTAACCAGAGATTGGCTACCTATTTGGTAGTAGGATGAACAAAGCTGCTAACCATCAACGATAATCAAAGCCAGACCTTCTAAACTGCAACCGGCACTAGAAAAAATTGCCCAGCTTTCCTTAAACGCGAATATCATTTTGCTTTTCTTCATAAACTTTTTTACATTATCAGGCCAAAGCAATCAAATATGATAGCTTTAACTGAAGGTATATTTAGTGAAGCGGAAAAAGGTGTTGTTGATGACATTTTTGCTTTTTTCATTGGAGTTACCAGCTGTTGCAGAAGTGCTGTACACAGCTCAGTGCCTTCATAAGTGCAAGACATTATATTTAAGCATTCTGCGAATTGAAACCACTTCAATTACTTCAGCTACTTTATGAAACATAGATTCTCTTAGTCATCACCGTTCTGTACACAAAAATTAAACGCTGTACCAGTTCTTTGCAAAATACTTGAGCAAATTATACAATGATAAACTTAAAGTTCAAAAAGGTTGTAGATTAGCTTTTCCATAATCGTTGTTGAATCGTCAATCCCTTTGTTTTAAGTTTCACCGCGTTTTTCGAATTTCGTGAACGATTTAAACTTGCGATACTCAAGTAGAGTTCAACTTCTTGAATCATTCAGTGCATTCAATTCATTTTGAATGTACGGAAATTTAAAGCTTTTTCAACTACTAATCTTGATCTTAACCTTCATATCCGTTAATGAAATATTGAGCGCCAGGGTATAGAAATATGAAATGCAGCTTGTTGAACATAAACTAAAGGTACTCTCGTGTGAACCAGTAAGTTCATGCACGTTTATTGTGCCTGCCAAGCCAAATTGGGACATTCTGTTATGTTTTTACGCGAGTTTTTAACTTCATTGGCCTTCAGAACTGATGGATCGTTTGGCCCATTTGGGAAACGGGCATGAAGGTTTTATAAAGAATCAGCAACAAAAATACCTTTATGAATATTGAACCCGGGGCAAACATTCCTCGATTACAAATCTCGACACACTTACCAGCAGAGTTACACGTCTTCATTAGGCCTATATATGTGCAATGCCTTGCAAGTATGCTGCTCAATTTTTAGCCCAAGTGACACTAAACATACGACAGGTCCTTCTTAAAGCCCTAATCCAAGGCTGGGCAAACTGCGGCCCACGGGCACTTACAGAAATAAAAACTCTCACCGTGAATCAAGCCGAAAACCTTTTTTTCAGCTCCGCGAGGAATGTGAGTGAAAAATAGGACATCTGCGGACGTGTGGACCCTTTTTTTGCTCTTCACCGCTCAGTGGAAAAATAGGACCTGAGGGCTTGTAGACCTTTTTTTTGCTCTTCCAATCAGTGCGGCCCTCGGTTTCAAAATTTTTTCAAATGTGGCCCTTCGTGTCTAAAGTTTTGCCCACCTCTGCCCTAATCCATTGTTGCTCATCAATGCAGTCTAAATTGCTAGGCAAATGGATAGCTGCTGTTCAACAAACCGCAACCGGTTTATTCAATGGCAGTTAGTCGCGATAAATTTGGGGTACCGGTGTGTGTAAAATGTTACTTACAGTAAATAGGTTTAAGCGGTGGTTACATTTTGTATTAACAGTCGCAGTACACACAAGAGATTGTGTCACTCTAATCAGCTTTACATTTTTCTTTTTTACTGACTTACCAAAAGTGTTCCTGGCTCTGCATTAGCGTTTTCATTTGGATATAGGCATAACATTTTAGTATAATGTTATTTACCGTATGATTAAAATACTTAACTGGTTTGTTTAGTTATTTTACGTCTTCATTCTTTTGTGGGTTGATTATGATTGTGGTGGCTGGGCGTTACGATTAATTACAGCTGTTACATGATTTCAAATCATATACGTTCCGCCTACTCAAACTTTGAAATATTTTGAATTCTCATCAACTTGAAAGCTGGTAAAGCTAAACGTTGACATGTGGAATTTTCTAAAAAAAGATATTATGCTAAATTGTGATTTGTAAGGTTAAACGCCAATTTTTAATTCACAACTGGGCATTTTTTAATCCTAAATATTGGAAAAAATGGTCTAAAATTGACAAAAAGTTGAAATCGGATGCAGTAGCGAAAAATTGCCGTTTTTAATATACAACTCAAACACTAATCAGCTTATGCTGCTCGGAAAATTTTAAGCATTCTATCATTATGATGCTTTTGTTGTTATTTACAAAAAGTTTATAAGCTGTTTTGTTGCACCCTTTATGGCAGCTGGCTTTGTGTAATACTGACAGCCAGTGCCGAGCGATGTCTAATTTATGCGTTACTGGACAATGTAGTCAGTGCCAGCAAGTTAATGCTATACTCTACGTCAAATCAAATAGCTTACCAATGTTACGCTCTGTATATCGTTGATAATATCGTAAGCTTGACATGGTTACAAACCACAACACCTGCAGATCCTACAAATAACATTCTTCCCACCAATGATAATTTGGTAGCTCCAGCTGCTGTTACTAGCTTGTACGCTCTGCTCGTAGTTTAAAAGGTTAGACTAAAGTTTTATAACCCACAGTAAATAAACTTTCGATTTTCGTGACTTTCAACATTTTTCTTTTCTGATTAAGCAACAGCAGGTCAACAATTGCAGTAGATAATCAAAAATATAAGATAATTATAACGCAATTCTTTTGTTGAGCAACTAGCAATATTGCAGCTTAATAGGCAAAGAACTGCGATGTTTTTTGAAAGCACTGCACTCAGATAAATTACTGTTCGTGACTATATGTGTTGGACGATTTCGCTTCCTCTGAGCCCAACAAAAAATGCTTCGATGAAGCTGCAACATTGCTTCTTGAGGTTTTTACCCTCTTTGCGCGTAACATGAGGATTGTGGTTCAGTATAAGCTAACTTAAAGATGCAGTCATACTGAATGAGGCGTCTAAGTGCCATGAAGGCATTTTATATTTGTTTTATTGTTGCGTCATCATACAACATACGTGATGCTATAATAAAACACAACAAAGATTTCTCAGAAACATGAGAAGTCTCAGTCAGTATGGTTGCACCTTATAACCCACCGTCTCGTAGCTAACTCTTTGATGCGTGTTTTTCTTGTCGGAAGTTGAATTAAAACTCTTTGAATTTCTGCTAAATATAGTTTATATGCAGGTACTCGCAAGGAATGTGCTGATGTCCGTTGCTCCATTCCGCAATCCAAATCCTGTCCGGATGACTCTTTACTCATTGAAGGTTACACTCCTCCTGATCAATGCTGCCCTATACCGAGCCGCTGTGAATGCAGAGCTAACCTCTGTGCTTACAATCTGTGTCCTCCGAAACATAGAAGAGCTTTAGTTAAATCCGGATCAAATAATCCAGGATCGTGTTGCGATGAGTACCAGTGTGTTCGTCAAGGTAACGACACTTCTAACTACTCGACTTTCATGTTATGATCGAGTAACTCTTTAGGTCTATTACCGTTTACACTAAACGCGATTTTCATGCGATTTCATGTCGCACAAAATTTCATCCGATTTTTGACATTAGCGGTTGATGCAAATATCTTCCACAGTTCCAACCCAAAAGATTTTGCCTTTTGTTTATTGTTACCCTAATCACTTTAGGATTGTTTCCTAGAACGCTGTACTAAGTCCAGTAGATCTGCGTCATCATCTTTACCTGTTTCGTAGGCTTCGTCACTTTTGCACGAAAAATCGTACCGTATTTGGTGTAAACACACCTTTGTACATTCATTTCATTAAGCATATTCTACCTAAAATAACGAGGTATTATCTCTAACACACAATAGTATAGCCTACGAAAGGAAGGGGCTATGTACGCACTACCCCTCGGGTTTCTTTTAATTCATGTAGAAAGCCGCTATCGCTCATATTCTCATAGAAAAATTATACCACATTGTGGGAAAGCTCTTTTACACTCCCACCCCCTCAAAATACATCTGTGCACGCCTCTGCACATAGGTAGTGCTTGATTGACTTGCGCCATAAATCTTAGAAACGGGGTTAAAAACGGATGATTTTAGAATCAGAAGAGGATTGCAGCGAAGTTGAGTGCTCCATTGCTTCTTTATCTTCCATCTCTTGTCCTTCGGGCAGTGTTGCCATTCGAAATCCATTTTCTTCAAGCGCCTGTTGTCCAGGAGAACCAATGTAAGTGAAATGCTAACGTTAGTGGAAAAGGTAACTTGAAAAATACACATAACAATATCATTAAGCTGGGTTTACTGGCGAAGTCGAAATTTTGCTTGCTAGGCATGTGTAATGTGTATACTCAGTTGTCGTTCTCAATCTGTGCTTAGTAGTGGCGTAGCGAGTAATTTTAAAAGGGGGTAGGGTCATATACTACAAAAGTCATGAAAAGAGTCTGGCATGTTTCAGTCACTTAGCAACATTTGTTCTTTGTTACTGAAAGGCAAAGTCAAAAGGGGGGCATGGCACAATCATCTTTAATTACGCTCCTGGTGCTTAGTATGGCTTTGTTGATTTCAACTTTGCCAATGCAGTTGGTGTGACCGACATTTACTCAAAGAGGTGAAGTTATTGTGATGAGCTGTTTAGCTTTAGGTATAAGCACAGCCGTTGCGCAATGCACATCCGCAGACAAACTGCGTTCTGAGCTTTTGTATGTGATATTGTCAGCTGACATGAAAGCTACTGTCCAAAATGGGTGAAATTTCAGCTTAGCAAAAAACCGCAGAACAACGTTATTTGAGCTAACGGAAAAAGGGTAGAAGTTACGTGTTTTTTTTTCTAAAAATACCACTTTTTCTTTTTCCCATGAGATAAGCTAGTATAATGCACCTGACTGCATGAGCTTTGTTTACTTCCATATTTGGAGCTTTCTCTTATCTTTTGACATGTGTTTTACCAAAGGCAAGTTTTCGTTCGCATAAGGCGGTGATTTATGCTCTTTTATGGCAGATTATAGTTGACAAACATGATATCTCATGATTTCTTCATTTTTATCCTTCTGTCACGAGAAAGCGACGGAGGCGCTATGCATAAAACAAATCCAGACTCGCTTAGGAGTTGTCCTTGTTTCCGAATTTTCCGCTTGCATTTTGCTTCTGACTTCTTCAATTCGCTGCTTGTTAGATTCTATCACGCAGAGATAATCGTCGTGAAGCACCTTATCCAAGGACGCAACAACGAAGCTTGGGTAGGAGTTGAACCATCAACCTTGCGATCATGGCCATGGTGAAAACGACGCTCTGAATCACTCGGCCACGCTGCCGACAACTATTCAAACCCAAGTTTCATTCTATTCAAAACCGTTTCACTCTATTCAAGTCCAAGTTTGAAAGCATTTAGATAGTTGTTAAATTTTTGCGTTTGATAAAGTTTATAAAATCAATGCTAACTGCGGTTACTAAACTGTCACACAGCTGCGAACTTCGCCGAGTTTGATTTTGGCAAAAATAATTTTTGCCAACACGAAAATGCGAAAGTGAAGCGGTCGATTTGGTGCGCTGACAAGGCTGGTGCAGTTTTTTTAAACGTTCCTAGTCGGTCCTTTTAGTAACCAACACTGCATTTATGCAAGGGCTTTAACGCGCGCGTTTCCTCTCAATCCTACGTCAACAAACGTTTAAGGCCGTTATCTCGCCAATTTTTCTTGAGAAGTATCGCTTTGTCGGGTTAAATTTCTTCATGACCTCCCTTCCACTAAAAAATTTCTGTTTTTGCCACTGAATGTTGTAGCCCTGATGATGATTATGGTGTTTACTGACGGTCAAAATTAGCTTGTTGCAAAACGTAATTTGGTGACTAGTGATTTTTAAGTTTTGGTGTGGCCAGCTTTGAAGAAAGCCGCTGTGTTTTGCGTAACAACTCATTAAGTGTAGTTAAATTCCAATCTTTTACTAAGAAAATACCAAAGCTTCGAATTGTTAAGCATCCTATTGTTACTCACAATGAAATCTTTTTGAAGATCAAGTGTATCAAACAAATTTGCGCAATGCAATAAGGAGTTTCTCATTAACTTAGGCTTACTGAATTTTTTCGACATAGTTGTCGCGTGCAGTGCATTCCAGCGCTTGAAAGACTATTTTTCTGTCATTACGCTGTCGTAAATGGCTTATATGTCTCTTTGATCGTTGTAAGTTAAAAGCAATAGATGCCCTTTGGGCAATAAGTCAGTATTTATTAAAAACTTTGGACATTTTGAATAGTACATTTGATATTTGGTAACTTTTCTTTGAAGCTGTGTTTAGTTGCTCAAATTCGGATGCTAAAAGCCACAAACGGTTTTATTTCTTACTTCCATTATAACTACTGACGATTTGGTATCTAATTCAAATGCTTTGTATTTCTAACGTAGCCACTGAGTTTATTTCGTTTGAAACAAATTCTTTCGCTAATGGCAGGGATTTTTGCTAATGACGTCGATAATTTGTGTGATGTCATTAACACGTCAAAGATCTAAATTGGGTAATGAATTCTCCTCACTGTCATCACTGGAAGCGCTCAAATAAATACGAATTGGATTGTTTACGAAATAATAAAAGTGGATTTGATTTTCCAGAGAAAGTTTTTCTACAAGGATGCCTTTGTTCCGATTTATCACACAGCTGTCATATACGACGATGCTGTATAGAACCTGTTGAAGATCTACAGAGAACAATCAGCCTTACGTGCTGTCAACATTGGCCAATTTTTAGTTTTTTCTTTTTGCAACGATCTTGACCTGTGGTTGTTAAAAATTCAATAGTACAAGTTCACTTAATATGAAAAAATGACTTTAATTTTGCGATTATAAACGGAACAACTATAGCTTCACATTAGTACTTTTCACGTGATTATTGTAAGAAGCATTCTGTCTGATCAATACGTTGATAAAGTGTGAAGTGCTTTCCCTATCATGCTCGTAATTGCTGTATCCTCTCGACTTGTCGGCAATTACTAACCGAAGGCGAAATGAATTTCAAATGTCATTATTAACTAGCTTGCAATAATGAAGTCCACAAACGTCTTCGTCTGTAGCAAAAATACTGCATGAGAAAAGTTTTTTCGCTCGCCTCTGACAGGAGCTTGAATGACTGCCGACAGCTCCAGCAGCAATTATGAGGCTGTAAAAGTCGAAACAGGGGCCATTTCGATGCTCACTATGGAATGGTTTTTAGATGTCGTTGTGACCAGCAGCTTTGCCCCAGCCCTCCCACTTGTGCCGATGGTTTGAGATTAAAAATCGCTTATCGTGGCAACCAAAGGCCTGGATCATGTTGTGATGAATATGTGTGTTCCGCAGGTAAGTTTTAGACTAAAAAATGATACAGTATATAGAAACCCCGTATACATAACGGACTCGCATATAACCGATAATTGCACGTAATGGGCGAAACTTGAAGTCTGGATATATATAGTGAGCTTGGGATCAATTTTGTATATGATGGATAAATATCGCCGGTCCCGACTGATTTGTTGTATGCGAGGTTTTCTGTTTCTGAACACATATTGCTGTCCAATATTCCTGCTACGGCTAAGCAGGGCGCGCGCAGAACTTTTAGACTATGCGGAATAGCACGTTGGATGCTTTTCTGCGTACTGCCGTGCACACGTCAGGTTTTTTGTTCAGTACAAGAACTAGCCATTTTTAAAGAACAGTGTTTAGTATGCCCAGTCCTAAAAAAAACACTTTTTCAAAGCTACTCAGAGTTGAAAAAATATTTTGTTTTAACTATATAAAATATTCAAACATCGCCTGCCTGTTACTCTTGAATTCTAAATTTTAGATCGAGTTTTTGTCGGTTGCCTTGTCAACAACACTCGATACGAGCATGGCACGTTCTACCAGTTGGATAAGTGCCAATATTGCGAATGCGTCAAAGGTCTGAGTCAATGTGGACCTCCTCCCTGCCCACAGATTACTTGCAGTAACATAATATTTGATGAAGATGAGGACTGTTGCCCAAGATGCCTACATCAAGATGGTAAGTAATTTTTACTGTTTCATTTCACATAGGTGGTTACTCTACTCAGCAATAGCACGTTAAAGTGACAAGAATATAGCTTACTCCTTTATAAATTTTGTTTGATTTGTTTTTCCGGATACTTTTTAAAAGAATTTTTATCCTGTGATATCCGTCTAGTTTCCTTTATTCAATCCTATTTTTAGGAGGATCTCCGCATGATCCTAATCCACCTTGCGTAACTGAAGACGGATCCACTTATGCGTTCGGAGAGACATGGTCAATTGATGAATGTACTCACTGCACATGCGCAGAAGGTGGAGAATCAGACTGCAGAGCCGCTTTTTGTCAAGGTAGTCTGTGATGACCTAGCAAATGTAGTTGCAATCGAATACCGGTGTGGTAAAACTATCCAATAATCACGTTTTCAGAATGCAAAATATGAGTGTCCATTAACCCTCTACCACTTCCATACTCTTATGAAGCAAAAAATTTACTGTGAAATGAAAATTTATAAGCTCTTTTGGTGTTTATTGGCATAATTTTCATTGCTGTTGTAATTTCAAAAGAAGGCTAACAGCAAACAATGGCAAGTACACAGCGTTTCGACTTGGCATAAAGGCTGGTCAGCTGTGGGCAATTCTTTCAGCCGTTGCACTGATGCTCTAGGCTGTAATAAATCTCATATTCAGCTAAGAAGGGGTGTAAATTTTTTAAGGCAAATTTAGCTGTTGAAATGGGCGCCTAATACGCATGTCTTTCTTCAATTTAAACTCGATTTTTCGTTTTTGTGAAGTTGATGGAATGTTTTCAAATTCCTAGAAAGTTGAAAGTAGTTTGAGTTTGAGCAATGATGTTATGCAGTAAAAACCACAAACAAAAAGAAGTTGGAAAACCTTTTGGTTTGATTTATGACTTCAAAGCCCTTCTTATCTTATTTACAGTTTTTGTGTGAGAATTTTCGCTGGAAAGTGATTTTAGCGATAAAAAATGACTGTTTCAATTCCTTCTCTTTTGATCTCTAAAACAACTTTCAGGAAAATGGATAAATCTCTCGCTTAAAAGCCCCAAATGAATTCGGCATTTACAGTCACGCTCGGCCCTGTGCTGTTCTTTTTTTTTTTAGTTGAATTATGAATTTTTTTTTGGCGATATACCATTACGAATAAAATAATCTGAGTTTTCTGTGCAATCAATTCTGTGCTTTTTGGGCTGCATTGCAAATCTTTATTATGCCCGCGGCATCATGCCGAAGCGTGTAACGAGTGCCGGGCCCATCTGTGTGGCTTAGCGCCTGGGCAACTCAGCTCCGAAGAAACATCGCAGCGGTGGCGAGTCTTGGCGAGACGGTGTCCGCATCAGCCGGCTCGGGAATCGAACCCTAGACCTTCCGCACCGATAGGGAAGTACTTAACGATTGAGCTAACCGACCGGTACGCATTCATTGCAAACAGTCAAATTTACTTCTGGACTTACGGACAGGGGCCTCGGCTAAATGTTTAAAGGATAGAAAAATGTCGTAATTTTTCTGAAGGATCAGCCACCGCCTTCGGTTGTTCTTGTTGATACCTGTGCAGCCTAGGTTTCTGCGTTGCAAATACGCAAGTCGACTCGTGACATGCGGTAGGCACACAGTAAATGTAGCGAATAATGTTAATTTTAGTGTTTTCAAGTTGATTTTTGAAATCGAAACTCTACGTATAGTAACAACTTCATTGTGAAAGCCTCGAAATGTCTTGCAATTTTAATGATATTAGAGAAACTAAAATCCTAATGTTAAACACAACCTCTGCAGGGGCGTGCCAAGTAATTTTAAAAGGGGGGGCCGCAATGTGAAGCCGTTCGTTTTCCGCCCAAAGTCAAAGAAACAAGGTCATCACGCCCTTAGATTGTCCTTCATACGTATATCACCTTTACACCACGAAAGTTTTGTGCATTTGTTTGCGGTAAGGGAGGGGGGCGCGGCCTCAGCGCCTCCCCCCCTGGATACGCCCCTGCTCTGTAAACTTTATTCAAAAACTATTGCATAATCTTTCATATCGTACATAATTTATTAAAAATCACGATGGACTGGTGACTGGTTAAACCCCTCTGTTGTCACGAAAAGTGGTAGTCCATTAGCAAAACCGAACGTATTTACTGCGCACATGTTCGAATTGACATATCCTACGCTTTGATTAAAAAAATTAATCGTACATAATTCGTAAGACAAGTTTGTGTGGTTATGTGTATAGATTTGTGTGAGAACTTGACACACTTTGCTATTTTTGCTTAATCCAGAATTGCGTAATAAAGTCAAGCGGAAAATATGGATTTCTAAATAATGTGTCTTTCACGTGCTTGAACAAAAGAGCCTGACGAGAAAAAAAGGAAAATTTAGTTGTAATTAGAAGAATAGAAGTATAGGTTGACGTATTGGTTATACGAAGGGGGTTGTGGCTTACTTCAGTCGTCTACAGTGAATCTACTGTTTCCAAGCTTATTGTTGCTGCCAGTAGATCAGCGAAAAATGTTAAAGGGGGTAGGAAGGAAGCATCAACTTAAACGTCATCAAAGGAGTCGGCATATTTCAGGCACTGAGCAACATTTCTTTTTTACTGAAAGGTAAAGTCAAAAGGGGGTAGGGTGGGCATGGCACAATGCCCTCTTACCCCTAATACGCTCCTGGTTACTACGTTACATGGCAGGGTAGACTTCTCTGGTTTAAAATGTTCGACGAGTTTCAGGCGATTGTGTATTTTTTCGCTATTTACACACACAAAAGCGAAGGTGTTAATGCCTCGATAAATTTAAGAAAGATGGTCCAAGTAGGTATTTCCGCTCTGCTGTAATATGGGGCTTCGTTTATAAGGCTTTTTGCTGAAGAATTTCTGTTATCTACGACACACGTGCTAAATGTCTACGTATGGTGAAAATATGTCTGTGAATTCGGAAATGCCATTCAAATAGACAATATTTTAACTCATATCACCTTATTACTACATTGTATCGTCTGTGTTACGTCGTTACGATAATAAACTTATAAGGTTTTCAATCAAAAAATAAATTGCTTTAAGCGCTTATAATGTATTAATGTGTTTTGTATGCACTAACATCACTCACTAGCAGTTGCGTAGCGAAAAATTCTAAGAGGGGGGCATAAATCTACAAAAACCATCAGAAGAGTCTGGCATATTTCAGTCACTTGACATTAGCAACATTTGTTCTTTTTTTACTCAAAGGCAAAGTCAAAAGGGGGGTGGAGGGGGCATGGCACAATCCTCCCCTTCCCTAAATCCGCTTCTGCTTACTAGAGCTGTACTTTCATCTAATCTATTATCGTACAAATTGGTTTTAGTGGGACTGTCGGAGTGATATAGGAATGCAGTAGAATTAATTGGTACTTGCGCTATCAAGATTTTGGCTGCTGAAAAAGCACCAAAAAGATAACATAATATTTGTCTCAGCCCAAAACACGTTTGGTTTTGCGACAGTTAGAGCATTTCCTAAAATTCTATAACTTTAAACATATTCGCAAAAGTTTTCTGAGGTATAGAAGAATGCGGTTGCGTTGAAGGTAAATGTACACGCTTGACTACCAACTGTGAAATATGACACAAGCAGCCATAGTTTGTAGCTGCAATAAGCACAGACAACGCTATAGCCACTAATAGATTTTAAACAGTCTTTTAGCTATTGCGTTTTTTGTTTCAACAATTTTGACCGCTTATCGAAAAAGCGTAATGTTGTTATCTTTATGAAATTGCATTTGTGGCCTATCAGCAGTTTAACATTAAGTCATTGTTAAGCAACTGAAGTGAGTTTTTCAAAACGTTTCAATGTCTTTCCAACTGTGATCTTCTAAAGAATTAGTGTGGCGTATTCACAATCATGGTTTATAATCAAAAGTTTGATGCTCATTTAAGTCGTTTTTTACAGATTACTTTGCTTTTCCCACTAACTTTTTACAGATTACGGTCCTTGCGTGTGTAAAAATGCGACTTGGAAAAACGGTCTTGAAATTACCAAAAAAGCGCTCGGCGCCAAAGACACTGCCGACGCTTAATAACTATCACTTAAAGTTTGTGCCGAAGATATTGAGACAGATGTCATTTTAAGCGAATTGTTTTAAAATTTTTCTTTTGTGACTCAAGCTACAGTAAATTGAAACATCGTAGTTACGATTTTAAATAATAACAATCACACTGCTTCGGGCTATAGTGTTGTGCACAATTGTTTTTACAAGATAGCAAAATTTGGCAATTTTCAGTACCGGTAGTTCAAATTGCTTACAAGATTAGCAATAATGGAGCAATCCACAAGTGCTTTCGTTCATTGTTGCACCGGGTTTGATTTCTAGCTTAAATTAACTGAAAAATAACCTTAAGTTCTACGCACTCTTGTCAAACAAAACTCAAATATGCTTGTCTCAAACACAACCTAGTGGAGGGGGATAGGCAGGAAGACCTACGTCCGCAAAGCGTGCACTCTAAAAAGTGTCCTCGGTGGAGGGCCTAGAGGGGCCAAGGGGGCACTCGCCCGGGCCAGCACGCTGCAGGAAGCAGCATATTGGCATGGTTGACTTTCTATCGTAGATGACTCGTTGATGCATCATTGTCAGAAACTCATAGTGAACAGCAGAAAAGTTTGGCACGGCCCCACCTGAACGCATTTGCATCAGTGATCTGGAACTGTTATTGGTTGAAAAAAACAGTAGGATGAGCAAATGAATAGCTTGTTGACTGTTGACCGATGACTTACTCGGAGCTACTTGCAGAACGGTATTGGGCTTGGTTTGTGGAAGCCGTCTCTGTCCTCGTTTAGTCTGATGCACTAGTTTTATTACAATATTACTAAAAAAATACCAATTGGGAAATACGAGTGGCATAGTTTAATTTGCAGTTTTCGATATTACTTATGAGAAAGATACAAAAGTCTTAGTTCAAGCCAGATACAAATCCTAGTCTTTCGACCACAAAATTGATGCACGATTTACTTAGTTAAGGTCGTGTTTCGTAACGATTGCTGCTGTTAATCTGGTGTTTTTGCGTTTTTTTACGTTTTTACTACGATAAATCATGATTTATTCTCGGTTGTCAAATGCCTTAAAACTTATTTTAATAAAAAATTTTATTGATGTCTGTAAATTTGCTTCGAAAAATGATAATTTTTTTGTGTTTATTTTTTCTGCGGCCAGTCACACTTTTGTTTACATTTCTGCGTAGCTTTACGTGTTCCATGTGTAAACACTAGCTAAAAAAAACTTCTTGCAACATTATTTGAAGGTTATTTTAAAATAAATTCTTTTGTGTAGTAACTAGAAGACTACGAGAATGATCTTTTTGTGTAAGCTACAAAAACGAAAACAGTTCTAGGTCAAACCTGTGTTTCAATATGTTTGAAACTAACCAGTGGGCCCAGAGGCGTACCAAGAAATTAACTGCAAAAAGCCATCAAAAGAGTCTGGTATATTTCAGTCATTTAGCAAGATTTGATCTTTTTTTTTTAAAGGCAAAGTCAAAAGAGGGGGCCATGGCACAATGTCCCCCTGAATACGTTCTTGAGTGGGCCGCTTAAAGTGAGCAGCAAGCAAATTGCTACTCCCATTTACTGACTGATATATGAAGTACCCTTGGCGTTCATTGCCGCGAAGTTTTTGCCTCTTTTAATAAATCCTGGTAAAGCCGTAATTTCGTTTTACTTGAACGTTTTTTCATTTTGAATAAATCATCACAAGGGTTTCTGACAGTGTTGCCACTGGGGAAAGTGCAAATAACATCAGATTTTGTACACCTTCAACATCAGAATTTTTACGCTACAGTTTTGTTACAAACTAAACACCATTCGCCTAAATATTCCTACAAGAACAGTAAAAAATAGTTAAGATAGTTCCATAAACCTGCAGGAGTTATATCTCAAGCAACAATTTGCATGTTCAATATTAAAACACGTGGGCATACAACACCTTAGCAATTCAATGACACATGACTGAAACAGGATTTGCTTATAACCAGGGCGATTTTTGGTAACAAAAGTTACTTTTTTTTGCCAGCACCAATTAACGTAAAAAGCGTTTAACCAAAATTTCACAGCTATAGGGTCCGTATTTAAAAGTTATAAGGTTACAAAAAGTTACTTTTTGCTTTTAGGTTACATTTTAGTTTTCGTGCTTTTTTGCACAATTTTGTCTAGTTTTTTGTCTTGGATTGATGCAAGAAAGATAAATTTACAATCTGCAAACACTAAGGTGCCTCTTTGGTGCCAGCCAACAACTGCTTCTGTGGAAAGAAGTTTTTCTATGCTTAACAAATTACTTGCAAAGGAGAGAAGCTTTCTACCACAAAATGTAAAACACTACATGTGTGTTCACTATAACTTAAGCACGAGGTAGAACTGGGCCTTTTCATGTTTGGCTGCAACTATTTTCGTTTTACTTTTATTTGTTTAATAAAGTTACTTTTTGGTTCCTTTTTTACAAAAATAAAGTTACATCTTTAAGTTATTTAGGTTTTAAAAAAATTGCCCTACTTATAACTCTACAGCTTGGCTATCACATGAAAAGACAGAGTGACCGCTGGTAAAATTAGCTTGCTGTATTCTACAAATTTACAGACTTTAATCTTTACTGTTTAAACTCAATTGATGACTACCCACATACATATTTTCTGCTACATTCTGACACTACAGGATTCAACAAGCAACATTGAAGTATTGGCTGATGCACATCTAAACAATTCTAAGTAACACCTCATTAAATTAGCCAGATATTACCGGTATATACCTTGCTATCATTGAAATTTGCAAATTATGCTCACAATAAAAGGCAATTAACTTCAACTAACACTTAGCAAAATGCTCTCAGTAAAGCTGCAGAACTTTGCAGTAATTTGGTCATATTTATAGGAATATCACATTTAAATAATTATCACAAGGTTTATAACAAAAAAAATTTCAACAGTATAACAAGGCTTATGTATACAAGGGTTATAACAGTATAACATTAAGATGGTGCTACAGACAAGTTATTTTATGATGGGCAACTTTCTTTTCAAACAAGAACTCAGATTGTGAATCGTTATGGGCATTGGGCAATTTTTGTCTTTTCTACCTATAACCACAGAGTATTTATAGTTTTTACAGTGCGCCCACTCAACAAAAAAGCATTGTTTCGTATGTCCACAAAATTTTCAAAAATGCTGTGTTGTAATAATTACTTTTTAAAGAAGTTCATCTGTATTGTTGCCGTTTTCAAAATTTGCTGTTTTTATTTTCTGTTTTCAAAATTTTCAAAGAGACATTGCAGATTTCTTAACTACGTAGAAGAGGTGAAAAACAAGTGACAAGCAGTTCTTAGTCTAATAAATGCAATGAAATTGCTCGCCATTATCTTTTCCGTTTCTTAGTATGGGATGGGGCAACAAAACACGATTTGAACAGATGAACTCTCAACTCTGGCTTTCGTTTCGACACTGACCACAGAGAGTGGTTCCACTGTTAGTAATAATGATTACACTGTCATAGTCCAGTGCTATAACTCCGTTATGCATGAAGAGTTTTTTGTTTTTCATTCCAGGAAAGGGAGCTTGATTAAGGAATTTGGTTGGAAAAACAGTCAGTGGCACAATACACACTTTCGAAAGCAGAAAAATAGTCATAAGTAATTTAAAAAAGTTTATTTTTAACTAACCTGTTAAAAAAAATGTTTCAACATCAGATTAGTAGCTCCAAACAGCAGACATTTTGCCCAAACATCAGATCTAATGTAATACATCAGGAGTGGCAGGTATGGTTTCTGTATTGTCAAGTGATATGCATTCTCCATGATCACTGAGTGGCTCAGCAGCTGCATTGCAGCTTTTAACATCAGCATCGTAGGTAAGACTGAAAAGTGCATTTTAAGTTTTTGTATTTGATGAATATTTTTCAATTTGTGGTTTCATGGGTTGCTTGACATGTCATGACGCGTTTGACATTACTTTGCAGAACCTTCAACTGTGCCTGACACTCCCTCCTGCCTCTTCCTTGCTCAATGCACTTTGAAAGACAAAGACTGTCGTTACGGCTTCCATTATAATAATAAACCGTGCCGTACTTGCCAATGTCGTTCAGGTTCGTTTAAAATGCATGTAGTTGAAGAGAAGCAGCCCATACTTAGTCTATATCGTAAACCTACTACATTATTGTCTATTTTAGGCTTTGCGTGTGGGGCAACTTGAATCTTGAAACAAAAAAAAGCATTTTTTTGCTAATGTCATGGTTTTGCGTCATTTTTTAACGCTTGGTTGTTTCACAACACTTGAGCAGAATATGCCTCATGAAATAGGTTCTCCACCATGTGATTTTAAGCGGGATCATTGATTTAGTTTTTTCACAGGAATGGGAGGCTTGTGTCACTTCGGATATAGTACAAAAAGTACATACCGTATGCGACATCGATACTACAGTATACAAAATGGGATTTGATACGATTCTGGTTTTTATCGGTACTTTTGCTCAGTTTAGGTTGATGTGATTACACCGAAGTTGATTTTGCTGAATTTTTTTAGGAATTTTAGGATGTCGACCACTAACTGATTGCTTAATCACGTGTCCATTAGGATATGTGGTTGACCAATCAGGATGTGACACGTGTCAATGTCGCCAAAGAAAGTGCAAGGAATTACCGGAATCATGTGAAAAGCAATGTCCTTATGGATTCAAGTTAGTATAATAAAGTTATTGTGGTCGTAGAGTAAGTTGCCCCTTAGGCCCTTATTATTATCATTTGTTGGTCTTGGTAATGTGCGGTAACTGAAAATATGTTTTAAAGAAGTACAGGGTGCCCAAAAAAATGAAACCCACAAAATTGCTCCTAAATAAGTTGAATTTAAATCTATAGTTTATTTTTCAGATTCGATAGCTATTATAGATGACAGTTATTAGTTTAAAACCCATGATTTGAAAATTAGAAGAAAACTTTTTTTGCATCAACACTTAGTGGAGTCTAAATCTTTTAATGCTGTTCAAACATCCTTGTGCAGAAAGTTTAGTCCCAACACTCATCCAGGAAAATCCCCCAAATTTCTGTGCTATCGTTACTTCTAAATCTTGCAATCGTAAAAAAACGTAGCGCGAAATCTGAGAATCCTAAACGTATTTTGTTTAGGTGGTAAATGGGCTTTTATTTATTTTGGAGCGCATTTACCCTGTCGGCCTGTCCCCTTGTCTAATTTTAGTGGGCTTAGGCTCGCTGGCTTGGTTCTTGTTTCCGTCATAATCGAATTATGATGTCATAATCGCTTTTTTAACTATGGCTTCAAGTTATGATGCAGAAACTAGAACTAAGGTCCGCGGGCCTAAAGCCTCTTAAAATTTGACGTGTGGACAGGGACCTGTATTACCTGTACCATAGCCAGCATTTTTTCATGCTACGAACGCACGTTTTGAGGTTTTCCCCTGTGCAGTTTTGAGATTGCTTCATATGAATTCATTTAAAGACCCAACCAATCAATACGCTTCTAGTTTATTAAGCACACTCAATACATTTGGGTTTTTGAAAAATTGGTGATATAGCCTACGGTATATTCATCAAAAAGTCTTGCGACGTTTTAGACTAACAGTTATAGCTTCTATTTCAACAATGCTTGTTTTCATAACGTTTAAATTACATTGAAACATTTGCGTTTTCAGACAAAACAAGAAGAACTGCGAACGATGCAAATGCCGCAGCTGTCCCTCTGTAAGCGCTTGCAAGAAAAAATGTAGCCTTGGGTTGGCAGAAAACAAATATGGATGCCCTATATGTAAATGCAAAGGTAATAAAGGTTTGTGAAATTGAAAATAAAGCATCTTTTTCTGTACTGCCTCAATTGTATTGCGCTCATACATTCGATGACAAAAGATTTGGTGGTACTTTTAACGTAACTTATTTCTTGCTAGTTGAGCTTCAAGTACCAGGTCAGATACAATTTTAAAGCGTTCAGTGTAGCCCCGGTGTGAGTGGAACTTCACACTATTAACCACTGAGCCAACTTGTTGAAAGCCTAGCCCAGCGTTTTAAGGAAATTGTTGGGTGCTAAAATGGAAGTGCAGGGACCCAAAATGAGAAAAGCTATTTTCATTCTAATTTTTCCAGATTCTAGAATGATCTAGATACGCGATTTTTATTTTTGGGTACCCAAATATGGTTAGATCAGGAATTTTTTAACCCAAAACGCCTAAAAAATCCCTGATTTAGCCAAAAAGTAATGGATAATACGTTTATTAACATCTTAACACATTTTTAGTTGATTCTGGCGACCAGCACTCTATACCCGAACTTGCGCACATGTGCACTGACCCAATTACCGGGTCAAGATATGACGATGGAGAGACATGGTCAGGGGACCAGTGTCACATGTGTTTGTGCCGAGGAGGTGACGTCGTGTGTGACGTCATACAATGTCCTGTTCTTTCTTGCAAAACAAAGATCATGAAAGATGGAGATTGTTGTCCTACATGCCAAGGTAAAGGATGTAAAGATATACTATGACGTTGCTTTTACTTCATAAGTAATGTCAGTCGCCATTTCTGTTGCGTTTCCTTGTACGAGTATGCTTTACTTCTATTATGGATAAAGAAATCTTACTTAAGTGGTCATTTACTGGTACAAAAACTTCTTTACCTCTTGCGATTTGAAAACGTTTTTTGGACTTTTGTTTTAAGCAAAAGAATGACTCCAATCTTTTAATCTTCAGGCAGGTACTATGGGGTGAAATGTACGTTACCTCATTGCTAATACCTCTCTTGAAATGTGTCAATTAAACGGTCTCTGGCTCTTGTGTAGTAATGATTTAAGCTAATGAATTCAATTCATTCAGCAAGTCCTGCTATTAGCCATGAAATACTTTGTTTTTCGCATACTACTTTGGTCAACTCCGTTTTAACTCCGCAGATACCGATTCACAAGCACATCATCTTCTCTCCTGTCGAAGTCCGGGAGGGGATCGGTTTGTTGAAGGAGAGATATGGAATTATGACAAATGCACGACTTGTAGCTGCCATGCTGGTCACATAATGTGTACGTCATCATTTTGTCCACCAATCCTGTGCGACAATCCAGTATATGATGAAAATCTCTGTTGTCCGAAATGTTTAAGTAAGTACGATCGTATTTGCGTCAGTTTTAAAAGGATGCCCAATTGAAAACGTAAAAAAAGATGAAGAAGCGATTGCAATTCCCTGAAAATAAAGCCCACATCTTTTCATCTGCTCTTGCGCTATCTTACCTTGCACAATTACCCTGTCCACACGTCTAATTTTCGTGAACTTGAGGCTTACAGTTGTTGGTTCTAATTTCTGCAACACAATCAATTTATTGATGTCATACCCCCTTTTTTCATTATGACATCAATAAATTGATTATGATGCAAAACCTAAAACCAAGAACCGTGGGCATAAAGCCTACAAAAATTTGACATGTGGACAAGGAAATTCTGCTTGTTACCAAAGTTTCGTCGTATTTGGTGAAGTTTTCAAAGATCCAATTTTTTAGGCGAACCAAGAAGTAATTTATCTTCGAAATCTTGTCGGGCTGGAAACGGAAGCGTGTATGAGAACGGAGATGAATTCAAAACTGGTCCTTGCACCAGTTGTGTGTGCAGAGATGGTGATGTGAAGTAAGAACTTGAAAGATCTCAGAGTGTGAGACAGTTAAATTAACTGCCGGTTAGCTCACTTGTTAAGGCAATGTTGTCGGTTCGGAAGGTCTGGGGTTCGAATCCCGGGTCGGTCAAATCGAACACAGTGTCGCCAACGGTTCGCCACCGCTGCGATATTTCTTCGGAGCTGTGTTGCCCTGGCGCTAAGCCGCGGAGATGGGTCATGCTACTCGTTACACGCTTCACTGTAATACCGCGAGTATAATGAAGATTTGATTTTTTTATGATTAACGTTAGACCCTGGGCTGCCATCTTGGCTGTCAAATTAGTACCATAGTAAATAGTTTTTACCTAAAGTTAGAAAAAATTTGTAATTTTGTGTGACCTAAACTAAACGCTTCGATGAACTTCAGCTGTTATTACCAGCCCTGCGTGCCAGGCTGTGCCTAGTCGATTTTTGACGAGCAAGCTTTATCTGATACGTTAGCATATAGCCTATTAATATAAAGTCTATCTGTGATAAAGATGAAAAGTTTTTGACAAAATAATGTATTTTGAAGGTGTTTCGACGAAAACTGTCCTGCGATGACGTCATGTGCAAACCCAGTCGTCAAAAGAGGGCAATGTTGTCCAAAATGTTTAGGTCAGTTACAATTGATTAAAATCAACACAGTATGCAGTATACTTGTTATAATTCTTTTGACTGTATTGCGTTTTTTTGGCTTTGCAGTTTCTAAGATCATGCCAGTAAACTTCTAGTTCTGTCACTTCTACTCAATTTGATAATGAAATCGGTTGTATATTGTAGGCATAACGTAAACGATTGATTTACTGTATTTTGTAGGCGAATCCCCGTCTCAGCGTTCTTGCACCACTAGTGACGGTGTACGAATGCATGCTGAAGAGTGGAATAAAACCAGTAATGGATGTACCACTTGCATGTGTGTGGATGGGTCTGTGACATGTAAAGAACCAGATTGCAGACCTATATCACGAGGTTGCAGGCGTCTCTACCGGAGACCTGGGGAGTGCTGCCAAGTGTGCGTTCTTATGGACGAAAACCTGAACCCCAGCGTGCCCAGCTACCCCAACAGCGCCAGCGCCGACCAAACTCTACCCATAGCTCTTTCTATCATCTTTATTTTTATTTTCCTTTTCTTAGTCTTTATTTTAAGTCTGTATATTTTCAAACGATGGTACCCGGAAAAATTTCATTCTCTACGCTTCAGAATACGTAAACGACATAAGGTAAGTTAAACTAACTACTGCAAGATAATACTGATCCTCATATTCAAGAATAATGGTTGAACAAAGCAGGATTCAGCTTATTTGCATGCTGATTAGTTAAGACTTGCCTTGCCCAATTATTTGACTGTTAGGGTTACCGCATAAATGGCTTCACTAAATTTTCTTGTGAAATATTTTAGGGCAGTGTCATACATCTAGAAAGGTGATGGAAGTTTTCTACTGAAAAAAAGTAAAGGCATGTTATAGAAAAAAATTTAAACATTCCAAAAATTACTAAAAGTGTTGCCATTTTTTATTTGGAAAATTCGTAGTTTTTAGAAGTATTATTAATACAACTGCTCTTTTTTGCTGACTTGCTTTTTTCAATTTTTAGTCAGAAATGCGTTATACTGCTGGCTCGGAAGAGAACCAAATGACGATTAGATCGGAAAGTTCGGAAAAAATCGAAGTGAGATCGGGAAGTGTCGGAGGGGGCTCAAGCGGAACGGCTCGCTCGGACATGACCAATTTGTCGTCATTATTAGATGAAAAGTTAACGAAGTAGGAGTTGACGGAGTTGCTGTAATGCATCAGTTGAAGCGTGAATCCGTAAAGCGGATAGGGGGAGTAACTCACATCCCAAACCGAAAACTTGCGATGATCTGTTTGTAAATCTCTTTTTACAAGGTGACATATTTCGAATATAGCCTAACAGTATAGATCTCACTCGAAAAACCGGACCTAGTTGTTTATGACGTCATCACACCATCGCGTGTGTGTAGATATTTCGTTTGGTTACTTTTGTGACAAGCCACTTTTGCATGTTTCGTTTGGTATTCTCAATCCGATTGCGCTCTTTTTTATCGCGTAGTTTTTTGATATTTTTTGATACTGAATTTTTTTTTGTAAAATCAATGACCAATAATGATTTAATGTTATAAAATTTGTTGTTCTTAAGACGGACAAAGCATAGGAAGCTTTTTCCAAAAGGTTTTACTGAGCTCTATGAGCATATCCAAGTCTTAATGGGGCTGTGTTTCCTCAAATTTCAAAATTAAAGGACCAACTAGTCACTTTGCCTAGTAAAAAAGATTAAACTGTTAATGTTCCTACTTTGGGTCAAGTTGCCAGTTGATCAAAAATTAAGGTTTCTGATTCAAATTTTTTGCTGCAGTTGGAGAAGCAATAACGCACTTTTTTGATAGTTCGTTATTTTTGTATTTATTATTGTACTGTCTTAAGTTTGCGGGGTAAAGAAGAAAATGAATACAATTTCCGAATTTTCAAATTAATTTATTTTATATGCTGCGACATGATTCAACGATATCAAATTTGAAATAAAAATTCCTTTATTTTTCAATGCAATTGTTGCCATCTGCTATAATCCGGAGAATATGATATTTTGTTGTTGATATTTGTACTAGCTTTTTACTGTGATGCCTCTTGTTATTTTTTGTAATTTTTATGTAACAGTATTTGATAAAGCTGATTCTCTTTACCTTGTTTTCATCGCGGATGTAGCTATCATGCTTAAATGAAATTTGAAGCCGTTACCCCAGGGTCATGGTATATTGGGAAATCAAATTTTTAAAGTGGATTTTCATTGATATTAGTATTCCAAAAGAGGGTAGGCCTAGGTTATTAATTGTGGTGAAGGTAAAGTGTCAAAATTGTACTGGTCTATAGAATATCGGGTCCAGATCTGATTTTACGGGCTAGAAATTCTTCTGTGGCTGGTAGAAAATTGATGAAGTAGCCTTTTAGGATGAACTAAATTGGTTCTCATGTTGAGTAGAAAGTATAAGCAAAAATAGCCTACTTGTGTAGCCTAACTACATCCGCTCGTTGTAAACCTTATTTTTCTTATAATTTACGCATCGCTTACGCTGGATTTGTTTAAATCAAAATTTTCAAATTAGAGGTTATTTTTAATCTACTGTAGCTTAAATTTGACCCGAAAATCCGGCTTTTACTAATCTGGCGTAAGCAAGTCTGGCATTTGCCTAAAGTGCCTTTTGACAGTGGCTTACGCAGAGGCGGTGCTCCTCATGCTTACGCCTAACCACGTTAAGAGCCGTTTGTATTATGGCTTATATTCTACTTCGTTTTTCAATGTGTAAACATCCTCTCAAAAAATCTTTGTGTAGCCCCCTGCGGTCTTGGAGAGGTTTTGACGTAGCACAAGCGAATCAATGTGCTGTTAAAATATAGAATTTAGTAGAAAACGTGTTTATGCGTAGCTTAACTTCGATTATATTATTTTCATTGAATATGCGCAGCTTAACTTGCAGTGATTTTGATGTAACATTTCGGTCGTTTTGGTCTACATTCAGTGCGTTCAAGTCTTGCGTGATAGACAAGTCATCGTTTAAGCCTGAACTTTACAATGTTTTTTGTTTTGAATTTCAGTGATTTCATTCCAACTTTTGTTGCTTTGATTTTTACTAGCCTACATAATTACGAATGTACTTGTGAATAATATCGTTTCTATTTATTTTTCAACTTCCTGTTGCTGTTTTCCGAAGGCAGAGTGGCGTGAAGATTAGTTAGGTTATGGAATTAGTTCTCACTGAGCAATGCAGTGAGCTTTGGTTAATTCAAGTAGCAGTGATTCTCCGCGGAGCACGACAGCCGAAAGGCACGAAAACCGAAACTTTGTGGAAATCGCTCGATAGTCTAAGAAATTAAAAGATCGGTGATTTGAGAAGATGTAGCTATTCTTAATTTAATAGTTCCCTAAACCTGTACTATTAACTCGAAGACTTTATTATTTCATCACATATTTAGGCAGTTTCATTCTCATTTAAAACCCAACTAGCCATTTCAACAACATAATGAATTTATTTAAATACAAAATAAAAATTAATCAGTCATCGGTAAAATTTCTCATTGCTTTTGTGTAACTGTGCTTCCTTTTTCTTATCAATCGCTCCTTATGTGCAGCTTGGATCCTGAAACAAAAATGCAAAGTTAGTGGTAATAATGGCGTCAAATCAAATCTTCATTATACTTTTGTTATTTCGCCGATTCGCCCAAGCGTGTACCGAACGGCTGGGTCCATCTCCGTGTCTCAGCGATTGGGGAACACAGCTCAGAAGAAACATCGTAGCGGTGGCAAGCTGTAGGCGACACCGTGTTCGATTTCACCGGTCCGAAAATTGAACCCCAGACCTACCGCTCCGACATTGATGTTATTAACTAGCAACCGGCTGGTCCGATTGGTATTGATGGCGTAAAAACGTCAATTGATTCGTTGGAAGTCCATCCGTGTTCGATTTCACCGGTCCGAAAATTGAACCCCAGACCTACCGCTCCGACAGTGATGTTATTAACTAGCAACCGGCTGGTCCGATTGGTATTAAAGGCGTAAAAACGTCAATTGATTCGTTGGAAGTCCCTAGTCGACTTTTCCTCTAAACAGACACCCCACGTAAATTAATCAGTTGATAAAAAAGCTGCACATTAATCAAGCGCCCACCATCTCGGGCCCACAGCACTTCGACAGTAGAACACTAACAAGGGTTTAGAGTTTTCGAGCCAATTAACATCGCCGTTGTTGCGTTGCAAGAACATGTTCAATTCCGGCAACTGAGACTAATTGGACATGATTCAACACAGATTTTACCGTGCAGCAATCTGCGTACTGTATACTGTACTAACAAAAATCAAATAATTATTGTACTCGCGGTATTAAGGCGAAGCGCGTAACAAGTGACGGGGTCATATCCGCGGCTTAGTGCCCCGCAACACAGCTCCCAAGAAACGTTGCAGCGGTGGCGAGTAGTCGGCGACACCAGCAGCGTATACTAACCGATCCATATTGTTTAATTCAGCAATTCGTTCTTCCTTGCTTGTATCGGGAGGTTTTTCCGCTTCTTTTATCATGCCACGAATTTCTTCCAAACAATTCTTAAGATTATTCATCTGATATCTGCTGTCGTCATTTTTTACAATTAATTCTCCATTCTTGCTGATACGCTTGCGAAACTAAAAAATAGGAATTAACTCAATTTGCAATTTGGCTTTATGCCTGCAATGAAATGAAAATGCAATGAAAAAATGCAATTTGGCTTTATGCCTGGGAAGGGCACGACTGATGCTTTGTCTATTTTGAGAAGGATGCAAGAGGAGTTTCGTGGAAGAGAGAAAAAGCTGTACATGTGTTTTGTGGACTTGGAAAAAGCGTTTGATAGGGTTCCCAGAAAAGTGATGAAATGGGCATTAAGAAAGAAAAGCTTGCCAGAAGTGTTGTTGAAAGCAGTAATGAGCTTGTATGAGGGTTCAAGTACGAAAGTCAGAGTTGGATCGGGTTTTTCGGAGGAATTTGGGGTAAGGGTTGGTGTGCATCAAGGGTCTGTGCTATCACCATTGATATTTGCTATTGCGGTTGATGCAGTGTCAGAACATGCAAGAGAGGGACTATTGAATGAAATTTTGTACGCGGATGATCTTGTGCTGATGAGCGAAAATTTGGAGGATCTAAGGGAGAGGTTCCAAAGGTGGAGAGATGCATTGGAAAGCAAGGGATTGAGAATAGATATTAGAAAGACTAAGATGATGGTGAGTGATGCAGAAGGGGAGGTTGTGCGTAGCAGGGTGGATCCGTGTGGAATATGTAGGAAGAGTTATGTCTAACGCGGTGTGGTGCACGCTCTGTAAGAAGTGGATTCATGCGAGATGCACCAAAATGAAAAAAGTATCTTGCAGTTTTGCACAATAGTTTGTATGTAGAAGATGTGAAGAGATTGGAGACGGAAAGGAAGAACCAGTGGAGGTGTTGTGTGATGAAGTGGAGACTGTGAAGGGTTTTTGTTATCTTGCAGATAGGCTGAATGCTAGTGGTGGGTGTGAAACTGCAGTGACGGCAAGAGTAAGGATCGGATGGATGAAATTTAGAGAATGCGGAGAGTTGTTACTTGGGAGAAGGTTTTCTTTGAAAATGAAAGGGATGGTGTATCGTAGTTGCGTAAGATCAGCAATGTTACACGGAAGTGAGACATGGTGTTTGAGGGAAAATGAGATGGTAATTTTAAGAAGAACTGAAAGAGCTATGGTGAGATCAATGTGTGGAGTAAACTAGTGGATAGAAAGAATACTGAGGAGCTGATGAAAATGCTGGGTCTGAAGGAAACTTTAGATAAAATGGCTAAAGCGAATGGAGTAAGATGGTATGGACATGTGGTTAGGAGGGATGATGAGAGCATTTTGAAGAAGGCAATGATGTTTGAAGTGAATGGACCACGAAAGCGAGGACGGCCGAAGCAAACATGGAAGAAACAAGTCGAAGAGAATATGAAGAAGATTGGATTGAGGGTGGAGGAAGCTACAGATTCCGCGAGATGGAGAGAATGAGTGGGAGCGATTGCTGAAGGAATGAGGTGCATCCAGCCACCTTCGGACACGAGGAAAAACCGGATAAAAACTGGATGATGATGATGATGAACTTAGCAATGCACGAACTGATATTGCTAAGCAATATGAAGCAAAGTTAACGATACAATTCATTCGTGTAATGAAAAGGAACCACTAAGCCACGGCCCTCTTTTACTACACAAGTTTATTATTTAAGGGAAAGTGTGGAGAACAATCCGGCAGGTGTACTTGTTGAGTCATTGGGAAGGGCACTTAGCGGGATTCCCTCGTATTGGTGAGATAGACAGATGGTCGGAAACTCCTAAGCGAGCTTGTTATGACGCTTTGATCGCTTTCTCATGATAGATGAATAAATATGCAACTAACGAAAAAAAATACTAACATTTAACATGTTTAATCGGGCACTTGGTACAAAACTGTGATATCCTTTTTACGTTATCACTGCTACTCAAAATATTTTTTTTTTTTTGTTAAATACAATACTTGAAATTTGAACATATTATCACAAGTGTAAGCTGTAAGAAAAATTTATATGTATATTGAGTTCAAAAAATTACTTTTTCTATGATAATTGAACGAAGGTGTTCTGGAATCCACTCAGCTGATAAAACATGAAATCGTACTTCCACTTTACTTAAAGCTAAAAACAGCACATTCTGTAACACGCCAAGTAGTAAATCTCATCCAGTATTACAAAAATAGCTTCTGTCTTATTACATGGCATTACAGCAAGAAAAAAAACAAGCCATACAAAAACCTCTAACTTCAAACCAAAGTAATTCCTATATTGTCATGCTATCAGGAAAACAAGTATCTAAACAAAGAGTATATACCCAAATATACATTATTTCCATTGTTTTTTAGAAGCAGAAGTTACAGAATACAAATTCTACCTCTGCTACATAAAAACATTGTTGGCAAGTATACAAAACAATTTATTCAAATTAATTTGAAAATGCTTGAACATTGTTTTCGCTTGTTTAAGTTTGTGGTTGTTTCACGGGAAACTTTACTGCTACACGAAAAATGACTTTGATGACATATAAATAATTTTCCTGGATATGCATAATAACAGCATGATGGCAAAAAGCGCCTTAAGGTGTTAGAAACGGTAACATATTGATATCTATAATTTAATATCAATACGTCACTGCAACCAACTGGTTTGCTTAGTTGTAAACCACACGCTATAGGCGTAAGAGATCTGGGATTCAATTCTCAGGCCGGTCAATTGCACACTGTGTCGCCAACGGCTCGCCGCTGCTGCAACATTCGTTTGGGCCGTGTTGCCCACTTGCCCAGGCACTAAGCCGCGGAGATGGGCTCTGCCACTCATTACACGCTTCAGCGTTATGCCACAAGTATAATGAAAATTTGATTTCAATCTTAGTTTACTGCAATATTTCATTCAAATCATGAAATCAACATGGCCTACTTTTATTGACGTGTTGACCACCAGGTCCAGAGCTCTTACTGTATTTTAACGTCAGCTTTTCTGTTAAAATAATCATGAAATGTTAAGTTGCTACAGTAGATGATTAATGCAAAATGCAACAAAATTAACACCTGATATGGATAAACTAACTAGTTACATAAAAGAGCAGTCCAAAAAAAAATCTAATCACATTCAAGTTTGGTGAACAGTCAAACACTATATAGTGAATAGGCAAACTAATTAGTAGTGCTTTCACAGGTGCAGTTGCAATCAATACCAATGATTTATGAACAATCCGTTACTAAAAATGCCTGTGAGCATTAGCAGCAGAGATGGTAGCCCTCTAAAACTTGAAGTAACAAGTAAGGTTTAAATGACAGCTAACTGCTTGATGATACAATAGCTGGCAGTTAGATGAAAGCAGTGGAAATACATATACCTGTAATAGGTAAGTTGGTAAGGCAAGACTTTTATCACCAAGAAGAAACAGATAAGAGCAAAACCAACAAAACACTTCATAAAAAATTTTACGAAGTGACTTGGCGAATGGAACACTCGCGGTGTTTTTTTTTCCTCGCGAATGGAACAAGCAGATTCATGCATACAGCAGCCTATGTACTTATGCTACGACCACACTATCACATTACTGCCACCTGCCGAACCTTATTTTCGAACCTTACCTGCCGAACCGAAGCCGAATCCTAACCGAATCCACCGAAGCCGAATATCCTAACCGAATCCACAGAAGCGTAACGTCCTAACTGAAGCGAAACAAAGTCGAGATGAGAACCGAACCCAAAACTAGTGCAGCGCTTCCCATCGTAGGCTGCGCCCTTAGTCACTGCGCCACAGGAAAGTCGTTGCAATGTAGCGAATAATGGCGCTTATAAACCCACGCTTGATCCATTTCCATTCGCGTGGAAAAAAATTCACCGCGAGTGTTCCATTCGCCAAGTCACTTCGAAAATTTTATATCTATCCATTTGCTAGCAAATTTTAGATACAACACCGGTACTTTCAGCTTTAGTAAATGAAACATTTTTTCATTAACTTTTTTGATCAAATTAATTAAAAATTTCACAGTTCAGCAAGAAGGATGGCGATCGCATTGAAGAAGTTCTGCGCAATAAATCAATAAATGGGGTAATATTCCCTATCAACCATTGACATCAATTGCTATTTTATGATGTTGCAATTGCAACCATCTATACTAATGACAAATTGTCACTCACATTCCCCTTTCCCACTAAATGTGGCAAGAGAGACATAAATTTTTTTTTTTTAATTTAAGTCTTTTATTTGGCACTTTATTCTTTACAGTAACAAGTGCAGTGCGGTAATAAACCAATTGAATCTACACTTTAAAGCAAAATAAAGCCAAAGCCACCAAAATACATTATTCATGTGGTCTGTTAAGTACCAGTATTTTAAATATTATGGTACCAATACAATACAAATTAATCCAGTTTAATGCTGAACACATTCAGACATTTTGTATTAAATTACCGGTATGTTATACCGGTACTTACTGACTGGGATATTTCCATTGAACTTGTCAGGTGGACCTTCCTAAAATATAAGCAAGTTTATAGATGTCATTTTGCTCAAACAATATTTCACTTACCACTTCCTCTGGTTTTGAAGAATATAACTGGAATAAATCTTTGCTCGCTGGGTATAAGTTTTCATGGTTGTAAACACTTTTATATGCAAAAGCTCGGGAGAGACATCGAGTGCATATATTAAAAGAGCCAAATTTTAGCGAAACAGCAAACATATCTTTTCAAATACTACCGGTATGTATAGTATGGTCGTGACTAATATCCAGTACCAGTCACTTTTTGTCACTGAATAGGCTTACTAACCTTAGCCTAGAACTGTACCAGTTCTAGCAGTATATAACTTAATAATGTTAACTAAACTGCTTAAGTGACACAAATCTGCAAATAAAAGGGTCCTAGGCTACTAAACACCGCAAAGGACTGAAACACCGCAAGGGACGACAAAAGACCCTAAAACCCCAACGGTAGCCCTGAGCCGTAACCTAACCCTAACTTAAGGTTCTTTGTCGCTCTTTGTTTTGGTACCAGTATGATTCCAAGTCCTTTGTTGCTCTTTGCGATGTTTCGTAGATCAATTTAAGGTCCATTGTCGCTCTTTGTGGTGTTTAGTACATAAATTTGAGGTCCTTTGTCATCCTTTGAGGTATTTAGTAGGACCGCAAATAAACGTACTTACTTACTAGCCTAGTAATTGTAAAGGTGCAATCACACTAACTGAGACGTTGAGACCTTTGAGATATTGTGCAGGTTTTTATCTTATTGTGATATGACTTTGAGGGAATGTGATGTCACAATTTAATAAACCTGCACAATGTCTCAAAGGTCTCAACTAGAGATGGCATTGGCCGCTAAGAGACCCGCCAACAAGCCGTTAACCGGTCTCTTTACTGGTCCGCTCACGACCCAGTTTTATCTTTGCTTATCATGGGGCCGCTAGCCTAACACTTTGAAATCCCTTTGAGTTTGATTAAAGGTTCGTAAAAAGAATGGGCTTTGGGCGGGCTGGGCTTCATTTTTAGCATGAGTTGCCGGGCCGGTTACAGTTACTGGGCTAGAGGTTCCAGGTCGTGGGCGGTCTGGGCCTCAAAAAAGTCAGCCCGAGCCATCTCTAGTCTCAACGTCTCACCAACGTGCGATCGGACTTTTAAACTAGTCTAGCTAGGCCCACTAGCATGAAAAAAAGAGCATGGAATGGATAAGAAAATCAAAGTGGGGACTGGAGATGGCTCCAGCTGATTTTTTTGAGGCCCGGACCGCCCACGGCTTGGAACCTCTAGCCCAGTAACCGTAACCGATCTGGCAACTCATACCGGTACCAAAAATAAAGCCCAGCCCGCCCAAAGCCCATTCTTTTTATGAATCTTTGATCACTTTATTCAAACTTAAAGGATTTCAAAAATTGTTAGCGGCGTAGTAAAAAACACAGATAGAACTGGGCCATTAGCAGACCAGTAAAAAGATCGATTAACAACTCGTTAGCGGGTCTCTTAGCGGCCGGTGCCATCTCTAGTGGGGACGGATCAAAAATTAGCTCAAAAATTTAACAGTAGGCCTATTTTGCATTAGCGGGTTACACGCTTCAGTTTCAGTTAAGAAGAGTTTTTAGTTTAACCGGTTGTTCTTTCAACGCGCTGTTTAGCTGGTTGAACCTACCTGTCGCGAGTGAGTAATTTCCAACCCGCAAATTAAGCTTACTGAAGTAAAACGACGTAAGTTTGCGTATCAGTGATGTAGTAGTCCTTGAGGATGTCCTTGGCCTCGAGGACAGGTTTGTGAAGCCCTTGGCCTGGGCGCAGTGTACTTATAGTTCTTACAGTGGACCCACTTAACAAAAAATCATTGTTACGTAATGTCCACAAAAATGCAGCAAATGCTGTGACGTAATAATTGTTTTTTAAAGAAGTTCATCTGTTCAATTACCGTATTGGTGCCATTTCCAAAATTTGCTGTTTTTATTTTTTGTTTTTAAAATTGTCAAGGAGCCATTGCAGATTTCTTAACTTCGTAGAGGAAAAGAAAAAAAGTGACGAGCAATTCATAGTTTAATAAATACAATGAAATTGCTCACCATTATTTTTTTTATTTCTCAGTATAGGAATGGGCTACACAATTTGAACAGATGAACTCTCAACTCTGACTTTCGTTCCGGACACTGAGCACAGAGAGTGGTTCCAGTGTTAGTAATAATGAATACGCTGTGGCCTGGGCCTCGACCGTGTTGTCCTTGGCCTCGGCTCTCCTATAGGCCTTGGACTTCGCGCTGTCCTCGGCTCGAGGACTCGATATTTTTAAAAATTCAACCTTGCGATTGTTTTCACAAAACGCTATAGCTGCTTGAAGCAAAAATGGTCCAAATAACGATAAGCATTGGTCTTTGGTAAGCTCGCGCGGCGGAGAAACAAAAGTAGACAATGCATGATGAGAAAACCTTGAAGTTACATTGTGAAAAGCAAAATTTTGACAATTCAAGATTTTGTTTCTCATATCTCCTTAACGTTTTTAAATTGAAATTGTGAGCAACAAACTTTTAATAGAAAATTTGATCTGTGATAATTGGATTCTCAGCGGGCGATCCTTGAGGTTCGAAAACTCGGATAGAATGATGGGAGAAAGCTACTTTACACTTTTCTTCAAAGTTTCAATCAACTGTTGTTTATTTGCTTTATAATTTGCTTAATAGCCATGCAAAGCAGTCTGAAGTAAAGCAGCGATGTAAAGTTAGGCTGACCAGATCAAACTAGGACGAAAACGGGACATTTTGACCGAAAAAACGGAACATTTTAACAAAGAAAATGGGAAATTTAAAACGAACAAACGCAGAAGTGAAAGAACCGTGATCAACCATCTTTTACCGTACGAAACAGTCGAAGGGGAAAGAGTTGAGGCAAGAATGCATGATCACAAGCAGTGGTGCACCCAGGATTTGGCAAAGGGGGGTACAACCAAGGGTCCGCCAACTATTTTTACGGTTTTCACATAAAAAACACTCATTTTACCACACTTGTTTATCGAAATAGGACATGCTGTGAGTGCAGTCACTATGGACAATGCAAAAATATTTTCGCAGCCAATGTCTAAAAGCAAAAGCTTTGCTAAAATAAGTGAAAAGAGACTGCAGCCATTATAAGTTTGAGAAATTACTGACTGAAAGTTAGGTTTTAGCACCTTATTACTGGGCCAAAGGGGGGGCGGGCATGGCACCGTGCCTCCCCCCCTGCGTGCGCCTATGATTACAAGTTACAGCATTGTCCCAGCCCCTCTCGAAAAAATGCTATCTACTAAAAGTGAACGGATGTTATAAAAATTGGTCTGAAATATGAAAAAGGCTTGTATTGCAGTGTTAACTCTATAATTGGTTAATCGTTTATATGTTAATCAAAAAAATTCTAGCGCTGCTGAGTAGGCTAAATGCAATTTTCGGTAGCAAAGTGCGACATATCAACAACGATACAGTAACGATAGGAGAGACCGCCTGGCCAAATTCGCCTCGTATTTTCAATAATCCAAGAAAGTATTTCATTTTGAAGTTTCTACTGCTAATCAATTCCATCAATTATTTTTGTCCGATGAAGGGATCTTTCGCAGCAAATTCCCATTTTTTAACCACGAACAAAGCGAATCCGTAAAAATGGGCTGCCTAACAACAATTCGACAATATGCACCTTTATTCCATAGTATTAAAAAGCTGCAATAGCTTTTGAACGAAGACGTTTTAGGATCTAAATCCAATTACGCCATTAGAAAACATGAATTTTTGGATTTTTTTTAAGCCAAAGTGAAAAGTCAGGTTTTATTGTCTTTTTAACTAAAGTATTCTTTTCTTTAGTTCTCACATGATCATGTTCTCACATGTTGTCTTGTCTTTTTAACAAAAGCATTCTCTTCTTTAGTTCTCATAAAATCTTTATTATTTTCGCTAAATGCGAAAATAATAAAAAACGAGACGTATGAGAAAAAGTCGGGACGCTTAAAATCGGGTGAAAATACGGGACTGTCCCGTTCAAAACGGGACGTCTGGTCACCCTATGTAAAGCAGTCTGAAAAACAAAATGTCGCGCCGGCGATGTTATTTGATATTATAGTATATCTTTGTTAGAGGTGCTAATTGCAGCCGTCTAGATTTTTTTTTTTTTGCTTTCCTGTTTGTCGATGCTCTGGATTTTTCGTTTAGAGCACTTGCATGTGGACTGAGCTTGAGGTTTAGCATGGCAGTACGATAAACTTTTTATTATGGAAAGTCATTCTGACCAGGCTCATAGTAATTGTTTTTACATGTTATAGAATAGATTTACTAGAGTACCGGTACAGTAAAGACTGTAGACTCAGAATGATGAACTTGAACCTATGCCTTCTCTGAAAATTATAACTTTTTTATAAAACGTTTAAGAGTAATAACTGTTGAGCCAGTGAAGACTGGAATAGCTTAAAGTACGACCAGTGTAGCAAATAAATATTGTGGCCTATGCTTGAATTTTTATGAACATTTTATTGCATTATGCAGGTTTGCTTCAACAACAAAGAGCGTTAATACTATTTTTACGAAGCCACGCATGCACAGCTAAGGTTTTTATCGTAGTGAAGTATGTAGGCTACATCATGGTAGATGGCCCAGCCGAACATCGAACCCAGCGAAACCAGCCCCCCAGCCCGATGCGCCGGCCACTCGGTCAGACATGCTTTGTTTGTAAAACTTGGGTCTCGAACAAATTCACTGAGTTATGATCTCGGGCTAGTGGCGTCGTGTCATCGGGGCTCGGAGAGTGAGATGTTTTACTTTTTATAATTTAAAAAATTGAAAATTAAAAAAAATATAATAATAGCCAGTGCTATTTTGTTTTCATCTTTCAAACTAACTCCATACCCCCGCCCCCCCTTTCTTATACTAGAAATTCCATTGTTTTGTTTTTTAAATTTTGTTTCAATCAATCGCTTCGACTCAGGAGTAAAGTTAGTTTGTTGATCTGTGGTTAGAATTTAAAAACATTTTGCGTGAGTTCATAGGTGGGCAGTTCCGCGGTACTTTTTTAGTAGGCTACCGGTACCGTCGGTACTTTGGAAAAGCACCGGTACTACAGTGCCCGTACTTTTGTTTCTCAATTTTTAGGTGGTACTCGGTACTTTTGCAAAATTTTCTGCAATAAAAAAAATAATAATAATAAAAAAGATGAAGTCCGCACAGTCGCATCTGTAGCCTACACCTTCCACAGCAATCGTTTGAAAGATTTGATTTTAGAATTCAATGCTGCCATCCCGTCAAGCGCGGCAATAGAAAGATTCTTTTCCCGGGAAAAGGTATTTTGAAGCAAAAGAGGAGTGGTCTTTCAGACGACCATTTCCAAAATAATGCTTTAAAAGGCAATTCAGAATACAAGTTTTTCTATAATTTCGTCTGCTTTTTCTGGATATTCCACCGACTTACAACTAACTCTCTCTTTAATACAGCTTGTTTTATTAGTAAATCTCTTTAAAAAGATGCAAAAATACAAAATAATTGTGTACCGGTAGTTCTTTTTAAAAACTCGATCGATGTAGACCTTGTTATTAGCAAGCGGAAATCAATTTCGTTTTTTAAAGGCCTGTATCCTAAACATTACCGGCCTGAGGTCTGCTTTAACAGCATACTACATTTTCGATACTGATAGGCTATTGCATTTAAAGGAACATGGGGCTAAAAGTCACAAGGGTAAGTTGTCACAAGCTTATATTCAGCACAACCAGTGGAGGGAGCTGTTCGCCGACGTCATAACATCCTGGTACTCCACTTTCGACAAAGCTACGTGGTTAGCCATATTGTTTTCTGCAGCAGAACTAAGAGAAAAAGCTAGTCTGAATTTCACCTTACTGCAAAGACGAATTAAGCAAGGTAGGTATTTTGATATTGCAGTACTATGTATAAACATTAAAGTAATATTTTTGTTGATTTTAATAGTGGATAAAAATTCCTAACAGATGAAAAAAGATAACTTAACTTTCAGTTTAGAAATTTTAAAGAAGGCAGGAATATGGAATTTTGTACCCGAAGTAGCCTTGGGGTATGTTGTCACAGTGTGAGACAACTTACCCGAGGGCCGCCGACAGTATAAATGCAACAGCATACGACCGACAGTCAAACAGCATACGGCCGACAGACAAGTATACCACCGACAGACAGTATACGACCGACATACATGCAACAGTACACGACCGACAGTATACATGCAACGGATCGTCTGTTTCAAGAAGCTCAGCATGGTGATGTCCCTTTCTTTGCTGCTTCCTCCTACAGTTACACTTAGCTAGAATTGCTAGAGGAAACACCTGTACCTTCTGCAACATCAATTTCACCTCCTAACTCTGTAGTTTACGCAGAAAGCATACGCCCATTTGGGCGCCTTGAGGCAAGAAAGAAGGATAGCAAGAAGCGAAAAAAGAGAAAACCTGAAAATACTGATACACTTGTTAAAGAAAGGATTGAAAAGGATACAAACAGCAAGAGAAAAGGGAAAAAACACCTCCTAAAAACGGATTGATTTCCAAAAGAAAAGAAAAAATTCAGAAGCAGAATCATCAAGTGAAGAAGAACATGGTCTGCATGAAAATGCCTTGAGTGATAATAGCAGCGATGAATCGTTCGATGATGAAGGTGGTGTACAAACAGCACTCAGTCTTGGTAGCATTGAGGTTGATGATCACATTCTTGTGGCATTTGAAAGAGATCGAACCGCACAATATTTCGTTGGGAGAGTGTTGGAACTTACAGAAGAGATAAGATCTATGTTCGTGCGAAAAAAAAGCTGTGATAAATTTGGAAATGCGCTGTTCTATTATCCTGAAAACCGTGATACTTGCCTTCATTCACAAGAGGACGTTGCCTTCACGTTACCGGTTTCAATTAGTGGATAAACGAAGCGATCAGCATAACTGTTTAATTTTCTATGCTCCCAGCTCTCTTCCTACAATGTGCAGTGGCTTGATCCACAAGAGATAGCCGATATGACATTCCAGACCTTCCGACATGACATTTCAAAAATGGCATGAGGTATAGGCGGCTAAATTAGTAACTTTTGTGACTTCTATCCCCATCCTCCCCTACTCGAGTCAACTCGACAAGTATTTATAATTTTTCAAAATAATCGTTGCTAATTATGACCGTCTGTTGCAGCTGCTCTTCCCGTCTTACTTTGAAGCTTTGCTTTCTGTTAGTTCCGTTATGAGATTTAATCCTCACTCCTAACGCGCATATGCATTTTTGCTCCAACTAACTTTAATGGCGTGGTATCTCACATAGCAAAACGTGTCTTCGCATTTACGCAACCCCATCTTAAAAAATGTCTACGTACGGTGTATGCCCCTCTTAAAACTTGTTTCCTGATAAAGGGGTGATGAAAGTCTTCAACTTCCAAAGGGAAGCGGTCGAACAAAGATGTTTAAGAATCATTGCTCTACACCCAGGGTCTCCAATCTGGTGATGAGTTTTCATATTGTCCTCGTCCGTGGTCGCACAAAGTATTGTCCATTTTTATGATCACATAAATTTAATTTACAGCTTTGAGTGCTTTTTGATAATCACAGACACTAAAATTAAGCGCCATGAAAGAGTTAAAACGATTTACCCTACGTAATGATCCGGAGATCAACAAATTTCAAAAAGCAGCGAAGCATGCCATTAATTGATGTTACTGTCCCTCGACTCCTCGAGCATTTCTACATTATCAAATCTGGTACTTGTAAAAAAATAATTGGATACCCCGCTCTACACACTTCGATGTTAAAAACCTGTTGTTATTTTAATGACCTCCCTAAAAGGTTGACGTCATTACGATTTATGACCAGGGCCGGATTAAGGCGGGGGCTGATGGGGCTGCAGCCCCAGGCCCACCGACCAAAATAGGCCTCTTGATTACAACTTATTATGAACAACTAAGTGATTTTTTCATCAATCAACTATTTTATTTTAAAGTTGAATACGAATTACCAATCTTTATAGGCCTAATCTATTCAGTTTAGGTCAGGGCTAAGTGAGTGATTCAAGATTGTATCAACGCCAAAAGTTTCAACGATTTTACTCTTGAATTTAAATCACAAGATCTGCGGCAAGTAAACGAAATCCAAGAAGACTGATTACGAGTTTGTGAGATTTGGACATACTTTACGTTGCGAGATTCGGACCAGTATTGCGTTACCAGCCCAACGGCTGAGGCATTTATCGGAGCAGGAAACAGGGTCCAGAAGCTAGCTTTGAAATTATTCCAGCCCCTCCTAACAAATCAAATGTCTCTATGTTTTGGGTCAAAATTGCAGGAAGCAAAAAAATGCCAAACAATGTATATAAAAACATTCCGACGCAATATGATTGTTCTGCAGCATATTGTGCAACGAATTTAACGGTTTTCGAAACAGAATTCAAACTGAATAAATAAAATGATGATCGATATGAATGTTCATTGCTGTGTAAATTTTGAAACAAATCACAATCAAATACTATCAATAGCCCAGCGTCGGTTACAGTGTGTGATGTAGGCTAACGTTCTATCCTGTAACTAGAAGGAAATCAATCTAAATCAGGGGTGCAGAACCGGTAAAGCACAGCGGGCCACATTGATTGCATAATAATTTCAGCGGGCCACATTTACTTTTAATTGTTAAATTTCGCTTTAAAAAGGCACAATATTTCGTTGCAAATTTAACAACATTCATGCTGAGTTGTTTTTTTTTTCGTAAAATCAGAGACTTTTGCGCGTTTTTTATGCTACAAATATATAGCATGTAGTTGAATGTGACGCAGTTTTTAAGAAATCTTAATGTTTTATATTCCACCATTTTGTTGTACACTTAACAATTAAAGTTCTGACGCGGGCCACATTCAAAACTTAAGCGGGCCGCAGGTTCCCCTCCCCTGATCTAAATCTTCATTAACTCAAGATTACGCGGAAGGGTGATACATGTAGCGGGGGTCCATCTACGTGACATAGAGCCTGCAGGGCAACGCAGCTCCGAAGAAATGTCGTCGTTTTAGCGAGTCATTAATTTATGATTATTTCGTTGCATAATTCATAGACAGCAGCGTAAATTAAAGATGGTTTCACCATAGACTTATGGTTTCACACAAAATGCCGTACGAATTTTCGTAAAAGGACGTTAGGATACGAAATAGAGCAGGGATGGCGAACCTTTTTAATTGGTGGATCAAATTTAAGATCGTAGATCGAAACAAGAAAAAACGTGGGTTGTGGATGTAATCATATTAACGAAGGGCTTGAACCCAAGTTCTTCCGAAATCTGTGCAAAGAACAAAAAAAAAAGGATCTTCACCTCAAAAATACCCAGCTTCCCGTCTTCAATGCCGCAGTATGGAAAGATAAGCTTTTCTTCACTACGTTAATGTTCGTTACCGTTTTCTTCGCAATATTTTTGAAACTACAAGTGGGTCACTAGGTGATCCGCGGGTCAGTGGTTTACCATCCCTGAAATAGAGGCTGTGAAGGAGGTTGACGCAAACTTTGCATGGCTTGGGGAAAACTAATCGTAGAATCACTAACAAAACAACAAATAGAAAGCGTATTTGCGGAAATTGGGGCTCTGCGGTATGACATCTTCTAAAGCTTTGTACGTGCAAAATAGGTTCAGAAAATTTGTTTTTTGAATGTGTTTAATACTGGTATGTAGGTTACATATTTCAGCAGGTCTAGGACTGACGGGGACAAAACAGGCCCCTGACTACCAAATAGCCCCAGGCCTCAGAAACCCTTAATCCGGTCCTGTTTATGACGAACTCTTACCATTAAAAACTCCAGCGTTGGTTATTTCTAGTTCTGGGGTTCCTATTCATTTAAAATTTCACAATCTTTTTGTCGCATTCTGCGCTGAAAGTGGTCTCCAATAAAAAACGTTTTCGCGTTATGCGTCGCGGCCCATTCCTATGGGCGAGGGAAATGATTGCATTATTCTTCTGAGTTTTGTTGCACTTTTATCACTAACTATAGCATATTTTGTACCGTGTTTTGATGGTTGGAGCATGGTTTGTAATTCGTGAATTGTGCTGTAGCCTACCAAGTTGGCCTACTACCGGTAACACTACCACATTGAGTAACTAGATATTTAGATAACTAATAGCCATAGATGGGCAAGTTAATGCAAAACGTTAGCTTCGTTAACCACTACTTCGTTAGCACAATTATGTACTTCTGTTAAGTTAATTCGTTAAATTCAGCTCCAATTAACGGAAGTTATTTAAATTCGTTAAATTGTTAATTTTGAGTTGAAACGGCATTTCTTTTTACAAACAAGCTTAAAGTTTTTTAATATCAATGTTTGCGTAAGCATTTAAGCAATATTTCTGCTCACAAGCAATATGTTGTGTTGTTTTTTATCTCGCTTTTTGACCTCGTTGGTCGTATTTTGCTAGTCAATCGATGTCAAACTTAACCAACAATAAGAGAAATAAGCGTTTACAAAAATTTAACGGAAGTTATCACGCATTATCGGAAGTTTAAGAAAGAAATTTAACGAATTAACTAGTTAATGAAAAAGTAAGCTTTGTTATTAACGAATTAACGATCAACGAAATTGTGCCCACCTCTGCTAATAGCTATAGGCCTAATTATTATGAAACCGTGCAGTTTTAATTAAAATTCAACAAAATATAGAGCAGTACTTTCTTTTTGGAACTTTTTATTAAAAAAGTACCGACAAAAGTACCGCGGTACTTTTAATTTCAAGTACCGGTACTTTAAAAAAGTACCGGGCCCACCTCTGGTTCTACGCTATAATCTTTAACAACGCATGCAGAGATGGGCGCGGTACTTTTTTAAAGTACCGGCGGTACCGGTACTCGGTACTTGAAATTAAAAGTACCGCGGTGCTTTTGTCGATACTTTTTAAAAAAAGTTCCAAAAAGAAAGTACAGCCCTATATTTTGTTGAATTTTAATTAAAACTGCACGGTTTTATAATAATTAGGCTTATAGCTATTAGTTATCTAAATATCTAATTACTCAATGTGGTAGTGTTATCGGTAGTAGGCCTACTTGGTACAGCACAATTCACGAATTTCAAACCATGCTCCAACCATCGAAACACAGTACAACATAAGCTATAGTTAGCGGTTAGTGCTACAAAACTCAGAAGAATAATGCAACCATAATGCAAACATTTTGGAGGGCCCATCCGAGTCGGGCAGTAACGCGGTACCGGTACTACTGTAACGCGGTACTTTTTTGGTACCGTTATGGGTACCGTCGATACTTTTTAAAAAATGTACCGTTTTTGGTACCGTCGTTACTTTTTAGACCGTTTTACTCGATATTTCGGTAACTTTTTTTGAGTAAGCTAAAGAAAGCAAAAGCGAAAAACTCTCCGGTTTTTTCCGCGAGAACATCTTCGAAAAGTATCGCGAAACCACGTTGTTGTAGATCAGTGGTCGGCAACCACCGGGCTGCGACCCCGTGCGAAGTTTGTGACCGGTTTGTATGCGTTTTCAGCATAACTGCTTTAAATTTGAAATATTTTATAACGTTGGACGCAATTTCAGTCGCCAACGAAATTTTGCGGTTTTCACATAAAAAACACTCAGTTTAGCGAACAATTTATCGAAAAAGGGCTTGCAGTGAGTGCAGTCACTATGGGCAATACAAAAATGTTTTCGCACCTTATGTCTAAAAGCTTGGCTAAGCTTGCTTGGCTAAAATAAATGAAAGGAGGCTGCAACCATTATTAGTTTAAGAAATTATAGACTAAAAGTTAGGTTTTAGCACCAAAGGGGAGCAAAGCACCGTAGCCTCTCCCTGCGTGCGCCTATGACGTCAATTCGCCTGTAACGGCAATTTTTTTAAATTGTCTAGAGGTGCCGTTATAGACGAATTCTACTACCAATATTGTTAACAATTGATTTCTGAATAGAAAAATTCAGTAACGATGCGAATCAGTGTTTCAAAAAGTGCTGGATAACTGAGTTCAGTTAGAGCAAATATACAAATTCACTCACCACAGTTTAATAGCATCTATCTAAAACCTGACAGTCTGTTTCACCCAAAAGGGATCATCAGGGGTATCTTATTCAAATAAAATCTATTCTATTTGAATAAGATGGAGTGAAATCGACTGTCGGATTTTATAGATGTTTCTAAACTGTGGTGAATTTGTAGAAATAAATTTAGATTTAGGCTATTAGCAACATACCTATTTAATGATCAGTCAAAAACTTTTACAAATGTGTTGCAAATAACAAAATTTTATAAATATAAAAAAATTCCTCAACGGCAGAGCTGGACAAGCTGCGGGCCGCATGCAGATCCTTTTTTTGTTTCTTACCGATTTTTAGTGGAAAAATAGTAGATCTGCGGACGTGTAATGCTTTGTGGGGGCAATTTGAACCCACACTTTCTCAAAAGGGGGGATTGTGTAAAAATGGTTCAATACCACTGGTCTAGACTACATGGAAAAAATTTATTTCTGTGTCATTGAATCAAAGTAAAATTACAGACCTGCAAATTTTGAGAAAAATGTAGATTTTGATTCATCTAAAAGTTCTGAGCATGCTGCTACTGATACACCAACCTCTACTGAAAGTGGCATTGAAAATGAAAACATTCTCTTTGAACACAATCATGAAATTCACTCAGCAAGAACCTTTGCAACATCTTTTCGTATATAGGCAATAAGCTATTTCACGTTCTTAGTATTGTTCGAATGTAGCAACGTAACCAGATAAGCAGGGGTGCGACGAAAGCCTCTGCTATTCCACGGCGAGTTTTTGATGATGATATGTAGGGACTTAGGCTACTAGTAAACAGTAAGTCCCAACAGATACTCTTTATATCTAGCCTCACAACTAATGAAGGAGACCAACAGATTATTATCATGTTGCCATATATGGGAATGCTTGTTTTAGTAGCCTAAGCGTGCCGCTGTTACCTTGTTGATAAAACCGACGTCTTCGCTTGCAGTATCAAGATTCGCGCGAGACACTGAGACTACAAGTCAGATCTTACACTAGCACCAGATGCGACAAAAAGCTTGATAAGGCTTTAATTTCGTTGCTTTGCAAAACAAAAACAAAAATTACTTCTTAAGAAAAAAATTTTCGCTTGAAAAGTACCGAAAATCGGTACCGAGTAACGATATCGTCGTTTCTTTTTTAAAAATGTACCGTTATCGGTACCGACGGTACTTTTTTGGCAAAGTATCGGTACCAATATCGTCGTTACTTTGAAAGTACCGAATGCCCAGCTCTGCATTTCAAGCATTATTTTGGAAATGGTCGTCTCAAAAACCACTTCTCTTCTGCTTCAAAATACCTTTTCCTGGGAAAAGAATCTTTCTATTGCCGCGCTTGACGGGTTGGCAGCATTGAATTCTAAAATCAAATCTTTCAAACGATTGCTGTGGAAGGTGTACAGGCGCGATTGTGCGGACTTCATCTTTTTTATTGTTATTATTTTTTTTTATTGCAGAAAATTTTGCAAAAGTACCGAGTACCGCCTAAAAAATGAGAAACAAAATACGGGCACTGCGGTACCGGTACTTTTTTTTTCAAAGTACCGACGGTACCGGAATTTAAAAAGTACCGCGGAACTGCCCACCTATGCTCGTAGCGCAGTAGAACAGAGAATGGAGAATAGCCTATATCGGTAGAGTAGACGGTGGGGCCTAAACCTAGGTGAGATTTAACAAGGCAAGAAAATAGAAAAATAACTTTTGATTTCAAAAATTAAGGCAGTGTCTATTTTGTCCTTAGCTGCCAGATTCTGATTGGCTTTTGTCTGGTTTTGATTGAATTAGCCAATCAGGATCTACTGCCCTGTGCCAACAAATAATGGCCCTTACCAGTCCTATTTAAAAAGGGTCTAATATTCTTGGTCAAAATAGTAGACGTCTTGGTAATGTTTTTTTTCCATTGTAAGGTAGCAAAGCCTAAGTGAAAGAATTTGATTTTTGATCAGTCAGGTTGCCAGAACTTTCGTCACTTGGAACTTTCGTTACGGAACTTTCGTCACACTATACATCGACAAGTTATGCGATGTATCCGGGTAGTTTACTTTCGCATTCCGGTCATATTTTTGGGTCGATTCCGATCATCATGTGGAACCTTTGTCACACTATAATTGCATACATCTACGTTCGTTTAGGGCAGGGGTGACGAACCTATTTGCGGTCGCGGGCCACTTTGTTACTTACCAATAAGCAAGCGGGCCGCATAACTTTTTAGTCATAAACAGTGGCGTAGCGAGAAATTTTCAAAGGGGGAAGCCACAATTTCCATATTTCTTTAAAGCGTTTTTTTTTTCGGCAGAACAAATTTAAAAATGATTGAGAAACAAGAAAAGCTCTTGGAGGGTCCGGTGGCATGCTCTCTCGGAAAATTTTTGAAAATTTACATGCTGTAATGGCTATTTGTAGTGCTTTTTGAGTAATTCTCAGGCAAATTTTGTTTAAATTTTTTGACCCTGATTCTGAGTGCTTTGCCAAATATGATGCATTTGGCGCGCACATTTTCGATTATGCGTGCTTAAGGTGTAAGGCTTATCGCTCTCGAAGAGGTTCGAAGTTATGGAAAAATTGTATACATCAAAAACTATTTTGAAAATGGCTGGTGGGAGGATGCATACCTCTCATTCTAACCCTTGGATTAGCCACTGGCCATAAGCTACAGAAACCATCAAAAGAGTCTGGCATGTTTCACTCACTTGGCACCATTAGTTTTGTTCTTTTTTTACTAAAAGGCAGAGTCAAAAAGGGGGAAGGATGGCACAATGGCCCCTCTCTGAATACGCTCCTGGTCATAAACATATCGGATATCGGTCCAATCTTTTTGAAATACTCTTTTTTCATCCACAATATTTCGTTTTTTCGCTGAAGACATCGCTGAAGACAAGCGGCTAATTAAATATAGATTAAAAAAAGAATAACTAATACCTTAAGAAAGCAGTAAAATTTGCATATGATAAATGGTACTGCCACCTCACCAATTCTTTTCCGCAAACTCACATAATTCGTACTACTGTAAGGCAAGCTAAGCTCTCACTCGAATAGTTACCCGTAAACTGGTGCACTATGCTGATTGCTGAAGCTGCAACGGACTCGAGTTATGTTATTATTATTTCATAACAATGGATGAACTGCTGAATCCTGAAACAGATGACTTGTTTTGAGCCTTTATATAATTACTGTGTGATACGCGCTTGATTAAATCAGGGGCTCAGCTTTTGATATCGCATCGCAAAGATTAGACGGGAAAAAAATGTTTAAAAGTGCTGGTCTCGCCAAAATGTTCGCGGGCCGCAGGAAATTCTTTCGCGGGCCGCATGTTCGTCACCTCTGGTTTAGGGTTAGGTTCGGTTAGATTCGGTTGGGGTTAGATTCGGTTAGGGTTAGGTTCGGTTAGGGTTAGGTTCGGTTAGGTTCGGTTAGGGTTAGGTTTGGTTAGGGTTAGGTTCGGTCAGGGTTCGGTTTGGTCAGGGTTCGGTTTGGTTAGGGTTAGATTCGGTTAGGGTTAGGTGCGGCTAAGGTTTGGTTCGGGTTATCTTAGGTCAGGGTTACGTGGCAACGTCGGATTTGATCATAAGGTATACCATAGATAAAACAAGAAACACCCGGGAGTCCCGTTGGCTTCGTCGAACTGTGGTGTGACGAAAGTTCCATGTGACGAGAGTTCCACGAGACGAAAGTTCTGTGACGAAGGTTCCACGTGACGAAAGTTCTGGCAACCAATCAGTCACAGCAAATTTGGTTGACAAGCATTGCAGCTCTGAACTGTACGGGTAACTCTCGCATTATCGCATACCCCAATGCTTAAAAGTTCTTACTATATCATCATTTTAAACTTTATATGCCTGTTTTTAGTTTACTAAATACCAGTAGGCTACATTGAAAAGTTTTACTGTCCTGTGTCAGTTTTGAATTTGTTGTAGTGGTAAATTGTTTAACACCTTTATCACTTTATTCAGTTATTTGCTTTAGTGAAAAAATAGACTAGTTCTACAATTCAGTTCCCTTTAAAGCAGAAGGTACCCTGTACTGGTGCCAATTATAGACTAGCTAAAATGTTCTTGCTGGAATGTGAATGAAACTTGAAATTCTTAAAAGTAGACTAGTGTCTATTTTGCCGTTAACAGCAAAGTAGCTTTTCGGTCTATTTTGTCGTAAGTGACGTCAAGGGTTTGTAAGCACCATTTTGTGCTACATTGCCACAACTTAGCGATAGCTCAGTGAATAGAGTGCAGTGCATAATTGGAAGCGCTGCACTAGTCTAGACTAGTTTTGGGTTCAATTCTCGTGGCTTCGGTCCGTTTTGCTTCGGTTCAGATCACTTCAGCTCAGTTTGGATTCATGTGACCTGGAGTTAACAATTGGGTTCGTGAAGACAGTAGAATAGAATAACTGAATAAGATGTAGGCAGAGGCTAAGGTTACATGACCGTAACATTTGTATCTTCGGTTTATTTTATTATTTCTTCACGCTTCCCCAGTTGCACTAGAGCGTGACAAAGTAATAAAATACACCAAAGGGGCAAATGTTACGGTCACGTAACTTTAGCCACTTTGTAAGATGTACCGTAATATTCGTGTGACATGTGGTTACGTACCGGTAGCTGCGGCAAAATAGACCTAAAAGCTATTATGCCGTTAACGGCAAAATAGACACTGACTGTCTTAAATTTATGCATTGTTCATGTTAAAGGACACCCTGATCTGATAACCATTTGTTTAATGTGTTTATGGAAGTGTCTATTTTGCCGGCAGTAGATCCTGATTGGCTAATTTACACGTAACCAGTTATGCGTATATATGCAAGCCAGTCAGCAGTTATGCGTAGAGATGCAAGCCAATCAGGATCTAGCCGTTAAGGGCAAAATAGACACTACCTTATTCTATTTTGCTCAAACCTGTCAAAGGTTCTGTTTTTGCTATTAGTGTTATATATGCTCTCAGACCTGCTAACCGGTACAGAGTAACTGTAGTGATAACTTTCCAGGAATCTACGTATATAACTGTATAAGCTTATAAGTTTACAATTGGTAATTGGAAAGCTTGTGCCGATATGATTAAAACTTGCTCTTGGGGCACATGTGATAGTAATTCAGAATATGATGAAAACGGAAGTGATCCCCGACCTTCTATGTTTGGGGTGAAATTTTATGGTTTTCCAAAGCCATTTTTACGGTCTCCAAAATGCAAAGCCTGGGTAAAAGCTTGTGGAAGAAAAGACTTTTCAGTAAAACAAGTCACCATCAATTCCTTTATCTGTTCCAAACATTTTCGCGGTGGCAAACCATCAAAGCTTCATCCAATGCCTGAACCTGCTACTGCTGAGACCACAGCAAGTGGGGACTTATCCGAAAAGGGTTCAACATCAGATTTGGTGAGAATGCAGAATGAAGTAGTTGTAGTATCAGCATTCAGAGCAGCATTTATTTTTGAAAAAAGTATTTTTGAAAAGCTTTCCGATGAGAGGCTGCGAACGACCTTTGGTCCAATTACACAAAGTAAATTGGCGCCGTCGCCGAGTCTGTAGCCTCTCATTTCCTCAAGAATGTTAATCAACGTAAAATTACAACAGTAGAACAACAACAAAAAAAATAAATAAAGGTAGTAGTCATATGAGAAACAAAAGTTATGTTACATGAAAGTAGTAGGCCTACTCTATACACTATTATATTTATATTACACCAACGGTGCAAGAAAGAAAAATTATATAAACACTAGAACCAAAAAACAGTTACATTTTATTGTTGATCTATAAAATGTACCCTTACCATTAGTAAATGAGCATTAAATGGCTACCCGATGCTCCTTAAAAAACGTAGCGTCTTATAGTCCGGTGCGCCTTATGTATGGAAGAAAAACAAATCAAAGCAGTTTGCCGATAGTGCGCCTTATGGTTTGTAAAATACGGTACCCCAATTAAGCACCCCATACGACAAGTGTGGGAATCCTATACTGTAGTAAACAGATTTCAGTACTTCACAAGGAACATAATGTTTAAGTTTGCTTAGTATACCAGCAACAGCTGACAGTTTACTAGCTACATATTCTAATACGATTTTTTCAGGTTAATATATTGTCGATAAACACTCCTAAATATTTAGCTACAGGCTTTACTTCCAGTTGATTGGTACCAATTTTAAGGATAAGGGATTCTGATTTAATGTGGGATGGCACCCTATTTGTAAAAATAAATACTGCGTCTTATCAATGTTTGGGAAAAGTTTGTTATTTAATGTCCATTCTATCACCCTTTTCATTTCTTAGCTCTGATTTCAATTGAAGCTGGAAGATAGTTTTGTTACAACATATAACTGCCACATCATCGGCGTATGAAACGCAATCAGATCATATGCAATGGGGAAAGTCATTTATAAAGATTAAGAAAAACGGGGGAACGAGTACACTATCCTATGATACCCCAGTATCTATATCTAATATTGACGATTTATTTCCCCCATTTAAGAACGTATATTGCTTTATTCGTCAAGTAGGATTTAAATAGCTCAAGAGATGAATCCCTTATTCCATAATGTTTGAGTTTACTTAAAAGAATTTGACGATTAACCGAATCAAAAGCCTTAGCAAAATCAAAAAAGAGACTGTTCACTGAGTAGTTATTGCCCCTTTGTTGTAAAATTTTCTCGTGTACAAAAGTAATGGCATCATTTGTGGATCTGTGTTTACGGAAACCAAACTGAAAGTTAGATAGTGCGTTAGTGTTTTCCAGAAATCAGTTAGCATTGCCTAATTAATTTCTGTTGCATTTATTACCCTTTTGCTTGCATGACATTCTTACGATATTATGATAAGCTTGCCTATAACGCTGCATCTGCATGCAGTATATAGTGGTGTTCATAAGAAATTTGTCAAAACAGTGTTAGTTGATGTGCCTTTCGTTTTGTTAGTTCACGAGTTGTGAATCAACTTTTATATTTAGGAGAAGAAAAAAAACTCTATTGAACTTCAAAGTAAGTGATTTGTGTTGGTTAAGGTTCTCAGTATACTATTACAGTGTATACCATTTCTGGTTTGATGTATCACTCTGCTTATTTTTCTATTAAGCATCATAATACAACATTGTGTAATTTTGTGTGGAGCTGTGAATTTTAATTTTTCTGATGTCTTCTGTAGCTGAAGTGGCATCACAATTTTCTGGTCAACAAGGAACTTGTGGTGTCAAGCAATGCACTTCTTGGCTTCATATTTTTATCTACTGTATTCAATTCTACTGCGTTCACTTCTATGATTTTTGTTGTTTTTCGGTTACGGTACGTGGTTTTGATCTAAATTTCTGTCACGAAAGAGCACTATACAAATATGGTACTATTATCATATCTTCTGTTTCTGTTGCATGCTACCCAGCTTTATTCCTTTTGATTTCGTTTTATGGTTTTAAAGTATTTATCTGTCATTTTATAGCGTTGCGATAATGCCAAAACAAAGACATATACTGAGAAAATCATGTCTTCATAGTAAAAATCGTGTGTTTCATTCAGGGGCGGATTAACAGTACTTGGGGCCCTGGGCTAATTTAATAATGGGTCCTCTTTCCCGAGTTCAGCGAAAGCTTATACGATATATAATGAAAAGAACAATAAACCGAAAGAATAGCCTCAAAAAAACAAAACAATACCAATATTGATCAGTAGCGCAGAAAGACCAGTATGGACTTCTAGTGCTTTTTTCGGCACGCTCAACTACTATCTTTGAGTCCTACTGAGTAAGATCAAATATATTATTCTTTGTTAAAAACAGTTAGCGCATTTCCATTACATTGATTTACCCAATCGGTTTAAAGGGTTTATATTTTCCTTTGTTTAATTTTACAATCGTTTTTACGCGTACGGTGCTTATATAATGAACGAACCAAAAAAATTGAATGATTTTAAAATCGTTCTTCGTCACGTCGCCAGCGTGACCGAACGGTCTGGAGCGCCATTTTTATGGCGACCATAATAAATCGAAAGATCGCGGTTCAACTCCTACCCTCAACATGTTGTTGTGTTCTTGACTAAGGTACTTCACGATATTTGTTGCTGCTTGGTGGCTTGAACAAGCAGCAAATTCAACAAAAGACAAGAAGAGGAATCTCAGAAAAGTCAACTCCCAAGCTAGTGAGGATATCTAATCTGACATATAGCGATACAACTCGCTTTCTCGTGAATGAAGGATAAAAATGGAAAATCAAATCAAAAAAAGTTTAAATTTGTAATAATAAACAAAGATTCGGTAAATCGATTCAATGGAAATGCAGAAGCCTAGATGGCTTTGTCTTTTACTCAAAACCGGAGGTGGACACAATTTCGTTGATCGTTAATTCGTTAATAACGAAGCTAACTTTTTCATCAACTAGTTAATTCGTTAAATTTCTTTTTGAAATTAACGGACTAAATTAACTTACAGTGCTGTTCATAATTCAGGAGTCACCCTACAAAATTTCTTCTGTTTGAAGTTCCAAGTCAAATCTGTCCTATTTATCTTGATTATGAGTACACATGTTATACATTTTTGGAGAGGGACTGTTGCAGTTTGTTTTTTGACATAATTTTTTTCTTCAAAAAAATTTTCTGAATGCCGAAATGCATCCCATAATGTGATGTCATTCCCAAAGTTCGTTTATTTAGGTTGGTGGCACTGGTGGTAAAAATTAATATAGCGCTGTGAAAACCACAAATCCTAGTTGGAAATTGTGCATCGTGATATCCTGAGGTCACATCATCATGGCATCGCGATACGCTTCCTATGACGTCATAATTGGAGTTCGTTTTTATGTTTTTTGTGATGTTTAACGCTAAATCTACTCAGTCATTGAAACTTCAAACAGATTGGCAAAGAAAAGAGAGGAGCCATTAATTTTTCTTGACAATGAAGAAAAATTGGAAAGATTTTTTGCAAAAAAGACTAGAACACATCTCGTGATGGACTGCAAGGAGTATTAAAGCGGTGAATAACAACAGGATATTCGAAATGTCAGTCCCAGATCTGGAAGAATGCGGAAGTCAAGTAGGTGGCCAACGATTTCCGCCAAATTATATTTCGAAAATTAGGGGCCCTGAAAGGGGCTCTAGATTTGATGAAGTTAAATTAGTCATTTGTCAACCTGCAGTCATGCAACTCTATAGCATAAATGACCGCAAATGCTCGATGGCCAGTGAGCTGCAGTCGGAATTCTTCTTCAGATTTTCTCACATAATTATTTCCAGCTGGATATTTATAGTAAAAGTTGGCTCATCACTGAACAAAATCTTCCCTCACTTCTCAAGCCGCTATTTAACATGAGACCGTACTCACTCCAATTGATGGTTTTGCTTTTTTGTCCACTGCTGTTTTTTATAATTCTGCATTTACGAAAACCGTCTTCCAGCAATCTTTTCTCACTGTTGTAGTAGACAATTCAACACTACTGACATCTTTTAATTCCCTGGCCAACTCTTCTGAAGTTAGATTTTTGTTTCCTACTGAAATCCTGACTAGACTTCTATTTCTCTTACTTCCGCGTTCTTCCTCATCGAGACTGACATTTCGAATATCCTGTTGTTATTTGCCGCTTTAATACTCCTTGCAGTCCGTCACGAGATGTGTTCTAATCTTTTTTGCAAAAAATCTTTCCAATTTTTCTTCATTGTCAAGAAAAATTAATGGCTCCTCTCTTTTCTTCGCTAATCTGTTTGAAGTTTCAATGACTGAGTAGATTTAGCGTTAAACATCACAAAAAACATAAAAACGAACTCCAATTATGACGTCATAAGAAGCGTATCGCGATGCCATGATGATGTGACCTCAGGATATCACGATGCACAATTTCCAACTAGGATTTGTGGTTTTCACAGCGCTATATTAATTTTTACCACCAGTGCCACCAACCTACATAAACGGACTTTGGGAATGACGTCACATTATGGGATGCATTTCGGCATTCAGAAAATTTTTTTGAAGAAAAAAATTATGTCAAAAAACAAACTGCAACAGTCCCTCTCCAAAAATGTGTAACACGTGTACTCATAATCAAGATAAATAGGACAGATTTGACTTGGAACTCCAAAAACAAGAAACTTTGTAGGGTGGCTCCTGAATTATGAACAGCACTGTACGTTAGTGCTTGACAACTTCCGTTAAATTTTTGTAAACGCTTATTTCTCTCATTGTTGGTTAAGTTTGACATCGACCAATCAACAAAATACAACCAATGACGTCAAAAAGCGAGATAAAAACAACAAAACATATTGCTTGTGAGCAGAAAAATTGCTTAAATGCTTACGCAAACATTGATATTAAAAAATTATAAGCTTTTTTTTAAAGAAATGCCGTTTTACGTCAAAATTCACGGTTTAACGAATTTAATTAACTTCCGTTAATTGGAGCTGAATTTAACGAATTAACGTTAACGGAGGTACATAACTGTATTAACGAAGTAGTGGTTAACGAAGCTAACGTTTTGCATTAACTTGCCCATCTATGCTCAAAACAATCAAGAAATAAAGCAACTAATCAACTAATAACAGTCATTAATCATATTATTAATGTATAGGCAGAGCTGAGCACTAGCGTCGCTACCCGTTATGCTAGTAATTCGCTAGCGTCCGTGCCGCTGTTTTTTCCTATCACTAGCGTGAAGCTAGCGCCGCCGCTGTTTTTATCCTGTTTTGAAATATATAGCTATGTCTTATTTTATAAAGCCAAACTATACTATGCTACGGCTCTCTGCAATAGATTTTATTCTTTCACATCGAAGCTGGAACTACCACTTATCTTAAAGCAGAGGTGGGCAAGCTTTTCACACGAAGGGCTAGATTTGGAAAAACTGTTGAAGCCGCGGGCCGCACGCTGATTGGAAAACAAGGTGAAGACTTTTTTGAGATCACGGTCCACGTACGAATGTGATCTCCAAAATGAAAGGTTTTCACCTCGTTTTTTATTCCAATTTTGCACCGTTAAGGCTTATTTTGTTGAAAATCACTGCCACTCATGATTTCTTAAGGAAAAAAAAGGTCTTCCGTTCAATTCACGGTGAGAGTTTAAGTTTGTGTAAGTGCCGGCTGGCCAAATAAAAGGACCGGCTGGCCGGAATTGGCCCGCGGGCCGTTATTTGCCCATGTTTGTTCTAGAGTGTAAAGTTATGAAGCCTAGATGTTGCAGCTAGCTTACTGTTGTACGATGGTGCAATAGTTTTTAACGCTTGATTCTTCAGTGACATAAACATTTTCTGCTAGTATGACCTCAACTGTAGTCTGTTACTCTTACTGGCAAGTGGCAATTAAGTGTCATCGTTTGTTCATTAGGCTACTACCTGAATTAACATTTATCTTATTCTTTATCGTGACGTTTGAATCGGCAAAGAGCGGATAACTTTTCTTAGAAAAAAATTACTGTCCGCGACCTACAAAGCAATAACGTTAGCTGATAACAACTGCGATTCTTACTTTGAGAAGATTTTTGCTTGTAAATATTAATATTGAGTTAACTAACAACACATCACATTTACCCCCAAGGCCCCTACCTTTCAGCGCCAAAATTTTAAAAACTTTGGTAGTTTCTGCAAGTGAAGACCTTTTTTTAAATTCGAAAATATTTTTTGTCAAAAAAAACTTTTAGAAAGATGTAAATTTGTGGGGCCCCTAAATGTTGTGGGGCCTTGGGCTTCAGCCTGCTCCGCCCCCCTAATCCGCCACTGGTTTCATTGGTCGCACACATTTGCATAATGAGCATCTTGCAATTCTGCGGTTTTGCTTTTAGAAAAACGGAAGAGGCCACTGCGACCAAAAGATGCAAACAATGCACCAAAGTCCAAGCGAAAAAAGGACAATGTAAGTTGCAAAACCCATATCTGCGACTGCAGAAAATGTGCTAATTTTTTTAGCTTTGAGTTTGACTTCCGTGGCTAATAACTTCAAAAACTTTCATAGACTTCAGAGTTATCACTTCTTTCGAATTACTCTGCCTCTCTGCGAATGAAGGCTTTTATCGAGGATATAGCTAAAGTGAAGAAAAGTAAGATTTTGCATTTTTATATTGGTCAAATGCTGAAAAATGTAGAATTGCTTGATGTAAGTTTGAAGAAGAGAGGCCTTGTATTTTTTCACCAGTTGTTTGAAAAGACTCCCAAATGACATCCAACGGCAAGGATTCATTTGGGAAGCTATACAGTCGGGAGTATATAACTCTCAATTTTATCATTGCTAGGCTTGAGGTGCAGCAGTTGGTATTCTGCACAGTTCCGTTGTTCTCTAAATTTTCATGCAAAATTTCCTCTTCTCGCAGAAAAGAAAAAAATCATCAATTAGCCTCGAAATGCGTTGTGACGTTACGCCTATTTCATTAATTTTACAATTACGCTATTTGCGTTAAACTGTGTTTTCTTCATGTTAATCAAAGTAAACATAAAAGTTGGTTGCAACGCTGATAAAATAACGAGCAAATCTCAAGGGTCATTCGCGAATTACTTTTAGTTGAGTTTGGGTTGGCGCCTCGAAGAGTAGCCTATGCTTTTCAACAAGCTTATGAGGAGTCTGGTTCCATGACGATTTGCTTGAGAAATGCTTTAGCAAGGTACACAGTTATGTTTAATACCAAAGAGTGCTGTGTAAATGTAATAGCGTGTGAGGCTGTAAATAACAATTTCAAATATTTTTGTGTCAGAGTTACGTCAATCCAGAATTCAGTAAAAAATAAGTTTCAAGCATACTAGTACTTCGAGAAAATTTTTGTTTTGACTAACATAGTTGATTGCGCAGTAAAATTTGTTCGTTGTAAAGTATTTCATTTTGATTAAGGTTGGCCGATTTCAATTAACTTTCTCTGTTTTTCTTGCATCGACTTGTTTTGGGTTAATAGTAAAGATTTTTTCAATCAAAAAATGATAGACGTTTCCTAAGACTCTTTGTGACACCTCATTGGATAGTGCCGAGAATATCTTTTGGTGATAGTGTACTTGCTTTTTGTGCATTTTCAAAAATACTTAGCTCATCTAATAACTTCTGATTAACTGTTTAGGGCTCCGCATCTGACTCAAAAGTACAAATTTATGCAAGCTGATGATGACCAAATGTGTCTGATGACTGGTAAGTTGATGTTAATATATTATAAATTAGCTAAATTTCATGTTCTAATTTTGAAGAACATTGTTTGAGATTGACGTAAATTTCAAAATTTGAGTCTGGTTTGAAACTTGTCCTGATGGGTCTTTGGGGTTTGTCATATCCCTGATATTGGATTAGTTTTCAAATCCTTTCGTAAAAATTATATTTATTGAAGGATTTGTATCAAACGCCGATGACCTCTATGAATTACGAACTCAGATACTTTTATTGGACAAATATGTGACGGACAATCATTTTACTGCAAGAGCTTCTGCCATAGAAGAATTGCTATTTTCGAAAACAGAAGTGCCACAAATAAAAAAACGCAACGGGTAAGCTTAAATCTTGCTCGTCTTGTTTTTTAATCAAAATCAAATTGACGTTACCCTAGCGGTATTAGGCCGAAGTGTGTGGCGGTGCTTTATCTCTCAGCGCCTCGGCAACACACTTTCATAGAACGTCGCAGCGGTGGCGAGCCACCGATAGGGATGTTTTTAACCACTTTTACAAGTGGTCGGTTCAGCACTTTTTTATTTTTTTTTTACAAAACGCTTAGTTAGGTCATAGACCCTAGAAACTTTTTCTAAATCTCAACGCTCAAACAAGCTTTGTCTACCAGATAGAAAGTAAAACTTGGAGGCGGTGACTACTGAGTAGTCCGCACCCTTTAAGTGTGACTAAAACAGCTTGCATTCCGTGGAAGGTTCCGTAGCGCAGTATTTCTCAACCGCCGGTCCGTATACCGACAGACCGCCGAAATAAATTCCAATATTATATCTCAATTTGAAGTTAGGTTTTTATTAGAATCTTTTCTTGGCTACGCGCGCACAATGCTATTTTTCGTCAGCCCACAGACAAGTGCATGCAGTATGCTCTTCCAAATCGTTTAGTTTAACCTTCCTTGTAAAAAAAACGTTGGAGGTGGGACGAAGCTTGCGCATAACCACTCATTTACTACAGATTTTTGTTGTATTATGACATCTGTGCTCATGTTTATCTAAAATTCGGCAGTACCGCTATGTACTGTGATTACGGAAACTTAACGACGAAACGGAAACAAACAAACAGCCAGGTATTTTTCTTTTCTTTCAAAAACACCATTAACAAAACCAAGTTGGTGGTTTTTGACCTTTTTGGTTGGTTTTTAAGGTCTACCGGTCCACAATATTTATATTGAAATTTTGCCAATCCGCAACTTAAAAAGGTTGAGAAGCACTGGCGTAAAGTATCTCTAACACTTTAAAAATCTACCAATCAGCTCGCACCCTAAAATTTTTTTATGCAAGTACTTCTGGTTAGGAACTACTGATCTTGGGTACTTTACAATTTAAAAATTTGTTTTTGTTATTTAGACTTTCGACGTTAAGAACCAACACGTTGTTTTCTGAAGATCCACAAGACTATGTAGAAGAAGAAACGTAGGAGCCTGCTTGTTGAGTTGTAGCAAAGTTGATTAATTTTACATTTTATATCTATCCTGTATAATTATTCACCTGATTCTTTTGTCTTCGTACGCCTTTTTTTGTCTTTTTGCTCAACTTTCTGTTACCTATATCTACCTGACGAGCTCATAATGAAAGCGAAACCGGTCGTGGATTGCTATTTCTATCTGCGGCAACATTATTTATAATATTGTCTTTGTGTCTTTGAATTGATTGTGACCTAGCGGAACTGCGCGCATGTAGCAAATCCTACGTGACGGGTTCGATTCACGGCTGGAGCCGATCACATTTAACATATTTACCGGGTGGCTGCCGGCTGGTGACTCGAAGAGCGCAAGCTCACTTCGCAATCTCCCTCAATTACTGTTGAATTATCAGTTCAATATAATTTTAAAATAATCTCAGTTATTTAGTTTTTATTTCATTTATTTTTTTTTTATGATCCAATCAACTCCATTTGTCTGATCATCCTTTCCACTGTATTGTATGCTCAAACGCCAGATTGAGTAATTTTGTTGTGTGGTTTTCGATATGTTCCTCCATGATTTTTTCCGAAACAGGATGGCTCAGGTCTTATCTTGTTTGATTTTGCTACAGATGTTTTTAGGGAAATTTACTGCGTCAATTGCCGAAAAGGATTTAATGATCTTGATTCTCTGCAGCTGCATCTGCACAGAATGCATGACATACAATTTAGTCATAATAAGGCCCAAAATAAAGGTAAATATTGTTTGTTTTTGTTTGGAATAATGATTGGTTTTTTTAAGCATTGCCTGCTAAAGCAGTTATAAACTGTTTTTTTTGCAAAATAGCGTATAATTTTTTGATGATAAAATTTAATGGAATGTTAAATCGTTTAATTTTCAAAAAATTTATTGAATTTTTTTCTTAAATAGAATTCAAAATCTCAACAGTTTTTTATGAAGCTGCTTTAACGAGGTGTTGAAACCAAAGCAGTTTCTGCCAATTGCATATTTTATGAGAAATTGCGAGTAAGTGTAATGGGCGGGTGGTATACCACATGAGTACATTGTCGCCTCGTCGGTGTTGCGTTTGATAACCAAGAATTTTCTCGTTTTTTTTTAGATAAATTATGTTGAAAACGTAGATTGATTCTTGTCCAGTCCAAGCAAAAGATATCTTTTCCTTTTTACAATGGGTTTGTCATTTATTTATTTATTTATTTTTCAGATCAAAATGGACATCCAATTGATTATGCTTTTCTGCTGTTACAATCTTTTCAGTCGGTAAGTGCTTATTACTCCCAATTTAATATCACATTTTTATACTCTCTTATTTTTTTGTAGAAACATACAGACACCCCAAAATGCTTCATTTGCGGTTTGCTGTTAAAAAATTATCAAATAATGAACAGGCATTGTTGGTCTCACGCTGCTGACTTTAATTTTTCTTGCTCGTGGTGTCGATATGTGTTTGAAAATTCTGATGCAATGCAATCTCACATATTGAAGAAAAGCTGCATGTCGTTGAGTCTCATTCTGCAAAAAGTTAGTGAAAGTTTATTCCATTGTTGTCTACTTATACAGTAAGTGTCGCCACCGCGGAGATGGGTCCCGCCTATTGGTACACACTTCTGCGTAATGCAGCGAGAATAGTGAAGATTTTATTGTAGGACTGTGTGTGTGGCGAATTAGTGAAAAAGTATTCGTGGCAATTAAAAGTATAAATCCAAAAGAGATTATTGCATCGCACATTGGTAATTGTGCGTGTGGTGGACTGGTTTTGCACTTTATTTTCACCGTGTAAAAGCCACCACACATAAGATAATTCGCTTTGTAGATGTTTGTGTTTTCCGTGCAAAATATTTCTTGCATATTTTCGTTATTAATAATAAAATCCACTTAGATTAGGTCATCGGTAACGCAATAAGATGCTGCTCGGTAGGTAAGCGATCTATGGACCTAGCGATCACGAAAGCTGTTGAATCACGCACCCATCTCTTTACGCCACGTTTCCATGAACACACAGCCCTTGATATTGTTAGTATTACCCCGTAGTGATGTGTAGCTAAGTGAAAAAATTGCAACACATGAGAGATCTAGTCCAGGTTGCACATGGAGTTGGCCGAGTGGTTGGTGCATTGGGCTCCGAAGCTGGCTTCGCGGGTTCGATGCTCAACTAGGTCATTTCTATGATGCATGTACTTCACTACCACAAAAATCCTAAGCTGCAATTAAGTGGCTTGAAATAAAAAAAAAAAAAAAAAAAGAGAGATCTAGTCCAGGTTGATGCTTATTTTGGGAATCGCTCCTTGGAACTGGACCGAAATAGCAAGCTTATAGTATAAGAACTTGAAGTTGATTGCCACTTATGCTTTTGCAGTATGGAACAAGTTTGGCAGCAGCTGATAATAAAGTGATCAAAATACGCGCGAACAAAGATTTCACTGGCGTTTTTCCGAAGCTGTTTAAGCCCTATGTATTGGCTAAACGAGAAGAGAAAGACAGACGGCCGATTTTTAAATGTGTGTTTTGTCCATTCATATCCAAATCTGTTGTGGGAATAATAATTCATGCAAGAGAACATGTAAAAGATTATCCGTACAGGTGATTGTTTTTTCGCTGTTTTGAGTTTGCAAAATATGTTTGTTTATTGCAGTTTAATACCTTTTTGGTATGGTACCCTCAATTTTAGTCCGTTTTTGTTTTCTATATTCGTGTTTGAATTTACTCTACGTAAACCGCCGCTGCATGAACAATTTGATTTTCGGAACTCCAGTGCAACCGACCAGTCAGCTCATTTGTTAAGCACATCGCTATCGCTGCAGGTGGTCTGAAGTTCGATTCCCGGGCTGGTCAAATCGGACTCAGGATGGGCAACGGCTCGCCACTCCGGCGACGTTCTTGGAAGCTGTGTTGCCCTGGCGTTAAGCTGCGGAGATGGGGCCCGCCACTCGTTACACGCTTCGGCGTAATACCGCGAGTGTAGTGAAGGTTTGATTTTTTTTGAGAAGTAGTTAGGTATTACGATTTTTTGAATGCACCACATAGAAAAGAAGTAAAAGCAACAATCCTTTCTCTTGCTTGTGAAAGTTTCATCAGATGCTTTTTTAGGTGCATGAAGTGCAACTTTGCCTCAGCATCTAAAGATAGAGCTAGGGAACATGAAATAATGACCAAACACTATCAATATGTGTATATCCAGCGTTCAGACCCGTTAACTTCTGAAGAAGTGAAGGTATGGATGTTGTGTTGTATTAACGTTATCGCTTGTTAGACATACATGTAGTGGAATTATTTTGATTTTCATAAAACTAAGCAGAACACCGGTAAGTTTCTGGAAATATAGCCACTTTTGAGCTATGTGGGCTCCTTTTCGTAAGAAGTATCAATACCATTTTACCAATACGATGGTCTTTGGTTACCCATTGGTCGTCGCTAACAAGATAGTTTTTGTTCTATGCAATTTTTTAAATTTTAGAGTGCTATTTTTTTCTTGTATCTGAGATGATATTTTGGGATAGATTTTGGAGGAGATGCAACGGAATGCTAACAATAAAATTCCGAATTTCGGAGCAGTGAGCACCGAAACCTTTAATTCGGGCAATATTGACATGATTCGAGTAAGTAATTCCAGCGTCTTGAAATTTATCTTTTGTCATAGCTGGCAACAATTTTTCTGTTCATGAATCAGATGAGAGAAGAAACTAAGAGGGATAAAAAAGTACATGTTAGGCTTGCTGGTAGTGAGACGCAGTCGCCCAAGCAATAGTTTTTGTATCTGATTTTTGTATCAAATGTATTATGCTTACATTTACCGTGGTTTGTTAAATAAGAATCGCGGCTGCTATTTTTTATGTTGAAACATTTCGTCCGGCTTCTATCCAAGGGTGGCTTCAATTTTTTTATATGAACGTTTTCTTCAAATGGGTATCCAGTGAGCATTCAAGTTTAGCTACCATAAGTGAATTCGGAAACACTAGTAATTGGGTCATCACGTACTACCCAACAGCTGCTGTTCTGTCGCGTCTGTGTGAAGCACTCACAAAATTGTGCAGAGGAAGTGTTAATTGCTAGATAGCAACAAAAATCTGGGCTCTCTTTTGTCTTAAAATCTTTTACACACTAGGTAGAACGCTATCCAACCGCTACTGCGATGTGATTACTGCATTTTTGCACGTGCAAGCTCTCAATTATAATCTTTATATAACCCAGGACCAAACATTGTAAAATTTTATTTTGAAAACGTTGTACCTACCGGTATAGGCAAGCTGCAGTGTTTTGGAGAAATTTTGGAACCCTTTGTAAAAAGTCATTTGTGGACATGAGCAAGAGACGTACTTGTTCTATTGAATTCAAGATCAAAGTGTTTTAAGTTTGCTGAAAGACATTCAAATCGAGGGACGGGGAGAAAATTTAAAATCGACGGGTCAATGGAGGAGATGGTTGCAAAGAAAAGGGTAATAATTGAAGCTTAGAAGACTTGAAGCAGCTGGGAGGAAGCCATGCTTCTCCGCTGCGGAAGAGGAGTTAATGAAAAAAATTGCCAAACAACGAGCTGAATATCGTCACGTCTCCACAAAACTAATCCAGGTTTGGGACACAGAAATGGCCGAAGACATTAGCTTAACTGGATTTATGGCTTCTCGTGGCTGGTTATTTAACTTTACAAAAAGATATTACCTGTCAATCAGACGGCGAACGACTACAGGACAATCCTTGCCACATGATTTTGAGGATAAGATTCGTAACTTATGTCGCTTTTAACCGGCAAATAGATCTCAACAGTCTTCAACCAGCCGTGGTTGCTAACATGGATGAAACGCCATTATGAGCACTGGCACACATGCCCAGTGCCACCACACTGACCACAGTCGATAGCAGAGATGTCCAAACAGTTCCAATTGAGACCACAGGGCATGAAAAATGACTCGCTGTTTGTCTCGCTGTAAAAGCGGATGGGACAAAACGAAATCATGTATGGTAATTCCTGCCCTTAATGTCAAAAAAGACCTTGCATTTATCCCTGGGGTTGTGATGGCAGCAACGCGAAATGGTTGGATGGAAGAAAATCTTTGTTCAGATGGGGCTAAAAAGGTGTGGCAAACTTTTGCCCTGCGAAACGCGTGCTTGTGTGGGACTCTTGGAAATGTCACGTTTCTAATGAAAGGAACAATGGAAGCGATTAAGCACTAGGCTGCGAACTCGCTAGCATTTTTAATCTAGCTTAAGTTCGAGTTTACGAAAAGTTTGCCAGCCAAGTTCAAGTTTTTTGTGTTTGATTTTCCGAGTTCGAGTTTAGTAATTTTTAGCGAGTTTTAAGTGATTTTGTGTCAAGTTTAGGATAAATTTAAAACTCAACCAATTTTTTTCGAAAACGAGTTCGAGTTCAGGGATGTTTTTCGAGTTCGAGTTCAGGGATGTTTTTCGAGTTCGAGTTCTATGAAACACTCTAACCTCCGTCATTCCTGGGGCTGCACAAAGTACTTGCAGCCACTTGATGTGTGCAAAAAGCCGTTTAAACCATTCGTGCGTTTTATGGCGACTGCTTTAGGAAAGAATTTCAGTACTCTAACGATAGAAAAATACAGCACTTCGTCAGTAATCATTTACTGCAAATTCAATGGGTCGTTTCAAGGCATGGGAGAAAGTTTCTAAAGAGGCAATAAACACTTTGGAGGTTTGCGGATGTACAACCAATTATGTCGCAAAAATTTTCTGTCTTGGAAATGAAAGTCTCACTGATAGTAATTACTTTACTTAGATAAAAGGGCCATTGATACCGTAGTTAACATAAAAGATACAATGTTTGAGTTGTTTTTGTTGCGTGTCGGTAGATTTGTTTTCTTGCATCAGTAAAGAAACGGTTTAGTCCGTTGCTACATTTATTCAAGGGCGACTTCTATTGTTTTTTATCGATTCGTGCGGTTTCTTTCCGAGGGCGGATTCAGTTCTAGAAAAAGCGGTACTCACGTCGTGGTAACATCAATGCTAGGATGTTTTATTTTTACACCATTTTCGATTTGAAACACGTTTGGGGTCGCATGTGCTAGAGTTTTTGACACTAATCAAAAACATTAACTTTATTTTCGATTGTGACGTCATTTCGAGGTTCCAGCACACGTTTGAAGTTACGTCATAAGGAATTTCCCGTTTTTTGCGTATCTCTAAAACGGCACACGATAGAAAGTTGGGAGTGGTGTCAAAATGCGCGGAAGCCTCGATTTTCTATACCTTCATCGAAGGCCCAAAGTGCCTATCTGCTTCAGGAAAAAAGTTATTTGAAAAAAATTGAATTTTCGGCCATTTTCAGAAGATGTGCGTATTTCGTTAATTTAGCTCCCTGCAATATGCCTACTCCTTTTCATATTTGTACTCGAAATCTTTTACATTGCATAATGCGGGGCTGGGGAGCCATTGCAGCAATTGCCTGGCTCCAGCTCCAGCTCTGGAGCTAATTATCTAAAGCGCGGCTCCGGCTTCAGCTTCGGCTCCACAAAACAAGGTCGGCAAAGATTTGTTTCCTGAATAATCGGAATGTGGTAAATTATATGAACACAAAATACGCAAACTTGAACCCTGGCAAGTGGTAACGTATAGAGCGTTATGAACCAAACTAAGTTTGAGATTTCGGCAAATCAGCCATATCAAAGTAAAAGCACATATGTATTTAAATACAATCAGAAAAAAGAAATTTTCCTGACATCTATGAAAGTCATCTGCATCATGATAAATACAAAATATGGGTGTAGAATAGATTGATGCATTAAACTTGCTATCTTTAAACATGAACATGTTGTCATTGTTACTTAAGATATAGTATTCAGTTGACTTGCAAAGAAAACAGTGACAATTTTGTCAAATTTAACGTGTGTAGCAGCTTATTAATAAACTATTGGTAAACCAAAAATCAGTATGAGCTCACTGCTGTATGACTACAACAATAAAGCGACATCGTCACTCAGTTATAGATACCAATGCAAACTTTTGTGTCGTTGCACTAGGCCAGGGGTGGGGAATCGGCAAAGCATAGCGGGCATTGATTGCATGATACTTTCAGCGGGCCTCATTCACTCTCAATTTGAAAGTTTTGCCTTAAAAATATGCAATATTACGTCACAAAGTTATTAAGCATTTATGCTGAGTTGTTTTTTACCGCAAAAATCAGAGACTTATGCGCGTTTTTTATGCCACGAAAACAGCATGTAGTTGAATGTGAAACAGTTTTTAAGAAATCTGAACGTTTTCTATTCTACCAGTTTGTCGTACACGTAATAAAGTTCTGACGCGGGCCACATTCAAAACTTAAGCGGGCCGCAGGTTTCCCACCCTTGCACTAAAGCCATAAGATGAAAAAAAAAAGGTCATAGAATCAAAAAATTGAGTGTATCTTTTTCTGGAGGGGGGCCAAAAATTGAAGGCTCGTTCTGGTCTAAGTGTTTTATCATTCAGAGCTCGAACTAATTGTTTTTTTCATGGCTCCAACTCCGGCTCCACAACAAAGGCAAATTAAGGCTGCAGCTCTGGTTCCATTAAAAATGCTCGGCTCCGAGCTCCAGCTCCCCAGCCCTGGTATAATGTCACCACACAAATGTTGAAAAACGTCGTTTATATATATTTCACGGTCAGCATTGCACAATGCACTGTAAAGCACGTAACCGCAGCTCAATAAGACTCGTCTGCTTCATATTGATGCAGAGTTTTTGTTCACCAGTCCTTTTCAGCTTGCCGATTCTTTGTTTGTTCGCTCTGTTGTTATGCTTAACCGTTTTGCGAAACTGTGTTGATAATGTTTTGTAAAGGGATGCAAGGCGCATGTTTGCTTTGCGTCGCGAGAAAATGCTGTATTTAAGTAGCTCGCTTCACTAGGCTTGGTTTGATGTTAACTAATGGCGACGAAGAATTCGTTTGTACTGCCGTTCGGGTGTGTGGTTGCACTTTAGCGAGTTCGCTCAACGCAACGTTTTTGGGGATAGCCAATGTGATGCAAGCTTTAGGTAATACTTGAATACAAGATTTGCCAATTAGGATTCAGTTTCATTCCAAGCCGAAAGATCTCGTTGAATAAGAATGATTGCGGAACAACAGAGCGAGCAAACAAAGGATCGGCAAGCTGAAAAGGACGGGTGTACAAAAAATTCTGCATCAGTCTGAAGCAGGCGAGTTCTACTTAGCTACGGTTACGTGCTCTACTGTCCAATGCTGACCGTGGAATGTACCCAAATGATGTTTTTCAACATTTGTGTTCGAAATCAAATATGAAAAGGATTAGGCATAATGCAGGGAGCTAAATTAACGAAATACGCACATCTTCTGAAAATGGCCGAAAATTCAATTTTTTTCGAATAACTTTTTTCTGAAGCAGTAGGCACTTTGGGTCTTCGATGAAGGTATCGAAAATCGAGGCTTCCACGCATTTTGACACCACTCCCAACTTTCTATCGTGTGCCGTTTTAGAGATACGCAAAAAACGGGAAAATCCATTATGACGTAACTTCAAACGCGCGCTGGAACCTTGAAATGACGTCACAATCAAAAATAAAGTTGATATTTTTGATCAGTGTCAAAAACTCTAGCTTTGCAGTTCAGATGGCCGAGTGGTACGGAGCGTCTGTCTCTTGAGTTGTAGACTCGGGTTTGATTCCGAGTGGGGTCAAACCAATGACTTTAACATTGGTATTCACAGCTTCCCTGTTTGACGCTCAGCATTAAAGGGACAGTGCGAAGAACAACCGGGCAAGTTTACTTGTTGTGCCGTTGGGAAAGGCACTTAGCGGGATTCCCCCATCTTGGTGTGGTAGACAGATGGCTGGCAACTCCTAAGCGAGCTCGTATAGCGCATTGATCGCTTTCTCGTGATAGGAGGATAAATATGCAACTGAATAAAAAAACAAACGTGTTTCAAATCGAAAATGGTGAAAAAATAATTCATCATAATCAATACTCGCAAAATCGCTTCAATCCTCACTTCTATGTAAAGTTGTCAAGACATTGTAGTTTCTTGGGTATTCTTTACAAGTGGCAATTTTTGCATATTTCGCAACAAATTTGCAATCACGACCTGGTTAATTCACGCATCGTTGCAACTGGACTCTCATAAAATATTTTGAAGGAGTTTGCTTGCCTAGCAATTTTTTATGTCTTACAGGAAAGAAATGTTGGAAAGAGCAACGGTGGCTCGCCCATGTGGTTGTTTTGCAAGTTTTGTGACTCAGCGTTTTTGGTAGAAAAAAATTATCGTGATCATTTAAAAACTTGCAAGGTAACCAGCATCCACTATTCCTCTGTATGATTGATTTGATTTTCTTTTTTCTTCATTTTTATCCTTTCACGTAAAAGCGATGGAGGCGTTATGCACCTGATGTATCCACACTGACTTATGAGTTGCTTTTGTTTCCAAGTTTTCCGCTTAAGTTGTGCTTCTGACTTCTTTAATTTGCTGCGTGTTAGATTCCACCTAGCAGAGATAATTATCGTTAAGCGTCTTATCCTAGGACGCAACAACGAGGCTTGGGTGGGAGTTGAACCACTAACCTTGCAGCCATGGCCGCCGCAAAAACGACGTCGAACCATTATGCCACGCTGCCGACTTTTTTAACTTAGAATTCGAGGCATTAGCTGAAAACACTTGCTTGTGTCGGTATCATTTGCTTGAAGTTGTTGACATAAACTAATCAAGTGTTGGGCATTTAAAGGCTGTTAGAGAGAATTTTGTTTTGCCAGTACGCCGCATCGCTACGCACGTGCATTGTTTTTGTTTACCTTGAATACCCTTTCCATTGTGTGCTAAGATAATTATTTTTTAGTTTTTTAAGTTGAATGAATTTCCAAAGATTTGAACACTGTGCTTATGGTGCCTGCTTTGACTATTCCAGTGTCCTTGGAACGCCTCTTTACCTTGATTTTTGCATTGTTCCTTTTTGATGCTGTCGTAATTGAAGCATGTGAACATTTGTAGCCTTTAGGTTGTGATTATCGGTACGTGTTTTTTTTTTAATCTGGAAAATAATTACATGCTGTTTAGAGCAAGTCAAGAACGGATTTTGTGGAACCTGGAGAAATTGTTCTTCCCGATAAACCAATAATGCCAATTGTCACTACTTCTGATGTGTTAGAAGACGAGGAGTTGGGCTTGAGGCTGGAACTACACCCAAAAGAAGTTTCATCCACGTCTGCGCCTCTGGTCATGGATCGGTCCTCTTTAGCTATTGGAGCAGACTTAGAACTGAGCGAGTCCGCAGCTGTTGATGACTCGGAAACTTTCCTTACTAGTGAAGCAAAGACTGATTCTCTTGATTCCGGAGTTGGTTCATTGGAAACCAGTAACAATCGTATTAATTCTTGTCCAGAAAAAATTTGTAAGATCGAGCAAAACGACGAAACTTCTTCTTTTTTCCCCTTCTGATCAAAAAAGAAGCGTGTCGGTATTCAATTTTTGTGCTATTTTCGCTTACTGATTGTGTTTTAACTACACATTTTTCAAATGCTGTTCTTTTGATTGTTTATTGCTCGATTGAAAGATTAAACTGAGGAAGCTGCGTGTTATTAAGATCTTTTTCCTCTTCCTCCTGTTGTGCACTTGTCTTGTGTCCTGCAGTTCAAATTTTGGATATCGACTTGACCAGACTTGACGGAAACAATACGGAATCGTCACCCGAAATCAGGGCTAGAGATGGCATGGGTCGCTAACGGCCCAGTTCTATCTTTTGTTTCTTACTGGGCCGATAAATATTTTCTTAAAACTTGGGTTGAATGTGGTTAAAGGTTCGTAAATAGAATGGGCTTTGGGCAGGCTAAGCTTTATTTTTGAGTTGAGTTGCCGGGTCATTTACGGTTACTGGTCTAGAGATTTCGGGCCATGGGCGGTCCGGGTTACAAACAGTCTGCCCGTGCCATCTCTAATTACGGCGCGTTTACGCAAAACGGTTTTCGGAAAGAAATACCGCACTTACTTTCGTTGGAGCGAACGCTTTATTTTATAGTTAGCAAACTATTATTTTTTTTTCATTTTAAAAAATATTATGTTAGGCCGGAAAAGACGCTATGTCTTGTGAACCCTGACAAAACTTCACTACGAGCAGATTTTATCAGTGATTCCCAATCATAGGTGGTTTATCTTAAATTCGCTGAACAATTAGTCACAGAGTAAAGAATAATTTTTTAATCCTGAGTCTCTTGAGTTAGTAGAACATAAATGATCGAAAATAGCTTCGGTACTTTTGTTCGGTATTGGGGTATCAACATCGCTAAATGCAGGAAAACTTGTTTTATGTAAGCATCAGGCCAGATCGGTCAAGCGTAGATCGCGTCGATGCTACGTAACCGAAAATCAAAAAAGTATCGACTTGTGGTCTTTGTCTATAAGTAGCCTATTGGATAATATGAAAGGACCGTTAACGTGAATTAACTGATGCTGCTTTACTGTGGTAAACTTCCCGTTCAATTTCTTGCCTAGTTATGACTATCTACCGGGAAATTCCCATTTCCAATCCAGAACAAAGAGAACCAACTTCCTGATAAAACGTTACTGAAAGCCATCTTTGTTGCGGTGCTTCCCCTGAATTGCAGATTGGTTGCCACCATGTTGCCACGCCAGTTTAGTATTGCGATAGTCAGACTACGACGAGAATGGTGCTAGGTTGGTTTGGAAATTTTAACAATTTTTGATTCAGCGATTTGTCAATTGTTCTAGTTCGATAGTAGAAGGCGATTTTAATTAAAAATAATGTAATATTGTCTGTGGTCATCAGCAAACAGTACGATAGTCTAGATGTTTAGACTAAGCAGCTAAGTGAATAGGTATGGAAAAAATCGAACTGCTCGAAATTACTCTGCTGGTAGTTAAGATTTAAACTGCAGTGTAGGCTACTGGTACTGTGATTGGCAAAATTTGGCTTATCGTATGGTTGAGGTTATCAAGCTAGTCTAACTTAAATCAGTTAATGAGGTTTTGTTTGTCAGAAGCCCCTAGCCTGCTAGCAGCCTAGCCTCGAGTATTAACATTTCACTGAATTTTTTTAACCATGCTGATGTAGCCTAACCTGAATGGCTAAAGCTACTTCCATGCTGCAGGGGCTGAAACTACTGTTAACAAACCTTTGCGAAAGGTAGGATACCCCACCACAGACAGACAGATTACCGATATGCAAAACTGAAAACTAGGCCAATCAATATTAGTACCGGTACTGATACAAGTCGGTGGTATATATAAAAAGTATTTTGAAACTGTATATACTGAAGTAAAAGTATTGTTACTGACGGCAAAACTATTTGAAGTAAAGCAGAAAGTATTGACTGAAAAAAGCACTTACGTGAAAGTAAAAATGTACCGTAGTCATCTAAAAACTGCTCAAGTAATAGTATGGATTAGCGTTCTCAATCGTTAAAGTGTCAATTGCACACTTGCCAATGATGACTTGCTGAAGATGGCAAAATGGTAAACCAAAAGAAATTATTATCGCCCACATGGTTGAGTGGATAGACAGACAGAGGTAGAGCATCTGCCTCTGGAACAGTAGACTCAGGGTTTGATTCGAAGTAGGGTTAAACCAATGAATAAATAGTTGGTATTTGTAGCTTTCCTGCATGACATTTAGCATCAAAGGTGCCAGCATGAAGAACAAGCCGGCAAGTTCATGCGTTGTGCCGTTCGGAACCACGCTTAGCAAGATTTCCCCACCTCAAAGTTGCTGACAAGTGGCTCAAAACTCTTAAGCGAGCTTGTTGTAGAGCCTCTATCGCAAAGAAAAAAACGTATGAATAAATAGGCATTAACTCAGAAGCGGAAATCTGCTTATTTCTGTTAGTACTTCAATTTTAGCTGTGCAATTTGCTCTTATCCATAATTAAGGTTAAAAGAGAAATATGATAGTTTTACTGCTAGGTCTTTATGAAATAAATGATTGAATATATTGTTGTGAACGTATTAAGCATTTTCTGTAACTTGCGGTCATGCGGATACGGTCATGCAGTAATTACAGACAATAGTTCATTTCTGTTATCTTTGCATTTCTGTTATTGTATCTATTCTATGCGTTTTATGGTGCCGGTACTATTTTAAGGCGCGTTTACACACAGATCGCAATTTTTGAGTCGCAGCACAGCGAAACTCAAATTGCCAGATTGACTGCTTGCCTCTGATGGCAACTTCTTGGTAAAACGGCTTCGTTACGCTTGATTGAGCGTTAATAGCCAGGCTCATACATTTCAATCTGCATTCTCGTGTAGTTGAAATCGCAAATCGCTTCTAGAGCGATTTCTGCATAGTGCAGACCGAATCGCACGCGCGTTTACACACAACTTTGCACAAAGTTGCGCGTAGTAGAAATCGCCGATTGCAATCTGAACATAATAAAACAAACAAACTTGCCAATCACAACTAAGCACATGTGAATGCACCTTTATGCGTTATATGGTACTGTTGTGCACACTTCACACTTGTGCTGTGCTTTGCATTTCTGTTATTGTATCTATTTTATGAGTTTGATGGTGAAGTACTACTACTTATAATGTTGTATAATACGGCATCAATATGCTTTTGCTTGCCTAAGTCACCATTTCTGTCCATTTTTGTGTGTAGCTTGATTACCTGCTTTTTTTTTTTTACTGTGCCACTTTGACTGATATGCTGGAGACTTTCCAGCATTGATTTTAAGGGGTTGATAAATACCATTTATTATTACTATTATTAGTGACATTGCATGCGACACAACTTCACAACGCAAGATTTTAGGTGCAACGAGGGATTTCAAGTGAGACTAGTAATTCAAGGACTACTTTGTACTTTTTTAAAATAAAAACTACCCAGGTAGAGTTACTTTATGCTAAAAGTACTTAAGTAAACGTATAAGTAGCCAAAAAAAAACTCAAAAAAGTACTCGTTACCGAAAAAAACTACTCAAGTAAAAGTATTTCTTTACTTTACACCACTGTAAGTCAGGGGTGGGCAACTTCTTCAGTCAGCAAACCACATGCGGGAAAACGAAGACCTTGCCGTGCCGCATTATTAGATGGATATAGGTGAAGAGCAAAAAAAGAAAAAGGTTTTCACGTCTTCATATGACCTGTTTTCCACCGAAAATATAGGTGAAGAGCAAAAAAAGGTCTTCACGTCCTTAGATGACCTATTTATTTTTCTGTAACTGCCGGCGGGCCGCATAAAATGGTCTTATGGATTGCGTGTTGCCTACCCCTGGTCTAAGTGAACATTGAAAGTGAGGGTATAATGAGTAAAGTGAACAATGTATTGTCGGTGTATATAGTCTACAATTGACCATCTGCAGCTCTTCTTGTTTCCTGTTCTGCTGAAGGTGAAGATTATGGGTTAACCCTAACCCTTAGTTGCTCAACTTCACCCGACCTGTGACGTCAGAAGAATGTCAAATGAGAAAAGTTGCAAATGGTCGAGTGTTTACTAGCCTGCACTGTGGTATCATATAACTGTACTAGACTAAAATAGGCAGAGGTGGGCATTCCGCAATTTAAAGCGCAAAGCGCTAGTTGCGCAACTTCCGCACGTGCGGAAGTTGCGAAGCGCGTTAAAAAATTATTTTTAGCCATTGCGCAAGTTGCGCTGCGCTTCAAGGAAAATAAATCCTTCTTGCGCTTTATTGCGTTGCGAACTGAAAGAAAATATAATAGTGTGCGCATTATTGCGCTGCGAACTGAAAAGAATCTGGTTGCTTGCGCTTTGTTGCGTTGCGCACTGTCGGAAGTTGAAATACTGCATTGCGCTTCGTCGGATTAATTAAAGCGCAATGTGCTGGAGTAAGCAATTTTTTGTAACTGTTTTTAATAGAATAGCAGTTTGTTTCTTGATGCGTACAATAGGCCTATAGGTCAATTTATTGTAGCAGAAATTTTCAACTTATCGGAAATGTGGTACACTAAAGTCTTTTGCTTTTTAAAATAATTGCAAGTGCTTAAAGAGATCATTGAGTGTTGAATAAATCGTATTTACTTGTTGTTGTGGAGAACTTCGCCGCATATGCAAATTACGATTTACCGCGATGAGGTGCTTTTAACGGCACGCGATAATGCAACGTGGCGCAGTGGTTTGGAGCGTCGTTTTTACGACGACCGTGATCGCAAGGTTGATGGTTCAACTTCCAACCTAGTCTCGTTGTTGCGTCCTTGGATAAGATGCTTCACGTTGATTATCTCTGCTTGGTGAAATCTGGCAAGTGGCAAATTCAATAAGTCAGAAGCAAAATTCAACCGAAAAACTCGGAAACCAAGGCAACTCCTAAGCGAGTCTGGATTCGTCCTAAGCAGCGCCTCCTTCGTTTTCTCGTGATAAGAGGATGAAGATGAAGAAAGCAATTATCAGCAACGCATCTTTTTTCGCTTCTTATTTAATTTTCCTATTCATTGACCACGCAAAATCCTGTTACAGTCACTTGCATTAAAATCGTTGTCGCGTTGTAGACAACTGCGTGCTGTTAAAAACACCTATAAAAATAACTCCAGAAAAAATTGCATTGCTTATACATCTACTCGTTGCGCTTTATTAAATTTTTCATTGCGAAAGTTGCGTTGCGCTTTTTCTTTTGTATAAACCTCATTGCCGAAGTTGCGTTGCGCTTTAATGCAAAAAAATTATTGATTGCGGAAGTTGCGTTGCGCTTTAATGCGAAAAAATAATTGATTGCGAAAGTTGCGTTGCGCTTCAGTCAATTTAAAAATTAGGTTGCGCTAGTTGCGTTGCGTTTCATGACTTAACAAAACTTTTGCGCTTTGTTGCGCTGCGCTTCAACCAATTTTAAAAAAATGCCCACCTCTGAAAATAGGCCTACCGTATTTTGTGACAATAGTCTACTGATTTATTCTATAGGCTTTATGCTTTTTGCATCTTTTAGCTTTTTTTCTTTAGTAAAACCAGAGCCAGAGTGCAGAGAAAAAAAAAAAAAGAAAAGCAACGGCTCGATAATACTGGTATCTTTAAGTTGGTAATTATTAGCAATGTCTGATGGTGATGAAATTAGTTGTATTCGAATTCAATTTGGGCCATGGCTTGTGGCGCAAGTCTCAAGTGGGCAGTATCCAGGTTTGGAATGGATAGATGAAGACAAGAAAACCATGTTTAAAATACCTTGGACTAAAATAAATTATCCAATGTGGGAAGAACATCACAAAATATTTGAGGTGAGCTTTGGTATCCTATAAACAAAGATGAACTGTTATGCAGAGCTGCCTTAATGATTATTTAGCTTGTTTTAGTTGTTTAGCATCAAAGAGGGCTTAAATGGTTCAAAAGTTAGGTTTTACTTTGGTTTAGAGTTTTGGTTTTGATTTTGTTTAGGGTTCATAGTTTTGGTTAATGTTCAGTTCATTCATTTTTCAAGTTGCTCAATAAACAGTAAATGGCCATATCATTTGTCAATTAAAAAGATATATTGGGAAACAATTGCAATGATGTTATGATGGCTTGCTTTGTCATACCGCTAGTGCTATTATGCCTAAGGCTTTGAGGTCTTTGTGCATGCTTATTTCAATCAAGTGTTTATTCATTACCGGTACCTTATTTATTTTAAAAATGCTAATTTTTGAAGTATTTTCATGTGAAGTTATGAGCTCTGAAGGTTTTGCAAAGCAGTGGAAAATAAAAATTATCTGTTGTTAAACCTTATTTAATCTCCAGAGTATGAGTGCAAGGTTTTTGAAAATTTTGTAAAGTTTAAGTATGGAAGTGTCTATTTGTCGTTATTATTTTGCCGGCAGTAGATCCTGATTGGCTAATTTACTCAAAACCATTCATGCGAATAGATGCAAGCCAATCAACAGTCATGTGTATGGGTGTAAACCAATCAGGATCTAGCCATTAGCCTTAAAATAGACACTGCCTATAAATATTTTGAAGTACAGTAGAGTATTCATTTGTAAATTTTGTTGATAAATGTGATTTCAAATACCTGTTGATGCAGCAGCCAGTTTTTTTTTAAAGGAACTGCGGCAGTTAAAGCCAGACGTCAGCCTTTTCTGTTTTCGTTATTGTGTTTCGGTATTATTTTGTCATTAGCAGTGCGGAGAATCTGATGGATCACTTGTGTTTGGTGGATACAAAAGCAAACAATTTACTTTAAATTGTAATGCTGAATTATTATTATTATTTTTATCATCACAGCTCAATTGTTAGAAATATGAAATCAGTTTTGAGCAACTTAATTATCAATTTTAAATTACGATTCTTTATTAAATTATTCTGAGAGAAATTTAAGTTTGTTTTTAGATATGTATGGTATGTAAGTTTTTCTTAGTTGTTTGTCATCTTTCATGTTATGTGAGTAACAATATATCAATTTTTTTAGGCTTGGGCTGTTTACAGAGGAAAGCACATTGACGGTTCAACCCAAGTCGAACGATCAGTCAGCCAAGCAAAAAGTAATTTTCGTACAATTTTGAGAAAATGTGCTGAAATTGAAGAAGTGGAGGATGCTCATCAACTTGGTCTGCAAATGGGAAATTATAAAGTTTATCGAATTTTGTCTAAAGAAGAAAGTTTAGGTACAGTTGAAATTGTTATAGTAGCTTACTGTTGTCTGTTTCTGGTAAATCATGTAAATGTTGTAGATACAATCACTAGGCCTATCAGTATTACATTTCAGTCATGGCCTAGCAGTATCGGATGCAGGTGACAGATCTTACGTGATGAATTCGATCTGTGGCTGGATCCAAACGCGTATCACACATATAGCGGATGGCTGCTGACTCGAAGAGCGCAAGCTCACTTCGCAGTCTCTCCCAGTTACTGTTGAATTTTCAGCTCAATATAATTTAAAAATAACCTCAGTTATTGATTTTCAAGTGATTAGGCCAGACCTATTTCTGAAATATGTTGCGTGCAGTAACACATTGGCTATAGTGCGCTATAATTTGTTTAGTAGTACTGTATCTGTAAGTTCTACTGATCAGGTACGATTTTGTGCATGGTAGTTTTTTGTCGTTAATTTGATGATGAGTTTAGGAAAATTAACCAAAAGCAACGCTGAAGATAGTTATCAAAATGAAGCATTTAGAGGGATGATATATGATTGAGTGAAAGTTTTGATAGGAAATTAATAATGTATTTGGTTAGATTGAAATATTTCGACCGTAGTAGTTAACTGCTTAAATACTTCACAATTTAGCTGAATTTAAAATATTTTAATTCTGTAAATGATGCGACATTTTTGCTCTTAATATCAAGATGGTTACTGCCGTTAAATAGAACTTTTGAAAACTTTGTAAAGCTTTTTGTTTGTCTCATGCAATTAAGTGATTGAATGTACAGATTGCACGCAGTTCAGGTATGCACCCACCAAATTTCAAAGGGGGGTTCTAAAAAAAGCCTTGATCCCGCACTCAGGAGCGGATCCAGAAAGTTTTGATAGCGGGGATGAAATTTTGAATTAGGTTGAATGTTAACTAAAGACAAAGACGTTAGACCCAAAAAAGACGTAAAAGGCCCTTTGAAAAATGTTTTCATGTCTGTGACGTATTCAGAATTTTTTTCAATGGGAGGCACCAAATTTTCACATGTTTTCAAGCGTATTTTTTCCGAAAGAATTATTTTGAAGCATATTAAGAATAAAAAAGGCTGAGGGGTCCGGGAGCGTGCTCCCCAGGAAAAATTTTTAAAAATGTGCATACTGTAGTGGCCATTTTAGTACTTTTTGAACAGTTTTTACGCAGATTTTGTTTAAATTTTTGGCCCCTAAATCTGAGTGTTTCACCAAATGTAATGCATTTTGTTCGTGCATTTTCGATTATGCGTGCTTTGGGCGTGAGGCTTATTGTTGTTGAAAAGGTTCGAAATTATGGAGAAATTGTGTTCATCAAAAACATGTTTCAAAATGGCTGGTGGGGGGATGCATCCCCCACACCCCTCCCCCCCCTGGATCCGCCCCTGCCCGCACTGGTAACAATGTCTCTTACCACTAATCAACCAGCCGGTTTGGCTTCTGTATGATGTGAGGCAAATTCTGTCATAGCTGTTTTGAAATATCAGCACTTACTGCACTTGCACAGTTTGAACACTTCACTTTAAAAAAAAGGGTTTGGTTTCAAAAGGAAAAATTTCGACCCCCGACCCCCCTCCTCCTGGATGCGCCACTGCGTCGCAGTTTATACTTTTCAGATATGCCGGTGTACTAGTAGGTTATGTATTTTGATTTATGCAAGCATGCATTGTTGATGTTCTTGCAGAAAAGCGGAAGTCACAGCAGCAAACCAGACAAGCATACAAATGGTTAAAACGAGTGGAATCGGAAGAAGAAAAACACGGAACAGTAAAAGACTTGTTAAACGGTGAAGGTAAGAGCCAAATTTTTATTCTGCATCAGTCAAGTATTAAACCGGCTAGTTAGCTCAGTTGTTGAGACATTGCTATCGTTGCGGAAGGTCTGTGGTTCAAATCCCGGGTTGTTCCAATCGGGCCCAGTGTCGCTAACCTCTCCACACCGCTGCGACGTTTCTTCAGAGTTGTGTTGCCCAGGCGCTAAGCAGCGGAAATGGGCCCCGCCACTCGCTACACGCTTCGGCGTAATAATGCGGGTGTGATGAATATTTGATTTTTTGAGTCAATTTAAACAACTGCTTGATAAAATATAAATGAATCTATTTATCAAATCGTTCATTCCTGCGTTTTGTTTACTATTGATTGTACGAGAGCCTAATCACCTTAACGCATGTCATTACAGCAGTACGATTAGTAGATTGCAAGCAGGAAAGCTGTAACAGTTCCGCTTGTATGTAAAAGACAATGAGTGTGCAGGATATGTTAAAAATTATTGAACGTAGGAAAGACCTTCCTTGACTTATGATGTGTTGGGTGGTTAAGAAATTATTGTTTTGTGTTTATAATGTCCTTGATTAGTCTTTTAATGTAACTGGTTTAAAATTGAAACTAATTGTAGTTTCTTCAATGCAGATTTTGTCTTCATAAGCAAACTAGCAAATGTCTAGAGCAGTACCGGTATATACATGCTTCCTTAAGCTGTTATTAACTTCGTATGAATTTGCTGATTATTTTACATTTTTCTGCCTTGCTGGATACTTTGATACTTATGCTAAAACGAATATCGTTTCAAGTTTTTGCACTAAGAACTAACTATTGAAAAATGGATGATGAAATGAAATCTCTTAATACACGCCATACTGTTTAGTTTTAAAACTGCATGCTTTGGAACTTTTTAATGTTAAAACTTATGTAGGAGCAAAATTTTTTGACATAATATCGAAGACGAAAAGGAAGCGGAGAAAAAGCAAACTAAAAGCATTCATGACAAGCCAGCCCGAACCTGAGCCTGTTTATCCTGATAAGCCTCAGCTTACTGCATTGACTTTAATTCGACCCTCTAAAGTAAGGCTATGACTTGTATACGTGTTACTTAACTGCATAGTTTATAACTGCTTGTAATAAATGCAGTTATGATACTGTACCATAACTTCTTGAGCCGTGTCAAATGTTTGTGCCTTGCAGAATATTACTTAGTCTGGTCGTAGTCATTTTCTATCCACCGCTGTTTTTCTGACATGTGCTCGAAGACATTGCTAAGGGTGCTTGATAGTTTAAATTGTTGATTTAGCTGTATTTATTATAATCTCAGGTTGACTTTTCGCGCTTTCATTCTATTAAATTTAAAAGCTGAATACAGCTACACTTTCATTCAATGTGCATTTCTATCATGTATCCAGGAGGTGATGAAATGCATGGTTTTTATGTGGTCCTGACAATTCAAGTATTGATGGTGCAACCATGCCGACCACAAATTAAATTAGACGTACGTGCAGCCCCATTAAACACCAGCGAAGCGCTGTGGTCCTCATCGAAGATTTTGAACCTATAAGCAACCTGTATTAAGTTAGTGGCCGGTTTCTTTCTAAAGAGTTGCAAAATCATGATATCATGTCTCCACTCTTAACAGTTGCCGAATGTCTGAAGCAGAAATTCACGAAAAATCGTTTTGTTTTAGTCTGCTACCAGAAGTATTTCAACGCAAACATATCTTGGAGACACAACTGATGTTTCGTTTGTACTTGAGCCTGCAGCATACGAAGAGACGTCAGTTTCAGAAATGGACACTACGACATCCTCTGTTGCATCATCTTTGCATAATTCTGTCAGTACTCAATTCGAAATACAAGCTCCAAAAGTTCTAGATTTCACTCAAAAAGAAACTAAGCCGGAAGAACCTACAAATACTCCATGTAATGGTCTAGATGGCTTTCAGATGCTTTTACAAGCGGCCCAAATGGCTGAAAGTATGTACTATCTTTTACGTAATTTTTCAATGATTTCGTTATATAAGAGTTGGTCGTCGGTTTTTACTGCTTAAGGGTATTACGTAAAGGTAGCCTGAGCTGTTTTTACGCATTAGTATCGTTGAAAGAACAATTTGTTTTGTCTGTCTATTTTATGCGAAATAATCACTTCAATGCTCACCTCATTTTATCCAAATGTTTTGAAATGCATCGAATTACAATCTTGTATTTTGTTTGGAACTAAGAGGTTATCAAACTTGCATGTAATGTACAAAGTTTTAGTGCATTAAGCAAATCTTGCCTGACTTCAAGTTTTGTTTGCTTTATGCAATAATGAAAAAGAAAAACTAATTTGATACTGCAACTTTGTCCAAAAGCTTATATTTTCAAATTATATTAAACTGAAAAACTATGGAGATAATATTTTTTTGGCGATTTGTAGCTTTTTTAGCGAAAAGGGCTCAATGACAAAGTCAGAGCAAGTAGTATCACATCATATCAAAATTAGCGTTAAAAATTTATGTAAACCTCAACAGCCTATTTCACGCTTGACGCGATCGGCGGGAGATATTCGAATAGAACCTTCATTAGAATCAAGATGGAGAGAGGAAGTGAGAGCGATCGCTGAGGGAATGAGGTGCTTCTGACCATCCTCGGTCACGAAGAAGAACCCGGATCAAACTTGGATGATGTTGATGATTCTGTTTGATATACTTCCGTACGATCACATCAAGCGCGAAACAGGCTGTTGAGGTTTTCAATGCTGATTTTAATCTGATTTGATATAGAGTTGAAAACAGCTTTCTGTCGTGTTTTTTAAGTGCATATGAAGAAAGATAACCTTTTTTCAATGACTTATGATCATTGTAGCTTATATCACTTACTTCATCCATGAGCATTTCAATATTTTACTAGATCACTCTCAAAAAGTTCTTGAATCGCCGGAAAAATCTCCAGACACCACAAATCGTTTATCACCGTCCATTGTCGATGTGTTGGTGGAGCTTAAAATTCCGCGTGAGTTGAGTTAAGCAGTTTGGTTTTTCCCATTGTCATTTTAAAATTTCCGGTAAAGAGTATTATGACGGCGTAAAATCGCGCGTGACAAGCATAAGGTTTTTTGTGTGAATGACGTTCTTCATTGGGAAACTCCCTAATTGAAAATAAGCTTGTGTAATTTTTACTGTACATTTCCATATCAATGGAAGTAATAGCAGTTTTGAAACTGGATGTGAAACTTGCGCAAAACGTTTTTTTTTTTTTTTTTGTTACACAAGCTAGAACAAATTTGCAGATCTATTAATTGACGACTGATTTGGTGTATAAGGATTCCTATGTGAAATAGTTGGTAGAGTTGCGGCCGTTTTGAAATGAACTTAGTGAAGATGTAACGACTAGTCGTAATAATGTCATTGTCACGTTTTATATTTTTAGAGGTGTGACACTAATGTCACCACACCTTCTAGTTATTGTTCCGTGGCAGCATGACTCATAGCGTTTGTAGGTTGAGAGAAAATGTATTTATGCAAGCGCATCGTTTTTTTTTTTTCAAAGTAGCGAGAATTTCGCAATTATTTCAAACTTGTCACCCGTCATTTTGTTATTTTAAAGAAATCAACTAGCGTCGTTTTTGTGGTTCCACCGCAAACAGCTACAATCAGATTAAACTGACTTCCAGTCAGGGTCTGGTGATAACAAAATCTAATTCAGCCTGTCTACGTGCCTAGTTTAAGAGCTTTCTGCATCACAATTAATTTCCTGATGTTTTTTTTTTTTTTTCCTATTGCATCAACGTTTGATTATGATGCAGAAAACCCGCGGCTTTTTGGTTTACCTAAACTGAACATGTGGGGTGTGGGCAGGATATTTTTGAACCAGACCTTATGTTGACCAAGATTACAATAAAACCTTGTTTTTATCCAGCCCTGCCTAAAATCGTGTTTGTTTTTTGATATAAAGAAACCGCCGACTGTAATTACCACGTGTTTGTATTGTGATGAAACTTTGTTTTTATTTTAGCCGAAGAATTATTTACTTACGAAATGAGCGTGCGATACGAGACCAAGATGGTGGTTGACAACTCCAAACTAAGCGATATGAAGTACGGTTACCGAATTCATTACGGAAACAAAGGACATCCGCGACCCACGGATTTCCAGCGTCCGGAGTTTAGTGCGTTTATAGAGGATTTTGCTCGAACTCCAGTCGCTCTTCCGGAGTCGGACATCCCACCAGGAAACTCGTTATACACGGTACTGAAAAATATCAGTGGGGGTTTAGTACTGAAATCAGACAAGGACTATGCGTTGACAGCTAAGCGTCTATGTCTCAGTCGAATATATGCTTTTACGTCATACGGGGAAACTCCCGCTGATAGCGATTCAATGCTATTGTTAAGAAACCGTGAAGTTGCCTTGTTTTCATACAAGCAGTTTTTAAAAGATTGGCATCGATTTTTGATCGAAGGATCACCGAAACCGAATCCCGAAATTAACTTTACGTTCGGCAAAAAAACAAAACATAGGCACAGTCGAGTTTTTGTGGCTATTTCGCTTGTGCCTAAAGCAGCCGATTCGATGCTGCGTCGCATTGCTGAGTCCTCGGATGAATCGACATTAGACAATGTTTTAAAGCTGTTTAGTAATTGATCGTAAGGGAAATCCCCTCTTTTGAGAATCATGAAATGAGCTTGGTGGCATGTCGGACTCAAATTTTTGTCGAGGAAAGGGAAGAATTTTGTGTGCTTCTATGAATGAACGTTAATGATTTAAAATAATCAAGTGTTTTATTTGAGGCAGGCGTTAGATGTTTGAAAGCATGTCTTTTTTGATTTGACGTCGCTTACTTGTGTTTAAGCATGTTCATGTAATTGTATATTGCACGGTATTTAAGTTTTTTTTAATTATTTTAAGCTTTATGTGATTTCGTTGCTTTGATCCTTTTAAAAGAAATAACCGTATTTTTGCGATTAATGTTGATAATCATGCACAGTTTGAAGGTGCATTTACCGATACGCGACAAGCGACAACGCGACAAAAATTATAATGCAAGTAAATGTAGAAGGTTTGCGCTCGATGGCGGAACGGTAAAATAAAACAAACAAGTTGCGATAAAAAATTGTCGCGTATCGGTAAGTGCACCTCACTGCAAAATTGAACCTGTGACATCCTGAAATTTTTATTTTTTCAATCACATGTAAGTTATGAAAATTTGATATTTAATTCATAGGTTGCGAGGTGGTGCAATTTTGCTAGTTGTCATCTTGCTGTTCCAGAGCATTATTGTAGAAATGAAATGAAAGTTTGGTCAATTATTTTACAATAAGAGTAAAAATGCTATGTACGTTGTTAATTTATTTGTTTGGTTTACCAAGATGTTTCCTAGTTTTTTTACTTAAAATACCTCAAAATTTTTCTGTTGCCTGTGTTGTAAGGTACACCCCTGCTATGTTTTAATAGTGACTGATAGGACTTGTGAAGGCATTAAATAGTTAAAATTATGTTTCGCTTTTTCTTGGTACTTCACGAATAAGTGCTTTTTCGGCTGACTCCTTCACTTCATGATCGGAATACAGTTGTAAACGAGCGACTAGTTAAAGCCTAACTTACAACAGTATGCATTTACGTGCGGCTGAATATACTTATCAAGTTAAAGCGTATAAAATAATGATAAAGCTTCAACTGTTAGAGCTTTTTTATTGCAGTTTGACTGGTTTGGGCTTTGGCAGTTGGTACGTCCTTGAATTGTATACTAATAAGATTGCTATAATTTATGGAATTTTCTTTAAATAGTATAGTTGTCATGGCTGGTGCCGCGCCTGACGTCATTATGATGTCATTTTCAGATGGATATTGCGTAATCTGTAGTTGCTGCTATGTTGATTTGAAAAAAAATTAATGAGTAGGCCTATACAACCAGCATAGAGATACGTGTGTACATTTCTGACTTGAATCTTTAATTTTTTTTGGAAAGACTTGTCTTTAGTGCTGTGCGTCCAATTCACAAGGTTATATGTTTGAAAATTATTGCTGCTTTTATTCAGCTTGAATCGGTAGAATGCTTTGCGTAGTACTATGATGTTATGCCCACTTTTGTTAGTTTTACGTTAGTGTCTCAAATCATGTGGAATGTATTTGCAAGTGTGGTAAATTTATGTGTGAAACCCGCAATTACTAAGTCCGTAACGGCAAAACTTTAAAAAGGAGGAAAAGTAAAGCCACAATAAGTCTCAAAACTGGACGCTTCGACAACATAGACTGAGCTGTTATCGTTTTAGACAGTTGGATTTATGTTGTCGCAAACGTCCAGTTTTGAGATTTACCGTGTAACAAAATTCAACAGATTAATGTTGAAGAAATTGAGATTATTTTGCAGACACACAGCTGCAGGCGTTAAGGCACATCCTGTGTAGGTTGCAAGCATTTGAAATCTTGAAATAGTAGTCAGTCAAATTCAAATGCTTTTGACAGTTGTGAAAATCGTGCAAATTTTTTTTTTTCGCTTCTCTTAGTTTTGTTATCCTTTGCCAGTCGGGGCGGTTGAAAATCCTCTTTAGATGCTTGGAAGTTAATTTTGTAACTGAATTTGTATTCAAAAATTTAATGTCGAAAGTCTCAGGTTCGACTCTTATCCCGCCAACTCATTGAGTGGATTTGACGGTTGGTTGGTTTGTAGTGCTGGAAAACATTTCGTTTGCACAAAAGAAGAAGAGATACCCGTTATTTATTATATTGCGTTGCATTTTTACCATTTCTTTTTACTCACTAGCTTTAATTGTTAGCGCAATCTGGATAGCTATGAATACAATTTTTAGTCTTTCGTTCGAGTTGACGATGTTCTAACTGCAAATCAAAGGCTTAATTAGCGGTTACTGCAGTTGAGGCGAAATCCCAATGTCCGATTTTAGCCGAAAGCATCAACCTTTATCTTGGAAATATTAAAAAATATCGCTTCATCTTAGAAACATTGTTAGGAGACCAGAAGCTGTCTAAACTTTTAATAAAACATAGCCTTATCCGATTTTAAAACTTTTAATCTGCAACTCTGCTCAAATTTGTGCAAATGCGTTAAGACTTTTGTGCACTGTATTGTTTGTTGAAGCGTTGTAATTAGTATCTCTTTAGAAGATCGTTTTTATATTATTTAACCCTTGTCAATTTCACCATATCGTTTATAATGCTACTATCTCCGCCATTATTTGAAGTTCTATAATGTTTCAATCAAGTCTTGCTGTCAATTCAAGCATTAGTAGTCGGTTCTCCTTGCCAGTTTTGAGGAAAGTTTCACCTTTGTTTCTCTCGTTGTTTGTGCATCTGTGGTATAGTTTTCGGTAAGCACTGGGTTTTAGTTAAAAGAAGCAAATGGGGGCTCTGTCACTCACTTTGAATGCATCGTGCCATCGTCATTTCGAAGTAGTACCGTTAACTATTCTAGAAGTACTGATATAATTTTAAACTGTAGCCAATTTGCCTCCAATCGTGCCAATATTTGTGTGTTAATGTGCATTTTTGTCTTGAATACATACGCTGTACAAATTATAAGTGTGTGAGAACTGGCCGAGAAGCCCAGTTGTTAAGCACATCCAGTGCGGGAGGTCTGGGGTTAGATTCCTGGTCCAGTCGAATCGGGCTCTTGATCACCAACACTGCGACGTCAATTAGAAGCAGGTGTTGTCCAGGCGCTGAACTGCAGAGATGGGTTCCGTCAGTCGTAACACGCTTGGACGTAATACCGGGAGTGTAATGAACATTTGATTTCAATGTTATTTCACTGCTTGCAATTGGAATCTGAGCTAACAACGAAAATATCACGATAATTTAAATAATTTTTGATATGCCAAAGGACTTCATGGCATTTCTTGCCCATTGAGAGTGCCCGATGCCCCAATATTTGCGAGTAGCTGCAACTGGAAGTGCGAGAATCCATCGGGAATGCAAAAAAAGCGGAGGAGCGGGGTCGCGAAACTATGAATTGCCTCGGTTAAAAAAGGGAGTGCAATACTTTCGTATTGGCTTTATCACTACGCTACACTAGGGCATGAAAATGAATCGAAAAATCACTGCTTTACAGCGATGTAAAAAATTTCGATCGTATTTTGATCAAGTCGATGCAACGCATATTCTACAAAACTGCATGTTCTTTCAGGTTTGTTGAAAGCTTTGTATTACCAGAAAGCGAATGCAAGCTTTTATTCAACCACAAAAATTTCGCAAAGCAAAAAAAAACAAATGTTTCTCGCTACAAAACACCAGAGTGGTCTTACATGCAATTAAAGTTGTAACAAGCACCTACGTTGTCAAAATTAAACTATCGAACGCAGAAGTATCAGGCAGTCTTCAGTTGGACTCACGTAAAAATAAGCTCGAATGTCCACTTTGGAAAGGTAGGCAAAACTAGCCCTGTTGGTTTACGATGTGTTGTTGCATAATCTACGGCTGTGTTACCAAGTCCACAGTTGCCTTTCCGTGTACTGTAACGGAAGGATAAACTAAGCCAGTACATTTAAAAGTTTTGGAAAACAATTCCTTCGAAGAAGATTCAGTCTCAACGTCAAAAAAACGTATTGCAGCTTCATCGCGATTAAATAGCAACTGAATTTGAACCGAAAAGCAATGTTTCCCGATAGAAAAAGGCATTGGCTTGTACAGAGCGTCGGAAAAGCCACTCATAGCCCAGCTGCCATCACACATTGACACAGACCCCGCCGTCACAGCCATGTAAGCTCCTCGTCTGCGAAATCGGTAAAGTTAAAAATATCTGACACACAAACAGAGCTGGGCACTCGGTACTTTAAAAGTAACGACGATATCGGTACCGATACTTTGCTAAAGGAGTACCATCGGTACCAATTTTCGGTACTTTTCAAACGAAATTTTTTTGTGAAAAAAATTAATTTTTGTTTTGGTTTACGTCCTGCAAAGCAACAAAATTAAAACTTTATCTAGGTTTTTGTTGCATCTGATGCTAGTGTAAGATCTGAGTTGTAGTCGCGCGCGAATCCTGATACTGCAAGCAAACACTTCGGCTTTATCAACTAGGCGACAGCGGCACGCTTACTAAAACAAGCATTTTCATGTATGGCAACATGATCTGTTGGTCTCCTGCATTAGTTATTACGCTATAGGCCTAACGAGTATCATTATCAGAAACTCGCCCTGGAGAGCAGAAAAATATGTCGCACCCTTGTTTATTTGGCTACGTTGCTACATTCGAACAATACTAAGGACGTGAAAGAGCTTATGGTTTATATACGAAAAAATGTTGCAAAGGTTCTTGCTGAGCAAACTTCATCATCGCATTAAAGGAGAATGTTTTCATTTTTAATGCCACTTTCAGTAGAGGTTGGTGAATCAGTAGCAGCATAGCCTACTCGGAACTTTTAGATTAATCAAAATCTGAATTTTTCTCAGAAATTGCAGGGGTTTAGTTTTACATCGATTCAATGACACAGAAATAAATTTTTCCGCATAGTCTAAACCAGCGGTCTTCAACCTGTTTTACACAATCGTCCCTAAAAAGTGTGGGTCCAAACTGCTCCCACAAAGCATTGATGAGCAGAAATATAAAAGGTCTACACGTTCGCAGATCTACTATTTTTCCACTGAAAATTGGTGAAGAGCAAACAAAAAAAAATATTTGCATGCGGCCCTCAGTTTGCCCAGCTCTGGCGTTATAATTTTTATAAAATTTCGTTATTTGCAAAACATTTGCAAAAGTTTTTGAAAGATCGTTAAATATATTGCTAATAATTCTGAATTTATATTTCTACCTAAGTCACCTTAGTTTAGAAACATCCATTTAAAACCCGACAGTTTGTTTCATCTTATCTTATTCAAATAGAATTATGATACCGGTACTCCTGATGATCCCTATTGGGTGAAACAGACGGTCGGGTTTTAAATAAGTATTATTGAACTGTGGTGAGTGAATTTGTATATTTGCTGTAACTGAACTCAGTTATCGAGCACTGTTTGAAACCCTGATTTCCATTGTTATTGAATTTATTTCTATTCAGAAATCAATTGTTGACAATATTGGTGATAGAATTCGTCTATAACGGCACTCCTAGGGGATTTTAAAAAACTGCCGTTATACGCGAATTGACGTTATAGCCGAATTGCTCCAAATCGCCCTAAAACTGCTTTTTTGATTCAACTACCTTGTAAACCTGTGAGGCGATCGGTCGGTTGGCGTAGTGGTAATGACATCGCTATCGGTGCGGAAGGTCTAGATCCCTGGCCGATAAATCGAAAACGGTGTTGCAACGGCTCGCCACCACTGCGACGTTTCTTCTGTTGCGCAGGCGCAAACCCGCGGAGATGGCCCCCACAAACTCGTTACACGCTTCGGCATATTACGGCGAGTAGGCCTATAACAAAGATTTGATTTTTTTGTACTTTTTTCGGACTGACTGCGAATAGAAGAACAGTAAGCTGAATTAATCTGAATCTTATGGTAAACCTCCTTGGAGTCGGCGTTCCGTTGCAAGTTCTTCGATCTGAATCGCTACTGCAAAGACATAAGCGATGATAAAGAGTTTTTTTATCTGTCTCATTTTATGATTGCCTCAAAAGTACCGGAAAGTTGTTTTGTCAACAAAAGACTAACTGTTTTATCTGAGCGCGATACGTATTATCTGACAACTTTGCTATAGCGAAATTAAGTGGCAAGACAGAGCGAAAAGTGTGTGTTAAAAGTTTCAAATGCCGTAACGCCAATAGGCGTCTTACCGTCTTACGCACTGAATTAGCCTAGGGCTATTTAATCTACGCAAGATTTACGATAAAATGTCAGCATATTCAAATTCAAATCTATCAAATCAAACAATTTGCCATTTTAATTTGGTCAATTTGATAATTTCGAATAAATTTTCTATACTGGGTCAATAGAATCAAGCTATCAAGTATTTTTTTTAAAATGTCCGAAAATTGCATCAATAAACGTTATAAAAATGTTTCAAATTCAAAGCATTTATTCTGAAAACGCATACGGACCGGTGACAAACTTCGCACGGACCGGCAGGGGGCCGCAGGCCGATGGTTGTCGACTACTGAGCTACAACAACGTGGTTTTGCGGTAGCCTGCTTCTCAGAAGATGCTTTTCGCGGAAAATCCCGGAAAATTTTTCTCTTTTGCTCTCTTAAGTTTATTCAAAAAAAGTTACCGAAGTATCGAGTAAAACGGTCTAAAAGTAACGACGGTACCAAAAACGGTACATTTTTTAGAAGGATCGATGATACTGATAACGTTACTAAAAAAGTACCGCGATGCAGTTCCTCGTTACTACTTTTGTACCGCGGTACTGCCCAACTCTGCAAAGAGCCTTTTTGGCAGCCACGAAAAAACCAGCAGGTGTCTAAATGAAGTGATGATCCTAGTAAAAGCACAGTTACTGTTATAACTTACTGTTGGCGGTACTATGTGCTACAGAACTCGTGGTGCACACCAAACATCAGTAAAACTTTAAAGGTGTTTGGCTTAATGGTAACTGATATCAGCCAAACTACCAGCATTAGACTATTTGTGGCCTTACATTAAACTGATAGCCTACCGATAGTTAGATAATCTATTTTGTCAAATTCGGAATTTCATGTTCATTTTCGTAAATACCCACCGATAATTCAGTGATTTACTGACAGGCCTGCCAACTAATGACACAGAAATATCGTAGCTATCAGCACTGGTTCCATATTTGTAACATACCGGTACCTACGACCGCAATACGAGACCAGCTGACCTATATTTTTGGAATCTAGATAAGTACATCGCTACTTTGAAAGGTTAGGCCTATAACAATAATAAGTAATAACGCATTTGTAGGATAGCGCTCTTTTCCGACGGAAATTTAGTCAAAAGCGCATAAGCTTTTTAGCTCTTATTCAGTCAAGTTTACGATGTCGTACACTGTCCAGTTCTGGTTGCAACTAAATAAATCGATTTGTACTAATTTCTCGTTCAACAACAAAACTACATGATCCATAGCACGATGTTTCCGGAAGTAGATGACGCCATTTTTAAAAGGTCTAGCCAGTTTCGAATACTCCCTACTTTCCGTATTACACAATACAATGACATCGGATCAACCCAAAAAGTTTTTAAAAAATTATCTTTAACGATCTCTTTCATGAAATAAACAACAACTCTGCTCACTGCCCCTTTCACCTTTTTCATTTTGCTACCCCGTTTTTTTATTTAAGCACCCCATCAGGCCTACACACATAATGTTTCCTAAGCCCAAGCAAGTTATCTAAACCATGCAACAACTTCGCGCAAATGATCTTTTGCCACCCCGACGAGGCGCAGGTACAAAATACCAAAAAATGCGCGCAGCCGACAAGCCGTAGATTTAAGTCGAGTTTCAAATAAGTCTTCCTATTTTGCATCAACCTAAGTTATTACCAGTAGGCTACTTTAATTCATCGCAGCCTACACCTACCTCTCGTGGTCAGCTCCTCCGTGTAACTGATTGTCAGAAACCAGATTGGTTATTCCGATGAGGATTCTCCTTGCTCCAAATGAAGTCACAGATACACGCCACATGTATTCACCGTTAGAATAACCCACTGAACCTGTGAACCACAAAAGAAGGTTGCTACAGCAGGGGCGTGCCCAGAAATTTAAAAAAAGAGGGGGGCGCATTTTAAAGCCAAGCCAGCAGGGCTGGATATAGTGATGAGCAAAAAAAAGGTCATCACGTCCGCAGATGTCCAATTTTCCGCCCAAAAACAAGTGAAAAGCAAAAAAAAGTCATCACGCCCGCAGATTGTTTTTTACACAAATATCACTTTTATTTAGTGCATTTTTTTGCGGGGGGTGGGGGCCGCAGACCCAGCGCCCCTCCCCCCTCCTCCCTGGGTACGTCCCTGCTGGAGCACAACATCTTTTGAAATTTTGCTAATCTACAGTACGTGGGCTTATAAGCTTGGTAAAATATTTCTAATTTTCACGGATTTTGCGAAATTGCCATAACCTCAATATTTTTGATTGTTAACAATTTTCCAAGTCTACAACACCCCGCCCACAATTGCTCACCTCTGATAGTACACGACTCCCAGTAAGGTAATGAAAATTGTACTGTTCTTCCATCTCGTTCAAAAAGCAGAGCAGGATTTTGATGGCCCAAAACTAACCATTGAAAATCTTCGTCTAATTTTGAAAAAAAATTGCATTTTTTGTATTCAGTTGCATATTTATCCTCCTATCACGAAAAAGCAATCATAGCGTTGTAACGAGCTCGCTTAGGAGTTGCCGGCCACCTGTCTACCACACCAAGACGGGGGAATCCCGCTAAGCGCCTTTCCCAACGGCACAACAAGTAAACTTGCCGGCTTGTTCTCCACACTCTTCCTTTAAGGCTGAGCGTCACGCCAGAGAAGCAAGGAATAAGTCATTGGTTTGACCCGACTCGGAATCAAATTCGAGTCTACTACTTCAGAGGCGTACGCTCTTACCACTCGGCCATCTGAGCTGTTAAACAACAAATTAACTTTCAGCAAGAAAGAAGATTTAGGCTGCAGTGTTTTTTATGGTTTGACTTGAGAAACTGCAAAGCAACTTTGAAAGACCGCCAGCTTTTAAGAACGTAAAACAAAGCTTTGTACACCACTGCAGAAGCAAGTTTTGAGAGATCGCTGGACAATTTTGAGAGATTATTTCGGTTCCTCAAAACTCCTTAAAACAAACACTGTTACGCTGCTTCAAAATTAAAGTTCAATCGAATTCAAATTGAATGTAGGCCTACCTAGCACAAGACATTAAAACATCTTACTACAAAAGACCATAAAACGAAAAACTTTTCAATGTACCGTTATTTTATTTGCCAGAACTTTCATCGAAATAATGTGGAAAAATAAATTCGATTGACCTACCCAATAGGCCAAATTAAAATCAAGACCAATCTATATACCTGTTCTGGTGGTGGTAGGCGGGTAGCCTGCATTAAATAAAGGCGCAAAACTACATTTTATTATTGTTAAAGGCATTGCTGTTCCAAAATAATTGAAAGATATTTCATCGATTTGAAAACACACTACATCAGAAATCACAAATCATCTTTGCGTTTTTTAGTTTGGCGTGGTTGAAACACCATGATGTGTAATCTTTGATAAACAGTTTAAGGAGTTAATACATTGCCGCTAAGACCCTAAATACAAACATAGAAGCATAGACTTTACGGTAAACTTACAAAGCACAGGTGAAATCGGCTGAACAGAATCGAGGCTGCTGAATGCGTTATGGGCCTGCACCAAATCCAATTTTTCCAGTTCATCTCTCAGATTACCAAGATCCAGTTGAAAATTGCAGAATGGAAACGTAAATTCCTCTTCCTCGAGTTCCGAAAGATTTTTTAAAACCTCCTGCATCCTAAAATATACATTGAAATCATAGTTACTTTCACAAAACTTTTTTGAAGCATTTGGCTGTTCTGCAGGCAATGCTAAGACATTTTACGATATACTTTCCTTGACGTTGTTATAAAATTTTGAAAGTTAAACTCTAGCTAAGCCAGTAAAGCAGATTAGTTCTTAACCTTTCCGACCCGTGGAAACAAAATATTGACTTGGTGACCCTTGTCTTCACAACTTACAAATAGTGTATATTGGAATACAATTTGGCGTTCCAGTGGGGGCAAAATTTTCATTGGGAAGGCCCTTGGGGAGTAGGGACCTCGTCAAGAGACACTACCGCAAGGAGTATCGAAGGACCGTGAATTAGAGTATTATCATTTTGATTGGAGCGTAGCGGCAACCAACAATTTTAAGGTTGCAAATATTTTAGAAAGATATATAATGAAATCATTTTGAAACATCAAATTCTCTCCGGTACTGATGTCGTCGACTAAAACATTAGGTTATTACTGCTACAGAAATACTACTAGTTTCAAGACGATTAAGCTTTATGTAATCCTAATAATGATTGATCAAGCACTAAGACCAAAAACCTTGACCTAACAAAGCAGCTATTTCACTAAAAGATTGCCTGATTGTAAAAAGCAATCGCAGGTCCAATATTATACAAAGCATGTTTCCACTTAGTTAATGGGGGATTAGGAAATAATTTTCAATGGCGGCAATCGTGAAGTTTTACTCGGCGTTACCCTTCGATCTGACCGGGGTATTACTTCCACTTCCACATAAATACTCCCAATTCCGCGCCGGATACTTACTTTTGTTCAACCATTTGTGAAGTTTGAAGAAAATATATTGGGTCTGTTTCTTTTAAGACCTCTTCAGCGAAATTGGCAATCGATGCTGCCATCAAGCGGTGATGATGGAATTGCAATTCTAAAAAATTTCAATTTTAGTTTGAAGAAAATATTGTTAACATACCAACCTTACCTTGCCTCAAAAACTGCTCATTGTTTCGAAATTCTGTTTCTGCTTTGGCCAGCAATTCGCATCGTTTAGCTTCTAAAATTCGGTAAATGCCGTCTAGCGATGCATGAATCAAATCGCGAAATTCCGCATGGCGTCGCTAATAAAACAATGCTCGGAATTAATTATTGTCAAAAGTTTTCTTGCGCACATGGAGTTGGCCGAGTGGTTGGTGTATTGGGCTCCGAAGCTGGCTTCGCGGGTTCGATGCTCAACTAGGTTATCTCTATGATGCATGTACTTCACTACCACAAAAATCCCAAGCTGCAATAAAGTGGCTTGAAATAAGAAAAAAAAAAAAAAAAAAGTTTTCTTGCAAAGAAATAATCAACAGTTTCAAGATTTAAATCAGGCCTACTTTGGCTCATTATAGTGACATTCTGAAGCAAATTTAAATTAATAACTTCCTGTCTACTATTTACCTCTAGTTCCGTAAATGCTTCTCCAAATAAGTTCAATTTTGCATCAACGTTTTCTTTCAGTTTTCGCAGCTTTTCCAAATCGCCGTAAAGTCGCTCTTTGCCTTCTCTAAATAAATGTCAAGCTAGAAATATGTCGAAGAGCTCGCTCAATGTTCAACTCGATTCCATCGTGCATGTACAGCTATTCACTAATAAACTGATATAGAATCTAAGTTGCAATTGCATATTGCTTCAGAAACTAAAAAAATAAAGGAAAGACTGTCGAACGTAATATCAAGAGCTACTTGGCGGTATAGCCTAACTTGAAACTTTATCGACTCTTATGCGGTACTTAACGCTAAAATAGAGCACAGCCCTGTTATCTGTATCGTCAGAAATAGATCTTAGTAGCCTAAATGACTTGAACGGAAAGGTAGAGAGCTTGATGACATGAACGTAATCGAAAATCAGTAAAAATTGATTGTAAATAATGCAACGAGATTCGATTTTTGTGATCGTGTCCGTCGTGAAAACGACGCTCCGAACCACCCAGCCACGCTGCCGACGAGATGTTACATAATTATCATCTTTAGTTTTGCTCCTCAAGAATCAAAGCGGCAAACTAACCAGTTGAATACTGTTTACTTTACAGAAATTGTAAGAGTTTGAGTGATCTTGGGTCTGTCTGCAGTTAATTTAAAAATTTACATCAGTCGAGTAATCATGATCTACTAACCTGCAAGCAGCCTTGGCTGAAGAAACAGAATGATTGACGTGTGCTCCACAGCCGGATTTACACGACCGACATACGGATTTTTTGCATTTGTTGCAATATAAGCTTACCTCATTCGAGTGTTCAGGACACAGAAGCACCTGCATTTAGAAAGTTGTTTAAAGCTAACAAAACTTATTTGTGCTTTTATCGATACTAAAAATATCAACCTACCTTTGGTCGAATGAAGTTGTTTGTCGGACCAACGAAACTGTGTCGAGCTTTCTTCGTTCCCCAAACATGGACAGTTTTATAACATTCATTGCAGTAACTAAGCTAAACAACAAATTACAGTGTAGAAGATTGGAAATGCGATCAAGTATTTGTGAGTGGTCTACAGTAAAATTGTTTTATTTGAAGAAATCCAAATTACTAACGTCGAAACAGACACGCAGGGTATTGAAGGAGTTATAGCTCAGATTCTCCCGAAAAAGCATGCCGTAATGTGAGAAGCTCATTTTCGCGACATCACTCCAAAATTTATGAGTGCGTCCCGGATCGTTGATGAGTTGCATGTAAACAGCAAACAAAAGCAAATTTTTATCATACTTGCGGTATTACGCCAAAGCCTGCCCTGTAACGAGTGGTGGGGGCTATCTCCGCGGCTTAGCGCCAGTACAACACAGCTTCGAAGGAACGTCGCAGCGGTGGCGAAGCGTTGGCGACAATTCGTCCGATTTGATTGTAACAAAAAATGAGAAGCCCCAGACCTCCAGCACTGTTAGCGGTGTCTTTAACCCAGGGTTGCAAATTTATGTTCAGCATTGATGGGGATGATTCTGCAAAATTGACCATTTTTTGCCATTTTTCGGGGTTGGAGTGATGATTTAGCAAAGTTGACACCCTCGCGCGGTTGCCCAAAATTTTGCCCACCACAGTGAAGTGAAGACCAAAAAAGGTCATCACTTCCCAGATGACCAATTTCTCGCCCAAAATGTAGTGAAGACCAAAAAAAAAACGTCATCTCGACTCACTGATGTGGGGCATGAAAATATTGGGGGGATGCAGCCGAATTATTGGGAGGGATACATCCCCCCTAGATTTGCATCCATGCTTTAACCACTACATCAACCGTCCAGTTGTTATCACGGAGATAACGTTTGCTCATTTAGTCTCACAATTTGGGGCCTCCCCCCCGCAGACAAATGCAAAGAACTTTCGTGGTAAAACGGTTATTTACGTACAAAGGACAATCTGAGAGCGTGATGACCTTGTTTTTTTGCTCTTCATTTGACTTTAGGCGGAAAATGGACGGCTTCAAATTACGCCCCCCTCCCCCCTTACAAATTCCTGGGCACCCCCCTGTACAGTAATCACGATCTACTACACAAAGCACTTACCCTGCAATCCAAACAAGACCTTGTGGCATCAGCAGCTGGAGGTTTGCAATATCCACATCGAATTGCCACTGCTGCTTTAGCTTTGGAGCGAAACCGATCTACAATGCTTTCCAAGGCAAAATTTCTGAAAACCACAACGCATAAATAACAGTAAATCTCGCATATAACGGACTTGGGTATAACGAATAATTGCATATAACGGACGAAATTTTAAGTCCTGATGGCTTTTTTATTCCAGATCAATTTCGTATATAACCGATTTTGCATATAACGGACAAATATCGCTGGCCCGACTTGTCCGATGCAAGATGTACTGTACAGTAGTTTAGAACAACGATGGCGGAAGCATTTTTAAAGTGGGGGGGCCCTAAAGCAATGACCAGATTTCCTTTGCCTACAACCCATATTTAGCCTGTCCACATGTGACCAATTTATGGGGGCTTCAGACCCACGGTTCTTGCTTTTAGTTTCAGTGTTTTTCATGTCACATCACAATTCAATTTTTGATGTCATGATCACTTTTTTTAAATTATGACATCAAAAATTTAATTTTGATGCAAAAACTAGAACCAAATGGGTCTAAAGCCCACATAAATTGAACATATGGAGAAGGTAATGGTGTAGCTAAAGTTTATTGTTTTAGCAACCCCAATAGCTACTGTAAATACCATAGCTGTCCGTAAAGCCTCTGTTTGAGCGTCACTACAGGGAAGCATTAAAAAATAGAGCACCACCCTCTTATTGAACACCACCTGTAATGACACTACTGGGGAAGGTGTTGAAAATGGCGAGGACGGCTACACAAGGACGTGTCACCGGATTTTCCGCATTGACTTTAACGGTGTTACGGTAGATGTTTTTTGTTTTTCTTTAAAGGTTAAATGTTAACTCTGTTAGAAGTTTTTTCTCTTCATTAATTAATTTATCTTCCCAAAATTTTGACCAGCTAGTCAAAAAATATAGCACCATCCTTTAACTGAACACCACCTCTCATAGAACGCCACAAAAGAGGAAAAGGGTTGAAAAATGGAGCGCTGTGGCCGTGTGGCGCTCAAATAGAGGTTTCGCGGTATGTCACGTATACGGTCACGTATACCGTCACGGAAACAACGAGAACAGCAAGCTTTTTTGGAGCATACGAAAAGATAAATTTGGAATGATCAATAACTTGATTCCAATTAACGTTATTTCCTACACCGATAAGGTGATGCGTAGGGAAATACTAGAACTTTATAAATCGCATCGCCACACGTAAAAATAGAATGGAAACGTGTTATGCTTTCTCTGACTAGAAAAAGCAATTTTGTTGGCAAAGGAATTGCTAAGGTTAGCACTGCACAGCAAAACGAAGTAAATAAAAAATTTAAATAGCCTACATTGAAGAAAATTTAAAAACTAGACTATAGATATTTTGCACAGTCCGCCGCTTTAATTTTATGAGAGCTGCTTATTTTATCGATTTTGAAGGTTGGTTGTTACCGTCAAAATTAGGTTTGAAAAAAGCAAAGCTCCCATCTCCTTTAGCCCCGCCCCTCGCATTACGAAAAACTACACTGCAAATACAGTAGGCTACGTTTCTTTTAAGTGACTGTCAGCAAAGTCAATGCAGATAGTAGTTTAGTAGGGCATACAATAAAATTGGTGGAGGAGCCTAGTTTTGAGTTTAGTTGCTATTGTTTACTATAAACGACCAGTGGCGGTGCCAAGGAAGGGATGGGGGGACTAGTCCCCCCACTTTTGCTCAGGCCCATTTTTGCAAATCGTGCAATGCCGATATTTTTTTTATGGGGAAGGGGAGGGGGCAGACTTTTTATTATTATTGGCATATTTATCCTCCTATCACGAGAAAGCGACGAAGCGCTGTACGAGTTCGCTTAGGAGTTGCCGACCATCTGTCTACCTCAATAAGATGGGGGAATCCCGCTAAGTGCCTTTCCCAACGGCACAACAAGTAAACTTGCCGGCTTTCTCCACACTGTCCCTTAAATGCTGAGCGTCAAGCAGGGAAGCTGTGAATACCAATTTTAAAGTCATTGGTTTGGCCCGACTCGGAATCGAACTCCAAGTCTACCGATCCAGAAGCAGACGCTCCACACCACTCGGCCATCTGATCGGTTGCACCTCTCCTGGTCTCTTTCTTTTCTTGCCTTTAAAACACGACAAAAATTTTAAGAAGTCACTAGATAAAGTGTCCAGGGAACTAAAAAGTGCATAATTTAACCACAAGATACTACCTTTTGATCGTTACACTTCTCATATTCTGCCAGTGCCATTCTTTATTTTAACATTTCAAAATTTTTCAATTTTCGTTTTCATTCTTTCCCGGGATGCTGTAATAATACACCATAGCCTATGTTTCACTGAATTTGGTCTATTTGCAAGGTAGACTGTTTTTTTAATAGCCTGCTTTGAAGTAGTTCGCCGTACTACAGAACCGGGCAACTAGGCACGATAACCGAAGGCAAAGGGCAAAGGCAATGTCAATTTTTAAACAATTATGCTTATTAGTATCCTATTCTAACTTCATAATTAAGTCCTCGTTTCGACAAAAAATTCTCCTGGATATACGCCAGAATGCACTAAATTAGTTCTAAAATTTCTAAATTTTCTGGGGGAGGCCCTCCAGACCTTCTTGAAAGAGTCTAAATTTTTACAAGTTTTCGTCGCTTGGTTTGTCCCCCCACTTATTTAGGGCTGGCGCCGCCCCTGTAAACTACAATTACGACAATTATTGTACCAGGTCCTCCCCTCGTCTCAAAACATACTGTAAAATGCTTTTTCCATACTGAAAGCTTAGACAAGTGATTCTCAATCTTTTCTGAGCCGTAGCCTCTTGCCTGTACCTCTAAAAGACCGTGGCTTCTATGGTGCGTAAATTTAAAGTCCCTGCCTGTTATAATTCGTTAATGATTCCTACCATCGTGGCTGCCAAGAGAACACTTTGTGCTCTGTGGTCTCTTTGGGGGGCCAAGGGTCACGGTTGAGAAGTTAAGAACCCCTGGCTTAGATGCTATCAATCCCTGGTTTGCCTTTTATATGTTAAGATACTCTATTTGACATGTGCAAGCCGCAAGTTAATTTTTTTTTGCTATACGAAGATTACACTTTTTTTTGTTCCCTCCACCCTACAAAGAAAATTTTAAACAATACATTTCTGGATTAAAGCTCTTTCCTGGGTTTCAATTTTGATGGTAGGTCTATTAAATTTCAAAATATGTTTTTGCAGAGGTACTATAGTGAAAATAAACGCGTAAATTAGGCCCCCCAGAGCCCCCATGAAAAAAGGGGGGACAGGGCCCTCCCGCTTCCTCCACCTATGGTTTAGAATTAATAATATTGGTGTAGGAAAGCCATAAAAAGTATTGTTTTTGTAATCACATACAAATACAAAAGATTTGCACTGACCGGATTAAACCAGATATTCCCAGTTTGCCAAGCTCCACCATTTCTCGACAGGTTGGACAAAATAGGCTCTTCACCTTACTTCTTTTCAAAGTTCCATATATCTGCGCATATAGCAAAAATATACGCTAAACCTATGTGAAAGAAGAAAGCACACACTGACAACAGTTGATATTAAACTATTGCCATTTATCGCATGTTGCAATACTGCAAGAATACATACAAGGTGTCCAAAAAGCTTCGACAAAAAATTAAAAATAACTTTAACACACACTTAATGTGTAAACAGATAAATAAGTAATATTCCCAGGCTTCTTTGTTTATTAATAGTTCTTATTGTGCTTGTAGTTCTCATTTATCATACAATAACATTTATTTACACTGACAATTGTTATTAATATGAAATCGGGCGAAATTTTTTGGACACCTTGTATAGAGTCTTTCGCGAGGTCGCAGACATCTGGTTGAAAACTACTGAGCATACCCTCCCACCGGGGTTTTGTACTGCTGTCCCTTCCATGATGCAAAAACATTGAATTGAATAATGGCAATACTACCGTATTACTGCAGCCTAATTTTGTATCATCATTATCATTAACGCGATCGCTTAGGACAAGGGTGGCGAACCTGTTTTGGCGAACGTGCCAAAATATTAATAATAAAGTTTAGTAAGTTAAAGCCGTGCCATTACATTAAACAAAACAAAAACATAATTGAATTCGCTTCAGAAAACGTGAAAGACCTTTTTTTGGTCTTCATTCGATTTCAGTGGGAAAACAAGTTCTACGGACGTGAAGACCTTTTTTTTGGTCTTCACCTGTGTTTTATAGCTCTACGCAGTGGCGCACCCAGGAGTTGGCAAAGGAGAAGGGCCACAAACGGGGGTCTGGGGTGAATCCCCCAGCGTCTGGAGGCTAAGGGGGTCTGGGGGCGTAGCCCCAGCTGCCAACAAATTTTTACGGTTTTCACATAAAAAAACACTCATTTTAGCGCACTTTTTTATCGAAAAAGGGCATGGAGTGAGTGCAGTCACTATGGACAATGCAAAAACATTTTTGCAGCTTATGTCTAAAAGCAGGAGCTTGGCTAAAATAAGGGAAAGGAGGCTGCAACCATTTGTAGTTTGAGAAATTATAAACTTAAAGTTAGGTTTTGGCACTTTATTACTACGCCAAAGAGGGGGGTATGGCACCGTGCCCCCCCTGCGTGCGCCTATGACTTTACGGAAGTGAAAATGGTAGCTCTACGAACGTGAAGGCTTTGTGGGGGCAGACTCGTCCTTTCCGAAAAGGGGTGATTGTGCAAAAAAGGTTGAAGAACCCTGAGTTAAACAAAATCAACATTAAAGGGGTAAGATCGGGTAGCGAGCCCACCTTAAGCGACTTTTGCTCTCTCTCCCAGAATACAAGGTTTTTTATTCTAATTTTTGTTTTGGTTGATCTTCCGTTTCAGAGCTATCTTTTCCAACAGTCATTTTTGAAAAAATTTGCGCTCTGGCTAATTTACTAAGGTTTAAAAAAAACTCAAATCGGGCGTTTTACCCCATGGGGTAGGGTAATACGCCCACACTAAAATTCCAAAACGCCCACCGGTGGTGTTTGACTAATAATCTCACAACCATTTATTTTTCCACAATCTATGTGCAATTCTAACTATATGAAATACTTGAAACAGCTCACTGTTTCTTTTTGCTAGAATCAATCAACTATTTTGCTGACCCATACATAAAATTTTTAAAATATTATGATTTTGCCACCTAAAATAAACTTTATAATTTCAATACTAAAGTACACAACGTACTGCTACCTAATTTCTTGCAGATGTTCAGTAACAGAATGGCTTTCCTTTCCAATGTAAATTCATAGCAATTATGATGTGGTTGCAAAGAAACAGCTCGTGGGCGTCTTGCCCCACTTTACCCTATCAAGTGGCGTGCCAGAAAAAAGTCTGCGGCGTGCCACATCTGGCACGCATGCCATAGGTTCACCACCCTTGGAGATACTTTCCCCCAGTTTAGTACCCCGATAGGAAATCCCCTTAAGTACCAGCGACACTACTAGTAATCATGCCTCTGCGTTCCCCGCACTGTCCTTTTAATGCTGAGCATCACGCACGGAAGCTGTGAATAGCAATTTTAGTGAGGTACACTATTTTAAAATGGAACCCAAAATCTACCACACCAGAGGCAACCGTTCTATTCGGCCATCTCGTAGGTAAATTTTCGTTATACACTCACTTGCTGAGATCGACATTTTGATGTCGTATGAGCGGGAAATGATGATGCGGAGTTGCTGCGACGAAGTTTGGGCTTCTGGGTGGAGATAGGATTAGGTGGAGGTGTTGATTTGTATTCAGTGCGTTTTGAAATTCTTTGAGATCTTGATGAAGAACTTCTTGAGGAGCAAGCTTCGCTCCGACCCACATTCTAAGAAAAACGCAAAACAGATGCAATTAATGGTGCAAATCTTAACTTTTTTGAGTTTCTACTGAATAGTCTGTATAATCCTGCTAGTGAAGGGCATAAAAATAAAAACTAATAAGCTTTGCACAAGCAGACACACTAGTAGCAAATTAAATAATTATACAGTAAATTAAAAAAACTTTTCACATTCATTTTCTAACTTGTCGCAAATTGAATGATAAATTCTAGTTCATGAATCATGGGACATTTGGGGAGAATCTTCTAATCAAACGTCAACATGGGGATCAACAGAAAAATATCAATTATGACAAATAAACTTTTGAAAAAAGACCAAATAATTTTTGGAAAAAAGACCAAATTTTTGGAAAAAAGACCAAATAATTTTTTTCCTAAAATTTACTTGTCCCACAGAAAAATATCAATTATGACAAATAAACTTTTGAAAACAGACCAAATAATTTTTGGAAAAAAGACCAAATTTTTGGAAAAAAGACCAAATAATTTTTTTCCTAAAATTTACTTGTCCCAATTGATATTTTTCGGTTTATTCCCTATGTTGACGTTTGATTAGAAGATTCTCCCCAAATACCTAGTACCATGATTCATGAACTAGAATTTATCATTTAATGGTTTTAATTGATCAGTATAGGTGATCCCAAATAAATTGGAGATCTCTTGCTGAATCATACATCCATTTCTTGTCGCGAATTAAGCTTTTTGTACTTTTAAAATAGCTTCTAAGATAGTTTTATTCTTTCTATCCCGTGGGGCTCAAATACTATCGAACTAAATTTTGCTCTTGAGGGAAGCATGTTTTCTCTAGTGACTAAGTTGCTTTTACTGTACTTGTGTGTGACAGGCGACAACCCGAAGCGCGACAGCGAATGCGATGTCAACATACAATGTAGATCAACGGTGCCAACCTTTTTTTCTTCATTACCCTCTTTTGATGTGAATGATCCTCCATTACCCTCAGTTAAATCAATCGATGACAGTGAGGCATCCAGAAATTGGTAGGGGGGTTACAACCGGGGTCTGGAAGCAAAGCCCGCCGCCGGAGGCTAAGGGGGTCAAGGAGGCGTAGCCCCCAGCTGCCAACGAATTTTTACAACTTTTACAAAAAACACTCATTTGAGCACACTTTTTTTATCGAAAAAGTGCATGCAATGAGTGCAGTCACTATGGACAATGCAAAAATATTTTCGCAGTTTATGTGTAAAAGCAGATGCTTGGCTAAAATAAGTGAAAGGAGGCTACACAACCATTATTAGTTTGAGAATTTATAGACTGAAAGTTAGGTTTTAGCACCTTATTACAGGGCCAAATGGGGGAGAAGCATGGCACCGTGGCCCTCCCTACGTGCGCCTATGATCGATGAGGAGCAAAAAAAGGTATTGACGTCTTCAGATGTCCTGTATTCCAATAAAAACATCGGTGAAGAGCAAAAAAAAAGGTCTTCACGTCTTCAGATGTCCTGTAATCCAGTGAAAACGTCGGTGAAGAGCAAAAAAAGATCTCCACGTTTTTAGATGCACTGTATTCCAGTGCAGGGGTAGGCGTTATTTTTCAGGGGGTCTTTAATTCCCCACCTGAAAACCTAAAATCCCTCACTAGACGGAAATTCCCCAACGGTTGGGAACCAGTGGTGTAGATGTTCCACTCTCGCCTGATCAAATAACCAGTAAAATAAAACAAAAGCGATGCAGAAAAATTAGCGCATGACGTGCGCCTGTAAAAGCAGCCTAAGCAGCTGATTACTACGTTTAATTAAAGCTTAATAATTAAGTTTACCTCAAAATGTGAACCATCTTTTGCAGCAAGTATCATGGGAGATCCTCGGCTCGAACTGATTTTAGATCCAGAATCGGTGGAAAGTGTTGCATCAGACTTCGCAAGTCGCGGTTGAACTATTAAGGGCGACGAAGCGAATAATCTCGGAGGTGAAATAGCATTGATGGAAATCGTATTAATTGTATTGTTCATAAAACCTAAAATCAAACCTCCATTGTACTCACGGTACACACGAAGCGTGTAACCAGGGGCGGGCTAATCTCCGCGGCTTAACACTTGGGCAATACAATTTCGAAGAAACCCCGCGGCGGTGGCGAGCCTTTGGCGACACTGTATCGGATTTGACCGATCCAGGCATCGAACCCACGACCGACGATGCCGACAGCGATGTGTTTAAATACTCGTCAATCACAGGGTGTTCAGAAAAACTATGAAAAATAAAGAGCATTGTGTTTTTGTTTTTTCAATAATTGAGCAGAGAGGATCAAGGCAATTTAGCCAAATTTCTATGGCTTTGAACTATGACAATAAAAAAAGAGACCGAAAGCCTCCAGATTCTGAAAGAATTGTTCACAATCTTGTAAGTTACCGAAGTAGTGATCAGTACTGCAACAAATACATGAAATGAAGTGCGGAAGTTAATTCGAACCAGAAAACTGTTGAAACAACAGCAACATCTAATTTTTTTGTCCCACACACCGCACCGAAGTTGCATTTTACTTAAAAAAAAAAACAGAATAGAAATAAAAACGCACTCATCCAAGGCCTAGCTCTTCAAGTTATGTTTCGAACTTCAGTCAGCTTCTCCTTTAAAACTTATTGAATTGGGGATAACTTTCGTATTAATTTTTAATTATTTACTTGACAAATCCGAGTCGACAGAGTTGGTTGAATCCCAACAGGATAGTGACTTCGATGCGTCTTCTATGGACTCCGAGAGCATCTGTGCACGTGCACAACCGAAACACAGACTATGCTGGCATGGTAATAACACTGGATGAGTGTAGAGTTCTTGGCATAGAGGACAGAGTAAAAGTTGTCCGTAAGTTGTCATCTAAAAAAGTCAAAGTCTATTGATTATAAAGGCTCTTTAAATCGTAACGTTCAGCCAATGTAGCGCGTTTTCGGGACCATAATAAAAGAAATTCATGACCCATAATGAATCAGGTTCCCACAAAACAAAATCAAATTGAAATCAGGCACTTTAATATTTTCTTTGGTATGCATACTGTTATAGCTAAAGCAATAATTTTGATTATCCAGCCAATAAAAATTTGTCGACACAAGTCCTGAGACGACTTTTTGATGCTTCTGCCTCTTTTCTAGGCGTTTCGAATGCTTTTAACCAACAACAACTCACAATTTTATGGGCTTGTATTTCGTTCTCTTAAAAACATCTTACTTGAGATTCAAAAGTAGAGCATTTTTTTTCTGGGATACGAGCTCAAACTCGAGTATTTAACTTATTATTTGGCCTCTGACCCACAAGTTGTTGCTCCTATCTTAAAGCATTTTATTCTATGGGGCGCCGTTTGTAAAGCATGCAATATAAAACTTTGCATAATTTTTTTCAGTGAATTTTGGTTAAATTACATGCAACATAATATATCGATGCAATTTAATTAAATTGCAGCATTTTAATTAAATTGCAACGATATAATATATCGCATGTAATTTAACCAAAATTAACTCAAAAAATGATGCAAAATTTTACATTGCATGGCTTTACAAACGGCGCCTCATAATTTACGCTATTGTTCATGCACTGCTTACTTTTCTTACTATAGTTCATTGAATTGCCAGAAAGTTAGAGCTGTTTTACTGTTAGAGCAACATGTTCTTATTCTTTAATATCCAACTTTACATTATTTAAAAATACTTGAACTAATTTTCTCTGACCCAAAGAAAGCATGGAAAATAAAGCTTTAGAATCTACGCAGTAATCCTCTCCAAAAGCACTTTGAATTTTAAATCAAGGTTATTCGAAAAACGGCAAGCACAGGTAGTTTACTCAAATAATGCAGCACTTCGGCAAAAAACAAACTCAATTGTTTTCTTAGTTTGTTTGAATTTGGGTCCAAACTCCGCGACAACTAGAAAAAAATAAGCAGAAAAAACAAGTAGGCTAACTACATTTACTCAAGGCTTTATTTTCGGAAATAGTAACCATTCATAAAAATTTACGAGAGTTTATAAAATTCATAAAATCTTCATTAGCTGAAGAAAGTTTTTTATAATAATTTGTATTAACAATAACCGTCAATGAAATATCTTCTTATTCCACCACTCAACAACTTACTGCCTGTTTCAAATCACCGCCGCGTAACTTGACCGTAACACTGCAATTCATATTCCTTTTAACCATCATAACGTTCAGGTAATACAAGCCGCCTACTTAATCTAGCAGTTTTATCGATTAGTTCTTTTCTAATGGCAATCATCAGCTGTGTTGCGCAAGCCCATAAGAGCTTTCAACAATATTGACAACTTTCAACTAACAGTTCATAACTATTTGATTTATTTTCTAAATTTAAAAAAGCAAAGCAGGCTTTTCTTAGTTTAAGATTTGTTAAGGGTTTTGCAACAAAACTACGCCTACTAACCGAGCTAATTGGTAATACGCTGGGGAGGAGGGGTTACAACCGACCATATTATCTCTTACTATGATCTTCATTATATTCACTGTAATGCTCCGAAGTGTGAAACAAGTGTCGGCGCCCATCTTGCGGCTTAGCGGCTGGGCAACACACTTCCGAAGAAACGTCGCAGCGGCGACCAGCCGTTGGCGACGCTGTGCAGATTTGAACGCCCCGCGAATCGAATCCCAGACCTCCCGCATCTATAGCGTGTACTTAGCAACTGAGCTAATCGGCCTGTTCCAATTGTTATACGATCTCGTTAAAATTGTCGGCACAGAGTGGCATAAAAGTGAATTTACAAAAACGAAACTAGTTTCTAACAATTGATATCGGGAGTCTTGATCAAAGATTGGTCCTTTAAAGCAGAGCTTTGTACATTTTGTAAAAAAATGCAAAGAAAGGAGTCGTTATATGCACTGGTTAAATCAGTAAAGATATTTTTGAAAGCAAAGTTTTACCAGAATTAAAAGCACGAACCGGTAAGCCGAAGAGGTTAGTTACTTCAACTGATTAGATGGGCGAGTGGTAAGAGCGTCCGCCTTTGGAGCTATAGACTCGGGTTCGATTCCGAGTCGGGTCAAACCAGTGAATTTGAAATTGTTATTCACATCTTTCCTGTTTGACGCTCGGCATTAAAGGGAAAGTGCATAGAACAAGCCGGCAAGTTTACTTGTTGTGCCGTTGGGTAGGCACTTAACGGCATTCCTCTCTCTTGATGTGGTACATAGATGGCTGGTAATTTCTAAGCGAGTTCGTTGCAGCGCTTTGATCGCTTTCTCGTGATAGGAGGATAAATATGCGATTAAACAGAATAAAACACAATACTTTCTGAGAAGATGGTCAAAGTCAAGCTAATCCCTCGATAATTTGGCAAATCAAGACACTTTATTCAAAACGCCTTTAGCACGATTTTTTAAAAGATCTATCTCAGGGTGGTCCAACTGCAGGCCCGCGGATCAATTTTGGCCCGAAAAGTAACTTTTTTTGGCCCGCGATGAATTACGGGTGATTTGCACGTTTAGACCGGAAAACATTTAATCAGCCGTTGTTTTTGTAGTTTTCGACTGCATTTACGTTTTTGCTTTTTAAATTAAATCCTGAACAGCCTGTGCCGCTTCGCTTCATCATTTATGTGGTGTTGTGGGCGTCGAAGGGCAGTTTCACGACATCAGTAACGAGGACGAGCCGGGCCAACAGGCAAAATAGTAAACCACTCGACTTCCACACGCTAGCTTAAAACTTGCGGTCGTATAGTGTCTTCGCGATCGCTTTTAATCGCCTAACCTTACTCAAAAAAGTATATTGAGAAAAAGCGAGTTATATTACTGATAATTTTTATTTTTATCAACATGTGCTTAACACGAAAAAAAAAAAAAAAGAAAAATGCCAAAACAGCAGTAACAATGCAAACTTTTCAGTACCGTTAAATGACGACACAATCGTCAGTGTCGCAGTTCAAAAATGTTGTCATACAAGTTAAGTATTACGAAATCAGGAGAAGGAATATTATTCGCTACGCGATGATTAATTGTTTTTTGATAGTAGGCAGAGGCGTAGCCAGGGGGGGCAAATGGGGCAATTGCCCCCCCGAAATATTTCCAGTGACCACTAGCCTACAAACAAAGATACTAATGCTATAACGTAAATCTACTAACAACGCAAACAGGGGTAGATTAAGACCACTCGGGGGTCCGTAAATCTACTATCAACGCAAGCAGGGGCGGATTAAGACCACTTTTCGACAAAAATCCGTGGCGGCTGGGGGCTCTGCCCCCAAACCCACTTAGCTTCCGGCGGCTGAGGGCTTCGCGCCCACACCTCCGGTTGGGGCCCCCCTTTGCCGAATCCTGGGTGCGCCACTAGAAAAGCTTATGAAGTTTTGCCCCCCCCCCGAAATTTTGAGCTGGTTACGCCACTGATAGTAGGCCTATTATTATTTTTAAACAGTGACACAAAAGATTATTTAAAGGTCCTCTGTTTTATGCATAATAAGACCTAGCAAGTAGCAATATCTTCTAATAAATCAGTGCTTTTGAACTGGGGGTCCATGGCGTCCTGTTTAATGGGTCTATGAGACGCGTTGAAAAAGTCCTCATCATGTAACTTGAATTTGATGTAGTTTTTTTATAATTTTTTGCTCACACAAGTATTTTTACCGTCAGTTCGCGGGTCATTCTGTAGTGGAGACCTATCTGATTAGTTGTGGACTTTTCTGAGATGAAGACCCTTTTTTTTGTGTTCCTTCACACACCAGTCACAAGTTTTTCTGCAATGGAAACCCATCATCTTTTCGGAGTCCACGGAGATATCTGAATAGGTATAGTGGTCCACGGACCAAAATCAATTGAGAAGACTTGTATTAAACATTGGCCCGCGGGATAAGTAAGCACCTTTACAAGGCCCGCGATATAATTAAGTTGGACCACCCTGGTCTAGTTTATACCTGTATGATAAAGTCAGCGATACAATTACCAATAAAATTACTGATAAAGTATCTCAGTTAGCAGTTGCTGCATAACTCTTTATTTCAGCATGCTCTTGATTACGAAACAAAACTGAGCTGTAAGCCATAATGGAAAAGTCGACAGCTCAGATGACAAGTGGATAGATTAGCGTCTGCCTCTGAAGTAGAATACTCGTTATTGATTCCAAGCCGGGTCAAATTAATGACTTGAACATTGGCATACACACTTTCCCAGCAAGGCGCTCAACATTAAAAGGAGTGGGTGTGTACAACAAATCCGTTGTCGTGTGTCAGGTACGGCAGTGAAGAAGATTCTCTCAACTTGTAGTGGTTCTGTGATGGCCGGCAACCCCTAAGCTTGGTTGTTACAAGACGTTGTCCGCTTTTTTGCGATAGGACGAATAAAATCAAATGATAGTAGCAATATTCAGGATATCTCTTGCATTTTAGATATTTGGCGAGGCCTTTACAGCGCAGTTTAAAGCGCTGCAACCATAGTCGGATTCAGCAGCTTTTTACCGTTTCTATAGAATCGTATCACAAAATTTTATTAGATCAACAAACAGGCCAGCATTGCTGTTTATGCTTGTACCCTTAAGGTGCAATCACTCCGACTGAGCCTTCTCAAGGTCCTTGCGAAGTATTTGATTTGTTTTATTATCACATCGCCTCAGTTGCGTGATGACGTCACAAAAAAAACAATTAAAAAATGTCTCCTTACCATTGAGACGTCTCAGTTAGTGCAATCGCACCTTTAGTTTAAACAGAACCGGCTGAGAAGAAACTTGAATTCCACCACTGGCTACAACCTTGCGCTTTTCTACAAATTATAAGCTAGTTGACTCGCAGTACACTAAAAGTCCTAGCAATGTAACTTCACAACTGCAGCAATTTCGAAGCATGCTGCTATACTGTAACAATGACCTGTTACATGCATTTTAAAGGTTGGACTTGGAAACCTGACATGTTGTTCGTTTCCGGCCAATTCAAGATTTGAAAACTTTTCCTTTATGGTCATTTATTCGCTAAAACGTGACTTAAATTTCATAAATATAGAACATTCCAAAAAACGTTTAAAATTAATAATCGCGCTATACTAAAAACTGACTGTACTAAAAGGTGTTACACCATTGTAGTGGAATATTGGTAAATGTCTTCCAGAAATTTAAACAACGCAAATCTCATTTAGAATACTTACTTGAATACTCATTAGAATACTCATTTGGAATATTGGTAAATGTCTTCCAGAAATTTAAACAACGCAAATCTCATTTGGAATACTTACTTGAATACTCATTAGAATACTCATTTGGAATATTGGTAAATGTCTTCCAGAAATTTAAACAACGCAAATCTCATTTGGAATACTTAATTGAGAGTAGCTGTTTTTGAGTCACGTCCTAACGGTCAACAATTCGGATACGTAAAAAATTCGTAAATTTTATGTCTTGTCTTTTTAGTTTTATAAAATCTGAAGTCAAATAGCCTTCAAGTGTTTTTTACAAAAAATAATTGCCGATCACCGGTTACGCTGCAAGAAAGGAAATACAATCACGTTTTACTATATTTTCTTTCTTCTGCTGTAAGGAGCTGTAGTATGTATCTAACAGCTTTCCCGAAATTACAGGAATACACACCGCGAACGGGGACGGTTTAAAACCTAGAATCCCACGCAATAAAACGGCACGAATTTACACGACTCAGAAGCATATATGGGTGGTGGTGGGGGGGGGGTATTGTGCCGTGGTCCTTCCCTTTCGACGTTTCCTTTTCATAAAAAAATTAAATGTTGCAAAGTGATCGAAAGATACCACACTCTTTTGATCGCTTTTGCAGCTTATAACCCCTCTTTAAAATTTCTCGCTATACGGCACTGATGTGACTTGTCCTTTCAAGTTGCCAGTAAATTAAGAGTCACAGAAATAGTTTTAGAGACCAACAAAATTCAGTGCTTCTGCAGCCGCACTGCCACTGATTAATCCAATCGCATGAACGCAAACATACAGCTCACTAGGTCATTTCACACTTCGTACAATAGTTGCTCTTTTTTGTGTTGCTGTCAACTATTTCTTATTAGTAGAGCGATTTTTTATTGACCTAAAAATCTCAAAAAGTTGACCTTATTTTATCAAAAAATTGACTTTATTGACCTAACGAAACAATGAAATGAAAGAATTGAATGAAACACATACAGGGGGGTATACAGTACATAGATAACTAATATAGGAGGTGCTTTCTTTCACTATCACACTAGTCTCTTATGGCTTTTCGTTCCATCTGACTTTGATAAAACTGTATACTTGTAGGCCTACAGGTTACCAACTTAGTAACCGCAGCAAAAACTTATTTTGCAGTTTTGCATAGGGTTGCCAGGTCAAGAAAACAAAAAATGCCTAACAGCTCGTCAAATAAGGCCAAACAGCCTAAAAAAAGGCCAAATTTGCCAATTGTTAACAGTTTTGAAATTTTTACATATCCACATGAATATTGGCATCGAAGCAATGTAAAGGCCAAACTCCATTTTTCACTGCCAAACCACTTCAAAAAAGGCCAAATTTCTGAAATCTGGCCTTGAAAAGGCCAACCTGGCAATCCTGGTCTTGCATCTGTAATATTGGACAACGTAACAGAGGCATTGTGAGTGCGTCACGATTTTATAAAGTATTGATTAACGACATGCTTAACTGCTTTGCATAATTGCGCAGAATCCAGAGTCGTATTCAAGTGTTTTGCTATTTGTTGTATTGTAATCTTTGTAATATCAAAGTATGTTCGAATAACTAATGCATTGTCTTTTCAATTCTAATGTTTTTGACCACCGGTACGTAGCGACAAAAATATGTAACAAATGAAAACACGACAAAAAACTTGTTTCATCATCAACCAATTTTGCTAAGATTGCAATCTTGCAAAGCTGTCTGAACGGATCGTTACAATCGAAATCAATCAAATCGCATCAAACATTACATTAATAAATTAAGCATGTGTAAAACTGTAGTACCGGTAACATTCTGGCGACAGCATACACCTCCCTGGTACCATCAACAGTTACGAACCTCCATCTCTAAATTATCTGAGTCATTTCTTTTTGAGTATAAAGTAGAATCGCGCAAAAAAAGCAAGGAAGCAAAAATTGACCTAATAAAAAAAAATTGATCTAAAAAACAAAAAATTGACATTTATTGACTTTATAACTTCATCAATATAAATTGACTTTATTGACCGTGAATCGCCCTACTTATTTGATAGCGATTAATTCTTGGACTTATTATTGAGACCCGATTTTTATCACGAGCTACAAATCTTTTTAAATTCAACAACATGCCTGACAAAACATGTTATGAGCCCAAAAATAAACCTGCAGAGACCAAAAACAAAAAGTAATTTTCCTTAATAATTTTCCCCGATTCTTTGGGCTTGATTTTTTTTCAGGGAGAAAATTAGGTCCCCAAAACGCCTCAAAAACTGGCTGTGATGGCGTAACGCATAGTCGCTTCTCCAAATGCATCAAACTAGGCCAAGGAGTTAAACCAAATAATAAGAGCAATAAAAAAAACACTGGTAACTTACCTCTTCTTCTTTGCTATGAATCATAGTTGATGTTAGTTTAGGAACGAAAGACGATTTCAAAGTGATCTTAGTGCTAGCAGATCTTCGTCGTGATGTTAGAGGCTGGGTTGAAGGAGGCTGCGACTGCTTGAGAGCCCAAGTTTTTAAAGCATTAAACATCATGAGAAATAAAACCTTCTAAACTAAAACTAAACAGCTTCTAAATTAAGAACAAGTAGTCAAAAACAATTAGAACAAAAAGATTTCAAAAAAAACTCTGCTTCTCTCGGAATGATGGCCCAGTTAGCTTTCAGAAAATACTTGAAGAGTTGATGGCGAAGCTTTTCACCAAGATTGTTTCTATGATATATCACTTTTTTCTGGATTTGTGTTGCTGGCTTACAGCACTGTAGATAAGCTACTTGGGCAAAGCTCAATGTTAGAAGATATTTAACTAATCGTAATGTTGAACGAGGAAGCTCTGGCTTCTATTTTAGGCTACAACTGCTGAATATAACCAGGAGTTTAACAACTAACATTATTTTCTCATCTGTAGTGATGAACCTTGTCTGAACTTCTTTCTAACTAACTGCATTGTTTCAGGCTTTCAGCTGTTTAATCAGGTCAGAGACTGTGACACTGCAAACTAAGTCAAGCTTGCTAATAGTTTGACAAACAATTGTACCGCCGCCGTGAGAAATTAAATAGCGAGGAATCTTTATTGATAGCACATGGAGTTGGCCAATTGGTTAGTGCATTGGACTCCGGAGCTAATTTCGTGGGTTCGATACTGAACTAGGTCGCCTACCACCACGCATGTATCCTTCCATTGTAAAAAACCTAATCATAATAAATGAATTAATAAATAAAATACGATGACATAAGCACTCGTGCTTTTACGTCACAATAATAATGAATAAATTGCGATGATATATTATAATAATTGCAATGGTATACAATGATAATAAACAAATACCTAAAACAATTAGGACAAATAAACGATCTTAAAATTAGGACAAATAAACGATCTTAAAAATCTAATAATAAACGATCTTAAAAATTGCTATGAAAATTGAAAAGTGAGTTCGATTCTTTGGCAGAGCAATCGCAAAGCATATTGTGCCTGTTTTTAACCTTGTACAGTATTTGAAAAGTTTCTGCTCTGCCTTCCCCTCCCGCACCTCTTCCCGTGAAGGCTACTAATTGATTTGTTTTCTACATTAAGAACAAAATTGGCCTCAAGCACTGTAATGTAATTCAATTAATTTGGTAGTATTTATTTACAAATTTCAACGGTCCGTTTCACGCTTAAGCGATCATCAGGGAGTCTTATTCGAAAAGAATTGTTAGAATAGAATTAGTCTTCTTCAAATAATCAAATATATTCGTTTTGAATAAGACTCCCTGATGATCAGGTAAGCGGGAAACGGACCGTGGGAGTTTGTAAATAAATGCAACCAAATTAACTGAATAAAATTTTGTTCTAGTCGGTAAGATTATCGAGCGTTTTTGTTTGGTAAGCAAGTGAATTTGGTATTTCATAAAGTAACGTAATACATAATGTTTCATATCCAAACCTACAGCCAGGGCCGGCGCGTCCATTAGACGAACTAGGCAGCCGCCTAGGGCATCACTCCTCAGGGCATGCTTCAGGGGCATCCAAATGCCTTTTCTGGGGCATCAAAATGTCTTTGCCAAAACGTTGTCGTTTTTATGAATTATAAAATTATTTTTGTATGAGAAAACATTTGGTTGATAAAATTTTGAAAGTTAAAGGGTTCAAGAAAGAATTGACAGCTTAGCAATCATATCGATTGAGCGTGACTGCGCTTCCACGCTGGATATGGCGGAATAAGCAAAAAACTTTGCTGAAAAAAGAGCACGAAAATTGATTTTTTGATGTCCTGTGCTCTTTACTAGCTTAAACTGAATTACAGTAGTACACCGATATCTATAGGCCTAGTGTAAATCATGTAGATGCTAATTAGAATTTCATTTTTGCTTGTTGCCTCGAGTAATTTAATGAATAAATGCATGATGGATTTGGGGTTATAAGAGTCCGAAAAAGTCATAACTATAACTTTTCTTGCTCAATTATTAATGGTAAATATGTGTGCAAGGGGGCATTAAAATTAAAGTTTGCCTAGGGCGTCAAATAGCCTTGCGCCGGCCCTGCCTACAGCCTACATGAACAGTTTATAATATTTTATTTTTACTGTGTAGCCTAAATAACGCCAAGTTGGTGAAAAAATGAATGACAACACTGGTATCATCAATTACTAACTCATAGAGTCATGCTTTTACGATTTTTTAACGTAAAACAACTGTAAAATTGTATTGCTATTAAAGAACAAAATTTCAAAAAATATTGCAGCAAATTGATTTTAAACTAGGATGATTCAAATGTTAAATAACAAAATTGTTTAAATCGCAATGCAACACAGAGTTTATCAGAGATGGCCACAGATCTGTGGTCGCACATTGGGATCGACTATTTATAGATTTTGAAATTTCGAAGTTGGACATCTCTGGTTTATATTTATCAGCAGCAGAAGCTAATGGATCGTTTGATTCGGACCGTAGTTTTCACATGTAATTTGAAGGGCAAGGGCAGAAAATTTTCAAAAGAGCAATCGCGATTTCGCCTAACTAGCAAAACCCATTTTTTCTCATAAATTCGCTATATTGACGTTCGTCAATTTCCGGTGAAAAAAGTACGCTTGTACTCGTTGCCGGCGCCTAAAATGTGAATCATATTTTAGATGTATCCTTTTTTATGCCGCAAATTTACTTAGTGATTTGCCAACTAGAAATCTGTTTTAATATTTTTATCCTCTTTTGTGCGAGAAAAGATCAGTTTGAACTTGCTGATCATTTGAGTAAATTGTTTTAAAAAACGACGACTGGGTGTTGTTTCTGCACACAGAAGTTTGTGAGTTGTTTTGATCTCGACAGAGCTTAGAGACAATCTAGAGAACCAAAATACATTGGTTTATAACACAACCGAATTAATATCCATGTAGGCGTTACCACTGAAAGTTAGCTTATGAGCGGAAAGCCAGGGGTTCGATTCCCAAATCGTGCGCACTCACCCTGTCCATATGTTCAGATAAGTGGCCCAAAGTCCTTGTGCTTTTGTCTCATAAAATTTGTGATGTCGTAAGTAAAAAAGTGGTTATGGAACTTATGGCATTATGAAGTCAATTGTCATGCAGAAAACTCATCGGCTTTTTCTAGCTAACTTAAACTGAACATGATTGAGGAAAGGTAGCAGGGTTAGAAATATCGATTGAAACCCGATAATCGATATCATTATCCTTTACTTATTCTATATCGAATATCGGATCTCCTTTACTTTTTTTTCTTTTATCGGAAATGACTTTCGTTACTTTTTTTGCTCGAAAAATCGATATTCTTTACTTTTAAAAACTGTAGATATTCGATATTGTTTACATTTTTATGCTTATCAGATTTTGATTCATAACCTGTCTGCTTGGAACATTTCAGTTTGTTGTATTCTATCGTTTAGTTTTGCTTAAGTAGAGAATTTGACAAAACTTGAATAAGCCTATTAGTTAAAGTAATATTGAAAATAGAATACTGGTATCTCAAGTACGACAATATGCACCGCAATCTGTAACATTTCAGCAATTATAAAATAACCATACTGTGACTTTTATCTTTATGTTGATACATTTTTAGTTTTCTTTTTTCAGGATCGATTCAACATTCTTTGACTGTACATAACTTTTTTAGTCGACACATTTTCAATGTTTCCTTTTTTAGTTTTTTATGATGTCAATTTCCCCAGTGCTGTTGCAGCTGCAAAAAGTGCTCTGATTCTTTTGGTTTGTTAAGAGCATTAAGAAATGGTTGTAGGCTTATGCACAATACACAGCCAACTATGGCAGGACCTTAAATTGATAATGGTAGATATGAAAGGAAAAATAAGAAGGTTCAATAAAGTCTGATTTTTAATCAAAGCAGAAAAATGGTAATGAACAATTAACATACCGATATTATTGTTTTTGAAAACAAAAGGTAGTTTCTTTATGCAGTAGGCCTATATTTTAAAGGTTAAAATAATATATTCATTACTGTAATCTATATTCTTTACTTTTTAAGGAAGTATCGATATCGGAAATTTTACTTTTTTGGTTTATCCTTTACTTTTCGAGTATCGATTTCCAACCCTGACAGGTAGTGTAACGAACGGCTGGACACCGCTGTGACGTTTCTTCGGGAGTTCCAAGCTGTGTTCCCAAGCGCTAAGAGGCGAGGATGTGTCCGCCAATCGTTACACGCTTCGGCGGAATACCGCGAGTATGCATGAGGATTATTTAGCTTTTATCAGGTTTCGAATCCTGTAGTAATTGCGAAAAAATGCTCTGACTCGGGTCATCTGGGTTTTTCACTCACCAAACTTTTAGCGTAGGTGAACAGCTAATCCTCTCATTCAGGGATATGTCCTCACTCTTGACTTTGCAATTCACAAAAACAATAACAAATCGGATTTATTTCAGTGTGGCTAACACAAAACACTCATAAACTGTGACTCACAATACAAGTTCACAAAAACCCTTTACTTATAGACATTTCGTAATTGTATCCGACGCAAGCTTTGCAGACGAATGTTACTTCAATTTTGTAATAGGTATTTCTTTTTTATGACTTTTATTTTTTCATGCTTAGGAACTGGCAGAACCTGGTGAGCGAAAAGAAGTTTCTGCTTCAGGTTTTTCCCCAATTTCGACCAAATTTAGCGTTAAAAGTCGCGTAATTGAACAAGGTACCTGCACCAAAAACGCAGTCAATCAGAACATAGTAACTGTTTTAAGAGAACGGGTATTACTGATCACTTAAAAAAAATTTGGAAAATTTGTGGAGCAAGGGAGCGCTGACGACATAGAATTACTCGCGCTAAACATTCTTGTCACTGATCTTTGGGACAGCGCAGTTAAGAAGGTAAGAAAAATTCGAACTATAAATTTGGCATGTTTGTAAAGTTGATTAAAACCTCCATTGCAAATCCGGAGCTATTTCCTGCACAAATACAGATGATTTCAATTGTTTTTTAACATATTTAATGCTGAAAATATTTCAACTAGACATAAACTCTTCGATAAACAAAAGAAAACGCAACTATGTTGAAAAAACATAAACAATGTGCCTCTAAAAACAAGTCCAACTCAGGACGCCACCAACATAGGTCAAACGTAGCTTATAAAACAGTTTTTTCGAAGTACAAAAAGCTCATTTTGCGTGTTTTTGCATTTAGAATAAGACCACTATTTACACTGTCCACACGTCCAACTCATGTGGGCTAAATGCGACGGAGTTTCTGCATCATAATCAAATTTTTAATGTCGCAATTGAAAAACGTTATTACGACATCAAAGAGTTAATTATGATGCAGAAAACCCGGAGAGTTTTGGTCTACTTTCATTGATCATGCGGGCAGGGTAAGCACATTCTGCTTACTGCTGGCACAATTAATTCTTTGCATTTTCACGAAATATTACGAAATCCCATAACTAAAGAAGCTTCAAGGCTCCTTGTCTCTTATTTGTCCACTTAGACCTATTTTAAACCATTTTTTAGAGGAGCATAATTGTTAATTACACATTAACAGGAATGTATCTTCCAACAATTCCATCTTTCTCCTTTGGCAGAGAAAAGTATTGACTGTCGAGACGTTTGAAAAATAAGTTGTTCATTTCATCAAATTAAATCCTTATCTCCAACTAGAAATCGTACACGCAGAACAATACACGCTTGAAAGGTTTGTTCATTGCAAAAATCATAAAATGGTGAGAAATATTGAACTGCATCAAACAAAGTACTGCTTACAATTGAGAGAAAAAGCAACCAAAATGCTGAAAAACAATTACATTTTACGGGGTTCTGTTGGAGCCAGCATTGCTTATGGTTTATTAAGTGTTAAAGGGAGCAATCACATATTAATTTCGAATAACCAGAACCTAATAAATCAATACCGTATTAATCCACAGTAAACCTTACAACTGGACGATTCGACAACATAGATTCAGCTGCCATCATCAGCAATGTAAACAAGGCAGCACACAGTAAGCTTACAGTTTTGTACGGCCTTGCCTACACTGCTGACGATAACAGCTTAATCTATGTTGTTGAAACGTCCAGTTTTGAGACTTACAGTGGTTTTATTTTTTCTCTTTACGCTATTTTCGTCCCGTATTATTGTATTCCAAATATTCAATCCATTTTCCATTAATTTCCAACCCTATGCTTTCAAAATTCTACTCAATTTTAGCCAAGCTACACCCCTTGCTTCAATAAATAAACACAGTGGATCCATAAACCGAATTCAAATGGCAATCCCATAAACCAACCGGCAACTAGACAGCAAACAAACTTGAAAAACTAACCGCCTTAGCTTAAAAAAGTTGAGTGCTTATCGCATTCAGATTATTCAAGTTTTACTGCGTCTAGTTGGAAACAGAAGAGCAATAGCCTATCGTACAAAAAGCACTATAAAACAATCAATAAAAAATGCCATTTCAAATGCTATTTCCAAGCATTTTTGCTGAGCTTGTTATCGGTTTATTTCACCCACGCCCTTCCCATTTGGTCTGCTGGAGTGAGTGTTTTCATTCATCAGTTGATTTATTGCGATGATTTATCAGACTTGTTCGAGAAATTTTTTTGGATATCCTTTTTTCTTTTCACGTAGTCTTAGAAAAATTTTATACAGTTCAGACGCAATAAACACAGTCGAAGCAAGGCTGACCAACGTTAAGAGATCTGCATAAAAAATGACACCAATTAATGATTACGTTAGAAAAAGTAACTTGGCCAAAAATTTTTCCTAAAGTAAGCCATAAAAATTAAATACATGTGCCCACATTTTATCCGCAGAAAAACGTGTAAGCTACTTCTAGTTTCAAAATTAGGTTGCACGTAACTGTTTTACGGCAACATATGCAATTCAAAAGTTATTAAAATCATGGCAAATGTACATTTAAGTAAACGTTTGAAATCTTTCGATAACTTCTGCCAGCCACGCAGTTGAGATATCTCATAACAATATCAACGCAGAGTTACAATTGTAGCAACCGCATGTTTTATGGTACGGCCTAAGGACCAAATCCCATAATTTGTAAGTAGCAAAAAATGGGCCGTGTTCATTGATAGTTTGGCTTGCCGCACAGAAAACATCTGTAGCTAGCTAGCTATCTAACAAACGACTTACCCGAAGCGTAAAGAGCTTCAGTTTGAAAAACTGCTTGCAAAGGTGGAAAATAAATGACTAGCAGTTGACCTAACAACGAGCCTCCGACAGCGAGGAGAAATACTCGGTTGGCAAAAAAACCAATTTCAAATAACGATTTGGTCTAAAAAACATCAAATTAACAATGTAAGGTAACACGGTTTGCACAAAATAAAGCCATTAACCAAAATTAGAACTCCGACGATCATAATGCACTGAAGTGAATACATTGGAAGTACAAAAAGTTTCGAAAATATTTGCAAAACTTCAAATTAAAATTTTCAATATACTTGTGGTATTACGCCGAAGCGTGTAACGAGTGTAGAGGCTCATCTCCGCAGATTAGCGCCTGAGCAGCACAGCTACGAAGAAATGTCGCAGCGTTGGCGACACTGTGTCCAATTTGACCGACCCGGGATTTGAATCCCAGACCTCCCGCACAGAGAGCAATATCTTAAGGTATTTTTGTAAAACTTATAATTTAATATCGTGCACTGCAATTAACAATTACCGATAGAGTAATGCAACATTTTTTTACCAAAGCCAGTTCTATGTTTAAATTATTGCTTTAAAAATGAGTAAAATTTTAATAAAACAGCTTAGATGAGGTACAAAATTACCTGTGAGCGGCAACCCAAGGCGTTAAACATATCAAAAAGTACAAAACAGGTAAAAGTCATAGTCGTATCACGGGGTGTGATGATGTTATCCCGCATCTAAAAAATGTATGAAATATCACTACGGGCTTGTCAAATAAACGTAGAGCAGGAAAAATGGGACAAAAACGCACCAAAGTGAGAGAATTGGAGAAGTGAAAAAATACAATCTATTTTAGGCGTTTAAACTTGAAAGCTCAGACTTTACGGCGCTGACGTTTGATTCTTTATCTTAGTTGGAACAACCTGCTTAGTGCTTACTCGCTTGAGACCAGAAGTAATACAAAAAGATTGAGCTGCGTAAGCGCTGAAAATGTGCATAGCATAGACCAAGCGCAAAAATCTCAAGAGATACGGAAGGCCGTACTGGGCTTCACTATAAACTGCCAAAATTGGAAACAAGAGTTTTAGAGTGACAAACAAACCTACCGGTATGTAGCAGTTTTACACTTCTGATTTAAATCATATTTTGCCTAGAATTAGACTATTCGGCCAGTCTGACAACTTAGGGTCAAGACATTCCGCCTTTGGGGAGATTGTTGCGAAATGCAAGACGAAAAAATCAGGTAATAATCACAAAAAATCAAATCTTCATTTACATTCGTGGTCCATGTCGAAGCGTGTAACAAGTGGCGGGGCCCATCTCCGCGGCTTAGCGCATGAGCAACACACCCTATACGAAACATCAAAGCAGCGGTGGCGAGCTGTTGAGGGTACTGTCGATTAGATCGGTCTAGGAGTCGAACCCTAGACCTCCCGCACCGTTAGCGGTATCTTTAATCACTACGCCAAGCGACCGGTATCAAGCAAAAATCACATTCAAAATGTCCTACTCGTTGAAGGGGAAGGGTACGCGATTATTTGACGTGACCGAGCACCAGGCTGTCTAACGCTGAGTCAGTCACGCTTCATTATTATACTACTGATAATGATAGTTTCGTGATGTCAAAACGTCTGGCTACATTTGTTTTTTCGAATTCAAGAAATTTAAGCAACTCTACCACTTTAATCATACTCTTAAGAGCCAAAACTCACTTCTCGCCAAAATATAAACAAAGTCCCACAAACGATAATTGAAGCGGACATAATAACTCGAAATACAAGTTCTTTTGTAACAATTGGATCTTGGACGCGGCGTGGAGGCTTGCGGATGACATCCTTGTCGACTGGCTCCACTCCCAAGCTAAAACCAATTCAAAAAGGAACATTTTTGAGCAAACAACAATATTAATCAAGCAAAGGAGAAATGGTTTTCGGCCTTGTGTGATATTAGTCTTTCTAACTCTTTATAAAAGCTAATCTTTCACAATTAACTAGCTTTATCTAGATTTACTAAATTCACTGGTACAAAGTTTAGCCGTTTTATTAGCAACTGAAAATGTAGCTAAAAATGCAGCGACTAATTCTCTGCTTCACCACATCTGAAAGAGGGGTACGGCCTCGCCCATTAGTACCTATAAAGGCTAGAACCAAGTTTCAAAGCTAAATAACAAAATTTAAACTATTCTTTGGTTGTCTGTGCGCTTTTTTAAGATCTAAAACTCCGAAAAATCTAAAGTGTCGATTTTTCCTCGCGAAATCACAATTTATTGCCTACAACACTCGATTTCATGACTAGAAAAGTACTGCTAGTCCACAGCACTAGGTAAAATCTTACCTTTGAGCCGGAGGGCCATCCATTATGATATTAATCCACAATATCTGCATTGCATTGAGGGGATTTGGTAATTTAAATAATGTTGACAATGCTATAAGGGTAAGGGCAGCGATGCTCCTGTAAAGTGTTGCCAATTAAAAACTGAAAAATCATGAAAATTGGAAAATACACCAAAAGATATGATAAAAACATTAGCACCAAAAACACAAACATTTTATTTGAAAATTAGTACTTAATCTCTACGTTTAATCACAAAAAACATGAAAGTGATAAAAATAAACAAAACGGTAGAAAATCGAACTTAAACTCTTTAGCACTAAAAAAGTGTGAACTTTAATTATTTTTTCGCATATCAATCAACTTAAACTTATTTATTTTGATGCAAAAAATCACAAACTTACGTGCTTAATTGAAAGCTGACAAAATTTCGAATATTATAAAAGATTCCTTTCCCTTCTTCAATCGCACTCCTAGTAAAACAAGGATCAAGATTACTACATTCTAATTTGCTTAAACTGATATAATGACACATCGCGTACCACACAAAACTCTTACAATTGCGTTGTATTTTGCGAACTAATGCGGCTAGCAGCGTCCTTAAATCTAAAACATAGTTACGATTCCCACGCTATATAAACCGGCCTAGTCTTCTAATGACGGTCATTGCTACAAAAGCATTCTGTACAAACCTGGTGCTAAATCTTGCTTATAATACGGTTATTTTTCATATAATTAAACTGAAAATTCAATGGTGATTGAGGGAGATTGCGAGATGAGCTTGCTCTCTTCGAGTCCGCAGCCACTCAAAATATATGTCAAATGCGATCGGCTCCAGCCGCGAATCGAACCCATCACGAAAGACCTATCACCGCGCACGATACCGCTAGACTACAGCGTTGACAAAGTTGTTAAATAATGAGTATAACGGACTCGTGATAAGCACGATTTTTTACTTACATAATTGTACTAAGATCATCATCTGCAAGTATCATATCTGCCGCTTCCTTGCAAACGTCAGTTCCAGTTTTTCCCATCGCTATTCCAACATCAGCCTTTCTCAAAGCGACCGCATCGTTTACACCATCCCCCGTCATGCCTACCACTAGAGAGCGTTCTTGCAAGGCCTAAAACCCCAACGAATATAGAAATTATTTCAACAAACATATTTAGTACATTTTTTTTTTCATTTCTTTTGTTTTTATTTGGAAAAACACTGAAATATAAAAAAGAAAAAACTACATTGACGAGAAAAATTAAATAAGTACACAAATGAGGTTTCTCCTGTGAGAGGCTGCCTAAAGACCATGAGTCCAATCCCAAAGAATTGGCGAGGTCGTCGAGTCTGCAGCCTCTCACATTCTGATGACATAATTAATACGTTACTAGACATAAAACATACAGGCAAAGACACGTAAACATATAGTTAAATAATTAAGCTTACAACTTGCAGCAGTAAAAAAAAAAAAGAAAATGGTTATATTTAATACCACATAGGAAAATTTACTTCATCATCAAAGTTTTGATTTTTTTACCAAAGGATTTTACGCTTAATTCTCGAATTGATTTAAACTCTGAAGGCAAATCATTCCATAGTTTACAACCAGTGAATTTTATTAATCTTTGTGAGGTAGATTTGGTACAATGAAAATTTACTGCCCAGTTATCATCACAAGCAAACCTGGTAGGATATACTCGTGTAACTCCGAGGGTATAGTAAAATAATCCTTAAAACAATTTGGCAGAATTTTTTTTTTAAACTGAACATAAGTTTCAAATTATGCATTATTATTATACATTCATGTATAATACTAAGCATTTATTTTGGGTTTTCCGTTCATTTCCATTTTTGTTATTGTAAGTAGCAAGAAAAAATTAAACAAAGCAGACCAGTATTTCCTTTTTTTGAGAATTCAAACTAGCAACTTTATCTAACAGCCTCCAATGTTCTAACCAACATCAATAATCTAGAAAACTTACCCTACTGCAACAACAGTTTGGAGTAAAAAAAGAACAAGCCTAAAAATTTAATATATTTTTACTACTTCATTATCGAGTCGAGGGTACTGTTTCTGGGTGCATGTTTCGTTTACAGAGCAATTTTGCACGTATTTTATTGCCGTGGAATCATAGCATTCCATTATCCTTGAACTTATTAAACGCCGATGATTTCACCTTTACTATTTTCAGCTTGTGTTTCGGATTTGCTCTGTAGAAAACTTCAACTTTATGAATATGAGCAGCTAGTTGGTGTACGTTCAGGGACTCGATCTCAGACCCAGACATTACTTCACTGCCCTTCGAATATATTCCAAGACGGGAAGCTGGAAAGAATGAAGTATGGAGTTAGTAATGGATGATTATAACTTCAACGCAGACGTTTTTTGATCCCACATGAAAATAGGGGCCAGCCATTACCCAACACACTGACGTAATAACCTCTTCGGAAAACGAACTACAAGACCACACAGATGGTCACTTGCTACTAATTCTACAATCCTATACTTAAAGAACAAAGCGTAGAGCTACAGTAAAAAAGCAGAAACACGAAAAATCCAACTTACTTGTCTAGAAATGAAGAAATTTAATGGCGTTTATTAAATGGTAACAATTCAACACGAAATACAGGCAAAATTAAAGCTTCTACAGCGTCTACCTATCGACACAGCTGTATCTTTTGCGTCCCCTGTAATCATCTTAATGTCCACATGAGCAGCTGACAACACTCGTACTGCATCCTTGATGCCTTTGCGTGGTGGATCAATGATACCAACAAGTCCCACAAATGTAAGACTGCCTGACGTAGAGCCTTTAGCCATTGCAATTACTAAAAAAAAATAAAACAAATCTTCGTTATGCAAGCGGTATTACGTCGAAACGTGTAACAAAGTGGCATGGCCCATCTCCGCAACTTACGCCTGGGAACACAGCTGCGAAGAATCGTCGCAGCATAGGCAAGCCGTTGGCGACACTGTGTCGATTTGACCGGTCCGGTAATCGAACCCCAGACCTCCCACACCGATGGCAATGTCTTGAACCACTATGCCAACGGTCCGGATGTCTTCAACCACTACTGTAAGAGTAGCACAAACACTAGAAATTTCCAATGTCATTAGTAAGACAGCAGGCGTAAACCCAAGCGAACCTGAATGGCTTAAACTGGTATTGGGCAATAGGGTTCAATAAAATAAGCAGTTTATGCACAGCAGTAAAAGATTCGAATTTATAGCAATTTTTGAAACAAAATGACAAATGACTATTTGAAATGACATTTAGAAACAGACTACGCTCTAAAAACGTCTCTCAATTCGCTACAGCCATGAAATTCACGCAGGAGAACGATTTAACGATAAAGGTGACATTGGCTAGTACCTTCAGCAATGGACTGAAAATAACCTTACTTTTACCAAAAAATAGGATCAAAACTGCACGTACCTCTGAGTCCTGTCGAACCCATGAATCTAGCTTGATCCAAGTATTTATTGACTTGGTTTTGCGCGAGTGGTAAAGTATATACGTCAGATTGATTTCCACTTGTTAGATACGTCGAACATTGATTTAACACATGTTCCACCGCTCCTTTCATGAAGATGTGTTCTACCTGGTCCTACAACACACTTAGTTAGCAATCCACGGTTGAATTACTGAAACAAGAAGCCGTACTCAAAAACGCAATAACACACTTTGCGAAAATGAAATATTTGCAGCTTCCCTGCTTGGCGTCCAACATTAAATGAACAGTGTGGAGAACAAGCTGGCTAGTTTACTTATTGAGCCTATATGAGAAAAGCACTTAACGAGATTTTTCCATCTTAGCGGGCAGACAGATGGCTGGTTACTTTCGAAAAGCGCAATGAGACTACTTACAGTGGTAGTGCGCTCTACAATATCTCGATACAATAATATATTGCCTTTTCATGGCCTATACAACAGTTCCAAAATATGTAGCCTACGCCAGTGGTTCTCAACCTTTTTAGGTTACGGACCGGCAAAATTTCAAAATAAATTTTGTGAACCGGTGGACCTTAAAAATTAATCGAAAACGTCACGTTAAAACCAAGTGCTAAAACCAATGCACCAACTTGATATTCATTAATCTTGCTTTGAAAGAAAAGGAAACTATCAGGTTGTTTAATTGTTTGTTCCCATTTTATCATCAAATTCCGGTAAGCATGCTGCTCAATTTCAGTTAAACATACTTTTAGATTTCATATACTGGTGCTGCTGCAACTTAACGCACATGAATGGCTATGCGCAAACTTCGTCTCACATTCAACGTTTTTTTTTTTTTTTTTAACATGAAAGACAATGCTAACTGAATCGGCAGTGCGTACTGCTTGAACTTGTCTGTCAGCTGACGGATAAAAGTATTTAGCGCCCATAGCCAAGTGGGTTATAATAAAAAGCCCGTTTTCGGATTGAGGTATAACATTGGAACTTATTTCGGCGGACCGGCAGAAAAATTACGGGCTATAACTTTTGAGTAGTTTATGTGGCATTTACGAACTTACAGGGTCTTCTTTATGAACACACGTCACTGTCATCCATTTTTTCTCGTGGCTGAAAGGTTCTTCGGATATACGCATAAAATTGCTCGCACATTTCATCATGTTAAACTAAAAAAATAAACATAAAAATAATTCAACAATACCAAAAAACTTTGAAAAATCGAAGATTTTTACATTTTGTGATAAAACTCAAAAAACAATGCTATAAAAACCAAACAAGTATGAAAAAATATCAAAATGAAAAAGTACGAAAAGCTCAGATATAAAATCCTAGCTTTCAACAACATGGAGCAGTGGGTTTCAATCTTTCTGGTGGAGCGGAACCCCAATGAAACATTCCAGAGACTTGAGGAGCCCCCCTGCGTGGAACTTACAAATTTACTTGAACCCAGCTGTAAATTGTAAGCTTGCGAAACCGCAGGACAGCACTGGTGAAACCATGGCTGAAAACCACTGATACAGAGAGTAGAGACAGCTGTAGTGAATTAATAATAGGTTTGTTTCCAGAATTAATATATTACAATAACAATTATCACATCCACACTCTAACAGACTTACTTTCATGGCAAGAGCAAGCAGGGCGCCCTCTGTCGGCTGACCCAGTAAGGACTCGTTTTGAATGACAGCATTATTGCACACGACACCAACCTACACAAAAAAGCATTAACCGATCAAAGAATGGAAATGACCAGGTGATTGTAATCTGACCAATAAGGAAATTACAGCGCTTAACGCAGATTTTTATGATTTTACATTTGGCGCTGGAAAAAGTTAGGAAATTTAAATGGTATCGTTGCAACTTCATATGAAAAATGCGCTTCTAAGTTTCTTGGCTCCAAAAATTGCTTGCTTTGCAATCACCAAAACTAGGTTTGATTAGCCCTAAAAATATTACCAAAAGGTTGTAACAATATCATACTAAATTACCAGGGACAGTGCTTAGCTCAAGGGCGCGGCTACTCGGCGAAACAGATCCAGCCTTGAGACACCTAACCCTAACCTCTGGCTCTACACCAAGCTACAGCCCTCAACCAATTTAAAACCCAAGCCCGAACCCTACAACCCTGTCTTAACACCAAGCCGGTCAACCCAAAGTCCTGTTTCTAACAGCGCGGCAAGGCAAAAAAGATGAAATTCAAGAACAGTTAGTTACATAGCAGACATACGTTAGGTTTTAGCAGTTAATTAAAAAAACACAAGTTATAAAAGCAATTCTCAACAATGCAGACATTCTTACCTCTATTACTGCAGCAATAGTACGGTGGGTTTCGGGTTTAATTACAACATCAAACATGGTTAAGTTTCCATGGTCATTGTAACCGACTCCGGTAACCTATAAATATTTTATCATTCCAAAGCTAGAGGAACACATAATGCGAAATAGCTGAATCATGCAATCACATTAATTAATGAAGAACAATTCATTACTTTTTTTTCATCGCAAGAAATCAACCGGTCGGTGAGCATAGTGGCGCAAAAATCGCAAACTATGCAACGATTAACATTATTTCTAAAAAAATCATCATTTTTCTGGCTCCTAAGACTTGCAAAACAGCGCTGAAAAACGGCTATGCATTGATAATTTGCATTATAAAATCGTTACTAACTTTTTAATTTTAAAAAAGATGAGTTAGAAAGTAAATGGCTCTTTCTTTAAAGTTACGTTGGAGGACCAAATCAAATATCGTCATCGGTGCGGTAGGTCGAAAGTTCGATTCTCCGGCCCGTCAAATCGGGCACAGTGTCGTCAACGGCTCGTCACCGCTGCTACACCTCTTCAGAGCTGTGCTGCCCAGGCGCTAAGCCGCGGCGATAGGCCCTGCCCTTCGTCATACGCTTTGGTGTAGTACCGCAAGTATAATAAAGACTTGAATTGGATATTAGTCCTTTTCGTTCAGGAGCAAAATGTCATTGATCTACTAAAATTTACCACTACTTCACACCTCAGCAAGGCTTCCATCCGCTGCATACACTTGCGTCGCCGTCATTTCGTTTTTCGTTAATGTTCCAGTCTTGTCAGAACATATCACATTTACACAACCTGACAAAAAATCAATGGTGAAAATCTAAAATTCATGTTCAGCAATTTGAAATTCCTGGTTAAGATTTTTAAAATTTATCTGCAGATCAGTAAGTTCTGTCAAGACACGCTAATAAATAATTCAACGCTTTTACCCAATAAAGTTAAGAGAGAAGACCAACGCACCCCAAAAGGTTTTGACCATTACTATATTATGTACCGTTGAAACGCACAGAAAGCGAATTTTGAAAAGCCATATATCGGCGCAAAGAGTTTTTTCGTACAAAGCACGAAGCTTTCGTACGTCTACTCTTCGTTGGACGTCCCATATAAGTCTCTTTGACCGCTCTTTCAGTCTATCATAACGTCTGACAAGTATTTTTACTGAACAATAAGGGTTGAATGATTGCCGCGGATGCATGACGCAATACCCAGCAAGGGTATCGAACTTAGAATTACATTTTTTGGGTTACGAATAAGAGGTTGTCTCACCAGCTGCGATATTCGCTCGATATTACAGCGGTAAATATACTCGTAGCTTACAAAGCAGATTATTTTACCTAAAGCTTCAACAACAGGTAACTTTTTGACAATTGCTTTCTTCTTGGCCATTCTCATAACTCCAAGAGCCAGAGTTACAGTGACAACGATAGGTAGACCCTCAGGGATAGCAGCAACAGCCAAGCTACGCAAAACAGAAAAGTTCATGTAGTACATCTAAGAAAATGAGCTTTTTTCTAGAATGCAATCACTGACGGATCATTTACTGCTGCAAGGTCAGAGAAACCTTCCATGCTACTATGCGCCAAGCACAACAGATAAAAATGTCTTCTTTAATTAGCCATTTTTCCATCACATTACTGCATTCCAAAATCCGCTTATTCGATTGATGGAATATCATTATGACCGTTTTCCGGTACATCATTGACAAATTACGTGAAACTTGTCTACTACTATTACCACTTTCATTTGCGCCTCAAAAAGTATTTAAATGCAAAAAAACGCTTACTTGCGATCTTGGACGAGGCAAAGAAACTGTCGTATTCTCATTATAACAATTCACTGGTAGCACAGAGCGGTAGCATAACTCTAGTTTTGCAAAACTTACCTAACGCCTATTGTGAACATGTCCAACAGAGGCCGATCTTGTAACCATCCAAGCAGCATAATGACACCTATTGCAGCAATATATTAAGGTGCAGAAAAGAACAAATCAGTTTTGCCTATTCAAGCGTGCAGGAACACACAATGCACAAGAAACACGAAAAAAAAAAACGCAAAAAAACTAACATAAATCTATTCAAGTTTAGGCGTTGTTACTATATCTCCGCTTTGCATAAGCTAGTTAAGTAATCTTGCTGTTAAAACTTTGTAAATTAACATCAACTGTTTCTTTTCTATTCGCGTGGTCAAGTTTAGTTTTATGGAAATACAACAAATTCAAAGTACAATTTTTACACTAAAATGTATTTTCAGTAAAACCGGACGATTGATGTTGTGGTCAAAGACAACACTATCAGCGCGGGAGGTATTGGGTTTGATTCCCGGGCTGGTCAAATTGGATACAGTGTCGCAAACGGCTCGCCACCGCTGCAACTTTTTTCAGTACTACGTTGCCCAGGCGCTAAGCTGCGGACAGGCCCCGCCACTAGTCAGACGCTTTGACGTAATATAGCGAGCGTAATGACGATTTTGATTTTTTATTTCCTATGAAAGGCTGCGGAAAATTATGGAATCACTTCCTAAGCGATGGTAAGGTTGTCAATTCGGCAGCCTATTAAGTGCATAGTACTAACACAATTATGCAAAACAATAGTACACGAAAAAGTTGAAGTTGTCATGAACTTACCAATGATACAAAAAGAAACGAACGAAAGGAGCTTTCCCAGATGATCCATGGATGTTTGAAGCGGAGTTTTCGGAGCTTCTTCTGCTTGCATCATCCGGAACACTTCTCCAAATTCCGAACTTTCTCCAGTATTAATAACGAAACCCTAAAAACGCAAACTTAAAAAGCACTACCTCTTTTTGACGCAAACGTTTGAGTGTGAATCAATTAGACGGGGAAAACTAATGTAATCTCCCTCAATTACAGTCAAATTTTCAATCTAATGCAGTTTTGGGTCAGCCAATATGTTTTAATCTACACTCAAATAAAAAAGTAGTTAGTTGCACACTTTTTTTAATTTCTCGAGGCGTAAAATAGTATTAAAAAATGCGCATAAACTAACATTTAAATAAAAGCAATTATAATGTTTCACAAACAGTGATGCTTGATCAACTAATGCCAAGTTGTACCTAGAATTGTATCTTAATAACCTAAGTAATTTCAACCCTTCCAATACCTACCTTTCCACTACCACAGCGTACTAAAGTGCCCATAAATACAATATTGGTTCTAGAACTGCGAGATCCATGGCTGGGGGAAGGGGGAAAATTGTTAACCGATTTAGTGATCGGTTCCGCTTCGCCAGTAAAACTACTTTCATCCACGTGTAAATCAACAGCCTAAAATAAGAGAAAATTATGCATCCATTATTCTCAATTGCCTTGGACCAGTGGTTCCCATCCTTCTATGATTTCTGGTTCCCCTTTTAGAGACTCTCAACACCTGTGGTCCCCTGCTTCGCCATAAAACTTTCTGTCGGTATTTCATTCATAGTAGCTACAGTCCTCCGTTGGTGGTAAAAGGTTAATTATCATTTACAGGATGACAAATCTTGCACCTGCTTCCCCCTGGTTAATGTCTCATGGCTGCCTAGGGGGGTCAAATGCCCCTGGTTGAGAACCCCTGCCTTGGATTAACATATGAGTAAATCTATAGTTGTTAAACCAGAATGAAGATACAAAACGTACTAAATGCGTTGCTTTTTTGGAAATTTTTAGCTTCTTAGGTGCAAGTACAGGTCTTGGCTCAATTTCAATGCCTTTTCACACTTCTGTAATATGCATCGTCAATCTGATATCAAAAAAATTTTAATGTGTCAGAAAAAGTGCCATGTAAGTGGGCTTACTGCCCATTCGCGCTAATACCGAGACCGCACCGCCGGTAAAAAGGTGCAGCAGGAAGGTAGCTTAGGCATAGGAACGTTTGCATGCTGGCAGAATGAGCCTAAACGGAAATTATAGATAACAGGATGCAAAGTAACTTAAGAGCTATTAATCTTACGTGTTATACTCCATAATACTTTTAAACTTTATTACAATAGAGATTACCAAATATGCTATGCTGCCCGGTATAAGACATTGCGCTAGCGATCTTCGATGACTTCGTGCAAATAAAGATAATCGTGACTTATTAATTAGCAATTGCAACTGCCACAATTTGCCATACAAGAGCCCAGCGTGAGCCTTTCAAACTTAACGCTTCCCATGTAGTCTTATGAATCATTGTAAGCTCGGTAGAATGCACAATAGCGGTTCAGGAAATTTCAATCAAGCCAGATAAACCTTCGTTATATATAAGTACGAAAACACAGCTAAAATAAGCTTTGTCGACGCTTATAAGTGGGGCGATTTTTGGTTACAAAAGTTACTTTTTGCCTTTTAGGTTACATTTTGGTTTTCGTGCTTTTTGGCATAATTTTTCTATTTTTTTTGTCTTGAATTGATGCAAGAAAGATAAATTTACACTCTACAAACACTAAGGTGCCTCTTTGCATCTTCCAGTAATCCTTAAATGTTTTGTGACGTAATAATTTTTATTCGTGAACATGCTCATAATCGGTAACGAATACAACATAAACTAAGACAGATCTTGTATGGTTAGCTGTCAGTCTGTCACAGAATAGGATAAATAGACCAAGTCTATGGCCGTTGCGGTCAACTATGGTATATTTTGTTATGTTTTTCAGAAAGTAAGAGCCATTAAGCTTACAATTATTCACTATTTTTGGAATATGCAAAGGACAGAAACTTTCTACCACAAAATGTAAAACACTACATGTGTGTTCACTATAACTTAAGCACGAGGTAGAACTGGGCCTTCTTCACGTTTTTTCTTGTTTGGCTTCAACTATTTTCGTTTTACTTTTATTCGTTTAATAAAGTTACTTTTTGGTTACTTTTTTACAAAAATAAAGTTACATTTTTAAGTTTTTTAGGTAACAAAAAAATCGCCCTACTTATAAGTTATGATGACGAAATATTGCTGGAAGCCATTTTTACTCTAACACAGGATCTCAGCCTGGGGTCCATGAACCCAAAACAAATTTGCAAACATGTTTCAGAGGGTTCGTAAATCAAAACACAAATACGGCTATCGGTTGTCACGATTTGTTTCTTCAAAAGAAATCCATTAAAACGTTCAAGACGTTGTAGCTTGAAAAAGGTTTGGAAATACTGGTCTATCAAAAAGTGTAATAATTCAGAAACAGTTTGCCGTTGCTGGTTTGCGTAAATCATTAATACTTACTTCATAGAGTCGCATGTCGGCTGGAATGCGATCTCCAACTGTGATATGAATGATGTCACCAGGCACAAGTTCACGAGCAAGAAACTTCTTCAAATTTCCTCCACGCATGCTGAAAAACAAATCCAGTGATCGCCAAACAGGTGCTGCGTTACGAAAAGTATTGAAAAATGAATAATAGTACAACATAAAAGATGCGTTGCTATATCACGAGAAAGTCAAATAAAATCTAGAAAGTCAGTGCTATCGTTGTAAGCCAAGTAAGACGATTTACATTACTTTAAAACAGTTCAAGAATTAATTTTTGCGAAGATTCACTAGGTTACTTTGATTTTAGTGAAGGCACAGCCGTAAAATTTCGTAGTTCGGTAATTTCGTCTTTCTGAAGGGCCAAAAAGTATCTTTGCATTAACAGTAACAAACGGCACCACTGACAAAGCAGTCATACGGATAACCAACGTAAAATATACCTCTAATTAACTGAGTCGAAAAATGCGGCAAACGCCCTCGCAACCATCAGTATGTTACAAGGTATTGATAACTACAGATGTTAACGCTACATTGTATGCATATATAATGTAAAACGTGGCATATATTGTCGCTGTAACAAAATAACTATAACTTCTCAGTGAAGCCACTGTTTCTCAATCAGGTTGTACACATTACTATGCGACAACTTGACATTCATATTAAATAAAATAGACACCAACAGCTCAGCGAAACACGGCTTTACATATGTCGCTTGTAAATATCTTACGTTTTATGACACACAACCAACCACTCATGACAACGAACAAGTATTGACCTAACCAAACAACGATCGCTGTGGATTGAAGAGTTGGCTTTTACAGACATCGCCGCTGGCGCAAGAGTGTCGGGTTCAATTCACGGGTCAGTCAAATCGGACAAAGTGTCGCCAACAGTTCGCCACCTCAAGATATTTTTTTGGTGCTGTGTTGCTTAGGCGCTAAGCTGCGGAAATAGGCTCCGTTACACGCTTCGGCATAATAACGCGAGTACAATGAAGAATTGATTTGACTTTAGATCTACGATGTAATTAAAAACCAGGCTTAGGCGATCACGAAGATGTGCAAAACTCACCAACTACACGTGGGAGGGACTAGTTTGTTCAGTTCTTCCAGAGATCGTTCAGAGCGGTACTCTTGAATAAAGGCAACAGACACAACTATCGTTATCGCCACTCCGATGCTAACAGCGTCATCATATTGCCGCATAATCAAGCTCACACATGCAGAAGCAAGCAGTAGCATGATCATAGGGTCCTTGAACTTAAAACAAACAAAAAGTTCAGCAAAACTCTCAGATGGCCGAGTGGTATAGAGCGTCTGTCTCTTGAGCTGTAGACTCGGGTTTGATTCCGAGTCGGGTCAAACCAATGACTTTAAAATTGGTATTCACAGCTTCCCTGCTTGACGCTCAGTATTAAAGGGACAGCGCGGAGAACAAGCCGGCAAGTTTACTTGCTGTGCCGTTGGTAAAGGCACTTGGCGGGATCCCCCCCATCTTGGTGTGGTAGACAGATGGCTGGCAACTCCTAAGCGAGCTTTCTCGTGATATGAGGAATATGCTACTAAATCAAAATAAAATAAACTCGAGCTTCGGAACGTTTTCATTATACAGCGCTAAAAAATATACTGCAGCAAAAAACTAAGGTCGGCCTTCCACGAGCAAGATTCTTGCGCTACTTTCTACGACAAGATATTGCTGGCCGCTTTAGGACCGGTTTACACGATCAAGTTTTTTTACGCAAGTTTCTTGCTTCGCGTTTTGCGGAAGCGTTTACATGACAGAGAGCTTTTTCTAGAAACTTCCTCGCTGGAAAACGCTGGCGCGATTTCTTGCGTCAAAAAGTCGCTGACTTGTTCACATCTGAGCTAATTCGCAATATTGCATAGTATATTTTCTTTTTCTAGAATAGTTCACCACTATTTTCTGAAGTTTGAATTTGAAATGATGATTCGAGCGCAAAAGAGAAAAGCTGCAGCTTTAGTAATTGTGTTATGCCCAGAGCACAAATTTCATCCACAGTAAATTTTATAATCGTAACAATATTGTAAACGACGTTTTGGTGAAACACCTTGGAATTCATTTAGATCATCATCTTATTTTCAGACTCGTATATCTAAAATTGAAACAAAAGTGGCGAAAAGCGTGGGGATCATCTTCAGATTAAAACACTGCTTACCTCCCACAGCGCTTTTGAACCTTTACTACGCTATTGCATACGGTGTACGGTGCTATATTGTGGAGTACCGCTTTCAAAGCGCATATCCACAGATTGCAAACTCTGCAAAACAGAGCTTGTACGTACGCGTAATATCTCGTTCTGGCTTTCGAGATCATGTAACACCGCATAACCGACAACTCAAAATTTTAAAAATTAACCAAGTAGAGAAACTGGAACTGTCAAATTTGTCCATAAATGTGTCAATAAATCGCTTTCTGACCATTTTCATAGCTTCTCCCATGTTTCAAAATCTCACGATCACTGTACTACAAGATCATCAAAACATGACGACTTGGTTATTCCGTAATCCGCACTATCGGACAAAACCTGCCCAAATATCAATAAAATATGGAAGATCAAAACTATGGAATTCGATACCAGCTGAAATTAAAAAACTGAACCTGAACCAATATTCGTGTTAATTTCGTGAAGACTTGTTAGCAACATATTAAATTTTGTGCAACTGAGGTATATGATACAGTTTATAAGTTTGTTGTTGTTTTTTTCTATGTTTTCAGGATAATGATAAATAACTGTTTTCACTTTGGATGACTAAATTTTGTGAGCTTACGCTCATTTCAACAGGTTTGCCGATGACCGGAAGACTTCATGCCCCTTCACGGCTATTCCTTTGCAATAACTCAAATTAAGTCTCGTTATACATTTATCTGTGCATTATCCATTTAAATGTCGAATCTTTACACGGATGAGTGCTAGTAACTTATAGAATATGCTCAGACTTGAAGGCATAACGATTGCAATGACTGACACTAATATGAGAAAAGCAATTTCTGCAAAAGAACGGATGGCTGTCACCCACAGATTTCTTGCCACGTTGCCAACATACAAAGTGCATTCCGTATACTTTCCCTGGATTCAACCTCACTAGTTGGGACGTAAATTATCTCAGTTGACCACTGCATTGTATACTGTATTTCACTTGTATGCCTATACCTACCGGTATTCCACTTGCTGCAATATTGCTGGAAAAAAATCATTTTTCTGGCAGTATTGCAGCAACACTTTAAAAATAATTCGAAGCGGTCTTCACACGTGGAAAGAAGTTTCTTATGCAATATTGCTGGCGTATTTACACGCATAAAAATATTGTTGCAAGAAATCTTGGGCAAGTTTCTTGCTCGTGGAAGGCCGGCCCAAGTCTTATACAGTAGAATTTATTTAAGTCGACTTCGGCTAAATCGCCAGTTCGCCTAAGTCGCCACATATCGCTTGGTCCCGGCTAAGAGCCTATTGTTCTCTGTGTTATCAAGTTCGGCGAGTTGTCTTCGCCTAACTCGTCAATTCGCCTTACTCGCCACTGTTTTTGCTCACCGTGAGCAAAAAAATTTGCCCAAGTTGTCAGACTGATGTAACACAACCCCACTGCGCGTCACAAACTTCCTTCATAACCCCATTATTTCATCACTTTAGATTGTTTTCACCAGGTTTAGTTTCCGTTCAGTTAGCCATCTTATTGCCATGAGAAGCAGCCGGGCTATGACAGTTGGAAAAGCTATCAGCTTATTTGCAATAAATTACAGTACTTAGTGACTAGGGAATGGGCAAAAAATAAGGTTACAGCAGAGAATAGATTAATAAGAAGACATAAAGAGCACAGAGCAAAAAGAATAAGCGCATAGAGAAGATTGTACTGTATAGAGAAACAAATGTTCTTTAACGGCATTCTCGCCACTGCCAATAAATTAAGCTTTTTATAGCGCAGTTTTGCTTTTTTCTGCACAGTGCTGTGTACAGCAACCCAAAAAGTCCTTTCTGTTTGTGTTCTTTATTTCTCAAATGTTCAGCTTCTGCAGACACAAAGGGATCTAAAGTCTGTGTAGGCCTAAGCATATTAATCTGTTGTTTGCCTAAGTCGCCACTTTTTCTGTTCCCCTTCAGGTGGCGACTTAGGCAAATTCTACTGTACTTCATAGCTATAAATCACAACCCAAAGCAAAGCTCATTGGTAAAAAATAGGAGCAGGATTATTAGACACTTAAAAAAAGCGCATATATACCAAAAAAATTTGATCCAGCGCTGTTTCACCTTACTCATACTCGCATTAATGAAAAGGTTTACTGAAGACATTACAAAACCAGCTTTTCCTGCTTTGGCAAAATACCACGTAATAACATTATATTTACCTGCTGTAAGTACTTCTTCCATAACGGGTCTTCTTGCTTGATTTGAAATTCATTATAACCATGAGTCTTTCTCCTTCTTGATACTTCGCCTTCGCTTAAACCCCAGTTAACATCTGCTTGTAGTTGTTCGGCGACCTACGAGAAAAACCATTCTCAAATGAAGTCCCCCATGACATTTCTTCATAACAAATTATCGCTATATAACACCTACTTGGAAAGACAATACGATTATCTAATAAAAAGCCTGTTTTGATTAAGATTAAATGCTAATCAAATACACTGCAGCCTCTAAAAAACCTGGTATAATCAAAATTCTCAGATAAGATCTGGATTGGGCCCCAGATTCACTTAAATCCATGATTGTGTTGCTAGTAAATCGCACTCTTTGCAGCACCTTTTTTAGATGAGAAGTTGCGCTATCCGGATACTATTTATAAAACAACAAGAAATAAGGAACATGACGAAAAGCTTAAGTCGTTGATTATCGTGCGAAATTCTGCATTATTGCTAGCAAACAATGTCTTGAAAGTCACCTGGGCGGTAGAAAGTTCTGCTGCTTCTGCAGCCTTCATGCCCCACCGCTCTCTCATATCAATTTCTGATCGATTTTTTTCTTTGAAATTAGTCTGAAAAGTAAGTTAGCTGAAAAAAAATAGTGCCATGTAAAAATACACACGCATTTGGATCAATACTAGGTGCTGCGAAGTCATAAAAAATATAAAGTGAGAACCACTAAGAGGCCAAAAACTTCGATAGAAAAATATTAAAAAGGTGAAAAAGCTATGACTTTATGGGGAAACTAATCTGTACCAATCGGTCTCAGAAAAAAATGTGGCCGTTTCATGGTGGAAAAATATCCACCAATCAAACTTGAGACAGCACAGTTCTCCTACCGACGCAAGCATAGAGAATATCTCACCAGAAACTCAGTAGTAACACATATAATATACAAAAATCACAACATAAGCACGGGCTGACCGACTGCTGACTTAGAATATTTAAATCAAAAATCAAATGTTATAAAAATAAAACACTAATTTCCGTGAAAACTCCACCGAAACTTAACCTAATATGATTGCAATACTCAACTACAAAACTCGAGCACCATGTGTACTACAAACTGGAGAATCCTCATTTAAGACTTTCTAAATACGTGGCAACAAGCAGGCAGTCACACATCCCAACTTTTATTCACAAAAACTTGAACGCATCACAGAAAGTTACAAAAAATCAAAATCAAATCATACTAGCGGTATTACACCGAAACGTGAGGAGATTGCCTCGGTCCATCTCCGCCACTTAGCGCCGGGGCAACGCAGCTCGGAAGAGCTCGTAAGTTGGCGATTGAGATGGGTTCGCCACGCGTTTCACGCCTCGGCGTAATACCGCGAATACAATGAAGATTTGATTTTCGACAGCAAGTTACATCATATAAGAATACCTTATCACCAAGCAAGGCAGTTGTGGTGTATTTTGACTGGAGTTTTTTCGTTCGTGCCGAAGAAAGCAGTGGCTTGTATTTGTAATCCTTTGAAAAGGGCATAATGATAAACCGTAACAAAGTAATACAAAATGAACGAATAGAAACTTGCTATGACTATGAAGCCAATATTTCAATATGAATAAAATATTAATAAAAGATCAAAAATTTTATTCATCGTACTTCTCACAATTTCTATGCCATGGCAAAACACATTGTGAGTGCTACATACCGCAGACTATTACAAGTGACGTCACAAGATAGCTGCTTCAAACAAGTATTATTAGTTTCTTACACGGTGGTTTAAAACAACTTAATAATTTCAGAAACATTCCAGCACTGGAAAATATGGCCTAAGCTACACAAATAGCCAGATTTTGTACTAATTCTTCAAATGCGATTAGCTGATAGCTCATATCGCACAAAAGCTTCTTAGCGCAAATTGCTTTAATTACTAGCAAGCAAATTACCAAAACTAGCAGAAAACAACATAAAATTACGATAAGATAATTCAACATGCACTGCAACACAGAAGCTACAATGAAATCACAAATATTTTATGCCATGGCTTTCTCCATTTTGATGTATGATACACTCTGACGTTATTTGCAACAGAAATTGAAAAAATCAATAAAAAATTATTACATACAATTTCAAATAGTTATCAACGCAGCAGCAAATTAATAACCTCAAATACAATTTGCATCCAATGAGTTTAAATGTACAGAAAAGTAATCAAAGGTCAAGGTAAGATGATCCAATCAATTAAGTACAAATTACTGAAGGGATAGACATACACATAATTAAATTTTTGGCAAGGACACCGCATCCGATAAAACGTTTTCACAACTTTATATTCCCTTTGAAATTTTGCGAAAAGCAGCTTTTTCCAATTTATACACCAAGAAAATTTTCACCAGTTTTTGAGGGCTATTTACTAACTAGTGAAACGGACCAGGGAAGCCAACTTTCCATCTTCAAAGAGCATCAAATTGTGCAAAGCGAAATTATTACAACGCACAGCAATCACTGATTTGTCTAACAAAACTGCAAGCAACTATTTCATGCTTCGAATATACAGCAAGCCTTTGCAACGCATATAAAGATATGGTTAAACATCAACAATCGAAAGTAGTTGATAAATTAGGTCACAAATTGATTTCCTTGAATGAACAACAAACTGCATTTAAATAGCATTTTCCTCAGCAGCATAAGCCGACAACAGGACAAGGGATATGCACGAAGACAAAACCCATTTATTTTAATGGGTTCAGTTTCGTAACCCTTTTTCAAAAACAAACTTCTGAATTCGTTGTAAACTTTCAAGTTTGCTTCATAAAGCAATACAAACTGTAAAGCAGGGCTGACAACTAGAAACTCGCTGAACTTGGACTTTTTCGCCGAACTTTAGCACAAAATCCTTGAACTCAATCTCAAAAAAGGTTAATTGGGTTTTGAACTTATCCTAAGCTAGCTAAGAATTGCTTGAACTTAGCCTAAACCCGATAACAATTACTTGAAGTTAGCATAAAATCAGTAAATCACTGAACTCCAACTTAAACTCGAAAGATTAAAAATCAAGAACTTGACCTCGATTAGAAATGCTTGCAGGTTTTCAGCCCTGCTGCAAAGCACAACTTGCTAAGTTTTACTTTTGAGCATCATATTACAAATGTCCTAATACGCCTTGAGTAAACCATATCACACATTAATCATCGACCAAAGTAATCTACAGTCATCATTAAACCAGAAATAGCATAAGATACAGCAGCACCTCCACACTGACACCTACTGATTAGATGGAGATAATGCAGAAATGTCGCAACACAATTAAGCTCCGTGGCATGATTAGCAAAAAGCATTGCTCCATCATTACTAACCTTTTCTTCATCTGTGGAAGGCATCGACAGTCGCACATCTCCGTTTGACAAGGAATCACCGTTTTCATATTGGTGTTCATTCATTTTACGACGATGCACGGAGTTATTTTTGTACATTTTGTTTAACAAATATATTGCAACTCTTACACCTATTTAGCTATTTAACAATCTAAAGTTTTGACAATAGAAATCGGGAACTTCCCTGTTTTGACAAGACTATATCGGTAGTTTGAATGAGCTGGCTTACAAACCTTCTTTTCAAATCGAACAGACCTATCTTAAACATGCATTACTTTAGCTCTAATCGAATCAATTATTAAAATCAATTTTTCAACAATTATTGAAAATCAGTTATTTACACACGGTACTTCCACAATAAGCTATAGGCACCAGATTGAAAAATATCGTAGCTCTGCACTATCTATTCCAGCTTTCACCAAGCAAAATGGTAACAACCCATAACTGCAGCTAACTGCTTTGTCAGAAAGACGAATGAAATCAATGTCTGGTCCCTGATAGAAGCATTACAACTAATCTAGTCAGCAAAAGTGCGTACGAAAGTTTAAAGTCCTGCTTGCAAATGCAAACAAGCCAAAGTCCATTTAAAAATGAAAAAAGATACGTATAGTAAGACAGATAAGCCAATCCCAGTCTTATACTCGCTTCGAAAAGCTACGAAAACAAAATCATAGCAAATATAATGACCTAAACGGCACTAGCATATACCGCATTTATTCGTGTTTAAGTTGGAAAATTTTGTATCAAATATTTTCCAAAAAACTTAAGGGGGCGACTTATCCACGAGGTTGTGTTAAAAGTTTTAAAACAGCGATGTAAGCCAGCGTAAACGCGCGCATGCACATGCGCATTCCACCTTCGTTGGACACTGATGAAGACTTGCCTCCAGAACATCGGGATGAACTGTTTGGTAACAGCGCAGATGAGAGTGACTTTGATGGGTATTAGAAGTTGTGTTTGGTTTTAATAAATGTGAAAAAATTTTATACCATTTTTTGAGCCATAAGTAGGGGGTGCGACTTATACCCGCATGCGACTTATACACGAATAAATACGGTAATCGTACAACACTATTGGAAATTTTTCCAAATCAAAAGAAGTTCAAACAAAAAAATCAAATCTTCATTATATTCGCAGTATTACGCCGCAACGTGTTACGAGTGGCGGGCCATCTCCGTGGCCTAGCGCTGGGCAACACAGCTCCGAAAAAACGCTGCAGCGATGGCGAGCAGTTGGCAATACTGTGTCCAAATAGATCAACCCGGGATTCGAACCTCAAACCTCCCGCACTGATAGCAAAGTCTTGACAACTGAGTTAAAGTTAAAAATTGCAAAACTAGAAACTCTATATTTTTCTTATGCATGATTAAGTAACGTGAAGAGCTGATTAAACTTTGAATAGCCAACTGCTTGTCAAAAAAAATAACCAACTCCACAAACCAATAAAAACTCCGAAACCCGACATTTGGGCGCGAGACATTTGGTCGCAAGACATTTGGGCGCGAAATGCGTTGCAGCGCACTTTTTACAAACATCTTTCTACTTAAAAAAAATTTTAGTAACAACATTTTTACAAAAGTTTTATATTTGCAACCGTACTGGTAAGTGTATTAATTTTTTCTAATTTCTTAATTACGACAAGTAATAAGCGAACGAACCAATTGAAGTATATATGCGAAAACTCAAGCAAGAAAAACTAATGTGTAGTCAAGGTTAAAGTAACCGATAAGCAAAGACTTATTTCTATGTTTATCTAATTGCGCAATTTGAAGGACTTTGTGATAATTATTTTGTGCAATAAAGAACAAACAAAGGTTTTGGATTAATGCAAGATATTTTTTATTTGCGCCGATGTTTTTATTTACTTAATCTAAGCTACTTAATTGCTGCAGGAAACAAGCGGGTCAACTGATAGATGTAAGTCTTTTCTTACCGGTAACTTAACCTTGAGTGCGCATTGCTTTTTCTTGCTTAAGTTTCCGTAAACATACATCTCTTATTTGGTTCGCTTGTTTCCTGCAGCAATTGAGTAGCTTACGTTGAGTGAATAAAAACATCGGCGCAAACAAAAAATATCTTGCATAAATGCAACACCTTCGTTTGTTCTTTATTACGCAACATAATTGTCGCAAAGTCTTTTGAATTCAGCAATTAGTTAAACATAGAAATACATCTTTGCTTATCGGTAACTTAACCTTGACTACGCATTAGTTTTTCTTACAACGTTTCCGTAAGTACCGGTATACATCTCTTATTTGGTTCACTTGTTTCCTGAAGAATTAAGTAACTTAGGTTAAGTAAATACACGCATATTCGCAAACAAAAAATATCTTGCATAAATCCAAAAGCTTTGTTTGTTTATTATAGCACAAAATAGTTATGATTATCGCAAAGTCTTCTGAATTATACAATTAATTAAATATAAAAATACGTCTTTGCTCATCGGTAACTTGACCTTGACTTCGCATTAGTTTTTCCTACAACGTTTTCGTAAGTATACATCAATTGGTTCGTTCGCTTGTTACCCGCAGTAATTAAGAAATTAGAAAAAATTCAAACACTAACAAGGTTGCAAATATAAAATTTTTGTAAAAATGGTGTTTATAAAATTTTTTGAAAATAGTAGAAAATTAATTGTGAAAAGAGCGCTACAACGCATTTCCCGCCCAAATGTCTTTGAGCCCAAATGTCTGCGCCCAAATGTCTTGCGCCCAAATGTCTGCACCCAAATGTCTTGCGCCCAAATGTTGTAGACCGTAAAAACTCTTCATGGCATAACGGCCTACTTAGCAAAAACAATAACATTACACAGGCAATACAAGCTTCTAACATGATATTTACAGCTCAGTGCAACAGTGCTTACGCCTGTTGTTAAGTTTCTTATTCAGTTTTCGGCTACAGTTTCAAGCATTTCAAAACAAATTCACCATTAAACCCGCAGCAGAATTACTATTTTTTGTAATACCTTAATTAAAGATGTGATTGTTTGCCAAAATGATTCTTTCATACCAGTTGTATGTTCTGCAGAGTTGGCATCATTGTCAAGCATCTAAAAGTAAAAAAAATGTATCAAAATTGTTATAATTAGATTTAAAATAGGAACTTAGACGCAGTTGATTAGTAAATGCGGGCAAATGTGACAACATCATTAGCACTAATGCTAATAACAGCAGCATTTGCTAGGTACTTGCTCAATCCCTATTTAAAAAAATATTTAGAAATTCTGGATAGTTCCTTTAAAGACAATCACGTTGGACGAACAGGTACAATTTTACCGTGCTAAGAGTGACATGCAATAATGGTAGTTGCTGTTTGCTAAACGTGAAGCTTCACATAAAAAACATCTTGGCAAATTTTTTTTAATTTAAGGAGAAGATTAGCTCAATTGCTCCATATTTTTGAGCTAATTTGTTGGGAAATGTTAAATTTTGTTTCAAAAGTGAAAGTGTTTAAACTCAAATTTCTATCAAAAATGGATTTAACCCAGCTTGAGCTCTCCATCTAAAAACGAAAATTTTGATTTGATTTTAGAAAATAGTAACAAATTTCCATTCAACTAAAACGCAGACCTTCTATTCATTCTTTACTAGTAAACTCAAAAATAGGAATGCGCAGAAATTAGCAAAGTATTGTACTTTAGTTCACTCATAGTCATCATGAAAAAAACTATATTACGCTGCTAAAAGTTTAGAGCTCTTAACGTGTTCTTTTTTTACTCTTTGAGCTACTCCATTGATACTCCAACGCAAAATTAAACATCTTAAAACAAAATATTACACTACATCCAACTTCAAGGAACTCTATTCTTTTTCAATATATGTTTAACAAGGTAGGTAGTTCACTGATACATCACAATATGTCCATAATCCAATACATACTCACTCTTTAAAGTAACAGAAGCATTTTGGTCATTTTAGCAAATGTTCTTTTCAATTTGCTAAAGTAGAAAAAAGTAAGGCCTACCCTAATTTACTATTACTATACACATTTAACAATGGCAGTAACCTGTAAGAATTGAATTTTTTCACAGTATAATACTCACATTAATTGTACAAACAGAGAAATAGAACATTAAAGCAATCAATGTTTAAAAAATATAAAAAGTTACATTATGAGTTAAGATCTGAAAGTTTAAATTTAAACATCAAAGTATCCATGTTTCAAGCACATAGAGAGCACCACTGCTATCTTCTTTATCGTTAAGAGAAACAGCAACATTTCCTGAAGATGAAAAAAAATCACAAAATAAAGAAAAAATTAAAAATTCTAAAACATAAAGGACCTGTAAGTCACTACTTTCGGTGGCAGATTTGTTATCTATTGTAGCAAACATGCAAATTCTGAAAACCGAATTCTAGAAAAAAAAAGCATTACTTTTAGACACAACAGATTCTTCAATCAATACTGACTACAGCACATCAATGTGTAAGATTAAGCACAAGAAAGTAATCAAATGGATGAAAGTGTAAAAATCAGAAATCAAATCAAAAACATTTGTTTGTGATTGCTTATAAAATTGACCTTTCGCAAAGGTTTGCTAAAACGAAAATTCACCACATTAAGAAATAAGTAGGTGGCTTCCAAGATTATTGTCATGAACATTGAACAATCAAATCAAACCACAGTCAAATACCAGTACAATTTTGCTAGAAGTTAGAACCAAAATTTATCACAATGCTAGCAACACATGTGAAATAAGTGGATTCATTTTATGCCTGACTCAACTAAGCCCTGTTTATGATTGAAAGCTGAGCTTGTTCAGTATTCATGAGATAAAAATGTATGGCAAAAAAATAAACACCAGTACCAGAACAAAAAATTGCAACCTGAGTAATGAAACGGCTAAATTTTTTAGTTTAGCCTGTTGGAAACAGAAAATATAGCCAGGTGGTTAAAATATCTGTCTGTAGAGTGGTAGGTAGACTTGGCTTCGATTTCGAGTTGAGGCAAACCATTGTTTTAAAAATTGGTGTAGAGCTTTCTTGCTTGACATTTAGCATTAGAAAGACTGTGGCAAGTTTGCTTGCTCAGTTAAACAGTTGAGAAAAGCAACTAATGAGATTTCCCATTTCATGGGTGGTGGACTGGCAGATGGCAACTCCAAAGGAAGCTAGATATACTACCATCATTGCTTTCTCGCGACAGCAAGATAGAAATACAACAATAGTAAAAAATAATAACCCAATACGAACTAGGTGTGCTGGTGGACGCAGTATGAAAAATTATTTCATCAAAGAATTTGTAACTGGAAAATCAATATTGTCAATGTGCAGTTCTTCAATTTTGTTTGATAGACTGATTTTTCAACTGCAATTTAAATTGATATTTTTTGATAGCGAAATGCTTTGCATTACTTTTGATTTTTTCTGACATTACTGGCATGACTGTTATCAGGTCATACATAAAACCTTAGCAGTTAAAAAACTAGTTGTGCATTGATCAGGTTTCTCTAGCAACTAGCATAGTATGCATTATTATGAAGTAGTTGTAAGGCGCTTTAACTAAGAAGTCTTTTAGCGCCAGGACTTAAACAATATAGCCTACGGTACAAACAAACAATAAAGGCACACGAAACAAAATAATCGAACGAATAGTAATTTTATAAAATTTATGGTTACACAAAGCAAGTAGTAAATTTGGTTAACCAAATCACCAATAAGCATAAAGAGGTTTGGTGAAGGCCTGCACCAGTAGTATCAATATGCCATAAACAAAAAAAAAAACATCTACAGTAAATCACACAATAAAATTATTAATGTCTATAAGCCTATACAAAAACATAAAGAGTTAATGACACTATAAAAACGAACACGTGAATAAGCCTATACATCAACTAACGTGCAACAAGACTGATTTAATTAAACGATTGCTCCGGCAGTTTTAACAAAATTAATTAAACTAGAAAAGGCTTGTGGACAGGATAGTGTTTGCATTATCGGCGCTTGGTGTATCAGTTAAGAGCGTCCACTTGGCAGTCGGTAGACTGGGATTTTCTTCCCAGTAGGGTCATACTAAAGATTTTAAAAATAGTATTCGCAGCTTTTGCGCCAGGCGCTCGGCGCAAGCGGAAGTGCGAAGGGTTTTGTGTATGTGTTGTTTGTCATGTTATGTCTCTTAACAGCGTTCAATCATTCATGATTGAAAATTGTAATGGGCCGACAATTGAAAATGGCCTAAACAATGTGTGCTTGCACCCACTGTCCCGTACCTTTACCTTTTAGTGTTTGCATTGTGAGACGCAAATCCACGGAATTTAGATGTGAATTTAAAACAGATCTCAAGTGTTTGTATCTCGAACAGATTAACAAAAAATGGTTGACATCCTCCGGAACCAAACTTGTAGAACATAATCCTGTGCTGTGTAATCCAATACCGGTACGATGCATGTGAGCGTTTAATTTGCAATGACCAGTTTGTAAAAGAAAGAGAAATGGAGAACTCGCCGAATTTCGATCTGTGATTGAAGAAAATACGTTCTTATACTTCAGAGCAGTGGAATTTGAAATGTATTGTTGCTGCCAAATCGAAAAGCAATGATCTTTTATCATTGATTTGACACCCGATATAGAAAGATGAATGTCAGAAGTGGGAAGGTCGTGTTGAGGTTCCTTTGTAGTTGCACTTCCAGCCAGAAAGTCTGCCGTTTCATTTCCCGGAATTCCTGTATGCGAAGGCACCCACATGTAGATTATTTTCACTCCCATTGAATCTAGAAAATAATGCAAAAGTTTGATCTTGTCGATTAGGAAATGACAGCTAGTATTTTTATTGTGATGAATAGCTTTAATAGAGCTAAGGCTATCAGAGATTATAAGATTTTTTGCATACCGATTTTGTGATATCCAATACAAAGCTTTGAAAATGGCATGCAATTCTGTAGTAAATATAGAAGTATTAGAATTTAGTTTTATGACACGTCTAACTTCAAACCAGTGAATATAAAATGAGCTGCTTGTACCAAAGTCCGTCTTTAAACTGTCTGTATAGAAAAACAAATAATCATTGTAATGTGTATAAACATGTTGTAAAAAATTTTGTTTTGCTGTAACCCAATACAAACTAGGTGTGCTGGTGTACGCAGTATGAAAAATTATTTCATCAAAGAATTTGTAACTGGAAAATCAATATTGTCAATGTGCAGTTCTTCAATTTTGTTTGATAGACTGATTTTTCAACTGCAATTTAAATAAATATTTTTTTGATAGCGAAATGCTTTGCATTACTTTTGATTTTTTCTGACATTACTGGTACGACTGTTATCAGGTCACACATAAAACCTTAGCAGTTAAAAAACTAGTTGTGCATTGATCAGGTTTCTCTAGCAATTAGTATGCAAGTATTACTGAAGAAATCAATCAATCAAATGAAGAAATCAATCAATCAAACTATTCCATACATTGCCTGCTATACCATACATTGCCTACCATTCGATACACTGCCTCTACTATTCCATACATTGCCTACCATACGGGTCTCTCTAATTAGGTAATGTAGGGAATATAGCAGGCAATGTATGGAGTAGTAGGCAATGTATAGAATAGTAGAGGCAATGTATGGAATAGTATGCAATGTATGGAACAGTAGGCAATGCATGGAATAGCTTACGATGTATAGAATAGCAGAGGCAATGTATGGAGTAGTAGGCAATGTATGGAATAGTAGGCAATGCATGTATGGAATAGTAGGTAATGTATGGAATTCCATAATCATGGGATAGTGGTAGGATACTATTCTGTACATTCCATACATTTTCTACTATTCCATACATTGCCTACTATTTTACACATTGTCGGCAGTGTGGAGTAGTGGTTCAGAGCGTCGTTTTCACGATGGCCATGATAGCAAGGTTGATGGCTCAACTCCCACCCAAGTCTTGTTGTTGCGTCCTTTGATAAGATGCTTCACGATAATTACCTCTGCTTGGTGGAATCGAACAAGCAGCAAATTGAAGAAGTCAGAACTTCTGGTCTGTTTTTATAGCAGAAGGTATTGCGCAAAACACTAAACACAAACTAATAATGATAATCAACAAAGGGCAATTGTTTATACGAAAGAAGCTGCAAAAAGACCATTGTGTCCAGATCAAAAGAACTGGCGCAGTCGCCAAGTCTGCAGCCTCTGTGTTAGAGTGTGCAATTAAAATACAAAGTGCAAGAAACAGACAAGCAAAAAAGAAATATTTTTTGCATACCCGTTACGCTTTTTGCATACCCGTTTTTTTTGCATACCCGTTTTTGCATACCCGTTACGTTGTCAGCGACATGGCCTAGCGGTACTGCGCGTAGGTGACAGATCCTACGTGACGAGTTCGATTCGCGGCTGGAGCCGATCGCATTTGACATATATAACGGGTGGCTGCTGACTCGAAGAGCGCAAGCTCACTTCGCAGTCTCCCTCAATTACTGTTGAATTATCAGTTCAATATAATTTGAAAATAACCCTCAGTTATTTGGTGGAAGTAAACTTATCTGCACAAAACTTTATCATAGCAGCAGACACACATCATGTATAAACAAGAAAATACTAGCAAATCATGCATCTAATAGAAATATTGATTGCTTACTTTGCTTATTGCATAAAACAATATCTTGAATAGGCTCTATCAGAAAAAGCAGCTGGTGACCGCTGTTGTAAATTTTGTCACAGAAGCTGAAACAATATGGTGTGTTTCCCATAGCACCATAATGGGTTTCCACTTTCACTACCGGTATTGCACTGTAGTCAGTTTTTAAGTATATCTACTACTGCTAGTATGATTAATGTTTAGTTAGTGATTGAATTGTGCACCAGATAATTAATACCGGTATTTGATAAAAAAAAAGTGATAAGACGCAGGTTTTTTATATTCGAAACAGTGAAATCCATAATTATATTTTTAGTGTGTACTATGCATCTCGATAATTATACACTGTAATTAGGCAATAATTTATAGATGAAAACTTACTTTATCTGTGACCAGCAGAATCATGAAAATATGCAACTTCACTCTGCACTCCAGACCTTCTTTGAGCTACAAATGCAGCTTTCACATTTTCTTAACTTTTCATTACTGGAAAGTACCATAATTAGAAAATGGTTGCTGGATTGATACCTCTAAATTACTAAAAACTTATTATACATGGCTTGCATACCGTAATACTTCGAAAAATCTAGCAGCCTGTCAATAATAAAACATATAGGCTATATATACGATTTGACGTCAACAAAACAAACAAGAAAATTACAAGGGGATGTCAACAGCACTGTGCAAGTGCAGCTAGAGGGTCATGTCTAGTATCAGCCCCCACGCTTTTTCTGTCTGACAACCTTAACCTAACTTATGACCTTAACCGGGTCCTATCTAGAGTAAGCCATCTGCGTCTTCCGTCGCCTTACCTGGACAGGTTATTCTAGACGCGAACAGCTTTCTCTAGATAATACCCACCTTAAACTAACCTACAACCTCACCCTAACCAAATCCAGCCCTAACTGAAGCGAACCCTAATTAATTAAATTTAGGAAGCGTCTATTTCACCGGAAATTCCGGTTACCGAAGTTCGAAAATCGTGGTTTGCGGAACCGGACACATCCCCTAACGGTTCCCCTACAGTGAGAGTCGCACTACAGGAACCGAAAACGGTTACGCGACTACGATTTTTCAAACTTCGGTAACCGGAATTTTCGGTGAAATAGACACTTCGTTAAATTTAACCCTAACCGAATGTGGGGGCTGATACTCCTCACCATTATTTTTATTTCTCAGTATAGGAGTGCGCAACACGATTTGAACAGATGAACTCCCAACTCTGACTTTCGTTCCGGACACTGAGCACAGAGAGTCGTTCTACTGTTAGTAATAATGAATACACTGTGACAATACCTTGTCAAAATTAGTTTTTGCAAAGCTCTTCTACATCTCGCAAAAAACATTTTGTCTTACCTTGTGCCGCTAGCCCAGGGGTGGGCAATTATTTCACACGAAGAGCCAGATTTGGAAAAACTGTTGAAGCCGCGGGCTGCACGCTGATTGGAAAACATTTCCAGGGTCGCATGCGGCATGCCCCCGGACCCAGTAGAGTCTTTTTTAGCACTTAAGTTGCCTAAAAATAACTCTGCCGGAAAAAATACTCTTGAAAAAAGTGACAAAAATTGATGCCCCCTCCCTCAAACAGTTTTTGAATACGCCCCTAACATGAAACATTTTCAAAAGGCTTATTTACGTCCGTTTCCGAGTTTAAACGTTTTTGCATTTAATTGACATTCAACCTAATTCAAAATTACATGTACCCCACCAAAACTTTCTGGATCCGCTTCTGTATACAACGTATAATCAAATGTAATGTCATTCTTAACCCCCTCTCCATTGCAAAATCCTAGGTATGCACACACTGCATGCCCTTTTTCGATATAAAAGTGTGTTAAAAGGAGTGTTTTTTATGTGAAAACCGCAAAAATTCGTTGGCAGCTGGAGACTACGTCCCCAGACCCCCTTAGCCTCCGGTGGCTGAGGGCTTCGCCCCCAGACCCCCGATTATGTTCCCCCCTCTTTGGCCAAATCCTGGGTATACCACTGCATTTTGGGGCGGCAATTTCTTGAACCGCCCCGGGCGGCAGAACCTCTAGCTACGCCACTGCATCCATGATCTCTAAAGGAAAAAAAAGGTCTTCCGCTAAATTCACGGTGAGAATTTAAGTTTGTGTAAGTGCAGGCGGGCCAGAATAAAAGGACCGGCGGGCCGTAGTTTGCCCATGTCTGCGCTAGCATATACCAGACCTGAAAAAAATGACGCACGGTGGAGCAGCATTCTTGCGCTATCTGCTCCACGAATCGCTCCGGAGCGATACCAAGCTTCACGAAGCATCAGCTCCACGGGCCGATCCGATGCACGACGCAGCTTCATTGCGTCATAATAAAACAACTAAAAATTGGTGCATTGCGACGCTTTGTGTCGCTCTAGTGTAGACCAAAGTCCGTAGAACTTACGTATAGGTTGAGCAGACAGGTTTTGGCGGGAAACACTGTAGGTGAAAATGTGTCCAAAAGAAACAGGTTGAGCATTGTAGTAAAGCCTAGTTTGTAGGTGTTTGGGGCTAATAGACAGGTTTAGACTAAAGCTGATGGAAATTAATTCATATACTGTAAAGTAGTAGTTAGGTAGTTATGGAACATATAAAGTCAGTTTAGCTGCAAAAGTAAGCTTAGCTATGCCGGATGGCTTATATTAAATATGAAAATGAAGATTTTAACTTCGCCTCTGATTTGTAGAGGGGAGATAATGTCGGCTAAAATATTTATTCTAGAAATGTTTATGTGATTAAAGTGATTCTGTACTTGGTCGTTAGATGTCTAATTGTGCACTATTGGTCTAACAGAAGCTTTGTCAAATTGAAAATAAAATAATTGCAATAGTATTACCTTTTATTGTTCATTTGCCGGTTTGACCGCCGTTCAGCGTTAGGATCTGCTGTTAGCAGGGAAGCACTTGGTGTGCGCATATTCTAGTGGCAGAGGATGCGCGCGTTGGACTTTTGATTAGGCTACGATAAACCGATTTAGATTGCAGAAACCAGCTTATATGAAGGATATACTCAAGGCAAGGCAGCGACAACCACACATGATTTAAAAATAAATTTTTGCGTTTTCTCTTCAAAATCAATTTAACTTGGTCAAAAAGTAACAGTGATCCTGTCGGATAGGTCAGTAGCAAAAACGTCACTTTCGGTGTGGGGATCCGGGCGGGTCAAATCACGCAGCTCGCCACAGCCGCAACGTTTTTTCATAGCTTTGTTGCCCATGCGTTAAGCCTTGAAAAATGGCCCCGCCACTCATTACACGATTGGGCCCAGTCTACAATACCGCGAGTACATTGAAGATTTGATCTTTTTAAAAGAGTAACAGTGTTGAATGAATTGCTTTCTCCCTTAAATGAAGACCATTCGAACCATGTTTTAGGTCGGCAGAAAAAGATATAAGTGATCAGTAATTACAGGTAATGTTAAACATGATCGACTAATAATTAATGACATGAGAGTCCGAAGTTATCCAAAGCACTAATCTATGAAGAGCTGGGGGCCTAGGATTGTCATTACGTTTTGTAGTCTGTCATCGGCGCAACGCAGCAAGCCTATAGGCCTGCTATACAATTGAATGTCGCTTGATTGCTGGCATATCGTCATTGATGGTTTTTGTTGTTGGTGCACGCTTAACATTTCAATTCGCGTAAGAAATGTTTCTGCTCGATATTTTTGGCCAGTTATCGATCCCTTATGCTATAATTGCAGGCTTACAGCCATATTTCCATTACTTGCTTTTATTAGTTAGTTAGTTAGTTGCATATTTATCCTCCTATCACGAGAAAGCGATCAATGCGCTATACGAGCTCGCTTAGGAGTTGCCAGCCATCTGTCTACCCAGTGACGGGCACGATAAACCTTTTTGTACTACAGCGATAACGATAATCGATAACTTCAAAAAAGCCCTGGGCGATACCGATAATCGATAAATCTCAATTTTTTAAAGCGATATCGGTAATCGATAAATTATCGCCGATAAATTTTTCCGATAAATGTAAATTTTCAATATGTCTGACGAAGTTTTTTTTGTAAGTCAAATTGCAAAAACGCTTTTGAAGATTTTTCCAGAAAACAGAGTAGTTTACGGACTCTGCCGTCGCATTAAACAAAACAATGAAAGATTTTTTGAAAATTGCAACAAGACTTAATGGGCACCGTGTATTTTTTTCACAGCGCCAACTCACCAACTCTGCAGTTTGAACACTGTAGGCATAAAGAATCGTTTATCGCGATAACTTATCGCCTTTATCGGCGATAACAAATTATACTGTAAAAGCGATATCGGTAATCGATAAATTAAAACTATTTTGAGCGATAACGATAATAAATTATCGCCGATAAATTATCGCGATAAATGCCCATCTCTGTGTCTACCACACCAAGATGGGGAAATCCCGCCAAGTTCCTTTCCCAACGGCACAGCAAGTAAACTTGCCGGCTTGTTCTCCACACTGTCCCTTCAATGCTGAGAGTCAAGCAGGGAAGCTGTAAATACCAATTTTAAAGTCATTGGTTTGACCCGATTCGGAATCAAACCAGAGTCTACAGCTCAAGAGACGGACGCTCTATACCACTCGGCCATCTGAGCTGTTTTGTATCAAAATGCTTTTTATAATGTACTCATGTCATGATAGACTAAACTAGTATTCTCGCTCAATTTTTCGTCAAGTTGCTATACTGTAATTTAGATAAAAAACGCGGCTAAGCAAAGACTTCAACTTTGTCAGCAGAGCGTCGTCACTAAATCGTAATCACTGATGGTCTGAACTCTGATTTCTCAAACCAGAAGTAACCATTTTCGCTTCCTTACCACCGTAACCGATTCGTGGCTTTTGGACTACTGAATGCTTTTACAATAAGGATACATTTTTGTTTTCTTCAAGCGTAACTAAGTCAAAATTAAGCGTCTAATAATCGCTTTTTGAACATTAAAACTGGCGTATACGACAGGTTACATCAATAGCTTTGTAATAAAACTTAGTTTTTAAAAAAATATGGAAAAATGACTGAGTTATACCATTTTTTGTAACAAGTCAAGACCATTTTACATAAAAAAAGATGCGCGCTAATCATTTTTCTGGACACATTTTTTGTCCATTGTCGCTTAACAATGGAACGAATGATTTGCTCAACTTATACGTGAGTTCTACGGACTTTGGTGTAGACCAGGTCATACTCGTTTTGTTGCATGTGCCTTTTTCCGTTATTATGCCAATATTTATTGTAAATTGTGAATGATTGTACTTGTACGTTTTGGGGAAAGTAATGAGAAAATAAAACTTTGATTGATTAAACTTTCAGCTTGGCGCAAAAAATGTTTTCTCTCAGTGACGTCACAATTATTTAAAGCTCGCCTCAAATTGTGTTGAATTTAGTCCAGAGAAAAAAGTGCGCTTTAACAAGTTTACGTAAATTTTGTTCTAGTTTGAAAGTGAGGCAGGCCCGTCCAGTGCCGGATTAAGCTAGTGCGGGGCCTGTAGCAAAATTTTTGGGGGGCCCTAGTTTTGGGAGACCCGGCCGGAGGGCAATCAAACCTGATTTCATTTTTAGTCTCATTGTTTTATACCAAGGGCTTTTACCGGAATTCACTGAAGATGCGTAGATGGCTTAAATTCGCTGTAAAACTCTTTTTTTTAACGAAAACAATTTTTGAAAGACACGAGATTCAAATTTTGTGAAAATTTGAGAACAAAGGAGGAACAACGCAAGCATTGGCATAGCAAAATAAAATTAAGATCAAACTTTTTGTTGCACGCGCTAATAGTAAAGGTCTTTAGCGTTCATTTCAAAATCCCAGACGCAACAGAACACTAATAGGGAACAGCTTCTTCATGCTTGTTCACTGTTCCATTGGTTGCTTAGCCACTTGCATTTTTACCGTGCCATACTCCTATCGTATCGACTCACTGTGACCTACTGTATACACAAAAATGCCATAAACATTCGTAATTATATGCGCGACTGGAAGTTGACTTTTTATTTTCTTGCAACGAACGCGATGTGCGGTCAGAAATCAGTTTGCGGCCAGACTCAGAAATACTGTAAGTTTTATTTTGAGAAAGCTTATGATTTAAAAGCATTAAAGAAAAAGTGAGGCTAACGATCCGAGAGAATTTTATTAGCCAGTCCTAGCCGAAACTTTGTTACAAAAGTGTAGCCTAATTTTTTCTGCAGGGAGTAGAACCGCTTAAAATATCGCTCCGATTCCGGTTCAAGAAATTTAATTTTTAACGGTTCAGGTTCACGACTTTTCAAAAATTTGGGTTCAGGTCCGGTGCGGGTTCAGTTGCACCGAAATTTAAAGGTTCGGTTCAGGTTCAATGATCTCAAATTTAAACGGTTCAGGTTCGGTTTGGGTTCACCAAAAAAAGCGGTTTTACCGGTTCGCGGTTCGGTTCGACTCCCTGCTTGTTTCAGACTCATTAAATTTTGAAAAGCAGAAAGAATGTTATGCATCGCAGCACATGTCTAGAGATTTTTATTGATATTTTTTAAGAATCAGCTCAGGTTCATACATTGCAGTGGCGACTCCGGCACTCGGGCTGAGCCTAAGTTACGAAATGATGGAAGGCTTGTTATTATTTAAATTTTAAAAAGTAAGCTTAAAGCTTTTTTTAACTTAATTCGTATCAAGTTCGTTGAAAGAAACAGTCATCGTAAAAAACAACAAAGTGTGCGGTGGCAGTTGCGTTTTTCGCTCAACGATTTGTCTAGCCATAAGCTCTGGCTAGAGGAAAATAGCCCGAGCCGCATTGCGGAGAAAAGAAAGAGACAAACGAGACAAAAGCCTTTTTCCTTATTACATCTTACTCGGGCTCGATCGCATTTGCCTGAGTCAGACAATGCAAACGTTTGTTACGTTGTTTCACAAAATTCTTTCCGTAACTTGTTTGTGGAACTCGGGCCCTCGAGGAATAGCCCGAGCTACAATTGGAGAGAGGAATAGAAAAAAGATTTCGTAAGACGCCTGCCATCATGCTGCCATGTAGTAAATGCAGGCTTTTTGTTTGGTCATAAATGTCTGTTCCTCTGTGGCTCACAATGGATAGCTGATAACAAAGAGCTACACAACAAACTCAGTATGAGTTTGCCATCAAATTAAGAAGATTAAACTTTATGTATGAATGAAAGTATTTTGCAACAATTTAACTGTTGTGTAAGTTGCTATTTTATTGCTTTTTCTACCGTTTTTTAACACTGTTTATGTCGAGCCCAAGTAGCCATAAAAAGCTAGAGTCGCCACTGATACATTGTTACTAAACGATTTCTGTTCGGGTTTATGTACACAAAATATTAAAGGTTCGGGTTCACTTGCATAAAATTTTAAACGTTCGGGTTCGGTTCAAATTCACAGATTTGAAATATTAAAGGTTCGGGTTCGGTTCAGGTTCAATGATCTCAAATTTGAACGGTTCAGATTCGGTTCGGGTTCACCGAAAAAAAGCGGTTTTTACCGGTTCGCGCTTCAGGTTCGGTTCGACTCCCTGTTTTTCTGTAATTTGAATCATAATTTTGAAAAGCGCGGAGCCCGTAGCAAATGCTACTTCTGCTACGTGGTTAATCCGGCACTGGGCCGGTCATTGCCTCACGTCTGTCTTTAAGCGAAGAAAGCTACGTTAATTCTCTGTGCGAATAACGTCATAGAATGCACTGATGCAACAATGGGGTGTAGGAACATAAATGACAGTAAAACAGTTGGCGTCAACAGATAGTTCAGGAAATAAACCAAAACTATTTAAAACAAAATAATTTGGTTTTTACACATAAATTATTTATTTATTCGGCGATAAAATTATTGTTGCTTCGCTATCTTTTTTAAATAGGTAAGGCAGTGCCTCACCTGACCGCACGTCCCTTACCTAGAGTGATGTACTTAACGACTGAGCTAACCGGTCAGTGCTTGTAGCAGCCTTTCGTTATAATTAAGTGACTAAAACTAAATCACAATTACATAGCAGCTATGTAATACAGAAGTTAAACATAAATTCAAAACACAGTAGCCCACAGGCGAATGCTAAGAAAGGTACAAACACAAGCAGGCTACCATTTTGATGAATAATAACATGCAGTTATCAACAATAATCCAATTCTTCACATTATGCTCGCAATAACGACCATGCTGGCACTCCAAAAAAAAAAAAAAAAAAAAACGACTCCTTGATCGTACAATCGCGAAAATGATTGTAGTAACAGATCGAATTGTTTTTAGCATTTGCGAACCTACATTTCTAAAATTAGCCGTAAAAATGCCAACAACACAGTTAAAGTGTACACTGTACAGTAGACGTTTGCACGGTGAAGATGTAAAGATTGGCAATGATGAGAAAAAATAATCCAGTTCAGCCTATTTTTCCTTATTGCTTTCATCAAGATTATCAAATTCAGTGAGTTGTTGCTGCCACATTTCTGAATAAATTCCTTTCTCCATTTGAAGCAATCGGTCATGTCTGAAAGCACAACAAGCTAAAATGCAGCTGTCGTGGTTGCCACAGGTGGCGGAACCTGGGGGCCCTGACCCCGCCCCCCACTTTTTTTTTTCAGGGAAGGCTCTGAGGGGGGGTAATTTACGCGTTTATTTTTACGATATTGCCTCAGCATGAATGTATTTAAAACTTAATAGGCCTACCATCGAAATTAAAACCCAGGAAAGAGCTTAAATTCAGAAATGTCTTCTTTAAAATTTTGCATGTGGGGTGAGGGTAACAGAAACTAGAAGCAAGAACCGTGGGTCTGAAGCCCACATAAATTGGACATGTCACATGTGGACAGGCCAAATATGGATTGTAAGCATAGGGACGGATTTACATTTAGGGTAAGCAGGCTGAAACTTAGGGCCTCGGAGAAAATGGGGGACGTTATCACGAACAATGAAGACCTTTTTTTTTCTCTTCACCGATACTTTCAGAGGAAAGCAGAATATCTAAGGACGTGTATACCTTTTTTTGCTCTTCCATATTGATATTTTCAGTGAAAACAGAATATCTGAGGACGTGAAGACCTTTTTTTGCTCTTTTAATCAGTGTAATCAAATAGCCAAGGGCAGGGGTTCCCAATTCGTTTCAAAGCCCGTACCCCTTCGACAAGGAAAACTCATTTACGCACCCCTTGCACAATACTGCACTCACGCTTGTTTCTGTACTGACAGTGGCGTAGCAAGAACTTTCTAAAGGGGTGGGGGAGAGAGCTATAATTTCCACATTTTCTTAGGCGTATTTTTTTTCGGCAAAACAAATTTGAAGCTCATTGAGAAACAAGAAAGGCTCTAGGGGGTCCGGAGGCATGCTCCCCGGAAAATTTTTGAAATGTACATCCTCCAATGGCTATTTTACTGCTTGAGTAATTTTCAGCCAAATTTCGTTTAAATTTTTTGACCCTAATCCTGAGTGCTTCGCCAAATACGATGCATTTTGTTCACACATTTTCAATTATCTGTTTATCGCCATCAAAATTGCTTGAAATTATGGAAAAATTGTATGCATCAACAGCATTTTTGAAAATGGCCGGTGGGAGGATGCATGCTCCTCATCCTACCCCCCCTGTATCCGCCCCTGGCCATAAGCTACAGAAACCATCAAAAGAGTCTGGCATATTTCAGTCACTAGGCTACATTAATTTTGTTCGTTTCTTACTAAAAGGCAGAGTCAAAAGGGGAGGGGGGGGCATGGCCCAATCGCACACAGACACATCTCAGACGTCACAAACACACAGCTAGGTAGAATCAACGATACCGTTCATCAGCGCCAAAATTGGCAAGTTCTTCTAGCACCCCCACAGGGTGCAATTGGGAACCGCTGGCCTAGGGCCTCTCATTGTCTAAATCCGGCCCTCAGTAGCGTATTTAGGAGCGGGGCCACATGCCTCCCCCCCTTTTGACTCTGTCTTTTAATGAACAAGAACAATACTAATGGTGCCAAATGACTAAAATATGCCGGATTCTTTTGGTTTCTGTAGCTTTGGCCAGGAGCAAATCCAGAGGGGTAGAATGAAGAGTATGCATCCTATTCCTCCCACTAGCCATTTTGAAAAATGTTTTTGACGCAAACAATTTTTCTACAATTTCGAACTTCTTTGATAGCTATAAGCCTTACGCCTTAAGCACGCATAATTTAAACTGCGCGAACAAATTGTTCATATTTAGCAAAGCACTCAGTTTTAGGGTCAACAAATTTAAACACAATTTGCCTGAAAATTATTTAGAAAGCACTACAATAGCCATTACAACATGTCAATTTTCAAAAATTTTCCGGGGGAGCATGCTCCCGGACCCCCCCTAGAGCTTTTCTTGTTTCTCAATCAGTTTCAAATTAGTTCTGCAGAAAAGAGGCTGAAAAAAATGTGGAAATTATGCCCCCCCTTTACAATTTCTCGCTACGCCACTGCCGGCCCTGGCTGTAGGTGAAGAAAATATGGTCATTGGTTTTGCCCCCCCCCCCCCCACTTTAATTGCTTCCGCCATCGCTGGTGGCTGCAATTCATAAGCTTAAAACATTCACGTAAATTATCCACTTCACAAAGGAGAGATTTCATTTTGAAAACATACACCTTTTCTCAATGACATACCCAAGGGAGGCCACCATCTTCGTTTTTTCTCTAGCCACAACTTTCTCTGTTGCTTTGTCGACGTATTACCTCCACAATTTGAATTTTGAACCGCCCCTTCATCTTTTCTCGCTTCAACTATGGTAAGTGCCCACTAGGGTCTCACTTTTGTTGTTCAATCAAGTTGATTTCGCCCGCTACCCTTATTTCAGCAAAAGTATAAGGATACACTCTGATTTCGGTTTCCTACCTTCCTCGTTCAACGATCTCGCCGTCTTTGATCACCAGTATGCAATCGGCATTAACGATAGTCGATAATCGATGAGCTACTACAATCGTTGTTTTCCCAGCAGATACACGCGATAGAGAAGCTTGTATGTTGCGCTCAGTGGTCGTGTCAAGAGCAGAAGTAGCCTGGAAAATTAAGGACGATTAGATTTGGAAATAAATGAATTTGCATAAAAAACATACGATATTGGATAACATTAGTCACTTAGGCTAGCCTATGCTAACGTAGTCTGAGTTATGCATGTCTTTAAAAATGCATATTGTGTCGCTTTTGAAGTTTCTGTAGTTGGCCAAAATTAATTTTGCGAAAACAAACGCAGTTTTGTTGATAAGATTTGTTAAAACCACATTAAATTCAAAAATAAACATAGCGCCATACAAACAATGCAGAGTTTCAACAGGCAAACTTTGGCTCTCAAATTTCGGCAGTTAGTGTTATTTATTGGGCGATGCCATTTTGGCTCGTAACTTGGTTTACTGATCATCGAAATGACACAGGATATAAATCAAACAAGATGCTTTCTGCAATATACTTAAATATTCTCAGTGCCGAACGTAAAGCTAGACGTGAGTGGTTATTGGTTAAACCCTATTTAAGACTACAAAGCGACGTTCTTGGAGGACAGAGGATTGCAACAACAAGTTTCGACAACATTACTTACTTCGTCCAAGAGCACCACGCTTGGAGCTTTTAACATTGTTCTTGCAATAGCGACTCTCTGCTTTTCGCCCCCACTCAACTTGAGTCCTCGTTCTCCAACCATTGTTTCATACTGATCTGGCATGTTTACAATGCGGTGATGAATGTCGGCCGAAACAGCCGCCTCTTTTACTTCATCATCTGTCGCATTCTGCCGTCCATATCGAATATTATTGCTGAAATAGAAAAAAATTGGTCATATATGTTGGCTTAACAGCTCAGATGGCCGAGTGGTAAGAGCGTCCGCCTCGGTAGCTGTAGACTTGGATTTGATTCTGAGTCGGGTCAAACCAATGACGTTAAAATTGGTATTCACAGCTTCCCTGCTTGACGCTCAGCATTTAAGGGACAGTGTGGAGAACAAGCCGGCAAGTTTACTTGTTGTGCCGTTGGGAAAAGCACTTAGCGGGATTCCCCCATGTTGGTGTGGTAGACAGATGGCTGGCAACTCCTAAGCGAGCTCGTATAGCGCAGTGATCGCTTTCTCGTGGTAGGAGGATAAATAATGCAACAACAACATGTACTGTAAGAGGCGCAGTTCAGACCATAAGATTGCGAAGATTTTAAATGAATAAGTTGCTTTTCCGAGTTCGAAGCCTTGGTGAAGGTGTACACGATTTCGCGATGAGAATGAACCGCTTGCAAGTCCAAGAGTTTCCGAAAAAAGTGTCATAATTTGCAAAGCAATCGCTTTTGATTGAATCAGTTTAATTATTTAGTTCAAAAGGTTTTATACAAGTCACAAAAAAAATGCAGTCGGCCGAGGTTTGAGTTGCAGCCCCTCTGACATAGCCTTCATAGCAAGTTATGAGCCGAATCTTCGTTACGATGCATCATGAAAATCATTTCCACTTCATGGATTTTAGAAAGGAACAGAATATGGACGCAAAGTTTAGCAAGAAAACTCCAAAACAACAGCAATTCATTAATTTATTCAGGTTCGTCCCAAGTGCTGGGCTAGTGGCTACATAAAAATATAATCACCGATCATTCAACTTACAGGATATTGTCGTTAAATAATACAGTGTCTTGAGGTACCACTCCAATACAAGCTCTTAGCGAAGTCTGAGTAACAGTTGATATGTCGGTACCGTCCAGTTCAATCACACCAGACTGGACATCGTAGAAACGAAATAATAATCGGATAATTGTGCTTTTACCCGATCCTGACGGCCCAACCTAAATAAGGCAACAATATGAAATAGTGCTTAAATTATTTATGTGCAGCTGCTGTATATTGATAAAAGGTACGAAAAAAAATTACTTTGGCATGTAGATTTGGAAAAGTATATCAATGCTTTGAAAGTTGAATATCTCGTTGTATTAACTTACGCAAACTACAGTCACTGTAGCATCAAGAAGACATGCTGTAAAAGTGTAAAATTGTGTTTTAAAAACTGTATAACTTGCTTTAAAGTAGGCTACTGTAGTTTTAACAGAAAATTTAAATTAGAAACCTAATTCGCTCCAACAAGACCTTATCGGATAACTATTTTTTATTGTATTTAGTTGCATATTTATCCTCCTATCACGAGAAAGAGTTCATAGCGCTGTAACGAGCTCGCTTAGGAGTTGCCAGCCATCTGTCTACCACATTAAGATGGGGGAATACGGCTAAGTGTCTTTCCCAACGGCACAAGTAAACTTGCCGGCTTGTTGTCCATAGCGTCCCTTTAATGCTGAGCGTCAAGCAGAGAAGCTGAGAATGTCAGTTTCACAGTCATTGGTTCGGCCCGACTTAGAATTAAACGCAAGTCTACAGCTCCAGAGGCGGACGCTCTTACCACTCGGCCATTTGAGCTGTTACGATAATTGCATACACACTTGCACTTTGCATTTAACTACTGGTAAAGTTGCTACGCTTACTCACCAATGCGTAAGTTTGTCCAGGTTCAACACGAAATGATATATTTTTGAGAATTTCTTTCTGTGGAGAATAATGGAAGCAGACGTTCTTGAATTCCACTGTTCCAGCTTTTATTGATAATTTCACTGCTTCTTCGCTATCAAACACTTCTTGGCCCTAAGCGTAAAAAAGTAACACTTAACAGTTAATCTTGTCAAGCAATCCGAATTTTTCAGCGTAAAATCAATGCCTACGTAGCCATGACAAGTGCAGTGTTTCTAGGTTCACCGTGGAAGGTTATTTAGTTTATTAAAGCAGACTTCGCTGGGTCAATTTCGCACAGGTCAAAATACGGTAATCACTCTGATCACAGATAATGCATTAAATTTATCATTAAATTTTGCCGAGTAAGGTCGCGTCACGCTTTCGCAACAAGTTTCGCAGACGCAATTTATATGCGTAAGGCACACACGCTCAGAATTTGAATGCTCCTATAAATTTGAAAAATACGAGGATAAAATTTTAAAATCTTGCTACGTAATTACGTAACGCAGAACGCAAACGTTGCATCACCATTCGCTGACTGACATTGATTTTGGAAATTTTAGCAGCTCATAAAACAAAAAATTCTGCCGAGTCAGATGACGTCATGAGACATGACATTTGTTTCAGCAGAGCGTGACCAGCAAGAGACAGTATAAGCACATTGTGATGTAATTCCAGTGGATAACAATACTGAGTCACGCGATCAAGCTCAGGGGGCCTGGCCCCCCCAATCGACATGCTTGCCCCCCCCCAATTTACAAGCTTAATTTTTTGAAGGCAGCGGCTTTTGTGCTTAATTTCAAAAGACGTTAGTAAAAATGTAACTTTTGAAATGTAACTCTAAACCAGGGGTGACGGGCCTATTTGCTATCGCGGGCCACTTTGTCACTTACCTATGAACAAGCGGACCGCAAAACTTTTTAATCAAAGACCTATTATGAAACTTGCTAAAAACGAAAAAATTGTTCATCAGCAGTAACGAACAACCGAAAGTAATACCATAAAAATCCATGTACAATCTGTCGTTTCTTTGCTGAAGACATCGAAATAAACGGCTAATTAAATATTGATTGAAAAAAAGAATCATAAATAACTTAAAAAAGCTGTGAAATTTGCATATATGGTACTACAAGCTCACCAAATTATTTCTGCAAACTCACATAAATCCTACTACTGTAAGGCAAGCAAAGCTCTCACTCAAATAGTTACTCGTATGCTGCACTAATGCACTATACTGAAGCTGTGATGGAACACGAGTTGTGTTATTATTATTAACAATGGATGAACTGCTGAATCCTGAAACATGTGAAAGGCTTGTACAGTACGTTTGCATGATTCTTGTTTGATACGCGCGTGGCTTAATCGGGAGCTTAGCTTTTGATATCGCAAAGATCAGACGGGGAAAAGAAAGTTTAAGAGAACTGGTCTCGCCAAAATGTTCGCGGGCCGCAGATTCGTCACCTCTGCACTATTGCTCTAAACGCACGTTCGTATTTCTCACCTCTTCAAAAAGTTCGAACATATTTTCCATATCAATGAAAGCGGCTTGAATCATCCGATAATACGTTCCAAAAAATCCCAGCGGAGTGTAAAGTTGGACAATGTAAGTGCCAAATAATACAAAATCTCCGAGCTAAAAAATCAAAATTTTATACCCTTGTTTCTTGCATCACTTCAAAGTAAAACTAGGCTAAGACATGACAAACGTTATATATTGATTTATAGTATAAGAAAAACCATAACTAAGTAAAAGAAAACAGGTTAACACTTTTTTTGGGAAGGAAACCCTTTAAAAAATCTATCAAAAATTCACATCAAATCTAGTTACCATTTTAACCACCAGCAGTTCTTATAGTTTATGAATGAATTACGCAAGTTAGCATTTCATAATATACTCACAGTGAGAAAGCCTGTCAATACATAATGGGCACATAGAAGACTTCCTGCCAAAAGACCCATGTTTATAACGATATTTTGCGCGAAGTTTAAAAATACTAGTGAAGCAGTGGTGAGATATTCTGAATCCTAAACCAAATAAGTTAAAGATACATAAGATGATAGAATTGACTGCAGAATAACACGAAAAACGAAAGTTCGACGAAAAAGTCTCGCAAAAAATACAGGATTTTCGTTGAGGAAGGATGAACCACAAAAACCGGCCAAAGGACATTATGATTCAAGACATCTCAACGGGCGCGAAAGGTCTGGGGTTCGATTGCCGGGCCGGTCAAACTGGACAGCGTCCCCAGCGGCTCGCCATTTCTGCGACGTTTCTTCGGAACTGTGTAGCCTAGTGCCAAGCCGCGGAGACGGTCCCCACCACTAGCTGCACGCTTCAGCGTAATGCTTCGAGTATAATGAAGATTTAATTTTTGATCTTAGCATGAACAACGCGACACAAAGTATCCACTTTTGACGGCGATCACAAAGTTGGATAAAGCTGAAGAGACAAGTCAGACCGATTTGAACAAAGCAATATCTTTTCAAACGTTGCATCGTCGCGGTTTCGAATCCGAAACCAGCAAGTTTCGATAAATCCTAACCTTGATATCAACTGCATAGCGTCGCAACAAAGCTAGGACAAACCTGATAATCTAAAATAGCTTCGTCGTATCTTTTGACTTCATAATCTTCTGCATTATAATATTTGACCTAAACAAATAATAAGTAGCTGAAAATGGGATTTCCCTACATTTTTGCCGGCATCATTGCAGCAAAATACAAACAAAAACGGAGTTATGCCAAAGCTTAACGGAGGTCTACCATTTCTTGTCCGTCCTATTGTGCTGTTTCATGTAAAATAAAAATGAGCCACAAAACTCGTTTACATGGTCATTTTTTAACACCAATTCTATGACGTAAAAATGACCTTCCAAAATTGAAAGGATGAGTGCACGGCATGGCAAACTGTATAGATTGGCAGTCTAGGCCACGGGCGGGGAACCGCTAAAGCACAGTGGGCCACACTGATTGCATAATATTTTCAGAGGGCCACATTTACTCTTAATTGTTAAATTTCGCTTTAAAAAGGCACAATATTTCCTCGCAAATTTAACAACATTCATGCTGAGCTGTTTTTTACCGTAAAATCAGAGACTTTTGCGCGTTTTGCATGCCAAAATATTAGCACGTAGTTGAATGTGACGCAGTTTTTAAGAAATCTTAATGTTTTGTATTCCACCATTTTGTTGTACACGTAACAATTAAGTTCTGACGCGGGCCACTTAGGCGGGCCGCAGGTTACCCACCCCTGGTCTAGGCTTACGAGGTACAAAATTTTAACCAAAAATTCGACTTTTAAATAGCTTTCAGAGATTTATTTCGGTTTAAAAATGTTGACCTACGCCAAACGCGAATCATAGCCGAGAGATAGCACATCACGAAAACAGCATTACTGGACAATGCAGCATTACATCAAGCCTATTACTCAATAAATCATAGATCCACTAATAAAATACATCTTTCACATGAAAATTTCTACGAACAACAACCCAAAATCTTGAAAAATCGGAGATAAACTCATCACTGTCTCGTAATAACTTTGAGCACCAAAAATAACACTCTTACTGTTTCAAAATTGAGCAGGGAATCGATTGCTTTTTGTTTCGCTCTGTTGTCTTTCGTGTTCATATCTCTGCGGTACTTTGTTCTCCATTCCGTGATTATAATCGTAGCAGCTGCGAAAAAGTAGTATTTCAGATATTCTTTATATAATTACAAAGTGTAACTCGTCTGCGTAAAACTCCCAGCGTCTACAACTACTTAAAATTTCCGGTGGGATTGAAACCTACCGGCTCTTGATATGTTATCTACGTACTGCTGGTGACTCCAACAAGCAGATTATCGCTTGCATTGTACTGCCCTAGAAGTTGAAAGGTCACAATCGTTTTTTTGGGCTTAGTTAAATGTAGCCAGTGCAGCCAAAACACGCCGACGTTCGGGACTGAAAGCAGAAATAGCAGGCATTTTAATGGATTTGTACACGGCTAAAGTTACTTAAGAACTGATATATTACGCAACTTGAGGCATTGCAACTCCATCCCACGCACAATAAAATCATCGAAAAAATTTTGATCGCTTATTGCACGAAAGCAAAGACAACGAATCCTTTCATGCTATAGCAAGGTTAGTAATCTATTACGACGATAACTGTATGCTTTCGATGTGATCAACAAAACTTTCACCATTTCCTTATCGAACATCAAAACCACCAAACGGTTCTTCATATTTACTCACGAAAAAAATTTTCGAAGAATTTTTAGGAATAAAAACGCCCAAATTCGCTTACCTAAGTAAAGTGCCAGACAGGCAAAGACGATCACTCCAAACCATATATTAAAATACGTAATAAAATAAACAATGGCTATGATGATGTCGCATATAGTTGGAGCTATACTGAAAACAACGTAAGACAAGAGGCTGTTGATGCTAGTTGTACCACGGTCGATTGATCGGAGTACTTCCCCAGTTTTTCTTGATAAATGCCACCTCAATGATAGAGAATGCAAATGGGAGAAAAGCTTTACCTGCAAAACATAATGAAGTGTGTTCAGAAATCTATGACTGAAATTAAATTTTGAGCAACACGGATAGGCGTTGTGGGTTCTTCGGCCAAACTTTTTGGTGAGTTCACCCAACACGACGGAAGAGCATTAAAAAAATCTTCATTATGCTAGCAGCATTACGCCAAAGCGTGTAACCAGTGGTGGGGCCCACATCGGCAGCTTAGCGCCTGGGCAACACAGCTACGAAGAAACGTCGCAGCGATGGCGAGTCGTTGGCGACATTGTGTCCGATTTGACCGGTTTGTGAATCGAACCCCCATCGCGATGTCTATAACCAGTACACCAACGGGCCGGTTTCACCATAAGCTATTCAAGTTTTATCGTCTACTTCATGGCCTTTACATAAAGCAATGAAAGATTGCAACAACCTGAAATTACTGCACTTTGAACGAAACCAGTTCCCTCTCGCGCAAAACTCGGCGTATTTCGCAACCAGAAATTGCGAAACCCATTTATATCCGATAAAAGCCAATCTCGAATTTTATGATGAAATCACATATCTTAGCTTTGAAATGTCAAAAGCAAAATCAAATTAAAGTGGACACTGGACAGTTGCAAAAGCGTATTTTCACGTATGGAAAATTTCTGGATGCTTAATTTGCTTATGTGGGTTACACACTTGCCGCGTCATTTCCGCGACTTGCAATCACTCGAACATAACAAATGTTGTAGCGATGGTGACTCAAATAACACTGCGTTTGCTATCGTTTCAAGAATTTGGTGAGGCTCGACTTGGCATACAACCCAATCCGACTAAAAGTAAGACTGGTGTTCTTAACTTTTTCGGCCGAGTTGACGCTGGTGTGCAGTAACCTACTATTTTTACATTGATTCAAAATCTGCATAAAAGTCTGTACTTAAGAAAATATGCAGACTGGGCGACCAAGCCCCTTCTTTAAAAGCGGACCACGGTCGTTTCAAGCCTTTTAATGTTTTTCTGTTCTTTTTGCACTTTTCAATATCGTTATTTGAGATTGCAGTTACTTTTTATTGAAGCAAAAATAAGAAGTTTCGGTAAAATTTATTAACAATTACTATACCTGGTGGCACCTGCCGTAACGAGGCCCTTTTCAGAAAAAAAAAAAATCAACAGAATGCAAACCAAAACATTGAAATATCATTATCACTACAAACCCTTGCCAACAAAACAAACTTACTTGAACCGAACGATTGGTATATTGCTGTACACGAATCCATAAAAATGAACGAAGACCGTTTAACACCCCGCCAGAAAAACCTCCGCTTCCTTGTAAACATTTCAATCCAACGTAAGCAATTACCTGCACCCATACTGTACTCCATTTTACGTCTTTGTCAGCCAGAGAATTAGCTACAAAAATTCATGTTAAAAAATGCAAATTGAAGTCCGTAGAGGTTCAGGAATACCAAACCATAAATACTAGAGGTCACTTTTCGGGTGTAATAAACCGAAAGTTCAACAGTTATTGAAAGAGACAGTGAATTGACCTTGCACACTTGATCTTTAAGTCATCCACTAAACATGTCAAACACGATCGGCTCCAGCCGTGAATCGAACCACTCAAGTCGGACCCATAACCTGCGCGTTGTACCTAAAGGGTCAAGAGCATATCGCTGACATTATATATACACAAAGCCTGCTTTTGACTCGATCTAATGCTACACGTCGATACGCAAATTATAAGCAAAGTGAACATGATTCGGTTTTGCGAGGCCTGTGTGGAATAATATTCAACTATTGAACAAGTCTCAAAAAGCGTAGATAAAATAGAACAACTGCCTGTAGTTAATACGTGAATATCAACTGCCTGTAGTTAATACGTGAATATCAAGAGATACGATACAAAAAATGCCGTATTTATTCGAGTAGAAGGCGCAAGATTTTGTACTGATTTTCAATCAAAAATTAAGGGTGCACGTGATACACGTGTTTTTTCGTCAGCTCTAAATGTTTTGCTACAGCCACATGTCTTCAACAGCAGTTGTCACTTTCTATCTTTAGTCAGAGCCGAGAAAAAAAATTCATAGGCCTACCACTTTTCACTCAAAAATTAAGGGTGCGCGTTATGTACGAGTGAGTATCATGTTTGAACAAATACGGTGCCGGTGGCCACATTGAAGATCAAAGCACTAAGACGTTCTCAGTCACCAGGTCTTACTACTGGAATGGTGTGTATTCATTTACCGAAAATGTTAGTAAACTAATCAAGTGCACTTACTTATGTACTTATAATAAAGAGGGATATACGGATTAACAACACGTCCAGCTACCAAGCAAGCAATACACATAAGCACACGCATTTGTAGAAATGGTTTTCCGGAAGGCCACATGTAAGGCCACAAAAGTTTGAGCTTTTGTTTTATTCCAGACCACGTTGATCTGCTGCGTGCAGATTCACCGGTAAGCCCAGCTTCCTCCTAAAGACAAAATCAAATCAAATCTTCATCATACTCGCGGGACTGATATTACGCCAAAGCGTGCAACGAGTGACGGGGTCCATCTCCTCGACTTTGTTATTTAGGAGACAGGCTGAATGCCAGAGGAGGATGTGAAACTGCAGTGACCTCAAGAATTAGGATCGGATGGATGAAATTTAGAGAATGCGCAGAGTTGTTACGTGGGAGAAAGTTTTCGTTGAGAATGAAAAGGATGGCTTATCGCAGTCGCGTAAGATCAGCAATGTTATATGGAAGTGAGACATGGTGTTTGAGAGTAAAATGGCAATTTTGAGAACTGAAAGAGCCATGGTGAGGTCAATGTGTGAAGTGAAATTAGTGCCTAGAAAGAATATGGAGGAGCTGATGGAAATGTTGGGTTTCAAGCAAACGTTGGATAGAATGGCAAAAGCGAATGGAGTAAGATGGTATGGACATGTGATTAGAGGAGATGATGATAATATACTGAGGAAGACAATGATGCTGGAAGTGAATGGGAAGCGAAAGCAAGGACGGCCAAAAATGACAAGGAGGAGGCAGGTGGAAGAGAGTGTGAAGGAAGTCGGGTAGAAGATCAAGGAAGCTGCAAATCAAACGAGATGGAGGAAAGGTGTGAGAGCGATCGCGGAGAGGATGAGTTCGGTGACGAGGAAAAAACGGACTGAAACTGGATGGATGATTATCCAGCGACTGACCAGTAAACTCAGTTGTTGAGACATTGCCATCAGTGCAGGAGATCTGGGGTTCAGATCCCAGTCGGTCAAATCAGATACAGCGTCGCCGACGGCTAGCCACCGCTGCGACGTTTCTTTGGAGCTGTGTTGCCCAGTCGCTATGCCGCAAAGATGGGCTACGTCACTCATCACACGCCTCGACGTACTACGCGAGTATTATCAAAATTTGATTTTTGATTATCCACCGAATTGAATCAACATTATTTTGCCATAGATATTACGTATTTAGCTTTCTATCCAACGTAGCTTTAAGACATAATATACCTGTGAGCTTTCCAAGTCTCTGTCATCATCTTCGTTAATCAAAAGCCAGTAATTTACCTTGGGCACTCCAGGAGCAAAAAAGCCAATAAAAAATAAAGGTGTTGTGCAAACCAATCGTGCTACCCAAAAACCAAACAATATCTGTATATATAACAATATTAATGCAAGATGTCGTACTGCATAATGAATGCCTATTGCCTACGCAGGATTGATTTCGTTATTTCTATCCTCCTGTCACAAAAAAGCGAAAAGGATGCTATACACATAGGACGAATCCAGACTTGCGTTTCTTCCAGACTTTTCTGGTTGAGTTATCACGTCTGATTTCTTCAATTTCCTGCTAGTTAGATTCCATCAAGCACAGATCATTGTCGTGAAGTATCTTAATCATGGACACAACTATGAGGCTCGAGTCGGGTGGGAGTTGAACCATTGATTTTACAATCACGGTTGTCACAAAAACGACGCTCCGAAACACCACGCCCCGGTGCCTATCCAAAGTGCTCACAATTATTGTAAGCCACTTTTTTGCATCTAATTTACTCACAAACTGTTTGAAAAAAAAAATAAAAAAGCTTATCAACTTAAGTGCATTCGTTAACCAATGATTTAAAAATCGGTAAAAATTCAAACATAATTTCTCACTCTTGGGCGACATAGCCAGAAAATAACTAGGCCTATAGAAAAAAAACTTTCGTGAAAAACCCGATATTTAATAATAAAATACTTCAAAAAGTATTATGTTTACAATGATAGTCAGTATTAATTACGGACAGATCTTGTCAGAAACTTAGTTCAAACCATTAACCGTAAGGACTTATATTACACCAAAGCATGTAACGAGTTGGGTCAATCTCTACTGCTTTGCGCTTGGGCAATACAGCTCCGTAGAAACGCTGCAGTGGTGGACTGGTGGTCAGCCATTGATAACACTGCGTCCGATCTAACTGGCATGGGAATGGAACCTCAGATCTTCCGTATCGATAGCGTATGCCAAGCAACTGAGCTAGGGACTTGTTATTTTTAACCTAAAAAAGCAGACGGGTCAAGCAAATATAATCCTTGCCATTATACCAATAAATTACCTGGTCCCCCTTTGTTCGCTGCAAAAACCACCACTGATCTCCATCCCATGATACAGTGGACAGCAACTCCACTATAAACAGAATTGCCCAAGTAAATAGCAGAGCAGCACTATGGCCTGTTATTCTCACAGTCCAAAACACTGTTTTTCGTTCAGTAAGAAGAAGATGAAAACTTGCAGATATGAGAAACATCCTGCAAAGAGCTAGATTTTATGCAAGTTCAGCAAAATCCATGACCACAAAGCATAAGAAAAATCATCACGTAAATCATAAAGAGTGACGTGGCTACCAAAAAGATGCTTTTTGCTGAGCACAAAGCAGATGGATAAGTTTTATCTATCACCTAACACATGCACAACGTGTGTGGTTTCTTCATGATTTAGTACAAAATTTAGCGATTGTTGCAAGTAAAATTAACCACAGCATGTATCGATATTCTTTGAGAGCAATTTGTAAACGCAAATACCCTGCAGCTGTAAAGACAAAATGTGCCAAATTTTGTACAGTATCGAGGCAGAAAAAATAAAAATATATTGTACTGAAACCACGAAAGATATTTACATATGACATATACAGACTATACCTGAGCAGAAAATACAATATATTCACACCAGAAGTTTCATGACGAACTGCACCCCATTCAACCCCGAAATAAGTAGGTGTTTCCAGCAACAAAATAAGCATAAATAATACTTGGGCATAATACCATATTGATCGAGGTTTGTACTTGGGATCCACCACAACTCCATGTCTAAATTTTCATCATAATTACATATCTTTGAGCACTAATTTAAAACTGTATGATCAATAACTAACATAATCAACTTAATGCCAAAAAGGACATCCCAATACAAAAACACACTGCTAATCATATAACTGAGGGTTATTTTCAAATTATATTGAACTGAAAATTCAACATTAATTGAGGGAGACCGCGAAGTGAGCTTGCGCTCTTCGAGTCAGCAGCCACCCGTTATGTCAAATGCGATCGGCTCCAGCCGCGAATCGAACCCGTCACGTAGGATCTGTCACCTACGCGCAGTACCGCTAGGCCATGTCGCTGACATCTTTTTAATCCTTTTTAAGCCGCCTTATAGTGCAATGGATGGTTCACTTTAAAGCAGGGGTGGGCAACTTCTTTAGTCGGCGAGCCATATGTGGGAAGACGAAGTCCTTCCCACGCTGTATTATTAAATGGATCGAGTTCAATATCTTCAACAACTACTATTGTCAGGGTTGCTCTGATTGGAAAGCAAAAAAAAGGTTTACACATCCTCAGATGTCCTGTTTTTCTACGAAAAAGAGCAAAAAAAGGTCTACACGTCTTCAGATGTCCTGTTTTGTACCGAAAATATCGATGAAGCAGTGCCGTAGCGAAAAATTTTAAAACGGGGGCCATAATTTCCACATTATCTTCATCTTTTTATTCGGCATAACTACTTTAAAGCTGATTGAGAAAAAAGAAAGGCTTTAGGGGGGTCTGGGGCATGCTTCCCCAGAAAAATTTGGAACATTTGCGAGCTGTAATGGCTGTTTCAGTGCTTTTTAAATAATTCTCACACAAATTTTGTTTTAATTTTTGACCGTAATTCTGAGCGCTTCGCCAAATATGATGCATTTTGTTCGCACATTTTTGATTATACCTGCTTAAGACGTGAGACTTATCGCTGTCGAAGAGGTTTGAAATTATGGAAAACTGTATACATCAAAAGCATTTTCGAAAATGACTGATGGGAGGATGCATACTCCTCATCCTACCCCCTGGATCCGCCCTTGGCCATAAGCTACAGAAACCATCAAAAAAGTCTGGCATTTTCAGTCACTTGGCACCATTAATTTTGTTCTTTTTTACTAAAAGGAGAGTCAAAGGGGCATGGCACAATGCCCCCCCCCCCCCTAAATACGCTCCTGCAGTGAAAAGCAACAAAGGTCTACTTGTTCTCAGATGTTCTTCAAAAAAATGAAAGGTCTTCGACTTGATTTGTGATCGGAGCTTATGTTTCTGTAAGTGCCGGCGGGCCGCATAAAATGGTCTTGCGGGCCGGATCCGGCCCGCGAGCCGTATGTTGCCCATGCCTGCTTTAAAGTGTTGAACAGGAATTCTCCAATATGTCATTGCGTAACCAAGACACGCAAACGGCTAAGGTAAGAGCATGTCTACATTGCGCATGATGCTTTGTGGTATTCTCGTCAGCTTTAAAGTAAACCATCCAACGTAATATGAAGTGGCTTAATTCATACAAGCTCCAAAAGCACATGGTTTGATACATACTTACAGGATGTCCCAGAAATACGCATATGCTACATATTAAAAATATGGAAGTGTCTATTTCACCGGAATTCGGCTCCCCTACTTTAATTTTCAAACTTCGGGAACCGTTTTCCGGTTACTGAACAATGCTTTTTGCACTAGAGAAACTGGATACGGTTCTCGTAATGCAATTCTCACAGTAGGGGAACCAAAAGCACGGGAATGGTAGTTTGATAATGGAAGTAGGGAAACCGTTGAATAGCCAGTAGTTTGGAGTTAGGATTGTCTGGGGGGTTGTGGTTAGGGGGTTTGGGTAAGGGGGATTCGGGTCAGGGGGGTGGGAGTGTTGGGGTCGGTTACCGAAAGAAATCGTTTATTATGATGTTGCACGTGAAGGTTTCAAGTGATCGAAAAAATGGCTCTGCTACGGCAAAACTCAAACTACGGTAACCGAAAGTTATGCCCAAATATGGTAAAATTTCCGGCTACCGTAGTTTAATAATCGTCGTTGCGTAACCTTTTTCCAGTGAAATAGAAGCTTCCTAAAAATAATTGTTATTTTATGTAGGCCTATACTGCTATGCAGTACACATTACAAATAACAATTATTTTTAATGTGATTCTAAGGACACCCCAGAAAAGTGCATATACAAATCAAAAATAATTGTTATTTTTAAAGTGTATCGCACAGGCAAACATTTTTTTCTGGGGTATCCTATGTTATATACTGGTATAAGGTTTTAAAGATAATAAAAAACATATCACTGATTAAGATTTTTGATAAATAAGCAATTACCATCGCTAGACAGTAACAGATTTTCGAAAACCACAGAGCCTCTACAGTGTATTGCAAAAAGAAAAAAAAATTAGTTAACGAGATGAAAAATACATTACGCTGAACCAATTATTAAATCTAAAGCAGATATTGTGCAACGTAGATCGTAATTTACAGAGCATTAACCATACTTGGTAAGTAATATTAACAAAATAAAAGGCATTCTGCATTACAATAATTACCTTTTGATTTTTAAAGTCTGGCGAACAACTAATACACATATCAAGAAAAATAATCCAGAACATAATGTGGTATAAAAGCACAAAGACAATCCTTCATTAATCCATAGTGGAGAGAATGCACCATAGTTTCCGCAATATGAAAAGCTTACAGAATTGGATGAAGCAGAAAATGTAGCTACTGGATTCTTAGGTTGAGAAACATTGTCAAATTTTGGCTGAAAGTGAAGTTTATCGTCCATTGCAAAAATTTAGTAATCTGCGTGTGCGAGCAAGCCTGCTCTGGCTACAGCCTATAGTACGTACTTTACCAGTACACTACAACAACTACACAGCTGCAAGCCAGCAACATTTATTACCGATAACAATCTGCATGAACAGATGAATAAAATTATAAAATCTATCAGTTACATAACTATTCTAGTCAACAATACTGTTACCAGTACTGTACTGATACTGATACCAGTACTTTTTACCAGACTACAGTGTTACCATATACCAGGGGTGGGGAACCTGCAACCCGTGGGCCACATGCGATCTGCTTAAGTTTTGAATGTTACCCGTGTCAGAACTTTGTTAAGTGTACAATAAACTGGTAGAATTGAAAATGTTAACATTTCTAAAAAAACTGTTTCACATTCAACTACATACGAGGTGTGGCTAAAAAGAAACGGGACTGACGTTACAGATTGCGAAACACAATTAATCATTGGGAATAAACACTTTCACAGTGTGGCGTAACATGTGTTCACTACTTAGCACCTGTTTTGACGCAACATCGCAATCATTTTTGCTTTTACAGAGCAATAGGAGAATGTGATTAACTACTTGTTGAAAAAAATTGCAAAATGACGATTGAGCAAAGAATCAACATTCAGTTTTGTGTCAAACTTGAAAAACTATGATAGAAACTCTGAAGATGTTGCGGGGTGTTTATGGAGATTCTTCCATGTTTATAACAAGAGTTTTTCAATGTCGCAAGCGATTTGTAGCAGAACCTTTTCAATGTTGGCATCAGTCGTGGAAGTCCAAAGTCTCCCTGACTTTGGATCATCTTCCATACTCTCTGTCTTCCACAAATTGTTTGTGCCATTGAAAAACTCTTGTGATGGACATGGAAGAATCTCCATAAACACCCCGCAACATCTTCAGAGTTTCTATCATAGTTTTTCAAGTTTGACACAAAACTGAATGTTGATTCTTTGCTCAATCGTCATTTTGCAATTTTTTTCAACAAGTAGTTAATCACATTCTCCTATTGCTCTGTACAAGCAAAAATGATTGCGATGTTGCGTCAAAACAGGTGCTAAGTAGTGAACACATGTTACGCCACACTGTGAAAGTGTTTATTCCCAATGATTAATTGTGTTTCGCAATCTGTAACGTCAGTCCCGTTTCTTTTTAGCCACACCTCGTACTATATTTGTGGCCTAAAAAACCCGAAAAAGTCTCTGATTTCTAGGTAAAAAACAACTCAGCATGAATGTTTAATAAATTTGCGACGTATTACTGTGTATTTTTAAGACAAAATTTACAAATTAGAAGTAAATGTGGCCCGCTGAAAATGTTATTCAAATAATTTGCCCCACTGTGCATTGCTGGCTCCCCACCCCTGCCTTATACTATAGACTAGCTACTGAGGTAATACACGGCTACTTCTAGATGTTGCCATTTGCTAATATTTCAAAGGGTCTCAATATTAATACTTTTCTGACACGGTGAAAGTTCTCAAACTAAAATCGAGAAAAATTTCTGGATGTTGTTTCATTGTTTTTTTGAAAACACTGAACATTATTGTTAAGGAAGCATCTATTTCACCGAAAATTCCGGTTACCGAAGTTCGAGAATCATGGTTTGCGGAACCGGAAACATCCCCTAACGGTTCCCCTACAGTGAGAGTCACACTACAGGAACCGAAAACGGTTACGCAACTACGATTTTTCAAACTTTGGTAACCGGAATTTTCGGTGAAATAGACACTTCCTATTGTTAATTTCCTTTGGTTGAATGGCAAGGCATGCATTGCATGGATGGAGAATACGCCCCAGTATGCATCGTAGGGGAAGGTGGGACACGGAGCAAAACGGCAGTGGCGTAGCGAGGGGGGCAAATGGAGGCACATGCCCCAGGGCATACCACCTAGGGGCGCACCAAGAAGTTTTTTTTTCACTCTTTTTTGGACGCATTCACACAGATTTTAAAAACTACTATGTGGATTACCGTATTGTAAGGTATGCTGTTCGCAAACAGCAAAGGATTCAAATCACACCTTACTTCTGACCACAAATCACGCATCAAAGGGGCGCTTGAGACAGTGATTTTATACACTCCAGTTTTGACGTTATCTTTTAAACTTTAAAACAATCAATTTACTGCAATACACCAGACATCTGTATATTAGAGATGGCACGGGCTCACGTTTTTGCAACCCAGACCACCCATGGCTTGAAACCTCTAGCCCAGTAACCATAACCTACCCGACAACTCATCACAAAATAAGGCCCGGCCCACCCAAAGCTTGTTCTGTTTATAAACTTTTTATCTTAACTCAAATGTTAAAAAAAACATAAGATTTTTAGAACCCCACTCACTCGGCCTACCGGTACTTACCAACATATCATGTAGCATGCAGGCATATGTACCATTGCAATACCAATATTGTTTTGTAAAGTGATATCACTTGTTTTCTGTAAATTATTTCGACTCACAGATATTTCAAGCACAATTACAAATTAGGCAGACCTACCGGTAATCATTGTAATGAACATTAATTTTGATGTACCGGTACCGGTATATAATCAAAAGCCTACAGGTACCGGTACTTCTCAAACCACCGTAGATTCTGACATGAAAAGCATACCAGTATCTATTAGCACTGTAATTAGGCCAGTAGGCTGTTTCAGCAGCATAATTGTTCATGATTACAAGCAGTAAGTAAAAAAACTTGCATTTGAAAGAGAGCACTGACAGACTGATCTGTATCGCTACAGGTATCTGTTTTCATTAGAACAGTTAGAACTTTTGCACTTGAACACAGAACACGCTACCGGTATCTTAACGCAAAAACAATATCTGATTTCCCAGAAACTTCCTGCATGCAGTATTCACCAGACTGCAACTATAACAAGCAGCAAGGCTGAGAGATTTATTGACAACTGGCTTTGCCATTGACTTAATTCTACATTTTCTTCACACTCAACTTGTTAAAAAAACAATAACCAGTAGACCTATACCTACTGGTATATTGTTACTACTACTTACTAGACCAGCTAGACCGCAATGCCGTAGTCTACCTCATCTAATAATGACCCATATATCATTTCTGGACAGGGGATAACATTTAGTATCAGCACCCACTGCCCCAGGATCACTTAGGGTTAGGTTTGGCTGGGTTAAATTTAGTAAGGGCTAGGTTCGGTTAAGATTACATTTAGTTAGGGTCAGGTTATAAGTTGGGCTAATCTTAACAAACCTATTCTTCATCAATTCTAACCCTAATCGTATCTGGGGGCTGATACTGGACTTTATTTGTTTACCCTCCCTAGACCAGGTACCAGTACCGGTACCAGCACTGCACTGCTGCATAACATTCAGTAGCCCTAAAAACCAAATACACCACTCAAGAACTCCAATCAGCAGTGAATACACCAAAATTAGTTAATCTGTTCACAGTATACTTATCTTTACAGTAGGCTCACTCCTGCAAAAACCATTGTGACGTGTGTCCACAAAAAAAACTCTCTCGAATTTATGGAGCTCTTGGTAAGCGCAGACGCTACAACGATTTCGAAAATAAATAGTTTTTTTTTTTAACTTTTTGCAAGGAGTTGAAAAAAAAGCTGTAAAGGAATATTAAAAGCTGATAAAGAAAGAAAAGCAGCAAACACCTTTCAGATCATGATATTTTTTCTTATTTACGCGCTATTTCTTATCCTGCGCTAAAGCGATGCGTGAAACAGTCATTTTAAACATTGCTGTAACTTTTCACTCTTTCAGTCTGCTTCAACGTGTAATTCATCCACGATTCAATCAGGAATTTAGGGTTATCTGTATCTATATCAGGAATATAGATAAGTATACTGTGATCTGTTAATAGCGTACCGAGCATAATCGAAAGTTAAAACTACGGTACTGGCAATTTGCCTCACAAAATTTTACACTCTGCACCTGAAGAATAAAGACGTTTGCATCGGTTGTTTAAGAGCGCAGTGTTGGTTGCGTAGCGACTTTTACTCTCTACATTCCTTTGATCACTTGTTTCGGATGATTTTGGAAGCATACGCCTACTGTTTCAGCCCCAGTGTGGCGAATTCATCAAAATACAGCATTTGCCGTCTCTGTAATTTTATTCACTATATTTCGCGTCTAATCATATACATGTGCTTAGAATATAAATTTCAAGTCATTTCCGATGATGATGTCACAAACACGTCAATTTCGATGTCTCATTTGCATAATAGAAATTTTCGCCTTATTTTTAACTTTGTCCCGCAGCGGCTCGCTGGCGCCGCAGTGCGACCACGCTTTTTTTTTGCAACTTACTTCAGATTACATCTTTATGAAAATATTAATTTACCGCGCAAATATTAATATTTCTCGCTTCGCTGCAATCGGCCAATTTTTTGTCGGACGTCACTGTCCATTTCGATGTTGAAAAAACTATAAATAGAGGTAGCAGGCGGCATTGAGTAAGTCTAGCGTGTAGGGGTGCTCTATGTCTTCTGATCTTTGTCTTTTTGGTTAAATTTTAATCAATAGTTGTTGCTGAACTGCTGCTTGAAAATTGAAGAAAAGAAGATTCATAAGTTTCCCAGCAATCCATTTGTAGATGGCCTACACTGTTAGTGCGTAAGTTTACCAGTAAGTTCATGAAACTGCTGAATTCAAAGTTCAGTCCATTTAAAACCATTATAGAGCCAATTGCTGAAAGCTGATGACATGACTTGACTAGCAGATCTATGATATTTTTCTGTTGTGTTTATTTTCGTTCATTTTTTGCTTGAATGTGTGGCTATGATGTGTTCAAATGTGTTTCGATGTCACTGCGACTAAAATGTGTCTTTATTAGGCAGAATGTTTCTCGAAAACTGAATGTGTTCTATTATTAAATGCTGTATATAAGTTACTTCACGTCAGACTCCATAACATTGCTTGTTTTTTGTCGTATTAACGCACTTTTTGTAGTTAGACACTAATCCAGATACTTTTGTTGTTTAGATGTGGTTTAATCAAAAATCTGGCTACTTTCTAGATACTTTTGGTAAACAATCTAGATACTTGAGTAAATTGAGATCTGGCAACACTGCTTGTGCTGTTTATTCTAGCCTAGTGCCCCTGCAGAAATGTACACAAACCGGAGTACCGGAGTCGACTCCGGCAAGAGTTTCAATGTTTCAGCCGGAGATGGATCCGGAGTCATGAGTTTCCAATTGTTGCAGGAGCAGGATCCGGAGTGAAAAATTACCGCATTCTTGTGATATTTGTTCAAAATTTGCCATAATTTGGTTTTGATAATTTGCTTGTTTTGTGCAGTATAACAGTTTAATTCTACCAACATATCGGTATTGATAGATAATTACAGCCCATATTTTGCATCTTGTAGAGCAGCCATAGTATACCTATAAACAAAACAAGTTTAGTAAAACAAGTTCTTCTGATGTTAGCAGCATAATGCAATCACTTGGCAAATAAACTGAATTAAAAATTTAGATACGGGCAGTGGCATACGCACGGGGTGGGGGGTTTCAGGGGTTGAAAACCCCCCCATTGACGACTAAAAAAAATGAAAACCTCTCTTTTTGAAACGATCCGCCTTTTTTCATACAAAGATTGCCGAAATTCCTATCAATTATCATGTTTTTCTGTGCTATCCAACTTCCTTATATAATCTTGAAAAACGTTCATTGTGATGCAATAACACCGGTAGTCAAACTTTTCTGGTGCGTTGCGCTTGACGTTGACGATCGACGATTGCAGAAAAAATGAATCCTTTCTTTTTTGAGACGAACCGGTTTTTCTTCGAGGGGAGCTTGCCGAAATTGCTGTCATGTTTTTTTTTCTGTGCTGCCCAACTTCCTAATTAAATTTCGAGAAACTTTTATTATGATGCGATGCAACAATACCGGTATTCCAACTTTTCCGATGTGTTTTGCTTGAACTGTAATTTTGTCATTGATGCTGCTGTAAAGCAATTAGTAAGCAGGAGTTTCCTTAAATACGGTGTATCTGCACTGCAGTAACTATGGCTGCACGCAAAATTAAAAAAAAAAACAAATCTTCACTGCACTCGTTTCATTAAACTCGCTGTAGTACTGCAGCGTGGTAGCGAGTGGCGGGGCCCGACCCCGCGGCTTAACGTCTGGACAACGCAGCTTTAAAGAAACGTCGCAGCGGTAGCGAGCCGTTGGCAACTCTGTGTCCGATTTGACCGGCCTGGAAATTGAACCTCAGACCTTTTGCATCGATAGCGACATCAAAAAATTATTAAAATATAAAAATCCAAATTGACACTGCCCTAGATGCTAAAATTAAAATAAAGATACTGCCAAGGAAGACGAGACCAACGAAAGATTTAAAGAAGCCCATGCAGGGGCGGAACGGGAAGGGGGGGGGGTGGCAGAATTGTTTTTACGCAACGTAACTGTCTCAGGAGCTGGAGTGCTCCGTTTACCAGATACCCTGATTATGTGCTTGGGAGTATCTGATGATATCGACGCTGTGATTTGGGTGAAAAATACTTAGATAATATCGACGCTGTTTTTGATTTTAATCGCATGATCAGGGATTCCTCTAGCGCGTAATATATTGTAGTTTAAAAATGTTTCGGTAGGGAGGGAGGGCAGTTTGTTCTCATGCTTCACTGTCTTCACTTTTCCAGACAGGGGACACTGGATACGGCCTCTTTCATAATGAGTGCCTATTAAATGTTTGTATCAAGGTTTATATGCGTTGTTTATATCAATGTTGGTTCTTGAAACAAAATTTTTTTGGAGGGAAGCAATAACTTGTTTTTCCCTCCCGGCTACACCCTAATTGTGACGTTGCGAAAGCTAGCCTACTTTAGTCAGTTAACCTTCCTATGACCCAAAAATGAGGTCAACTGAAATTTTTTCAGTAAATTTTTAACCACGGATTAACAGCTTGAGTTTCTGTGAAACCTTTTCGCTCCTTAAACGAAGCGCAAAGAATCAAGCAAAAGTGTGAATGAAATATCTGGATTGTTCCCTTCGTTATGGCATTATATAGCTTCATCATGGTAGCTGCAATCGCGCAATAATTTAGACTAGAAACATTACAATCCGATGCATTTTAATACCTCTGAACTACTATAGGTTAATTGTGATATTTTTACGTCATCACGATGTGACGTCACTGAAACCCTCCATTGAAAAATTCTGCGTACGCCACTGGATGCGGGTAGTACCAGACGATAGACCACACGCGGCAGGCCTAATCTAACCGACTAATTATGACTGTGTATGGTTTGGGTAAGAAAGGGTACTCTGGTACTAGTACTAGGGGTAGTCAGCTAAGCGATGTGGAATTATTTGTGCACCGCAGTTTAGTGTTTTAATGCAGACTACAAACAGACAAAGCAGTCTTGCAGTAAGCCTTTGTGTATTGCAGGTACGCTGACTTAGTCCAGCAGCTACTGAACCAGCATTTCTTCAAGTGCTGTAGATACGCCAAAAGTTCTAAATTCAAGTTTTGCACAACCCACAAGTTTGCCAGAAATTTTGAAAGTTACTGGGTAATTGTATAAAATTTTTTGTTGCTGCTGGAGTTACGGCAAATTGCTTTGTTTGTATCTGTTGTATAGCCAATAGTTTTTGAAATCAGGGCCGAAACTAGGCAGTGCGGGGCCCCCTAAAATTTTTTTCTTGGATAATGATGCAAAAGAGCGAGCCCCGAAGGGGCGATGCCAAGCTGGGGGGGTCTGGGGGCATGCCCCCCCAGAAAATTTTGCCGAATTTGACTTTATTTTGGAGGCTTTTTGTGCGTTTTGAGTCTGTTTAACTAGGTCCCTTCCAAACCCATTAAAATAATGCTGCAAGCAAACCCTACTCTAACATTTCGCTATCTATGCGACGTAAAAACGTTTTTAAGACTTATTTTTGCGCCTTTCACATGAGGATGAGGAGCCATTGGCAGGAGCGGATCCAGAAAGTTTTGGTGGGGGGGGGTGTGATTTTAAATTAGGTTGAATGTTAACTAATACGAAGACGTGTAGACCCGGAAACGGGCGAAAATAAGTCCTTTCAAAATGCTTCATGTCAGGGGCGCATTCAGAATTTTTTTCAGGGAGAGGGCACCAAATTTCGTCACTTTTTCAAGCGCAATCTTTCCCGGCAGAGTTATTTTAAGCAACTTAAGTAACAAAAACGACTTTAGGGGGGTCCGGGGGCATGCTCCCCCGAGAAACTTTTGAAATTTGCATACTGTAATGGTCATTATAGCGCTTTTCGAACAATTTTCGGGCAAAGTTTGTTCATATTTTTGGCCCCTACCTTTGAGTGCTTCATCAAATATGATGCATTTTGTAAGCACAGTTTCGATTATGCGTGCTTAAGGCGACTAACGTTTATTGTTATGAACAGGGGTGCAAATCTATGTTGAGCATTGGGGGAGATGATTTAGCAAAATCGACCATTTTTTGATATTGGGAGGGATGATTTAGCAAAATTGACACGTCTGCAATGTCCAATTTTTTGCCCACAATGAAGTGAAGACCAAAAAAACAGGTCATAACGTTCCCAGATGCCTAATTTTTTGCCCCAAATGAAGTGAAGACCAAAAAAAGGTCATCACCTTCGCTGATGCTCAGTTTTGGGACATGAAAATATTGGGGGGGACGCTGCCGGATTATTGGGGGGGATACATCCCTCTATGGATTTGCGCCCATGGTTATGAAGAGGTTCGAAATTATAGAAAAACTTTATTTATCCAAAGCATTGTTGAAAATGGCTGGTGAGGGGTGCACCCCCCACATCCTCCCCTGGATCCGCCCCTGGTCCTTGGTATGCCACTAAACGTTTGTTTGCTAGTTTTGCGACTGCTATTTTTCGAAAAATTTGCTAGGGGCCCTCCTTGGCCAAAAGCATAAATATGGTATGGGGGCCCCACATCGCGCGAGTTAAGACAAAAAATATATTGAATATTAGAATAGACCTATTTAAGGCACCTTTATCATACGTTGATTAAGTAGTACTACGCACTGACTATTTACGGGGCCCCCTTTTTGTGCGGCTCCCCCCCCCGGTTGGGGGGTTCGGGGGGCGCTAGTTTCGGCACTGTTTGAAATGACCATGTTTTGCTAATGATTGGAAAAGTAATTGCCAGTATTTTGTTAGTTTGATTTTTATGTACTGAACCATCATCAAGTGACATGGCTGAGCGGAATTGGCGTTGGGATTTGAAACCAAACATCGCGGGTTCAAATCACGACTTGGCCGACCACATTTCACGCATGATTGTGTGGCGTGTGGCTGGCGAAAGCTCATGTAATACCTGGTCTTCCTCGTCGATCGGTTCTTTCAAGTTCAGTCTTTTATTATAACTCCTTAGTTATTATTATTTTTATTATATACCTCACTATTTTGAAGTAATTGGGTAAGTGCAGAATTTTGACCCTTCGTAAACGGACACTTTTGCGTAAAAACAGGAGTCGAACAGGAGCAGGAGTATAAAAAGTAGTCTTTGACCAGGAGCAGGAGCAGGAGTCCAAAAAAGGCGACTCCGTACACCTCTGTGCCCCTGTAGTTTTTTACACTAATGATGGTATAAGTTTTTACCGAAACGTTTGTGAAATGATTGCAAATATACTGGCTATTACCTTTTTATTGAAGTTGAATTCCAAAACCCATTAAAACAAATTGTTTGACTAGAGACACGCAAAAGAAACTAAAAAAAAACAATAAAATAAATAAATAACACACCTATTTGACTAGGTAAAGTTTGAGAACCTATGGTTTAGCCTTTTTTCTACAGAAGGTCTGAGGGGCCGAGGGCAGTTTGCGTGTACAGGAGCGGCATTGCCCTGCTAATAAAATTGCGTCATTGCTTCATCAGCAAAGCGGCAAAGAGCAAGATTCAAGAAACAACGTTACGTAATTCTTGTTATTATGACAATTACAAAACCAGATTATCAATGACAAAGTATCTAGCACTTCGAAATATCGGCAAAGCACTTACTGCTAAGAACGCCACTGGGTTTAACATTTTTAAGGTTCAGGTATATTTAACATAACTAATCAAACGTTTTCTGCGATTCCATAACGCCCTCTTCAGGATCTACAATGAATTAATGATTATTGCAAAACTACACTGCAAACATTGGCTGCAATAGAATAACAAAATACTAATAGATACTGAAACTGACTTAGCTCTAGGGTCTAGGCTAGCTATCTCATTTTTCAGTAAAATTTAAATTTACGGTATGACAGTTACAATTATGACTAATTGATAACATCACAACAATAAGCAATACGGCATGAAAATTAATAAATACAGCTTATGAAGCCAAAATCCAAGAAACCTTATTGATGAAAAAACAAAACCCGAAATTAAATAAGCAATTATACGCGAATGGAGCATCATTTTTGTTAAATATTTATTAATTTTCATGTCGTATTGCTTATTGTTGTGATGTCATCAATTAGTCATAATTGTAATTGTCGTACCGTAAATTTAAATTTTACTGAAAAATGAGATAACTAGCCAAGACTCTAGAGCTAAGTCAGTTTCAGTATCTATTAGTATTTTGTGGTTTTATTGCAGCCAATGTTTGCAGGGTAGTTTTGCAATAATCATTAATTCATAGTAGATCCTGAAGAGGGCGTTATGGAATCGCCGAAAACGTTTGATTAGTTATGTACATTATACCTGAACCTTAAAAATGTTAAACCCAGTAGTGTTCTTAGCACTAAGTGCTTTGTTGTTTGTAAAAAGCACCTCTTTACGGAAATTGTATTACTTCGAAATAACTATCAGAAAAAGAAGTTAAGTATGAAGCCATTTCAATCTCAAAATGAGTTTTAACTTTTCCGTACCGTGGTTACGCCACTAAACTTTAAATTCTACGAACACGACACCCTAGTGTTAAAATATCACAAGAGGGTAACAGTTAAAAGTGAACTCTGTTCTGTTTCACACTTCTCTTCTAGAAATAGACGTAAGTATGACGTCACTTAAGGATCAATGGGGAGTTGTAACCCCCAAAACCCCCCCGTGGTTACTCCACTGAGTCATTATTTTTACTATTCTAATTCTCAACTGATGATTTCATCAACGACAACGTATGTTTTTCTGGGTACTTCTAATCGTAGCTTCTCATTTTGCTTCTTTGCTTAGATCCACTTGATGTCATAAACATAAATCTAGCGATACCATGTACACAAAATATTATAGTTCGCCGGTTCAGTCAGTAGGTGTTGCAAGATGACCGCGTGGTAAGAGCGTCCGCCTCGGTAGCTGTAGACTTGGGTTTGATTCCGAGTCGGGTCAAACCAAATACTTTAAAAGTGGTATTCACAGCTTCCCTGCTTGACGCTCAGCATTAAAGAAACAGTGAAAAACCAGCCGGCAAGTTTACTTGTTGTGCCGTTGGGAAAGGCACTTAGCGGGATTCCCCCATCTTGGTGTGGTAGACGGATGGCTGGCAATTCCTAAGCGAGCTCGTATAGCGCATTGATCGCTTTCTCGCGATAGGAGGATAAATATGCAAATAATTAAGTAAGTAAGTGTATTGCAGTTCATTTCAAGTTTCGTAATTGCAGTTATGAAGCTGTTATTTATAAGATTTTAATTGGTGTGTCATTTTTTATGTCCATTTCTATTTGAATAAGAACAAATTTTTGAGTTTTAAATTAATTGGAATTTTGTGAAAAGGAGATTGTCAATTCGCGCTGGTTGTCACGTACAATAGCTTGCCGTCACGAATAGCCAAAGACGTCGTTTATGCTGCACGGATTACGATTGTTAATCGCGTCCATGTCAAAATTGTCATCCAAAATACATGACGAAAAGTGTAAGCGTTGTTTGCTGATTGAGTGGCGGCTTGTCAATCATTCTCTGGTAATTACACCAGTAAATAGTCGCCAGACGAATTCGCGAGTATATCTTGTAGTATGCAAATAATTTACCAGACGTAAAAGCGATTGTAGAAAGTTTTGAGCTGTGGTGTAAAAAGTATTTTGAAACTGTGCTTAAGTAAAAGTATTGTTACTGATGGCAAAACTGCTCGAAGTTGTTGGCACTGGATTTCCAACTAGCGTCTGTCCTTTCAATGTCCCAGAAGGAGCTCCTGGGTTTTCGCTCTATTGCTGATAAACCAAACCAATGTAAAATAAGTTAAAACCTATATTCGTCAAACTCAGTAGGCCCATTAGCAGAGCGAAAATTACTCGAAACTGACTCCGAAGTAATCTTCGCTAGCGACCAAACCTTCCAAATCAAATAAAAGAAAATAATATATCAGCAACTAAAACTCTAAAATGCTGCTTTCCGTCCAACGAACAGGGTTACCAGATTATTTTTACTTCAAGTAGCCAAAAAGTAGCCAATTCCATTTAAAAGTAGCCCAAAATTTTTAGTAACCACAAAGTCCAGGAAAACAGCATAAATTTTAGTAACCATTTAACATTTATGCAAATCATGCAGATAAATTGTAAGGCAAGCTTTTTAACAAGCATTAAAATGTTCTTAGTCTTGTTATTTGTCATGAAAACAAAAATTCATGCTAAGTTAATTAATTCTAGTTTAGCCACGTGACTTCAATTTGGCTCAAAAAAACTTATAATGTTGAATTTTTTTCTTGCAGCTGCCGCTCTCACAGCTGCTTTATGCTCAGATGTACTTGCATGCTTTAGTAGATCTGATTTGTGAGCTCTTAAATCAACTTTACACATTGTACAACGTGCTTTTTTCCATTTTCTTTTGCTATCCATTTTTTAAATTGTGGTCGTGGATTCCTTGTCCAATTTGCGTTAAATGATTTGCAAAACCGGGCCCATTTTCCCATCAAATAACAATAAACGGCACAATAACAACATGAATAAGGTCTCGCTTGATTTGTTGAAAACAGCACAGAACTAACTGACTATGGAGTAGCCACTAGCGTAGCCAGGATTTTGCAATGGGAGGAGTTGAGAATGACGTCACATTTGACCATAGGCTGTATACAGAAGCGGATCCAAAAAGTTTTGGTGGGGGAGATGTAACGTCGAATTAGGTTGAATGTTGACTAAATGCAAAAACGTTTAGACACGTAAACGGGCGTAAATAAGCCTTTTGAAAATGTTTCATATCAAGGGCCTATTCAGCATTTTTTCAGGGAGGGGGCACCAATTTTCATCACTTTTTCAAGCGTAGTTTTTTTTCGGTAGAATTAATTTTAAGCAACTTACGTACCAAAAAGGACTCTAGGAGGGTCCGATAACATGCTCCCCCGGAAAAATATTAAAAATTTGCATATTGTAAATTTGTAATGGCCATTTTAGTGATTTTTAAACAATTTTTAAGGAAATGTTGTCATATTTTTGGCCCCTAATTTTGAATGCTTCACGAATGATGCATTTTGTTCGCAGAGTTTCGATTATACGTACTTAAGGCGACTATCATCCAAAACATTGTTGAAAATGGCTGGTGAGGAGGGGATGCATGCGCAAGCACACGCCACATCCCCCCTGAATCCGCCACTGGTTGTATAATAACAAAAGATGGCCTCAAGTTTAAGAGAGATGCTTTAAACTAAAAAACCGAAGGCATTTAAGGCACGATTGTTGTAAGGAAGTCAAAGGAATGCTTTCTTGTGGAACTGGTGAAACGATATTCAAATGTTAGCGATTTAGTTCTTTTTTGAGCTACGTAGATTATTTTTGCTAGAAATCGTTTAGCCTTTTTTCTACAGAAGGTCTGAGGGGCCGAGGGCAGTTTGCGTGTACAGGAGCGGCACTGCCCTGCTAATAAAATTGCGTCATTGCTTCATAAGCATAACGGCAAAGAGCAAGATTCAAGAAACAACGCTACGTAATTCTTGTTATTATGACAATTACAAAACCAGATTATCAATGACAAAGTATCTAGCACTTCGAAATGGCTCAGGTCTTATCTTGTAGCACTTCGAAATAAAAATCAGAAAAAGAAGTAAGTATGACGTCATTTGAGGCTCAGTGGGGGGAGGTCGTAACCCCCAAAACCCCCCCGTGGCTGCGCCACTGGGAATAGCAATGAGAAACTGATCAAAGCAAAAGGATATGTAACTGAATACCGGTAGCCTATGCAGCACACCGTTTACTCTTGTAAGTTAAAGATAAAACAGCAATTTTAGTATTAATCTAGTCTAAGTTTAACCTGTTAAATACAAAATACTTTAAATTGTGTTTTTCTTTAATTTGCTCTAATCAACTAGTGCCACAGCTTAAACAGAACAAAAAAAAAACATTCACTATTAAACTAATTTTCCAATTTGCTACCCCAAAAAAAATTTTCGTATCGCATTACAACTGACTGAAAAGCCCCTATCATTATTACAGTATAAATAACTTTTGTCTACCGGTGCACTTTAATACCGTATAACAACCAAGAATCATTTCTAATCATCTAATGCGCTGGTAAGAGTAGGTTGATTGGCTCAAAAACCTCATGAGACCTCAGCAGCTTGCAAAAAAGCATCCAATTATCCCTTCCCATCGTCACCAAATAACGAACTAGTGGTACGTACACTTCATACGCAGACGCAGTGTTGCAAAATCAAACACTTCTCTTACCATTCATTGCAGTTTTCTTATAAGAAACATTTTTTTAAAAGTAGCCAATTGTTAAAAAATCGCCAAAACTTGCTCGCAAGTAGCCCAAAAAGTCGCAAGTCGCCAATCTAAAATTTCAGTCGCCAATCATGATTGAAAGTAGCCCAATTGGCGATAAGTAGCCCAATCTGGCAACTCTGCCAACGAAGCAAGCTTGTCTGACTCTAAGTCCAAAGTACAGCGAGCAAACCGTAGTCAAAAAACGAAAAAAAAGGGTGCAGTAAATCATGTGAGGTGAAGGATCTACAACTGTGAAACGAGGTCAAGGTCACAACTTGTCATTCATTTCCTCAACAACACAAATTACGAAAAACAGTGGGAGACAGTTCGAACACCAAGTCGGGCGAAAAACAAAGATCGTGCTGTAACAGCAGTAAAGTAGGAAGTATTGACTAAAATAAGCACTTAAGTAAAAGTAAAAAAATAGTCATTTAAAAACTACTCAAGTAAAAGTATAGCGTTCTCAATCGTTAAAGTGTCAACTGCACTTTTGCGGATGATGACTTGCTCTGAAGGTGGCAAAATGATAAACCAAAAGAAATTATTACCGCTTAGCTGGCCGAGTGGATAGAGCGTCTGCTTCTGGAAAGGTAGACTCGGGGTTCAATTCAGACTTCAGAGTAGGGTTAAACCAATAACTTGGAAGTCGGTTTTATAGCTTCCCTGCATGACGCTTAGCAATAAAGACGACAGCTTGAAAAACAAGCCGGCAAGTTCATTTGTTGTGCCATTCGGAACCACGCTTTGCGAGATTTCCCAATCTCGGAGTGGCAGACAGGTGGCTCGAAACTCCTAAGCGAGTTCGTTATAGCGTCGTTATCGCAAAGAAGGATAAACATGAATAAGCATATCAGAAGCGGAAACCTGCTTATTTCTGTTAACACTTCAATTTCAGCTTTGCAATTTGCTTTTTTCCATAATTAAGGTTGAAAGAGAAATATGTTAGTTTTACTGCCAGGCCAACAGGTTTATGGAATGAATAGCCTATATTATTGTGAACATATTAAGCATTTTCTATAACTTGCGGTTACGGTCATGCAGTAGTTACAGACTTTCAGACAACAGTGTCACTGTATGTGACGTAACTTTGCAACGCAAGATTTTAGGTGCAACGAGGGATTTCAAGCGAAACTAGTAACTCAAAGACTACTTCGTACTTCTTTAAAATAAAAACTACCCAAGTAGTGTTACTAATGTAGTGATATCGATGTGCCTTTTCAAACATACTTTATTTGCCTAATTCAGGGGTGGCCAACCTTTTGATTCCATGCGCCAATATTTTTCACCCTAAATTTAGTTGCGCCACATCAAGTATCTATTTCTTTTCAGTTCTTTAAAACAAGGGCGTGCAATATCGGTGAAGAGCAAAAAAAGGGTCTTCACTTTACGCCCTCAGACAGTGGCGCACCCAGGATTTGGCAAAGGGGGGCCACAACCGGGGGTCTGGGGGGTGAAATCCCAAGCCGCCAACGGATTTTTACGATTTACATATAAAAACAACACTCATTCTAGCACGCTTTTTTATCTAAAAAGGGCGTGCGTGAGTGCAATCATAACGGACAATGCAAAAATATTTTCGCAGCTTATGTGTAAAAGCAGAAGCTTGGCTAAAATAAGTGAAAGGAGGCTACAACCATTATTAGTTTGATAAATTACAGACTGAAAGTTAGGTTTTAGCACCTTATTACAGGGCCAAAGGGGGGGCATGGCAGCGTGGCTCCCCTGCGTGCGCCTACGCCCTCAAACGTCCTGTTTTCCACTGACAATGTCGGTGGAGAGCCAAAAATAAAAGAAGGTCTTTACGCCCTCAGATGTTCTGTTTTCCACAGAAAAATATTGGTGGAGGGCAAATAAAAAACAAAATTTGTGAGTAGAAGTGGCTTGTCATCAAAAAGGTGCAATGCGCCACTTTTAAGTAGCCAATGCGCCACAGGTTGGCCACCCCTGGCCTAATTGCAAAGCCTTGCATAGTTGCAATACTTTGTACAGCTGCAATGCCTAATTATTCACTACCGATATACCGCTCATGACTACTGGATTCGACTTTGTAACGTAGTCAGTTATAACCATACAATTCGTTCGCTGTATGATTGCGTTGAACGATAACTCCATTAGATGATTGTTTACTATTCGCTCCAGTTTATATCGTTTTCCGAACTTGCATGCCGGGCAGGAAACAAGCTGATATATTATGTGGATCTTTGACTTGATTGTCTCTGTTGCAGACATAGGGCGAATACAGCCCAAATGTATTCGAATACGAATACTTTAAGTTTAGGTGAATACGAATACAGTAAATTAAAATGTATTCGAATACGAAAACTTTCAAAAGTATTCGCGAATACATTCCTGAATACGTTTCCTTGAAAACAGTGTTTTAGAAAATAAAAAGTGACGAAGGTAGTTCTTTGTTTCTGTAGAAAAAAGAAGCAATGACGAAGGTAGCTCTTTGTTTCTGCTCGAATGTAGGCTAACTGCAGCTGTCTGCTTTTTTAGAATAGTTCTGTTTGTCACTTAAAAAGATTAAAGAAATCCCGTCTGCGCTTTCCCTGTTCAAACAACACTGTCAAATTACCCATACCAGAGAGTACTTTTTTGTTTTACCTGCAGCAGTCTGGTCTTTTAAAACTGATCGGATGTGAACTATACACAGGGTTACCACCGGCCCACACCAAAAAATAAGCACGCTGCTGTTAGGTTACGAAAAAGTCAAAAAAAGGTCTTCACTTCCGCGGAATCTTGTTTTTTCCAGTAAAAACTGGTAAAGACCAAAAAAAAGGTCTTCATGTCAACAGAGTCCTGTTTTTTCCCCTAAAACTTGGTGTAGATCAGGGGTGACGAACCTATTTGCTGTCGCGGGCCACTTTGTTACTTACCAATAAGCAAGCGGGCGGCATAACTTTTTAGTCATAAACAGTGGCGTAGCGAGAAATTTTAAAAGGGGGAAGCCATAATTTCCATATTTCTTTAAAGTGTTTTTTTTTTTGCAGAACAAATTTGAAAATGATTGAGAAACAAGAAAAGCTCTTGGAGGGTCCGGTGGCATGCTCTCTCGGAAAATTTTTGAAAATTTACATGCTGTAATGGCTATTTGTAGTGCTTTTTGAATAATCCTCAGGCAAATGTTGTTTAAATTTTTTGACCCTGATTCTGAGTGCTTTGCCAAATATGATGCATTTGGCGCGCACATTTTCGATTATGCGTGCTTAAGGCATAAGGCTTATCGCTCTCGAAGAGGTTCGAAGTTATGGAAAAATTATATACATCAAAAACTATTTTAAAAATGGCTGGTGGAAGGATGAATACCTCTCATCCTAGCCCTTGGATTAGCCACAGGCTATAAGCTACAGAAACCATCAAAAGAGTCTGGCATGTTTCACTCACTTGGCACCATTAGTTTTGTTCTTTTTTTACTAAAAAGCAGAGTCAAAAAGGGGGAAGGATGGCACAATGGCCCTCCTCTGAATACGCTCCTTGTCATAAACATATCGGATATCGGTCCAATCTTTTTGAAATACTCTTTTTTCATCTACAATATTTCGTTTTTTCGCTGAAGACATCGCTGAAGACAAGCGGCTAATTAAATATTGATTAAAAAACAGAATAACAAATGCTTTAAGAAAGCAGTAAAATTTGCATATGATAAATGGTACTGCCACCTCACCAATTCATTTCCGCAAACTCACATAATTCCTACTAGTGCAAGGCAAGCTAAGCTCTCACTCGAATAGTTACTCGTAAACTGCTGCGCTATGCTGAAGCTGCAACGGACTCGAGTTATGTTATTATTATTTCATAACAATGGATGAACTGCTGAATCCTGAAACAGATGACTTGTATTGAGCGTTTATATAATTACTGTGTGATACGCGCTTGATTAAATCAGGGGCTCAGCTTTTGGTATCGCATCGCAAAGATTAGACGGGGAAAAAAATGTTTAAAAGTACTGGTCTCGCCAAAATGTTCGCGGGCCACAGGAAATTCTTTCGCGGGCCGCATGTTCGTCACCTCTGGTGTAGATAAAAAAAAAGTCTTCACGCCTGCAGATCTATTTTGTTTCCACTAGAATTTCAAAAATAAGCACGAGACTATAAAGTAAGTACGTTTCTTAGAAATAAACACATTCACGTTTTCTAAGACATTGCCTTTGAAAACAAGCACAAATCTTAGAAATAAGCACGAAATGGTAACTCTGACTATACAGCAGAACATGAATAAAACAACATACCGGTACTTTATAGCCGTTTTTATTTAAAATTCACGTGTATGGTAAAGAATTCGAATACAATACGAATACTTTGACAAAGAATTCCAATACGGATACGACTACATGGCAAAATTTACAATGTATTCGAATACGAATACTCTGAAACTTGTGTTCGTTTGTATTCGAATACGAACACAGTATTCGAATACCCCATGTCCGCTCTGTTGCTTTATGCGTACTCTCGCAGTTATAAGTAATGTTTCGCTGTATCGCAATAAACCAAAAAGGAAGTTATATCTCCTTGGAGTCACAACGTAGTTAGTGTGGCAACCCCGACCGCTACATTTGTTAACCGCCACACACTTTTGGAGTTAGATTGCGACATTTGATGACCCCGAGATGATTGTGACATTGGATGACCCCGACGTGATTTGAACGCGCAACCTTCTGATCACGTTCTCACACGCAACCTTCTGATTATGTTCTCAACCTTTTCATCACGTCGGGGTCACCAAATGTCACAATCACGCCGGGGCCACCAAATGTCGCAATTTAACTCCAAAATTGTGTAACGGTCATGGACCGAGTTTAAGGGGAGGACGGGGGGGAAATGCCCCCCATTTTTTGAAGTGGGGGGACATAATATCTTTTGTTCCCCCACTTTTTGTTGCGAAATTACATAGCGTTTATCGCTACACAATCACACAAGACTACATTATCTCCTTACACTTGGGCTCATTGGGTTGTAAATAAGCCCACGATATTACAGAATATCAGTAGTTATCCAAGATGTTAATTACTGGTGTCTTTAATACAGATCTTGTCAAAAACTATCCGGAACTCCGCAACTCTACCCTTGAGATAGAACTGCAAATGCATGCCAATAACTTCAAGAGTTCAACCGAAGCTGAGCACTTGATATGTTGATAGTATTCCATGAAATGGAGCCAAGCGTGAGACGTATGTTTCCTGCAGTTAAGAACCAATTGAGTTCATGTGAACATCGCCTGCGAGTTCATGTGAAACAGAGCGGTCTTTCAGGCACGTTAACAACATGGTTACGCTCCACAATGACTCAAACACGCATAAATCATGAGGCCATTTGTCATGTGCATCGAGATATACCGTACTGAAGGAAATATCTAGTCAAGACATTTGTGAGAGCCAATGAGTTAAGATGTAGTGTGTTTGGCAAATTTTAGACACCAACAGAAGTTCGCTTGTAGTTCAAAAGGTTATTATAATTGCTGATGAATGATGGCTACTTCCTTACCTATTTTTATGACTCATACTTGATAATTTAATGTTTCACTGATTGTAGGCTATTTATATCAACATGCACCAGTAGTCCGGTACACGGGGTAAACTATCAATTGTGTTAACGTTCATTGAGAATTCAAATTACGGAATGTGTTATGTTCATATGTATAGCATTTTCTTCTGATATTCCTTGCTTTTGTTGAATAAATACTGTAGTTTATGTTCATCTCAGTCGGTGGTTCTTAACCTTTTCACTAGCTGGCACCCCTTTTGCATCACCAACCAATTCTCGCACCCCCATTCGGCCGGTTAGCTCAGTTGCTAAGCGCACGCTATCGGTGCGGAAGGTCTGGGATTTGATTCCCGGGCCGGTCAAATTGACACAGTGTCGCCAGCGGCTCGCCACCGCTACGACGTTTCTTCGGAGCTGTATTGCCCAGGCGCTAAGCTGCGGAGATGGACCCCGCCACTCGTTACACGCTTCGGCGTAATACCGCTAGCATAATGAAGATTTGATTTTGAAGTATCGATGAAGACCAAAAAAGAAAAAAGGTCATCACGTCCGCAGATGTCCAAGTTTTCGCGCAAAATCTGGAAGAGTGCATAAAAATTCTTCAGCAAAAAGAGCAATGTTCATCAACCACGCCCCCTCTAGGAACGTTTCTCGCACCCCTAGTTAAGAAACTCTGATCTAAGTACTGGTACTTCAATTTTTCTGAGCTCTGAAAGTGGCTGTAACTGCAAATTTCATTTGGTAGTTTATTGATCCTATTCCTTGTGGTTGTTATAAAGAGCACATATCCATCTCATTTTTACCTCATCGGCTACTTTTTTTCGGAAATATTGTATTTTTAGTTTTTACTCATCTTTTTGACTTGGTTTGCCGAATTGACACAAAAGCACAACAGTGATTGTTATGTCACTCGAGGTAAAAGTTGCTGTCGCGTTTTCTAGTTGAGGCGAATAAAACGCGCTACAGCTAAGACCTCGAGTGGCGTCTATGGGGCGCCGTTTGGAAAAAAACTATTCGTTTTGTGAACCATGTTTTTTAAGCTTATTTAGACCATAGTTTGTCCGATATGTATATTGGAAATGTCCTACTTATATATCGGACAAAATGTACTCTAAGTCGGACCAAAATACACGCGCAAAATAAGTCGGATAAAATCGTTTTTTCCAAACGGCGCCCCATACGCGTCACAATCGCCGTTGCGTGTTGCGCTTTTAAGGGTTCATGTACGTCAACGTGGCAAACGATTTGAAAAGATAAGTCAAAATACAATATTTCCGAAAAATGGAAAGTCGATGAGGTAAAAATCAGATGGACATGTCTTTTTCATTACAAACTTAAGATGTAAGATCAATAAACTCACGAAATGTAAAATTGCCCGAGCAGGCATTTAATTTTTGGACTACATAATCAACGTCGAAGTTCTATAGTACCGGTAGTAGTCAAGTGACATACTTCTGTCAAGAGCATGTACGATATAGCCTATCACACAAAATTTGTCTTTCCCACTTTTTAAAACCAAACTCGGTCCATGGTGACGGTTAACCAAATGTAGCAGTCGGGTTGCCAAACTAACTACGTTCTGACTCCAAGAAGATATAACTTCCTTTTTGGTTTATTTCGATACAGCAAAACATTACTAACTGCGAGAGAACACATAAAGCAACAGAGACTATTAAGTCAAAGATCCACATAATATATCAGTTTGTTTCCTGCCCGGCATGCAAGAGTGGAAAACGATATAAACTGGAGCGAATAGTGAACAATCACCTAATGGAGTTAATATTCAACGCAGCGAACGAATTGTATAGATCAGCGTTTCCTAAACTGTGGTACGCCTAAAAATTCAGAAATTTATTTTTTTTATTAACATTGATGAATGTAAGGCTAAATTCACATGAGACTTCATTTCGCCCGCAACGAAAAAACTCGCATCGGTAAAGTCTGCAGACAATGGAGGTGTTCCAGGGGCGTGCCTAGAAATTTGAAAGGGGGGGGGGGGGGCGCAATTTCCTGTTTTCACTGAAAATAACGGTGAAGATCAAAAAAAAGGTCTTCACGTCTTCCGAGGTCCAATTTACCCTCCAAAATCAAGTGAAAACTGAAAAAAAAAAACGTCAACGGGTCCTCAGATGTCCTGTTTCGCTGACTGCAGATATACGTCAGCTTATATTTTAGCGGGGGAGGGAGGTGGGCGCGACCCCAGCGCCCCCCTCCCTGGATACGCCTCTGTGTTCTCATTCATGAGCGTGCCACAATGAAATCGCTTTTTTGTTTCGATTTTCCACAGAGAGAAATGAAAATTCATTTTGTGGGTGTGATAAACGTATTGTATGAACATAAGCGACTTAAAAGTAACCCGAAGGGAAAGTAGACCAGGTTCATACAGATTACCGATCAACATAATGCAATAATGTAGGCTGCGTAATCTGGCAAGGAGCACGTGACCTAGGCCAGATTGAGTTTTGCAAACTTTTTGATGTGCGACGCGTTTTGCTGAGTTTGAAATTTGGCGCGGAGCCCTATTAACGTTCTTTGTAAGGGTGATCTCTCAAAAAAAGTCTTTGCTCTTCCGCAGAACGCTTTTTGCCGACAATCCTCCGTGAAAACCTTCGTTATCATTTTGCCAAGCTTCATTTCCCGCTCCTTTCCACTTCTCTAATCCCCACCGTAATTTGGGATCGATGTTGATTCTCGAGTGCGTAGCTCCTGGGTTTGTTTCGTAGAGCCCAGGGGCTTCGTACGGAGCACTTTGAGAACCCGTGACCTAGGCTGAGCTGGATTATGCTGTGCAGAAGTAATAGGCAAGTTTTGTTGTGATGAGCGATAAGTGTTGGGGCTATACGCTTATTGCCTAGTGTTAATTACCGTTGGCTGGTTGAGGAGTAGAGTACATGTGAACTGTAGTAGGTTATTTGCAAGCGATTAGAGAAGCGTTGGCCAGAGCGTGTGCAGATGAAGCGTTATAGATTATGCTTTGTTTTAAGTCAGATCAATCACTATTTGGCAACTTGAGGTGCAACATCAAACTAATATTTCAGTGACAAGTACTGCCACCTTGAAAGGTTTTTCGTAAGCATTCGTAATCTTTGGAATAAGTGGTACACTGAGTTTTTCAAATTGTTTTAGTGGTACATTATAAAGAAGTTTGGGAAACCCTGGTATAGATCTACTGACTAAGTTCCAAAGTCGAATCCAGTAGTCATGAGCGGTACATCGGTGGCGAATAATTATGTGGTGAATAATTAGGCATTGCAGCTGTACAAAGTGTTGTAACTATGCAAGGCATTGCAATTAGGCAAATAAAGTATTTTTGCAAAGACATATCGACATCACTACAACTATATACTGAATGTGCTTAAGTAAACGTAAAAGTGGCCCAAAAAACTACTCAAAAAGTACTCGTTATACCGAAAAAAACTACTCAAGTAAAAATATTTCGTTACTTTATACCACTGGTTTCAAGGGGTCTGGCTTGTTAGTAAATTTAGCAAAAGGTAGCTTGCAAACATCTGGTCTAGCAGCAGGGGCGGATTAACAGTACGTGGGGCCCTGGGCTAATTCAATAATGGGGCCCTCTTTCCCAAGTTCAGCGAAAGCTTATACGATATAAAATGAAAAGAACAATAAACCGAAAGAACTAAGCCTCGGAAAACAAAACCATACCAATATTGATCAGTAGCGTAAAATGACCAGTATGGACTTCTTAAGCTTTGTTCAACACGCTCAATTACTGCCTTTGAGTCCTACTGAATAAGATCAAATATTATTCTTTCTTAAAAACAATTAGTGCATTTCCATTACATCGATTTATCCAACTGGTTTAATGGGTTTATATTTTCCTTTGTTTAATTTTACAATCGTTTTTACGCGTACGGTACTTATATAATGAACGAACCAAAAAAATTGAATCATTTTAAAATCGTTTTTAGACACGTCGGCAGCGTGACCGAACGGTCTGGAGCGCCGTTTTTTATGTTGCATCTAAATCTGCATCAGCTTCAAATGATGAAGATCGAGAAATAGATTGCGGCTGCTCTGTATTGTCTGCCAGGATAAGCTCACTATCTGATTGTGCACTGATACTTGCTGCTCTGGTAAAAAAAAGTCGTCAGTTTGGGCGTCTTTTTTACAATCTTATCTTCCTTTCGCTTTTTTTCTGAAGTTACTGCTCGTTTTTGCGCTTCACTGAGATGAACACGCTTCGTTACTGTACACTATAATATCTGCGAAAACAAGGATACACAATGCTACGCAGTTGCTACCATTACTGGCTACTGTATTACGCGGTGTTACGTAGTTGCTACCATTACTGGCTACTGTAACTCTGCGAGGAAGAACTGGGTTCGCTTTTTGCGCAGGGTTAGCGCTGACAAAGTGTTGCCAACGGCCCACCACTGCTGTAAAAATTTCTGTGAAAGCGGAATGTGTTCCTTGCGCGGGATGGGTCTAGCATTCACCTCAACTCTCAACCCTGCCTAACTTCTTCAATGGAAATGGTACGGTTGCTCATAGAATTCGTCTTAGCGTTTAAGCAGCAATTCCTTTTTGTGCTAACTCAAATAATTTGTTTTAAAATTCGTTTTTCTCTTGTATGTTTCAAACCTCAACAATTACCTGTGATTGGTCAATGCCGAATAAGGGCTTGGATGTGCTATCCGCTTCAGCCACTAGATCTTTCTTTGGCATTTCTTGAGTAGGCCTACATTAAATTCTGGATGCTCTTCCTGTCAATAACCAATAATGTTTTCGGCTAGGATCGAACCCATGACTGTCAGATTGCGAAGCCAAATCACAAGCCACCGCCAACTTAAATACGGTAAGTTAAGCAAATGAAATCAACGTACATTCGTGTCCTTTAGGCTGGGCAAAGGCCAAAAGCCTTTGTTCGTAATCAAATTCTTCGTCACGGCGAGGCCTCACTGGAAACCATAGCCTAGGCTATAGGCATATAATTTTTGAAATATGGATATGCCTTATTTATAAAAACCAAACTATACTATGCTGCTGCTCTCTGCAATAGATTTTATTCTTTCACATTAAAGCTGGAACTCCCACTTATTCTAGAGTTTAAAATTATGAAGCCTAGATGTTGTAGCTAGCCTACCGTTGTACGATGGTGCAATAATTTTTAACGCTAGATTCTTCAGTGACATTAAACATTTTCTGCTAGTATAACCTCAACTGCAGTCTGGCACTTTTGCTGGCAAGAGGCAATTAAGTGTCACCGTCAGTTCATTACTACCTGCATTAACATTTATCTTATTCTTCATAGTGACGTTTGAATCGGCAAAAAGCGGATAACTTTTCTTCGAAAAAAATTGCTGTCCGCGACCTACGAGGCAATACTGTAATTGCAACGATATAACTGTTTTTTTATGGTTTTGTACTTTTGTTTTAAATGCTTTGTCTACAAAAAGGTTCTAGACCGATGCGATGTTTTCCGAAGTTTTATTCGTGGGATTGTTTCGTAAGGTTGCATTATGAAGTCATAATTGTCTACTGACGTAATTGTTTCGTGAATATTCTAGACAGATTTCTCCGTTACGTAATTTCACTGAGTCAAAACTTGTGCTTGTGACGTCACAGTTGTGTTTACTGCGGTTTGGTGTGAATTTTTGCATGTTATAGGATTTCTCTTGACGTCACAATCGTGTTTACCGTGGTTTGGTGTGAGTTTTGCATGTCATGTGATTTCTTTTTTGTTTCTTTTTGAGAATGCTGTAGAACATTCTCGAGCTTGAATTTAGAATACAAATAGGCGTGAATTTTCGAGCGTATTTATTTGAGTGTAGATTTAGTGTGCTTAGAGTAAGCAATATTGTTGTATGCTGAAGGGTATAGCCCTTGTTGTATGGTGTTACTGAAGTGAGCAGTGGTACTTGTGTTTACTGAAAATTAGTACGGTGAGTACCGTAGCTATGTGAGTTAAGTTGGGTCGTTTATTATATTCGTTTGGTGAAGAAGGTCTTGGTTTTTTCGTGAGGTCAGATCTAAGAACGAATTAATTCCTACGGTTTGTCATACAATTCTTATCAATCGTCCTGTCAGCGAAGTAATACAATTTCCTATTTCGCGACAATAATGTTAGCTGATAACAACTGCGATTCTTACTTTGAGAAGATTTTTGCTTATAAATATTAATACTGAGTTAACTAACAACATATCACGTTTACCCCCAAGGCCGCAACCCCTCAGCGCCAAAATTTTAAAAACTTTGGTAGTTTTTGCAAGTGAAGACCTTTTTTAAAAATCGAAAATATTTTTTGTCAAAAAAAAAACTTTTAGAAAAATGTAAATTTGTGGGGCCCCTAAATGTTGTGGGGCCCTGGGCTTCAGCCCGCTCCGCCCCCCTCCCCCCTTAATCCGCCACTGTCTAGCAGCTCTAGCTGCCCAACTTTTCAAAATTAACCAATATGAATGCTTGGCATGCAGCATTAGCTCTTACATTAAAAAGAAAATAGGCTACAAAGAAGTGACAATTCTAAAATAATGAGCATGGCAAGATCAGACATTTCTTTTGTCGTTTACAGTTTGCTTTCATGCTCAGTCAACTAGCGCATCTACTTCTACAGGTATAGAAAGAAGCTTTTCTCTGAAGTAAAAACTCTTGACAAAGGACAGAAACTTAAGTGTTGAAAATGTAAAACATTTCGTGATTTTACAGTATAATTTTTGCATGTGATAAATGACTGTAGAGTAAAATGTTGTGCTTATAGAGTTTTCTTGGTTTTTTATTCGTTTCAGCACAGAAACTTAAGAAAACATCATCGTGTTAAACTAAATTTTTATGAGGTCAATACAGTCAAATGTATTGAATTTTTAAGACAATTTTTCTCAAAATTTGCGTAGATACATTTGTTTACGCAGTCGAGCGATTTCAGACACAGTGGTATGCTCGTCAAATAGAAGCTTTGCGCTATAGCTTAGTGCGCATGCACGTCAAAGCGATGTCTGCGTGAGTTGCCAAAAAGCGATGAAATGAATCGAAAATGACAAGAAAAGCTTCGTTTTTTTGTGTAGCTAACAACCGCGAAATTTTTGCATAAGTGAGTATACTGCTTAATAAATGTGTAATAGAAGATAAAAATTACCTTAATCAAAAGTATTAGCTGCGTAAGGTATATTTTTGTAGAGTTTACTGTTTTCCATAACCGCTATGCAGGCATTTGGCAACTCTTAAACTGCGATGTCATTCATGTAATTATGATAAATGAGTTTCAATTTGCGAGCGGAGCACACTGATTAAACTTATGATTCAAAACAATTTTGTTCCGTAAAACAAAGCCAGAAACATTTTTTGAAATTGCTTGTGACGCCAGTGGTTCTGGTATATGAAGACTGGAATTAGGTTAGGTTATCTTAGCCATAGCGAGCGCGTAGCTGGGCTCTTAAGTTCAAACTTGAAATTTTTCATATTTTGCATTTAAGATTGCTTTGCTGAGGAACCCGTACAAACACCTTACTTCAAACAGCATTTTTTACTGGTCGCTTTCATACTTTGTATGGTTAAATCGATTAAAAAATTACATTCCTGACAATGCAGAGTGCTTAATTATTAAGTTTGTCCTTTGTCTTAAACCTAAAGAAATTTAAACAAAAAAGACAACGCAAAACAAACAGCGGTTTTGCTTTACCGGTACCGGTAGTTTAATATTGTACAGTGTACACGAACAGGAGTTAATTGCAGCTTTTCCTAAAACCACTTTGTTACGCTTGATTGAGCGTTAGACTGCAAAGCGTGTGCTGCGTTGAGCAGTTCTGGCCTCGGCGATATTTTAAATTCGAGAGAAAGCGACGAGAAAAGTACGGTATGTTTCACTCAGCGTTTTCGCCAGTGCGAAGAATTTTAGCTTTTTGAGATTGTTATGCTTACTCATGCTGATACGTATGTAATAATTTAATATGTAATCGTAAAACCGGCGGCAGAGCAATGGACTTAGGGGGCCAAAGTTTGAAATTAAGCACAAAAGCCGCTGTCTTTAAAAGAGCAAGCTTGTTAATTGGGGGGGCCTGGCCCCCGCTTGGCGCCGGCCATGTGTAATCTCAATGTCAAAGCTAAAGCGGGTTCAAATTAAATTGAGAGGATTTGCTGCAGAAGCTCATCTGAACTTTGTAAAAATTCTCTTTACTGTCGCTTGCAAGACGTTAATGTAATCCGCGGAAACATTTTGAAAGCTTCCGAAAACTAATACAGTTGTGTGAAACAAAAACTTCCAATTGCAAAAGCGCGCATATGTATGCATAACTGCAGACAGTATACACCGCGTTTCGACCTATCAGGTCCCATAGTGCAGTTGATGTAATACTTACTCAAGGCAATATATACCTGAGAAATTTTTGGCTTGTGGTTTGTAACTATAACACTACCAGAACCTACAAAAAAACTCTCTGCCCAACCCGTTCGCCCGTGAAGAAGCGGGGGACGAGGCAGGCACTGTGGCTTGTTTGCTGTTTGCTCGTTAGGCTTTCGAGATCGTTTGCGATATAGTGACACAAAAGATAACAAACCAGTTACAAAACCATACTTCACTTTGTAAGTTTTAATCAAAAAAATTCAAATTCATTGACCTGCAAAAAAGACATTTAAATTGTTATGTATGGGCTTTCGAAAACCCACTATTAAATTCATCAACAACTTGTGAGCGACTTCAAATCCAATGCCACCCAGCTCCCATGCAAGCGGCCATAATTGTAAATTCACTGCGTTGGCAGATTGGTGGAAAATGCTGTCTACGCTATCCTTGAAGAATGCGTCGGCTGACAAACTTGTTTTCGCTCTCTGCGCATTACGCAATTTTCTAGTTGACGTGTGTTCCAACTTGTTTGTCTGGGCAGAGTTCTCTTATTAGGAGTTGTCCGACTCGTTTATTTTTGTTTCTTTATTATAATGGTCACGGTTTAGTACTCCGAGATCTTTTGTCTCGAAGAAGCGTTACAGTGCATAGAATACAGTAACAGCAGCAGCAGCATATAGGATGCAGTCTTGTAGCTTGGAGCAGTATTGATTTTTTTTATGTGGTTTGAAATCATAATATGAAATGCGTGAATTCTGCTATACTCTTTAAAGAAAAGTTAACGTGTAGCCTACCCTGATATTTAATCACTACATTTCACAGCTTATTTAACAAAAAAAGCCGCTAGCTAAGTTGTTAAGCACACACGCTATCGGCGCGGGAGGTCTGGGTTCGATTCCCGGGCCGGTCAAATCGGCACAGTGTCGCCAACGGCTCGCCATTGATGCGTCGTTTCTTCGGAACTGTGTAGCCAAGACGCTAAGCAGTGGAGATGGGCACCGCCACTCGTTACACGTTTCGGCGTTATTTCGCGAGTATAATGATGATTTGATTTTCGAATGCCCTCAGGCATTGGTGTGAAGCAACAAAGCACTTTTACTTCAGCGGCTTTTTGTTCAAGTAGGCGTACTGTTTTCTCAACTATTTCAACTTTCATTAAAATATTTTTAGAGCAAAGTAACGCTATGACAGTAGTTTTTACCGCAAAAAAACTAGGAAGCAGTTTAATATCAAATTTTGAGCCGTATTGTCCATTCCTTTGTTTCAAAGTAAAAAAAATTTCGCTACATAATTTTGAGATTTTAGGAAGCACACAGTGTTAATATTTGGTTTGCATTGGTAGCAATAAGTCGATCTCGTGGTTACTGAAGGTATCAAGTTTAGATGTAGATGACATTCTCAGCCAGATTATTTTGGGAGGAAGGTTCAGAACGGCTACCAGAGGAACTTTCAAACGGGATCCATCGGATGATCGAAAATGTTCAATTATTCAGCTGACCCTGTAACTGTAGTTGAGTTCTGATAGGTCCAACCATACGCATCGTAGAGAAAGACTACATAGGGCATAGCTTTTTAAAAAGTGAAACAATTTGAAGCGACGTCATTATGCGTTACTGATTACTCGAATTTGCGTAAATGCGTGTCTAGCAATAGCGAGAAACAGCGACAAAAGAACTGTTTGGCTGAAATATTTTAGTGATTTTAACGTTATTATGAAATTATTAATTGATTTAAAGTCACTGAAATCGACAAAGTGTTTCTTAAGACTAATTGCGTAATGTAAACAGTACGTGGTTTAACCGTTCTGTGTGCTTGTTAAGGTATATTACATAACAGGTTACTGTTGGTTTCTCGGCTTAATTACGCTTTTAAACAAGTACTTTGCGTAAGTTATAGATCCAATCTGGAATTGATGTTTTTAAAACTTTTATCTTTACACTAGGGCACCAAGGGTTTAAAATGGTGAATGTTCCCTCCTTTGAAAAGATACCTTACAGTTGACTACATCATTGTGGAATTTGTGACCAAAACAGAAAAAATTTTTAGAGCTCAAAAACATGGTTATATTATAACTTATAAGGTCACTGTTTTAATTTTGATGTAATCGCTTCCTTTAAGCTGCATTTCTGAATCAGCTTCTGCATTGCATTAACAAAGTTTTCTAGGATTGTAAACTTTTTGCTATGATCTTGCCCGCTTCCGCAAACCGGAAATTGAAGGCCGCGGCGCGCTAAAAAGGCCAGAACATTTTGCCGAACTGTACACTTCTAAATTTGCGATTTTGATGATATATATAACAGTATATTTGGTAAACAGTAGAGGGAGGTGGGGGGTGGTATAGCGCTGGCAATGGTGGGCAAGTTACTTTTAAGAAGGAACTACTTACAGTTACAAGTTACTGCGCAAAAAATGTAGCTTAGTTACAGTTACAAATTTGAAAAAGTAACTAATTACGGTTAGAAGTTACAGTTACTTTCGTGCATGCCGCAAAACCTAAAAGCCACTATCAATTCTTAACATTTAGAGCTCCGTGGTGTGCATTTAAACCGAAGTCATTGAACTTATATTGAAACCAAACAAAAGTACGATTCTGATGCGATAAACGCTGCAGTAATAACAATTCATTGCCTTTCAAAAATTATAACTAAGGCCATTATTTTTACCTAAAAAAATATAGTTTTGACTTTATTTTAGTACAATTTTGACTTAACCGCTTCCGCGTATTATTTATGTCTTGTTGCACTTTATTAATTAATTATGTTTTATAATATGCAATTTACATAAGTTTTTAAAGAAAAAGGTAGCCTACTTCGAACATTTTCTCAATTACTCAGTGTTGAAGCTAATGCAAGAAAGCGACGCATGACAGTAAAACCTAGGATAACGAGCCATTGTGTGTACCGGTATCAAGTAGTGTGTAATACAAAAATTGCGTTGCTATCACAACTGTACTGTACACTAACAGTATGTCTATGATTTTTTTAACGAAAGCCACGCAGTATAATTACAAGGACGTTTTATTGTAATACAGCATCATATATTTTTTTACATTCTCAACATCAAAATTTCTGTCTTTTCTCAGTAATTTATTGAGCTTAAAAAACGACCTCTCAACAGCAGCAGAGGTTGGCTGGGCTTTTTGCAATAGTGCGTAGCTTGTTGGGTCAATTGTCAAGTCGGTACAGTTTATTATTGTTTCTAAATCAGAGTTGGATAGTCGTTTGTTAATGTAGTCTTTAATTGCGCAAGGATCATCATCGAATTGCATATTCTTCAGCAGTCCGTATGTTTTGGTTATTGTGCAGGCACTTCCTTCTAAGAACTCTATGTTGGCTGCTAGAGTCCGGTATTGATTTATTTTAACCAAGTCCGACACCAAACCTTCCACATTGATAGCGTCTTTTGCTCTGCTGACTAAGAGGCCTGCACTTGTCCAATTGTTGACGATGGTACGAACAGCTGGAAGGTTCTCACTATAATATAAGGCAGCTCTAAGTCAAGTTGCCCATCTTGTAATTACAGGGTCAGGAGGAGATGGCAGACCAGCATCATGAAAATCTTTCTTGCGATCTTTGTTTTTGATTGTTGCTGCCTTGATCGTTGCTATTACTTAATCAATATTTTTAAAATGAGCACGCACACGCATAGCGCAGTTGTGTAGTAAGTGCGCAACGCAGGTGACATGCATTAAAGAAGGGTATAATTCCTTTAATGTCTTTCCAGCCGAAGACATGTACCGAGCAGCATCAGTCAAGAACAATGAAAAATTCTCGCGTTTTATTTCAACTTGTCGCAATATGTCATCCACAGTGTGCAAAATAATACTGCTATTAACATTGCGGAAAAAGTTTAAAATCAAATAAAACTGCGCATAAAATTTTAATAGCAGCTCAAAAATTCAAAAAAGTATTTAAAAAATATGAATTTGTTCGTTTTTGTAAGGAAATTTTTGATAAAGACAATTTTGACTAATTTTGACTTTATGCAAAATTTTGACTTTATTTTGACCTATAAAATCTACCAAAACAGACTCCTAAACACCTGAAGCGAACGTTAGTACAGATTTGATCATGTAACAAGGTCCTGAAAAAATTTTGACTTTATTGACTTTAACGGGCCCTAATCATAACATTTCAAAGTAATTATCACCAAGCCCACAACGCTTCGGCTTTAAAATGTCTTTTTCAATGCTAAAAAGTCTTTCAACTGCAGCACTAGAAGCAGTGGCGTAGCGAGAAATTGAAAAAAAAGGGGGAGGGGCATTATTTCGACATTTTTTTAAGCGTATGTTTTTTTAAGGCAAAACTAATTTGAAGCTGATAGTGAAGCAAAAAAGTCTGTGGGGGAGGTCTGAGGCATGCTCTCCCGGAAAAATTTTAAAAAAATTACATGCTGTAATGGTTATTTTAGTGCTTTTTGAATATGAAGTGGCTATTCTTACGGACGCGTACAAATAAGGACTTCGTTTTTTTATTACTTCCGTTACGCTCTCTGAATCGGGTTCAGCGTGAAGCGATAGTAGAATAAACCAAGTGCTTATTTGTACGGGCCCAGCCACTGCCATTTGGATAATTTTCAGGCAATTTTTGTTTGAATTTTTGACCTTAATTCTGAGTGCTTCGCCAAATATGATGCATGTTGTTAACACGTTTTCGATTATGCGTGATTAAGGCGTGTAAGGCTTATTGTTATCGAAAAGGTTCGAAATAAAGATGGAAAAATTGTATGCATGGAAAAAACTTTTGAAAATGGCTGGTGGGAAATTGCATACCCCTAATCTTACCCCTCTGGATTCGCCCCTGGCCATAAGCTACGAAAACCATCAAAACAGTCTGGCACATTTCAGTCACTGGGTGTCATCAAAAATCTTCATGATACTCGCCCTAATACGCCGAAGCGTGTAACGAGTTTGCGGGGCCTGTCTCCGCGGGTTTGCGCCTGGGCAACACAGAAAAAACGTCGCAGCGGTGGCGAACCGTTGGCAACACTGTGTCCGATTTGATCAACCAAGGAATCGAATCCTAGACTTTCCGCACCAATAGCGATGTCGTTACCACTACGCCAACCGGTCGGGTCGGTCACTAGGCGTCATTAATTTTATTATTTTTTACTAAAATGCAAAGTCATAAGGGGAGGTTCATGACACAATACCCTCCCCTAAATGCGCTCCTGACTAGAAGGAAGAGCAGTACTGTAAAGAATGATAAGTTCCAGAAGTTCTTCATGTATAAAAGCGTTTGCATCAACAGTTTGTGAGGGCGAGGCGAAAAAGGACTCCTCTACTTTTTATCGACATTGCTCGATCTTGGTTGCTTTAGTTTTTTGGCTGTTGTTCGCACAATTTCTTGAGCTTGATCACGGTTGTTGTCTGTGTCACTACTTGTCAAAGAATGTAAAGCATTGTTGGTTGCCTAGTGTGGTAGCCTGCATTAATCATTTTTCTTTTCAATTCTGCCTCAGTTTTAGTGGGCTTTTCAAAGAACCAAGCTCATTATTGTGGATGGAGTAGGGATGTGCCGGAAAGCAAATTTGCCGGATATCCGGCAAATCTAACTTACCGGATATCCGGCCGGATACCGGATAATTAATATTTGGATGTTTTTTGTCCACGGCTCCACGCTATCGTTTTGCTCGACTAGCGAACTTGAAACTATTGCATGAGGTCATGAGACACACAGGAAACTTTCAAAAGCGTTGAGTCATTAAGAATGGACTTCATTACTCTAAGTTGGCCGAATCGGCAACGCGGTCGAGCGGCAGGAGCTCAGTTGATGCAATGACCATCTTATTGATCGCTTTTGATTCAACTACGATTCACGACCCTACGTTTGTGTATCAACACGTTTTCAACGCTGAGCTTTATTTTCGAGTAAGAAGAATCATGTTAAAATTGTGGATTTTGGTGAAGAGTGCGCCGAAAATCGGACGCCAAGTCAGTCAGCCACCATAGACGTCTAATCGGCGGGAGCAGGAACAGTGCTTCCTCAGGTCTAATACCGAAGGAGGCAACATATGTCCGGCCTCCGGGGTACTTTCATTATCACATTAAAAGTTGACTGCATGCACATTGCGAGGTAGCTAAAACACTTCCAAAATGTAACAGCGCAAAATCTTAGCATGTTTTCTCGCAATTTTGCGTTCATGCTATATATCAGGGATGGCGAACCACTTACCCGCGGGTCACTTAGTGACCCACTTGTAGTTTCGAAAACTGTAGGAAAAAACCGTAACGAACATTTACGTAATGAAGAAAAGTTTATCTGCCTATGCTGTGGCAATGAAGACCTTTTATTTGCTGTTCACACCCAATAGCCTATTTGCGGAAAGCTGGGAATGTATGAGGTGAAGACCTTTTTTGCTCTTCGCATAGATTTTAGCGGAATTCGGAACATCGGAAGGCGCGAAGACCTTTTTTCATTTTATTTGTCCCGGTGCCCAATTGTCCCGGTGCCCAGTTGTCCTGGTGCTCGATTGTCCTGGTGCCCAGTTGTTCGGTGCCCAGTTGTCCGGTGCTCAGTTGTCTTGGTGCCCAGTTGTCCTGGTGCCCAGTTGTCCGGAGCCCAGTTGTCCGTAAACCCATCCGGCCCGCCACGCTAGCAGGCGAGCAAAAGAAATAACAGCTGCGCTGAATTGCTAAGTAAAAAAGTCCCAATCATTTTGGATTGTTGTTGAGCAGCTACACACAACCTTTTACTGATTCTTATTATGACATCACATACTTAAAAACGCCATTGTTCTTAAAAACACCACTGTTTCATCAGTGGGATATCTCCGTTTTACGCAAATAGTACCAGCCAGACTAGACGATATGCATCATACGCAGGAGAATTTTGACAACTTGTGGAATTTTGCCGCTTTTTACCTAACAAAGTGTTTCCAAACCTGAAGAAATTCGCTTCTAAGATGGCATCAATGTTTGGGACGACTTATATTTGCGAGTAAACTTTCTCAAAGATGAAGTATGTGAAGTTGGAACATCGTACGAGGCTGACCGATGTCCACTTGAAGGCTATTCTTTCGGTTGGGTGCTGCACCTCTAAGCCAAACGTTGATGATATTATGAGAGAAAAACGAAAATCCCACTAGTTCTGACAATTTCGCAATTTCAGCTTACAAAGCTGGTGTTACATATCTTTTGTAGTTCTTTTTTTCGCAGTTCTTTTTTTTCTTTCGCAGTTCATTAGGCCAGTGGTCTGCAACCACCGGGCCGCGGCCCGGTGCCGGTCCGTGTGAAGTTTGTTACCGGTCCGTATGCGTTTTCAGAATAAATGCTTTGAGTTTAAAACATTTTTATAACGTGAGACGCAATTTTGGGACGTTTTTGTAAAAATACTTAATAACTCAATTCTGGTGACCCAGTATGGCAAAGTTACTCAATATCACAAAACTAACCAATTTAAAAAGGCAAATCTTTTATTTGAACAGCAAACACTTGATTATGCTGTCATTTTATCGTAAATCTTTTGTAAATCAAATAGCGCTTGGTTAGGAGAAAGAATAACGTCAAGAATCAAATTTGAGAAGCTATAAAAAAATTAAGCAATGCTGCTGCAGCAAGATTTAAAAAGTTTAATACTCTGGTCAGAGTGAAACAAGATCGAGGTTTTCAGTTCTGAATAAATATGAGTGTTTTATTGCTTAAACATTTTTGATTTTTTAAAGGCCGGTCCGCAAAAACAATTCAGTCTCAAACCGGTCCGCTGAGCGAAAAAGGTTGCCGACCACTGCAATAGGCTACCACCAGGGTTTGGAAATCGATGACAAAAAAGTAGAGAATAATTCGATATTCGATACCTCAGAAAAAAGTAAAGAATAGCTTGATTCGATAACAAAAATATAAAGTAGAGAATAATTGATAATCGATAACTTCAAATCGATACTTTTTATTGACGCAAACAATAGCATCAACATATTTTATATCATGGCTCAAACTTAATATCTGTATGTAACTGACTTGATAACTCCATTGTTTCTACGCACAAACTTTAGATCTGTAACAATCAGACCAGGGAGTCGAACCGAACCGGAGTTTTATAAACCGGTTTTAAGCTATTTTTGTCGAACCTTAACCGAAACCGAACCGTATTTTTCAAAATCGCAGAGTGAACCGGAACTGAACCGAATGATTTGAGTACTTGAGAACCTTAACCAAACCTGAACCAATTGAAAAAAGCGGTTCGCTCCGTGACGTCACACGCGTCACTTCGAAGTGGTTTGAATTCAAAATAATTGTCACTTATGTAAGTAATCTATGCATGGTGAAAAAGTCTTTTACCGTTAATTGGCTTCTAGGGATGTGTCTCAAGGAAATTACTCGGACTCGCCGATAAACGACTATTTACGACATTACTCGGCCGACTATCTATTCTGCGACGACAAGATATGAACTCAAAATCAGCAAAAAAAAGGTCATCACTCATCACATCCGTAAAAGTCCTAATTTCGACTCAAAATCGAGTGCAGAGCAAAAAAATGGTCAAAATGGTAATGCTTTAATGCTCGGTCAAGTATCAATTAATACTCGGACTCGGCCGAGTAATGTCTTAATAGGCCTACTCGACTCGTACTCGGACTCGACTAACAATTAGCAGCCCAAAGATACTTCAGCAGCACTTATGTCCTGTTTCCTCATGAATAGATTGAACTACATGCCAAAATTTATAAATTGAAACAGATTGACACACCATTGAAAAATAATCTTAATGATTGTTTAAGTGAACAAAGCCGTTGTTTGGCTGGCATGCTGCATGGTTTGCGTAAACACTATTACCACTTCCACCAGAGACCTAATACAGTATTACCACTTCCACCAGACACCAATACGATCCAACTAGCCACTGTTAGTCTATCACACTGTAAAGCATTACGTATGGCTATATCAAACTAAGACTGCCTGTAAAGTTTTTAAGCAATAAAGGCATATATAAATTAACAATCATGCTGGTAATCACTTGCTTTCTCAGTAGTTTTGTGAAGTTCGGAAGACCTACTGCGCGCACTGCATAGCATAGTTACTTCCAGATTACAGTAGCTTACAGAAGGCCTACTACCTTCTTTAATAACCAATTAATTCAGTAAAACTCCGCCGACTTGAGTCCTGCACTAGCCTGTCTTACTCAGGGACAGTCACGCCTGCCACAGAGCAGAGATGTACACAAACCGGAGTACCGGAGTCGACTCCGGCAAGAGTTTCAATGTTTCAGCCGGAGATGGATCCGGAGTCATGAGTTTCCAATTGTTGCAGGAGCAGGATCCGGAGTGAAAAATTACCGCGTTCTTGTGATATTTGTTCAAAATTTGCCATAGTTTGGTTCTGATAATTTGCTTGTTTTGTGCAGTTTAATTCTACCAACATATCGGTATTGATAGATAATTACAGCCCATATTTTGCATCTTGCAGAGCAGCCATAGTATACCTAAAAACAAAACAAGTTTAATAAAACAAGTTCTTCTGATGTTAGCAGCATAATGCAATCACTTGACAAATAAATTGAATTAAAAATTCAGATGCGGGTAGTACCAGACGATAGACCGCACGCGGCAGGCCTAATCTAACCGACTAATTATGACTGTGTACGGTTTGGGTAAGGGGTACTAGTACTAGGGGTAGTCACTAGTCAGCTAAGCAATGTGGAATTATTTGTGTACCGCAGTTTAGTGTTTTAATGCAGACTACAAACAGACAAAGCGGTCTTGCAGTAAGCTTTTGTGGACTGCAGATAGGCTGACTTAGTCCAGCAGCTACTGAACCAGCATTTCTTCACCGTACATAGGCCAATATTATAGCAAAAAGTTTGAATTTAAAATGTTTGTAGTCCCACTTTTGCAGTGCTGGAAGTTGAGCTTGTGAGTTATATACTACAATTAAACAGTGGGCGCTTCTACAGACAGAGCTTTGGATCAGTGTGCAAAAGCTGTTTCGTTTTAAACTGCGGTGTTTGGTTCCTTCAAAATAACTTCCGGTACATTACAATTTTGAATTGCTTTTCAACTTTCATGTAGCTATTGGTACTCATCAAAGTTGAAATGAATTCATTAGAACAGTTTCACATGTCCAAAACGAAAATTTAAGTCTTGATATTCAGCAGTGTGTTTATATGAAAATACAACTGAAGTATCTCTTAAGTGCCTGAATTTCAGAAGGGCTTGAGCATTAGCAATTGATCTTATTCTGCTTCTTCCCAAGTACTTAGAAATGTTACAAACCACTGAGCAGTTGCAGCGCTGCGGTAAAATAGCGTTCTGAACTATTTGTCCATTTCCTTTCGTAAACAGACACTTCTGCGTAAAAACAGGAGTCGAACAGGAGCAGGAGTATAAAAAGTAGTCATTGACCAGGAGCAGGATCAGGAGTCTGGTTGGTCAAAACAGGAGCAGGAGTCCAAAAAAGGGACTCCGTACACCTCTGCCACAGAGCGTTCGTTTTTTGTCAGATTTTGGAATGGAGTCAAAAATCGCTGTCCATGCGGGATTTCACACAAACAACGTATTCTTCTATATCTGAGTGAAGGATAATATTAAATGCCAACGAAACAAAAGCGTAAAAGTGCAAAAAAACAACAAATAATTGCTTTTAAAAAAATTTTGTTTAACCTAAAAAAATATCGAATAATTAATATCGATTTACCAGGCAAAAAAGTAGGGGAAAGACGCATTCGATAATGAAAATAAAAAGCAACGAAATTTTGCATTCGATAACGAAAAAATAGCGAATAACAGTATCGATTATCGATTTCTAATTGATATTTCCAACCCTGTCTACCACAATCTTTCGATTCTCATCACAACTTTGCTCTTCCACCGCTGACTTTATTATTTATTGCGTTTAATTCATGCCGATGGAGATTATAAATAGTTGCATATTTTTTCGCAATTTGCATCAGGCCTGCAACTGTTAATCTCGCACCAATCCGGCCCTCGGAGCAAAAAGTTTGGTGACCTCTGGTCTACGCCAAAAAAAGCACGCTGCTGTGGCGAAGACGTGGTAGGTTATTACCACTCCTCAAAAACACTTTATAGCAAAATCACACTTGAATTAATGCCAATAGTATTGGAAATATTTGAATTTCTCGAGACGTTTCGATTTATACTAAAATCATTGTCAATCTTAATTAAATAGAATTCTTATTCAATCTTATTCAAATCGATTTTATTTGAATTAGGGTGACAATGATTTAAGTATAAATCGAAACGTCGCGAAAAGTTCACATGTTTCCAATATTATTGGCTTTTATTTTTACAACTTAAGTATTCAAAAATTCTGGAAATTGTGTTCCAAAATCATATTGGTAATGCTTTGTATCAAGTTGTCGCGGGGATTAACAAATTTAACACAAATTTCAAATTCCTGAAATTAATTTATTCACCAAAAATGATCGTTTTTCGTTTAGTTATATAAAAAAGCATTTCAACTAAGAAATATTAAGCACAGAGTTAAAAAATAAGCACGCTTCTCAGAAATAAGCACATTTACATTTTGTAAGACATTTCTTTTGAAAACAAGCACAAATCTTAGATATAGGCTAAGCACGAAATGGTAACTCTGCGTAACGCACTTCATCTACGGAAATTGCGCAGACAGCACTTTTGGCTGTCCACTCGATTTTGAGCAGTATGCCGTCCCAGGTCTATAAAAACTTGCCCTAATAGTTACTAAATCATAAAACCACTACAGACTGTTTCACTCATGTCGGCTCCTCAGGTGGTTATCGAAACATGTATAAACCCCAAATATAATTATTCATGTTCATACAACCGTCCGAAGAGCCGACAAAAGCAAAACGGGTTCTAATAGTTTTGCTATTGTATGATTTAGTGAATATAACCCATATTAATGGTTTTATGATTTAGTGATTATAAAATATAAAGCCCAAAATATAAAAGGTTTTATATTCATGTTCATGTTTAATAGTCTTCTGAGGAGCGGACAACGGCGAAACAAGCTATAATGGTTTTGCCAATTTTTTAATGCAAGCTCCAGCTGTTGACAGTTATTGAGCACTCTGCCAGAAAAAGTTGAGACTTGTTTTACCTTGTAAAAAAAGATAAAAATAAATAAGCAAGCTAAAATTTTTGCAATATGAAGTCAATATCTAGTGTATTTATTAGATTGCAGTCAAATTGCCGGTAATTCTGGTTTCAAAAATATTTTAGTAATTAGCTTTATAATTCACAACGCAGAAGATTTATGCACAATTTTACTCCAAAGTTATCAGAAAAAATGACAAAAATGAAGGATGTAAGTTTGTACAGCTGTGATTTTTGGATAGTGTCGTTTAAGGTTGATGACCGATCAAATCCAACCGTAGAATCACAAAAATGATTTAATGCTCAGCATTGATCAACATCTGTCTTTAACAGCTCAGATGGTCGAGTAGTAAGAGCGTCCACCTCGGAAGTTGTAGACTTGGGTTTGATTTCGAGTCGGGTCAAACCAATGACCTTGCTTGACGCTCAGCATTAAAGGGACAGTGTGGAGAACAAACCGGCAAGTTTCCTTGCAGTGCCGTTGGGAAAGGCACTTAACGGGATCCCCCCATCTTGGTGTGGTAAACAGATGGCCGGCAATTCGTAAGCGAGCTTGTAGCGCATTGATCGCTTTCTCGTGATAGGAGGATAAATATGCAGCTAAAACTACAAAGCAATGGTCACGCTAATTTCATCCTACCGACCAGTCACTTCAGCTGTGCAGCACATCGGTGCGAGAGGTCAGGGATCGATTACTGAACTGGTGAGATCGGACACAGTGTCGCCAGCGGCTCGCTACGGCTGCAACGTTTCGTCGGAACTGTGTTGCTTAGGCGCTGAGCCGCGGAGATGGGCCCCGCCACTCGTTACACGCTTCGGCCTAATACCGCGAGTATAATAAAGATTTGATTTGGTGTTATCTTTAGGAGGAGATTGGGTTTACCCGTGGATCTGCACGCAGCAAATCAACGTGGTCTGGAATAAAACAAAAGCTCAAACTTTTGTGGCCTTACATGTGGCCTTCTGGGAAACCATTTCTACAATTGCGTGTGCTTACGTGTGTAGCTTGCTTGGTAGCTGGACGTGTTGTTAATCCGTATATCCCTCTTTATTATAAGTACATAAGTAAGTGTACGTACTTAATTTACAAACGTTTATCTGTAAATGAATATACAACATTCCAGTAGTAAGACCTGCTGACTGAGAACGTCTAGGTGCTTTGATTCTCAATGTGGCCACCGGCACCGTATTTGTTCGAACATAACACTCACTCGTAGTCGTATATAACGCGCACCCTTGATTTTTGATTGAAATTCAACGCAAATTCTACTCTACTAAATACGGCATTTACTGTATTTTATCTTGATATTCACGTATCAATTACAGGAAGGAGGCAGCTGTTCTATTTTATCTACGTTTTCTTGAAACTTGTAGTTGGGAATTACTCCACACAGGCCTCTCAAACCGAATCATATTCACTTTGTTTGTAATTTGCGTATCGACGTCGAACATCAGATCAAGTCAAAAACAGGCTTCGTGTACATAATGTCAGCGACATGCCCTTGACCCTTTAGGTACAGCGCGCAATTTACAGGTCCGACGTGAGTGGTTCGATTCACGGCTGGAGCCGATCCTATTTAACATGTGTACTGAATGGCTCAAAGATCAAGTGTGCAAGGTCAATTCGCTGTCTCTCAGTAACTGTTGAGCTTTCGGTTTATTACATCTTAAAAGTAACCTCTGTTATTTATAATTTGGGATTCCTAAACCTTACAGACTTCAATTTGCATTTGTTTAACATGAATTTTTGTAGCTAATTCTCTGGCTGACAAAGACGTAAAATGGAGTACAGTGTGGGTGCAAGTAATTGCTTACGTTGGATTAAAATGTTTGCAAGGAACCGGAAGTTTTTCTGCCGGGGTGTTAAACGGTCTTCGTTCATTTTTATGGATTCGTGTACAACAATATACCAATCGTTTGGTTCAAGTAAGTTTGTTTTATTGGCAAGAGTTCGGAGTGATAATGATATTTTAATGTTTTGGTTTGCGTTCTGTTGATTTATTTTTCTGAAATGCGTTCTCTTGATTTTTTTTTCTGAAGAGAGCCTGTTTGCTGCAGGTGCCACCAGGAAAAGCAATTGGTAATAAATTTTATCCAAACATCTCATTTTTGCCTCGATAAAAAGTAACTACAAACTCAAATAACAATATTGAAAAGTACAAAAAGAGCAGAAATATATTGAAAGGCTTCAAACGACCGTGGTCCGCTTTTGAAGAAGGGGCTTGATCGCCCAGTCTGCATCCTTTTTTTAGTATCCTACAAACTTTTATGCAGATTTTGAATCAATGTAAAAATAGTACTGCACACCAGCTTCAACTCGGCCGAAAAAGTAAAGAACAATTACTTTACGTCGGATTGGGTTCTATGCCAAGTCGAGCCTCATTAAATTCTTGAAACGATAGCAAACGCAGTGCTATCTGAGTCACAATCGCTACAACATTTGTTATGTTCGAGTGAACTGTCCGGTTGCAAGCCGCGGAAATGATACGGTAAGTGTGTGGCCCACAATAAGCATCTAGAAATTTTCCGTTCGTGAAAATACGTTTTTGCAACTTTCCGTTTTGATTTGTTTTGGACATTTGAACGCTTAAATATGTGATGTCATCAAAAAATTCGAGATTGACTTTTCTTATCGGGTATGAATGAGTTTCGCAATTTCTGATAGCAAAATGTGCTTGCCTATGCGTGAGAAGGGAACTGGTTTCGTTCAAAGTACAATAATTTCAGGTTGTTGCGATCTTTCATTGCTTTATGTAAAGACCGTGAGATAAACAAACTTGAATAGCGCAGCATGGTGAAGCCGGCCCGTTGGTGTACTGGTTATAGAAATCGCGATGGGGTTCGATTCACAAACCGGTCAAATCGGACACAATGTCGCCAACGACTCGCCATCGCTGCGACGTGTCTTCGCAGCTGTGTTGCCCCGGCGTTAAGCCGCCGATATGGGCCCCGCCACTGATTACACGCTTTGATTACTGATTACACGCCCCGCCACTGAATACTGCGAGTATAATAAAGATTGTTTTTAATGTCCTTCCGCGGTGTTGGGTGAACTCTCCAAAAAGAACCCACAACGCCTGTTCGTGTTGCTTAAGATTTGAGTTCAGTCATAGATTTCTGATTACACTTCATTGTGTTTTGCAGATAAAGCTTTTCGCCCATTTGCATTCTCGATCACTGAGATGGCATTTATCAAGAAAAACTGGGGAAGTTCTCCGGTCAATCGACCGTGGTACAACTAGCATCAACAGTCTCTTGTCTTACATTGTTTTCAGTATAGCTCCAACTATATTTGACATCATCATAGCCATTGTTTATTTTGTAACGTATTTTAATATATGGTTTGGAGTGATTGTCTTCGTCTGCCTGGCACTTTACATAGGTAAGCGGATTTGGGCCTTATTTCTATTACTAGAAACACTTCGAGAATTTTTTTCGTTAGTAAATGTGTCGAACGGTTGGCGGTATTACTTCAATAAGGAAATTATGAAAGTTTTGTTGATCACATTGAAAGCATACAGTTATCGTCGTAATAGATTACTAACCTTTCTATATAACATGAAAGGAATCGTTGTCTTTGCTCTCGTGCAATATGCGATTAAAATATTTGCTATGATTTTATAGCGCGTTGGATTGTTTCCTCTTGCTTAGTTGCAATACCTCATGTTGCGTAATATGTCATTTCTCATACAATGTTGACCTTGTGCAAATACATTGCAATGCCTGCTAGTTCTACTTTCAGTCCTAAACTTAGACTAGTTTTTGGCTGCTACGGTTACATTTGGTTAGCCCAAAAAACGATTGTGACTTTTCAACTTCTAGGGCAGTACAATGCAAGCGATAATCTGCTTGTTGGAGTCACCAGTACGTAGATAACATATCAAGAGTCGGTAGGTTTCAATCCCACTGGAGGTTTTTTACTTTTACGTAGTTCTAGATGCTGGGATTTTACGGAAACGAGTGACAGTTTGTAATTTCATAAAGAATATCTCAAATTCTACTTTTCCGCAGCTGCTACTATTATAATCACGGAATGGAGAACGAAATACCGCAGAGATATGAACACGAAAGACAACAGAGCGAAACAAAAAGCAATCGATTCACTGCTCAATTTTGAAACAGTAAGAGTGTTATTTTTAGTGCTCAAAGTTATTACGAGACAGTGTTGGGTTAATCTCCGATTTTTTAAGATTTTGGGTTGTTGTTGTTCGTAGAAATTTTCATCTGGAAGATGTATTTTATTAGTGGATCTATGATTTATTGAGTAATAGGTTTGACGTTGGGCTACATTGTCTAGTAATGCTGTGTACATGATGAGCTATCGATTGGTTATAATACGTGTTTGGCGTAGGCCAACATTTTCAAACCAAAATAAATCTATTAAAACTGTTAAGAGTCGAATTTTTTGTTAAAATTTTGTACCTCGCAAGCTTAGACTGCCAATCTACACAGTTTGCCATGCCTTGCACTCATCATTTCAATTTCGCAAGGTCATTTTTCCGTCATACAATTGGTGTTAAAAAACGACCATGTAAACGAGTTTTGTAGTTAATTTTTATTTAATATCACTAAAAATAACACTCTTACATAAAACAACACAATAGGACGGACAACAAATGATAGATCTCTGTTAAGCTTTTGCATAACTCCGTATTTGTTTGTATTTTGCTGCAATGATGCCGGCAAAAATGTAGGGAAATCCCATTTTCAACTACTTATTATTTGTTTAGGTCAAATATTATAATGCAGAAGATTATGAAGTCAAACGATACGACGAAGCTATTTTAGATTATCAGGTTTGTCCTAGCTTTGTTGCGACGCTATGCAGTTGATATCAAGGTTAGGATTTATCGAAACTTGCTGGTTTCAGATTCGAAACCGCGACGATGCAACGTTTGAAAAGATATTGCTTTTTTCAAATCGGTCTGACTTGTCTCTTCAGCTTTATCCAACTTTGCAGTCGTCGTCAAATGTGGATACTTTGTGTCGCGTTGTTCATGCTGAGATCAAAAATTAAATCTTCATTATACTCGAGGTGTTACGCTGAAGCGTGCAGCTAGTGGTGGGGACCGTCTCCGCGGCTTGGCACTTGGGAAACACAGCTCCGAAGAAACGTCGCAGCGTTGGCGAGCCGTTGGGGACGCTGTCAAATTTGACCGACCCGGCAATCGAACCCCAGACCTTTCGCACACGTAGAGATGTCTTGAATCACTGCGCCAACTGGTCGGTTTTGTGGTTCATACTGCCTCAAGAAAAATCCTGTGTTTTTGCGAGACTTTTTCGTCGAACTTTCGTTTTCCATGTTAGTCTGCACTCAGATACAGATACGTATGTTTTGTGAGACAATAGACTGGTCAGACTATATACGGTAAACAAAACACAAAGAATAGATAAATACGGTAAGTGCACACACAAGTGTCAAACCATATACAGCCACACTAGGAAGCAACGAAGAGCCCTGAAGTTATCTAGTCAAGTTGCTTGCTAGTGAAATCTACGATGACTGAAATATCCCGCTAGTCAGAAGCGAAAGCGCACGAAAAAGCATACAAAACAGATAGCAACATGCGAATCGTAGACTAAGCTTACGTAAGGTAAAACGCGAAAGAACAAAGCCAGTAACATGTGATTGAAGGAAATCAGGGTAACCCGATCGTTGCGTCAAACGTGCTTGGAAAACATTGGTCGAAACATGGAATTTACTCCTTTCAAAACATTAGCAACCAATGTTAGTCTTAGCTTTTGATTAATATACCGTTTTTTAAAGGAATACCAATTTTGGTCTTCGGTTGATTTATCGATTTCTTCCCATAGCTTACAGCCTATTTAGTTTTAATCCTAAGAATTTTTTTACCCGAGGCCTAAAGCAAACAACGTTTTGTGACTGTCTGATTTTATGTGTATGCACGTCAGTTATTTTTACAAAGGATTCGTTTAGAGACTTCGGTACTAGGTTATGGTGGAGTTGATGCACGAGTTTCGCTAAATCTGATTTATACACATCTCCAAATTTCAGCAAGTTCAGGTTCTTAAGACCGTTATATGGCAATATTTCCTGCTTAATGTTATCGTTTGAGTTAGGTTGTTAAGGCGGACTGTTAGTTCTTGAATATATATTTTTAACAGCGTTGCCTATATAATTATTCCTTAGGCTACTGTGTTCTTGAATAAATTAGAGAAAAGCATAGCATTCGAAGCAGATTAGTGGGTAAAAAAATTCGAATTCTGTAGAACATTCCAGCATGATGCGCCAACTGAAACGACAGATGGTGTATGTGTGTGGACCATTTCTGGTTGTCGTCAATGTATATTCCCGAGTATTTAACCGTTTGTTCACGTTTTAGCAAAAACAAATATAGATAAAGCTGAAAGTCGCACTTACGCGATATATTCGGCTGTTTATTTAAAAGCATGTAGCAACTTTTGGAACAGTTTAGGGAAAGTTTTTTTTCATCCCAGCATCAATATTTCGTACCGGTAGCTCGTTGTTCACTCTGCATTTCAGATTAATCACGTATTTATCGGAAAGCGCTAAATACGTGTCATCGGCGAATAAAAAGTAGTGTCAAAATGACTAGCTGTAGGTAAATCATTGTATGTTAAAAAAGTAGGGGGGCTTGGGAAAATAACTTGCGGCACCCCGCACTTCACTTCCAATAAGCTTGACATGTGGTTGTCAATTCTTGCGTACAGGGGCGCACCCAGCATATTTCAAGGGGGGGGGGGTTCTAAAAAAAACCTCAATACCTCACTCAGGAGCGGATCCAAAAAATTTTGGTGGGGGGATGCAATTTTGAATTAGGTCGAATGTTAAGTACATGCAAAAACGTTAGACCCAAAAAAGGCGTGAAAGCTCTTTGAAAAATGTTTATATGTTTGCGGCGTATTCAGAAAGTTTTTCAGAGAGGGGACACCAAATTTTGACATATTTTTCAAGCGGAGTTTCTTTGGCAGAATTATTTTGAAGCATCTTGAGAATAAAAAAGGTTCTAGGGGGGTCCGGGGGCATGCTCCCCCGGAAAATTTTTGAAATTTTACATACTGTAGTGGCCATTTTAGTACTTTTTGAACAATTTTTAGGCAAATTTTGCTGAAATTTTTTGCCCGTAAATCTTGAGTGTTGCACGAAATATGATCATTTTGTTAGTACAGTTTTATGCGTGCTTAGGGCGGAAGGCTTATTGTTATCGAAAAGGTTCAAAATTATGGAAAACTGTATTCATCAAAAACATGTTTGAAAATGGCTGGTGGGGGGATGCATCTCCCACATCCCCCACCATCGATCCGCCCCTGCCCGCACCGATAACAACGTCTCTTACCACTACTACAACTAGCTGGTTTGGCTTCATTATGATGTGGGGCAAATTCTGTCACATCTGTTTTGAAATAACAGCACGTACTGCAGTTGCACAATTTGGACACTTCACTTTAAAAACAAGGGTTCGGTTTCAAAAGGAGGGGTTCGACCCCCCAAACCCCCGTGGGTGCGCCACTGCTTGCGTATTGTCTTCTATCGGACAAATAACTCCCAAAGACTTTTAAGGCTAAATCACGAACCCCACAGTATCGCTCCATTTTTTCCAACACTATGGCATGATCCACAGTGTCAAACGCTTTTGTTAAATCTAAGAAAATTGAACAGGTGTAGGGACCAGGATCGGCATTATTCAACAACTTTTCATATATACTGCATATTGTATGGACAGTTGACGAGTTTTTTCAAAAACCGTATTGACATCGTGACAGCAAGTCAAAATTTTCAAGGTAGAAGTAAAGGCGAGTGAACACAAGTTTTTCTAAGATTTTGCTAAATTGCGATAAGAGAGAAATTGGCTTGTAGTTAGTTGCTTGATTTGAGTTCCCTTTGTTAAACACTGGAACAACTTCAGCTACTTTTAGAACATCTGGGAAAGATCCCTGCTCAAGGCAGGAATTAAATAGATCACAGATAATAGGGGAGATTATTGCTCCATTGTAAAAACTTAGTGTCTACGTCATTTTCTCTTACTGCTTTTTTCGATTTTAAATTGCGGATAATCGACGTTACCTTTTCGGGCGTTGCTGGGGAGAAGAAGAGTTTTTGATAGATGTTGCATCAGCAGAGGGTGAAGGTTCGACTCTAGGAGGGGTGGACTTGGCCAGATTTGGTCCAATATTAACAAAATACTTATTAAGTTCCTCAGAGATATTTTGAGGATCTCGAACAGTTCGTTCTTTGACAAGAAGTTCTGTAGGTGTAGTTTTCCTTTTACTATTTGCAAGCTTATTTATAACCTCCCATAATTTACCTTGATTATTTTTATTCGTTTCTATAGTTTCTTTGTAATAAATTTCTTTGACAGATTTTATCGCTTGATTAATGATATTACGATACCTTTTGTATTGAGTTAACGCTTGTTCGTCAGCATTCTTATGAACATAAGTAAATATCTTGTTTCATGCTTTATTGCTATGAGCAACCCTGAGGTTAACCATGGCTTTGCATGGAAGCGTTTTTCCTTTCGCGATGCCTTTTTTAAGAAGCAATTTAATCTACAGTGCCTACGTACCTTCAAATATATCTTTAAACATTTCATACTATAATCTTATTTGGTTTAGGATTCAGAATATCTCACCACTGCTTCTCTAGTAATTTTAAACTTCTCGCAAAATATGGTTATAAACTTGGGTCTTTTGGCAGGAAGTCTTCTATGCGCCCATTATGTATTGACAGGCTTTCTCACTGTGAGTATATTATGTATACATATATATATAGTTTTTTTTTAGTTGCCTATTTATTATTTATCCTCCTATTACGAGAAAGCGATCAATGCGCTATACGAGCTCGCTTAGGAGTTGCCAATCATCTGTCTACTATACCAAGATGGGGGAATCCCGCTAAGTGCCTTTCCCAACGGCACAACAAGCAAACTTGCCGCTTGTTCTCCAGACTGTCCCTTTAATGCTGAGCGTCAAGCAGGGAAGCTGTGAATACCAATTTTATAGTCATTGGTTTGACCCGGCTCGGAATCAAACCCAAGTCTACAGCTCCCGAGGCGGACGCTCTTACCACTCGGCCATCTGAGCTGTATGTAAAATGCTAACTCGCGTAATTCATCCATAAACTATATAGCTGCTAGTGGATATACGATTGTGGTAACTGCACAGTTGGATTTTTGTTTAATATATGCACTTTATGTTAACATCGTAGGTTTTGCAGGAAGTTTCTATTTTAAGGGTAATTGGATTGTGTGTGAATGTTTTTAAAGATTTTTTAAAGGGTTTCCTTCAGAAAAAGACAGAGTTAACCTGTTTTTTCAACTTCGTTATGGTTTTTCTTATACAGGGCTCCCAGAGTTCCGGATTTTGCCGGATTTCCGGCATTTTGCACTTCAAATCGGCACCTACCGATATTATTCCAAAAATAAACTTTTTTTTAGGGGGGGGGTGACGTCAGAGTTCTGCAGTGAAAGACAACTAGAAAGAAGCGTGTTTTCAAAAAACCAAGTTCTGTAATTAGCGTTTGTAATCTTTTGTTTCAATGAATGTCGATCATAACAAAGTCGATCATTATCGGAGCAGAAAGTAATAGTGATGTTGTAAGAATAGAAACTTCAAATCAATAGTCACGTTGTCTTTTGCTGAATATGTTTTGTCATTCAACACTAATGCGGAAACGGTAATTTTTCCGTTCCTTATTTGCCGTCTTAGCGGTGGTACTTCGGTATTGCGGTTAACCTTGCTAGACTTTTATGTCAGTAGGTAGGTGCACTTACGGAAAAATAAAGTTACAATTCTTTTGCAAACATGGAGGAAGATCGGCTAATGTTTAAAATACTACTGCTTTTAAAGAAAAAATTTCATGTGCTTTGTACAACAAACCGAAGAATAACTTTGCAAGAGTTGAAACAGATTGAGAAGCTATATCTTTTCGCTTGCAGCAAGTCATAGGTATGACTAAGCAGCGTGACATGTGTTAAACAACAAATCAGTCGATTGAGTTTCTAGCAGATAGATAATTACAAATGCTCACACTTGCGCACGCCAACTCAAAACTTTAGCTTCGCTAACCACCATTCCGCTACTGAAATAGTTGGCTTCGCTAACGGCAATTCGATAAATAGGCACCCATTTTAGCGAAAAGCCTGTAGTCCGCTAATTCGCTAACTTTAATATTTCAAGTCTATATCTGCACGCGATATTTTGTAGTCACTTCTGATAATAAAGCTTCCCAAGAATGATAGGTACGGTTTCGACGTAAAAGGTACGTCTTGCAATGGATCAATTTTAAGAATCCAACACTTGTGGGCTGCATTGCACTTGTGTAATGCAATAATAAGTTCGAATAGCTTGTAAATGCGTAGAAAAAATATTCTTAACACGGGGTGCGCACATTGTTACTCATATTGCAGCAAGCACAAATTGCTCTTAGGGAATGTAAAGAAGCCAGCGAAAGCTGACGCTTGCTAATTAGATATTTAGCGTAGCGCTAATTAACTTTTTATCGGAACTAAATGACGTTCGCTAAATCAAAAAAGCATTTTATCGAATTAGCTCGCTATCGAAAAAGTTAGTTTCGCTATTAGCGAATCATGCCCACCTATGCAAATGCAAAATGTTCCCAGTTGTCTTGAATGGTGGATTTTTAAAGTAATAAGAAGCTCATGAGGTGAATTATCAAGCTTTGTTTGGATTACATGCGATCCGACGGGGGGTTTGCTTGTTTGACTGTACCAGACATCGCAATTCGCAAGCGTCTGTCTGCGATGCAAAAACAAACAAAGGCATTGCGTGTACTCTAAACAAGGATTTAGGCCAACTCTGCGAATGGGTATCAATGGATTCCTTTTTTTTTGTCACTCTTAGCATGGAAGAGTTTACCTTGGGTTCCCATTCATATAGCAGTTTAATATTGCAGTTGATTGTTTACTCAGCAATGTCACATTTTCTCAAACTAATAATAGTTGCAGCCAGTGGCGTACGCAGAAATTTTCTAAGGGGGGAGGGCACCCAGAATTTGGCAAAGGAGGGGGCATTATCCGGGGTCTGGGGGCGTAGCCCCCAGCCTCCAACGAATTTTTAAGGTTTTCACATAAAAAAACACTCTTTTTAGCACACTTTTTTGTTGAAAAAGGGCGTGCAGTGAGTGCAGTCACTATAGACAATGCAAAACTATTTTCGCAGCTTATGTTTAGAAGCAGAAGCTTGGCTAAAATAAGTGAAAGGAGGCTGCAATCATTATTAGTTTGTGAAATTATAGACTGAAGTTAGGTTTTAGCACTTTATTACAGGGCCAAAGGGGGGGCATGGTATCGTCCTCCCTGCCCTACATGCGCTCATGGCGTGTAGAAGTTTTTCTACGTGAAAGTACGATTTTTCTAGCAGTATTTGAACAACACATGCTTGTAACATGTATCAAAGAAGGCCTGAGCGGGAACGCACGCTTAGGAGCCCCCCTCCCCTGCATACGCTACTGGTTGCAGCCACCTTTCACGTACTTTAGCCAAGCTTTTGCTTTTAGACATAAGCTGCGAGAATATTTTTGCATTGGTCCATTGTGACTGCGCTCACTGCACACCCTTTTTCGATAAACAAATGTGTTAGAATGAGTGTTTTTTATGTGAAAACCTTAAATATTCGTTGGCGGCTGGGGGCTTCGCCCCCAGACCTCCGATTGCAGCCCCTCCCCTCTGCCAAATCCTGAGTGCGCCACTGGAAAGTGATTGTCACATGTCAGAGCATTTCGTGTTTGCATAATGCATAATACATAAGACATTGTTACAGTATATTATACAGTTAAACGCACTAAAAATTATTTTTTTTAGGTAAAAAATGCAAAAATGTTCAGTGGCTGGGGGTTCTGCCCCCACACCCCCTTGCCTCCGGCGGCTGGAGGCTTCCATCCCAGACCCCCGACATAGCCCTCCTGTTGCCAGTTTCTGACCACCCGTATTTTCCGGCTTTTTTACCATTTTTGACTGGGAGCCCTGCTTATAGGACCTACTTTAAATCAATAAAGTTTGTCATGTCATAGCCTAGTTTTAATTTGAAGTGATGCAAGAAACAAGGATATAGAATTTTGATTTTTTAGCTTGGAGATTTTGTGTTGTTTGGCACTTACATTGTCCAACTTTACACTCCGCTGGGATTTTTTGGAACGTATTATCGGATGATTCAAGCCGCTTTAATTGATATGGAAAATATGTTCGAACTTTTTGAAGAGGTGAGAAATACGAACGTGCGTTTAAAGTTGAATTTCAAAGGTTACATTTTCACTTGCATTTTTTGAACTTAGAGAACTTTATTGGAAGTAGTTTATTTCATGATATGCAGTTATGCAATTTCACTCTCAGTTTAAACTCATGATTTTAAGCGAAGTGGGTTGATGGTTCTATTACTTGGTTATTCATGTTTTGCTTCAGTTGCAACCTGTAAAATGAATGGGTCTAATTTGAGGTGAATAGCTGTAGCAATTCCAGGCCGAGCTTTTCGTGTTTTTTTAAGCTATATTTCCGAAATCAGCAAGCAGATTTTCATGTGGGTACGCTGGCGTTTTTTATGATACTGCAAATGGTGGGTATTATAATTTGTGTTTTCATATAAGCAATTTCGCTGAAATGGAGAAAACTTGAAGCGCTTACTTTTTGAAAGTAGCCATACTTGGTAAAGAACGCGTTTTGCGCTGTCGTTGGTTCCTGTTGAAGTCTGGCGTCATGGTGTGATTGCTCAGCCAATTTTGTTGCCATGACTCATCAAAAGACATGTCATTTTAGCTAATCACGTTAGTCGGCAGAAAAACACCTTCATTGTGTCACCAGAGTGGTGTCACGATTCGACCTTTTGTTCGTTATTTATCCAGCTTATGTAAATGTAACTCAGCAAAACTTGATGCAGTATAAGGAATGCAAAGTAAGCTTGCATGTTCACGCTGCATTGCTTTGCACAAATGGTTTTGCGACCTTAATTTTGAAGGTTCAGCAGCTGTTGCTACGATGACTAATGAAAAACGTAATAATTTTAACGACAGGCGAGCGTTATCGCGTGACTCAGCACTTTTAACCGCTGTACTGTAATTACACCACGATATGCTTATGCTGTATATTGCCGGTCAGTTGTCGAACTCTGCTAAAACAAATGTCATGTCCCATGACGTCATCTGAATCAGCAGAATTTTTTGCTTCGTAAGCTATTAAAATTTCCAAAATTATTGTCAGTCAGCGAATGGTGATGCTACGTTTACGTTCTGCGTTACGTAACCTTAGCAAGATTTTAAAATTTATCCTCTTATTTACAAATTTATAAGAGCATTCAAATTCTGAGCATGTGTGTCATATACGCATGTAATTTGAGTCTGCGAAACTTGTTGTGACGTGACCTATAGTCGGCAAAATTTAATGATGAATTTAATGGTCCCAATCAAATTTGTTTGAATTATTGTGTGCATTAACTGTGATCAGAGCCATTACCGTATTTGACGTGTGCGAAATTGATCGACGTAGCGAAGTCTGCTTTAATAAACTGAATAACCTTCCACGCTAAACCTAGAAACACTACAGTTTGTCATGACTACGTAGGCATTGATTTTACACTGAAAAAAATCGGATTGCTTGACAAGATTCACTGTTTAGTGTTACTTTTTTACGCTTAGGGCCAAGAAGTGTTAGATAGCGAAGAAGCAGTGATATTACCTTTAAAAGCTGGAACAGTCGAATTCAAGAACGTCTGCTTCCACTATTCTCCACAGAAAGAAATTCTCAAAAATATATCATTTCGTGTTGAACCTGGACAAACTTACGCATTGGTGAGTATACTGAGTGAGTGTAACAACTTTACTAGTAGTTAAATGCAAAGTGCGAGTATGTATGCAATTATCGTAACTGCTCAAATGGCGGAGTGGTAAGAGCGTCCGCCTCTGGAGCTGTAGACTTGAGTTTAAATCTGAATCGGGCCAGGCCAAATCAATGACTCTAAAACTGGTATTCACAGTTTCCCTGCTTGACGCTCAGCATTAAAAAGACAATGTGGAGAACAAGCCGGCAAGTTTACGTGCTGTGCCGTTGGGAAAGACACTTTCCCTCATATTGATGTGGTAGATGGCTGGCAACGTTATAGCGCTTTGATCGCTTTCTCGTGATAGAAGGATAAATATGCAACTAAACACAATAAAAAATAGTTATCCGAAAAGGTCTTGTAGGAGCGAATTAAGTTTCTAATTTAAAATTTCTGTGAAACTACTTTGAAACAAGTTAAACAGTTTTTAAAACGTAATTTTACAGCATGTCTTCTTGATGCTACAGTGACTGTAGTTTGTGTAAATTTATTACAACGAGATATTCAACTTTCAAAGCATTAACATATTTTTCCAAATCTATACGCTAAAGCAGGGGTGGGCTAACTTTTCACACGAAGGGCCATATTTGAAAAAAATTTCAACCCGAGGGCCACACTAATTGGAAGAGCAAAAAAAAGGTCAGGACGTCCGATAACCTATTTTCCACTAAAAATCAGTGATGAGCAAAAAAAAGTCTTTGGCTTGATTCACGGTAGGAGTTTATAAGTGCCCGCGGGCCCGGGGCCGCATTTTGCCCAGCCCTGTGCCAAAGTAATGTTTTTTTGGAGCTTTTATTGATATGCAGCTGCTGCACATCAAATAATTTATGCACTATTTCATGTTGTTGCCTTGTTTAGGTGGGGCCATCTGGATCGGGTAAAAGCACAATTATCCGATTATTATTTCGTTTCTACGATATCCAGTCTGGTGTGATTGAACTGGACGGTACCGACATATCAACTGTTACTCAGACTTCGCTAAGAGCTTGCATTGGAGTCGTACCTCAAGACACTGTATTATTTAACGACAATATCCTGTAAGTTGAATGATCGGTGATTTATTTTTATGTAGCCACTAGCCCAGCACTTGGGACGAACCTGGATAAATTAATGAATTGCTGTTGTTTTGGAGTTTTCTTGCTAAACTTTGCGTCCATATTCTGTTCCTTTCTAAAATCCATGAAGTGGAAATGATTCTCATAAAGGATCGTAACGAAGATTCGGCTCATAACTTACTATCAAGGCTGTGTCAGTTGGGCTGCAACTCAAACCGCGGCCGACTGTACGCTTATTTGTTTTGTAACCTGCATAATCCTCTTGAACTACTGTAACTAAATGATCTAGTCAAAAGCGATTGCTTGGCAAATTATGACACTTTTTTCTGAGTCCCTTGGACTTGCAAGCGATTCATTCTCATAGCAAAACTGTGGGCTGCTTCGTCAAGGCATCGGACTCGGAAAAGCAACTTCTTCATTTAAAATCATCGCAATCTTATGGTCTAAACTGCCTCTTACGGTGCATAAGCAATTTTTTTCTATTTCAGCAATAATATTCGATATGGACGGCAGAATGCGACAGATGATGAAGTAAAAGAGGCGGCTGTTTCGGCCGACATTCATCACCGCATTGTAAACATGCCAGATCAGTATGAAACAATAGTTGGAGAACGAGGACTCAAGTTGAGTGGGGGCGAAAAGCAGAGAGTCGCTATTGCAAGAACAATCTTAAAAGCTCCAAGCGTGGTGCTCTTGGACGAAGTAAGTAATGTTGTCGAAACTTGTTGTTGCAATTCTCTGTCCTCCAAGAACGTCGCTTTGTAGTCTTAAATGGGGTTTAACCACTCACATCTAGCTTTACGTTCTGCACTGAGAATATTCAAGTATATAACTAAAAAGCGACGTCCTTCCTGGCCTACCGGACGGGAAGTCATGACGACATCCTCTTGTTGGGTCAGAGGCTATAACAGCACTCCATCACCAACAGTGCAAAGCACTCCAGTAAAGCGTACCGTAGAGCGAGACAGCGCTGTTTCTGGCTATTAGCCTTCATCAGCCGCCCTCAGGTAAGAAACATTCATCTTCCAGGACGAATGATCTTGCCAGGATCACTCATCCCTTCGGATAAATTTATCGGATAAATTTATCCGAAGGGATGAGTGATCCTGGCAAGATCATTCGTCCTGGAAGATGAATGTTTCTTACCTGAGGGCGGCTGATGAAGGCTAATAGCCAGAAACAGCGCTGTCTCGCTCTACGGTATTCAAGTATATTGTAGACAGAGTTGGGCATTTAACGAGGTAATTTATCGGCGATAATTTATTACCGATTATCGTTGTCGCCCAAAATAATTTTGATTTATCGATTACCGATATCGCTTTTGCAATATATTTTGTCATCGCCGATAAAATACCGCGGTAAATGATTCTTTATGCACACAGTGTTCAAACTTAGTGAGTTGGCGCTATGTAAAAAATACACGGTGTCCATTAAGTCTTGTTGCAATTTTTAAAAAACTCTTTGTTTTGTTGAATGTCGCGGCAGAATCTGTGAGCTGCTCTCTTTTCTTGAAAAATCTAGAAAAGCATTTGTGCAATTTCACTCACAAAAAAAAAAACTTCGTCAAATACATTGAAAGTTTACCCCAACATTTATTGGAAAAATTTATTGACGATAATTTATCGATTAACAATATTGCTTTGAGAAATTGAGGTTTATCGATTATCGGTATCGCCCAGAGCTTTTTTGAAATTATCGATTATTGTTATCGCTTTAGTACAGAAAGGTTTATCGTGCCCACCTCTGATTGTAAAAAGCATCTTGTTTGATTTGTATCCTGTATCATTTCGATGATCAGTAAACCAAGTTACGGGCCAAAATGGCATCTCCCACTGCATAACACAAACTGCCGAAATTTGAGAGCCAAAGTTAGCCTGTTGAAACTGTGAATTGTTTGTGTGGCCCTATGTTTATTTTTAAATTTAATGTGGTTTTAACAAATATTATCTGCAAAACTGCGTTTGTTTTGGCAAAATTAATTTTAGCCAACTGCAGAAACTTCAAAAGCGACGCAATATGCATTTTTAAAGACAAGCTCAACTCAGACTACGTTAGCATAGGCTAGCCTAAGTGACTAATGTTATCCAATGTCGTATGTTTTTTATGCAAATTCATTTATTTCTGAATCTAATCGTCCTTAATTTTCCAGGCTACTTCTGCTCTTGACACGACCACTGAGCGCAACATACAAGCTTCTCTATCATGTGTATCTGCTGGGAAAACAACGATTGTAGTAGCTCATCGATTATCGACTATCGTTAATGCCGATTGCATACTGGTGATCAAAGACGGCGAGATTGTTGAACGAGGAAGGTAGGAAACCGAAATCAGAGTGTATCCTTATATTTTTGCTGAAACAAGGGTAGCGGGCGAAATCAACTTGATTGAACAACAAAAGTGAGACACTAGTGGGCACTTACCATAGTTGAAGCGAGAAAAGATGAAGGGGCGGTTCAAGATTCAAATTGTGGAGGTAATACGGCGATAAAGCAACAGAGAAAGTTGTGGCTAGAGAAAAATCAAAGATTATGGCCTCCCTTGGGTATGTCATTCAGAAAATGTTTATGTTTTTAAAATGAAATCTCTCCTTTGTAAAGTGGATAATTTATATGAATGTTTTAAGCTTATGAATTGCAGCCACGGCAGCTGCATTACAGCATGTTATGCTTTTAGACATGACCAATTGCTTCAAATGGAGAAAGGAATTTATTCAAAAATGTGGCAGCAACAACTCACTGAATTTAATAATCTTGATGAAAACATTACGGAAAAATAGGCTGGACTGGATCATTTTCTCTTATCATTGCCAATCTCTATCATGCCAACCTCTACTGTACAGTGTACACTTTAACTTGTGTTGTTTTACAGCTCATATGGCCGAGTGGTATGGAGCGTCTGTCTCTTGAGCTGTAGACTCGGGTTTGAATGCGAGTCGGGTCAAGTCAATGACTTTAAAATTGGTATTCACAGCTTCCCTGTTTGACGCTCAGCATTGAAGGGACAGTGTGGAGAACAAGCCGGCAAGTTGACTTGCTGTGCCGTTGGGAAAGGCACTTAGCAGGATCCCCCCATCTTAGTGTGGTAGACAGATGGCTGGTAACTCCATAGCGCTTTGATCGCTTTCTCGTGATAGGAGGATAAATATGCAACTAACTGCTTGTTGGTATTTTGCGGTTAATTTCGGAAATATAGGTTCACAAATGCCAAAAACAATTCTATCTGTTACTAGGGTCATTTTCACGATTGTACGACTAAGAAATCGATTTTTCGGAGTGCCAGTATATTCGTTATTGCTACCATCATGTGAAGAATTTGATTGTTGTTGTAAACTGCTTGTTATTATTCATTAAAATGGTTCTTTCGTTTGTGCCGTCCTGATCATTCGCCTGTGGGCTACTGTGTTTTGCATTGATGTTTTAACTTTCGTATTACATTGCCTCTACGCAATTGTGATTTAGTTTTTGTCACTTAACTATAACGAAAGGCTACCACAAGCACTGACCGGTTAGTTCAGTAGTTGTTTCGCTATCGGTGCGGGAGGTCTGGGGTTCGATTCCCGGGCCGGTCAAACCGTCAGTGTCGCCAAAGTTCGCCACCGTTCCGACATTTCTTTTTGCTGAGGCATTAAGCCGCGGAGACGGCCCCCGCCACTCGTTACATGCTTTGGGTAACGCCGCGAGAATAATAAAGATTTGATTTTGACTAGTACAGGCTACGCTTCATCCATTTGGTGCGAATCGATTATTGTACGTTAGGGTGCCCCCTTTTGGGCAAGTTTTTAATTTCAACTTGCCTGGGTGTTACATTTTTGCCTTAGGGTGAAATGTTGGGAAATACAAAATTTTTTTGAAATTGAACCACGTTTAGACCCTGCCTTTTCTAAATCGTACCCCCTAAACTAGTTACTTATGCATAAAATTTTACGGGGAAGTGCTAGGTATGCACTGTTGGTATTCATTTTTAATGTATTTCAGAGAGGAAGACAACTGCAACCCTTATTTTACGATTTAAGCAACTTTAATTTTTTCAAGAATCATTTTTGGTGTCAGAACTCGTTGCGTTTTGAAATAGAACAGTCATGTAGAACATTTTCTGGGTGAGCGAAATAACAGTTGTGTTGAATACTTTGCTGTATGATTGGGAGGTGGCTATCATCACTAAGCAGTTTATAAAAAGCACGATTATAGATGGACCGATAGACCAAAGAGAAGCCCACAATCATAGGCCTAGGCCTACTTTTTTTGAGAGTTTCATCTTCCCAGATGCAATTTCAATGCAAAGGGCTACACTGAAGTCGTTGACATTTATAAAAAACTATCTATCAAACCATACAGGAGTCCTAAATTTGCATGAACCACCATTAACAAAGTCTTGCACTAATATCAAGCAATTTCTCAAACAACCACTGCAACTTAGTTAAAGGCAGTGGAACGTGGAGTAAAACTGACAACAAAGGCAACTAGCCGAATAGCTGGACAGAAGCGCCAAATTTGTGAAGCCTTGTGTATTTAGCAGCAAGAAAAAAGCGATGGTTAGGAAAATCCAAGAGAGTTGAAAGATCTTTTGAACAATGATAGTGTGCCACGTTTTATGTATTGTGTGTAGGCTACTGTATATCCTTCATATGTCTGCTTTTGCTCGGTCTGATACCTTTTTATGTTATGCATTTGTGTCCCTTGTGAATTATTTGTATCCTGTTTCGTGCATGGTGACTCCTATGTGGATATTGGTTGCAAAAAATTAAATAATTTGGTGGTCCACATGACTGTTTAATTTCAAAACGCATCGAATTCTGACACCAAAATAAATCTTGAAAAAATTAAAGTTGCTTAAATCATAAAATAAAGGTTGCAGTTGTCTTCCTTTCTGAAATACATTAAAAATGAATACCAACAGTGCATACCTAGCACTTCCCAGTAAAATTTTATGCGTAAGTAACTATTTTAGGGGGTGCGATTTAGAAAAGGCAGGGTCTAAACGTGGTTCAATTTCAAAAAAATTTTGTATTTCCCAACATTTCACCCTAAGGCAAAAATGTAACACCCAGGCAAGTTGAAATTAAAAAATTGCCCAAAAAGGGGGCACCCTGTTGTGCACAGGGCGTTTCGATAATTCAGAAAGGGGCGGCAAGGAAGTAAGCCAATTGGTTATTTTCACATTAATATTCGACATATGTTGAATTTGTCATCGGTGGTTCGTAACTCTTCCGGTCCATGGGATCCTTATTCGTAAATTACCTTGGAGACCCCTTGACTGCAAAGGTGTACTGTATACTGAAAAAACAAACAATATAAGACGGTGGACCCCGAGGTTTTTCATTGGCGATCCCGTCACGAACACTTTTGAATAAAGTGGCATTCGTATTCTAAGAGAAACCATCATTCGAATTCAAAACTCTGTTCTTTCAATTTGGTTAAAAGCATGTGGCGATCAATCGATTAAAGTGTTCAAGGTTTATTTTGAGCTTCTGTCGTACAGTCTCAACTTGTTTTCAGCACTTCCTGGAGTAGTAGTGTAACAACCGCCCCATCAATATTAAGCAGTGATTAAATTTAATTGCAATAAACCAAAACCATATTATTCACGCCACCATACACCCGAGATACAAGTGGTGGGCTCCTTATTTTAGAAAGAATAACCTTGAAATATCGTGGAGGAACATTTTAACCAGAGTGATAGAGCTATTTTTAAAAACATCACACAATGATTCTTGAGTTGATCCGGCGTCTCTATCAAATTTTGACGAGCGCGACACATTGCAGCGTATCGCTTGTACCATTAAGTACGAAGGAGAAAAAATGGCAAAATTACACAATGGAAAAATTTCAGTCCCAATCTTGCGCAAAATCTTCCTCCTCGCTTTCTGGAAGAGGCTGCTGGAAGTTATGGAGCAGATCTCGCAAAGCATTCATGAGGACTTGAACATTTCCGCGCACACCTTCGCCCTCATCAGCACCTTCCTCCTCAACGTTAGCATCCAGGAATGCTTGAGGATCATCCGGGTTGAAGTCAGGAAGAAGAGATTGGAAAAAGAGACTGACAGGGTTGCGAGGTCGCTGATTGGAAGATGATCTTGCAAAAAGTATAAAAAATAAGTTCAGCGAACACCAGCAAAACGTTGTTGGTGCTTAATCCTGAAGGATATCTTAATTTACTCCATTCTTTTGAAAAAGTTGCCAAATATATTTCAGTTTTATACCAAGGCTCGCTTTCAAGATACAATGCAAGAATAATAATGACAATTTCAAGGAGTTTGAAAAGAGGGAGCAGAAGCTGTATGTAGATGGAGGACTACCAACTCGCCAATACAAAATTAACTTGTGAGTAAAAAAACTTTATCAAGAAAAAACATCAACATAAGACAATTCAGAATAACAAATGTCAACATTGTACCTTTCGGGTCTTTCATACGATCGGAACGTATTTGGTGGTGGCAAGGGATCGTGGCTTACCATGGTTCCGGTTCGAATTTCCTGTACAAGCATAAGTGCAAACTAGACCAGAAAATCATATATTTAATAAAATTATTATAAAGTTGTCGAAAGGGAATAATGGGGTACACAAAACATCAAAATATTCGAACCAGAAGTGCCCCTATCCTGCGTTAAGAGGTCCATTACCAGCGATTGAAATACAATTGAACAATTTTCTCCCATTGTAAAACTGGAGACAGTTTGTCTTGTACATGTACAACTTCGAAAATCTTTGCATAAAAGCAGTAACAAGGTCATTGCAAGCATTAAATCACACCATCCAACAATTTTTTTCTCAGCTAAGCACCTGGGCACGTGGTCAGTTTACATTTTTACTTATACTGATTATAAGCTCACCAGGGGTAAAAATGAGCTAATATCAGGCAGTTCAGATATAAGGGCATGTCTGTAGACGTTCAATGGAGGTTTCTGATATCTCGATTTCCTCCTGCAAGAAATTGTTTACAAACAATAAACAAATACTATTTTCATCAAATGCAAAAATTATGAAAAACATTTAATGCTAAAGAGTCATGGAAAATAATGGAACTTTTGCATTTTTAAAATCATTCGGCCTCTTTGTAAGGAAATAGGCTAACTTAACTTTCAAAATCACATTGAAATTAATGCTCGATGCAGATTAAAAAATAAAAAGGGGTATTTTAATGATTTAACCACGAGCTAACTCAAGTTCGACCACTAGATTTCACTTGAACAATACATGTTATGCAGCAGCACATGTGAGGCAAATATCAAATTGAATCTTCATTATATTTGTGGCATTACGCCGGAGTGTGTAACGAGCAGCGGGGTCCATCTACGCGGCTTAAACCCTGAGCAACACGGCTCTGAAAAGTTGACAGGCTCGACACTGTGCCATATTTAACCGAGTCGCGAATCGAACCCAAGGCCTTCCGTATCAACAGCGATGTCTTCAATCACTTCGATAACCAGACGGTTTGTGATGCAGATATCCACAGAAAAATTCAGCCGATAAATTTTTCCAACAAAGATCTGAGTGACTTACTTTTTAGTGCATTCGCGCACGAAGTTCTTCTCCGCTTTAATTCGTTCCAAAACCAGCTTTACGTTCTTTTCCAGCCACGCTAATACATCGGGGTCTTTCCACAACGCGAAATTTCTTTCCACGAATAAATGACACAGCAGCAGTAAGCCACGAGGAGAACTGGAAAAATTCTAGATTAAATTTTTTACCTTGCTAACCTAAAAGTACAATCTAAACTGTGGTTAGCAATTTTTTCGAAGTTTTTTTTTCGCAGGCCATAAACATTACATGACAATCATAATTTCAACGCTATAATTAAAAACCAAACCTTCATTATACTCGTGTTACAACGCCGAAGCGTGTTACGAGTGGCGGGGTCTATCTCCGCGGCATAGCGCCAACACAGTTCGAAGAAACATCGCCGCAGTGGCAAGCCGTTGGCGATACTGTGTCCAATTTAACAGACCCGGGGTTCGAACCCCAGACCTCTCGCACCGTTAGCATTGTCCTAACAACTGAGCTAACCGCGCGGTGACGCCATAATAAAAGATAATAAAATAAATCGAGGTGCAGAAAACACACAGGGTTTCCGCTGACAACATGTGAACATTTATTTTAACTAAGGTTATTTTCAAATTATATTGAGCTGAAAATTCAACAGTAATTGAGGGAGACTGCGAAGAGAGCTTGCGCTCTTCGAGTCAGCAGCCATCCGGTAAGTATGTCAACTGCGATTTGGAACAAAATACCTTTCTTTAGCCTGATTAGTGAAGTACGAATGTGATGCAACCTCACCATCTGGTTGGACAGAACATTTGCTCAATAAAGTAAGAAGAACCTGGGAAAATACAACTCGAAGAACATTTTTACAATCGATCGCTTCCAAGAGTAAATTGAAATCTGAACTTTGATGGAGTTGTTCACAGACAAAGTTTGCTAACTGGCAAGCGCTTTTCATCGAGTTTATCAAGAATTTGCATGGCGAATTCGAGTTCAAGCTCTTTGTTTTTAATTTTGCGAGTTCAGTAATTTCTACCGTGTTTACGCGAAATACAAGTAGTTTCTATCAGGTTCAGGCTAAGTTCAAGCAATTCTTGTCAAGTTTAGGATAAGTTCATAACTCAATCGACGTTTTTCGACATCGAGTCAAGTTCGAGTCCAGAGACTTTCGTTGTTCGAGTTCGGCAAAAACGACCAAGTTCAGCAAGTTGAAGTTCGCAGCTCTGTCACAGACACTTATTAACATTCGCATCAAATAACTTTGTTTTGTTTGCTTTATTAATCACAACAAAGCCGCAGCGATGGTAATTGTAGCAACGTGAAAGTCATCAATAGGTCTGCAAAAAGTCTAATAGCAAGTTAGTTACTTACACTGGGGAACATTATCAGAGCATTTTGAAGGGACTTGTCCGCTTCTTCTGTTGATCCATCTTCAGAATTAGAACGATGAAAAAGTGCAAGAGATAAGGAATAAGCCCAGTTTGGCAGTTGAGACAAATTACGAGTACTCTGTATAAAATCAGTTACCTCAGATGTTGCTGCACTGTTAAACAATGTTTATGACAGATTGATACTGAATTGAGTTCAAAACAAAAGATACATTTATCTTTAACCTCAGCTTAGATGGTTTTCAAAACTTAACACAAAATTCAGAGTTAACACGAAATTTAGAGCCAGGCAATTAATTACTCATATAGGTTTTGGGTGCTCGTTCTAACTCAAACTCGGACTCAGGGCTTTTTAAAAGTTTTGAGTGTCTCTAATTCTGCGTACATGTATGCAGTTGTGTAGCAAAGCTATGAATTATAACGATTTTGGTTTACAAACATAAAACAATGTGATAAACGATTAACCTTTTTACAATAATTAACAATTGTACTCACATCAGATTCTTTGGAAAATTGAATAAGAAAATCATATTGCGATGAACGAAGAGCAAAATAATCAAAGAAAAATATAGAACAGAGAGGATCTTCTTCAGGATCTAAACTGCAATTACAAAACTTTGTTTCAATGGTAATTTCAAGCTCGTAGTTCAAGTAAAACGTTAAAGGTCAGACGCAGAATCGCTGCGCAATAGGTTCTATAGCTAATGAGTTTTGGTGAATTCACAACTAAACATAGGGAGATTTAATATCTCTTTTCGCTATATTTCCACAGTTTGGATTGTGTAATATTTATCGACGCAAAGCATGTTGTTGCTACTTAAGAATAACTTTAAAATCAAGATGTACCTGAGAAGTACTTTGCACAGCTCAAGGGCAGTTCGATTGCAGCCTCTCTGTGATACGAAGTTCATGTGCTTGTACAAAGCGAGGAACAAACATCTGAAAAGAAGGTACAAGTTAAAAGAGTACCGAGACTCTTTTTACAATAAAAAAGGATGCCAGCAAAAAAGGGTACGCTAGATTTTAGCTCCTAAGCAACCCTATTAGATGGCAAGCTGCGAACTAAAAACTGGTGTCAAAATATATCGCATCTAAATCAGCGCAACAAAATGAGTTGGTAAATTTTTAAGTCTTATTGACTTTTTCACACGGTTCATACTTCTTATCATAAAAATAAAAAGTGCAATTAGTCATGTACTAGCAAGAAACAAAACAATTTTTCAAAACTTACCGGTTTTCTTGATATTTGTAAGGCAATCTTGATTTGCCTGTAGTGATGTTGAAACACGAATGAAACGATCGTTCAAGACGGTAAAGACATCTTTCTGTAAAGCACAAAGCATTGAAAATGACTTTCATTACCCCAGGCTTTCTGTGCTTGAACTGCGGCAACTAGCACAAGCGCTGTGGGTTCTTTTACTAAACTTTATGGCCAGCTAAGCCAACACGACGCAAAGACATCAAAAAAATCATATCATTATTACTCATCGAGTTATTACGCCGAAGCGTTAATCGAGTGGCGGGGCTCACATCCCGGCATAACACTAAGGCAACACAGCTCGAAGAACGCCGCAACTATGGCAGGTCGATGGCAACGCTGAGTCGGATTTGACTGGCCCAAGAATTGAACCCAAGACCTCCAGCGCCAAAACGATGCCATGACCACTACGCCAACTGCCCAATAGCCTACTCCGCCCCAATGATCTTCTGATCAGTTTAAACACTATCAATGTTGTTGTGCGACCACAATCACACAAAAGTTGTTTAACTTTTATCAACTTTTTCAATTCTATTTAAACACAGTTAACAATATGACACTATATAAAGCGCACAACAATTTTTGACCTACCAATAAGTTCTCGAGCCATTTTTAGATCTTCATGCATTTTGTAAACATCACTGAATGTCAACAATGCGTCAACATGGTAAGGAAAACTTTCCAAAACAACCTGGTTAAAAGTAGATCAAAACAATAAGGTTAAGCAACAAAAGCAATTGAAAGATGGTATAATTTAGTAACAACTTCATAATGACTTACGGCATTCAGAGCAAATCGGGCGAATAATAAAATAAATTGCTTCCAGCAAACCCACGGCCGGCCGGCATAGTAGTTAAAGACATTGCTATCGGCGCGGAAGGTCATGGGTTTAACTCAAGGGCAGGTCAAATCGGACACAGTGTCGCCCATGGCTCACCACTGCTGCGACGTTTCTTCAGATGTGCGCTGCTTAGGCGCGAACCCGCGGAGATGGGCCCCGTCACTCGTTACACGCTTCGGCGCATCACCGCGAGCATTACGAAGTTTATTTTTGATTTTTTATGATTTAAACTGTCGGCAACATTGTTAAAACTTACAGCTATGTTTCTATGGTCTGACGAGTCGACTGCATCGAGAAACTGAAATTGAGTCTTCTGGTAATCTCTACTGTGCTCAAACTTGAAAGTTTGTACACTGAAAATAAAAAAATAAAAAACTAAAAATAGTCTGCAAAAACTTTTAAAAATTAAATGATGTGAATGGTCATGGAATTGATGAGATTAAGATCAATATAAAAGAATATCGTTTAAGCTACACACAACCAAAGCCATCAAAACTAAACTATTTAAATTTGAATTTTTTGATAGTTTTACCTTCCATGTGTTTCCAGCAACTTCATGCTAACTCCTGATTTTCCCAGCTTTGCCCAGGTATTTTGAGGCTGAGTCAACCACACTCCTTTATATGATGGCCCCTGCATTCTTCTTCGATATGAGGCGTCGCCCATCAAAACTCGAGAACCAAATATTTTACGCAACTCATTATCTGGATTGAGGTGCCTGTCCACATTGAAAATCTTTCATTACACTCGTGGTATTAAATCAAAGCAAAACGAGTAGCGGAGCCTATCTCCGAGACTTAGTGCTTATGCAACACAGAAATGTCGCAGCGATGGAGAGCCATTGGCGACAGTTGACTGGGAATCTAACCAAAGACCTTCTGCACTGATGTCTTTAACCACAATACAGATAATACAATTTATACTATCGTAACCATCTGATATTTTCTATCTGGGTACTCTTGCCTTTCTTCACTATGCTTCCGTATCTTTTGCTCAACTTTCCATTAGCTATATTCACCTGACGAGCTCATAATGAGAGCGAAACCGGTCGTGGATTGCTATTTCTATCCGCAGGAACATTATTTTATATTGTTGTCTTTGTTTTTCTTGAAATTAATCTAGCAAACTCCATTTGTCTGTTCTTTTTCTCATTTGCAACTGCTATTCTTTTCACTGTATCGAATGCCCAAACGCCAGATTGAGTAATTTTGTTGAGTGGTTTTCGATATGGTCCTCCCTGATTGTTATCACTGATGAGGGACGTAATCCCGAAACAGGATGGCTCAGGTCTTATCTTGTATGATAATACAATTTATGTAGAACACCAAGTTCGTATGACTAGTTTAAAGCTGCTGATATAATAATCCACAAGAATTGCATTTCGCTTTACGCTTCAAAAGTCAATATTCTAGGTGGTAGGTCGGCCTGCACGAAACTAGTAGAATCTAAAACGATGGCAGTATTTGCAAGCTAGATTTAGTGAAGCTGCTTGCAACATAATCCAAAAGCAGAAAAGAAATCGTCATATTTACTTACCTGTGTTCCACCAAAAGCACTGATTTCACTTGATTCTCTTCTTTATGTGTTTGTTTTGATGCTGAACAATGAGATTGGTTGGCTATTTCATCAAATTCATCTCCTTCTCCTGAATGTGTTTGCTACAAAGTATGTAATGTCACTTTCCAACTAACAGAGTGATGATACTTAAGGTACAATTCCAGATTCACTCAAACTTAGCAGAAGGCGATAATCAGCTACTCATTGTCGATGAAATTGCTAAGTAAGGGTAAAAATGGCACAGTGTAGACTTACATATGCAAATCAGTAGACAAAGTTAACTTAGTGGATTGTAATAAAGCCAACGATGGGATTGCTCTATCCTAACCTATTAGTATACATATACGCAGTGATGGGCATGATAAACCTTTCTGTGCCAAAGCGATAACAATAATCGATAATTTCAAAAGAGCTCTGGGCGATACCGATAATTGATAAATCTCAATTTCTTAAAGCGATATCGGTAATCGATAAATTATCGCCGATAAATTTTTCCGATAAATGTTGCTGTAAATTTTAAATGTGTTTGGCGAAGTTTTTTTTTTTTGTAAGTTAAATTGCAAAAATGTTTTTAAAGATTTTTCATGAAAAGAGATCAGGTCACGACAGGGAGTCGAACCAAACCGAACCTACAATATTTAGCGGACATAAACCTGAACAGAAATCGTTTAGTAGCAATGTTTAAACCTGAGCTAATTCTTAAAAAATATTAATAAAAATCTCTAGACATGTACTGCGATGCGTAACATTCTTTCTGCTTACTTGGAGTTTTTTCTCGTTCTTCTGGTAACTTTACAACAACCTCAAGTAAATCTAGTCAGGTTTTTTATTTGTTGACGTTTTGTTGGTACTGATGACCAACATCATCAGAACGATAAAGCACTGAACTATTCCAACCTTTGCAATATTCTTTCTGCTTTTCAAAATTTAATGAATTTTCACATTTTTATTCAACCTTAATTGATTCGGGCATGCAATTTACATTTCGTCATTTTAATGATATAAGACCCTAATTTAGTTTTTGGCCAAATTAAAGATTTTGAAGTGAACCCGAACCTGAACCAGAAAAAACTGCTTTTTTTCGATGAACTCGAACCGAATCTGAACCTTTAAAATTTGGATTTAGTGAACCTGAACCTTAAAAATTTGGTTTCGATGAACCGGAACCTATAAATTTTGGTGCAACTGAACCCGAACCAAACCTGAACCCAAATTTTTGAAAAGTCTTGAGCCTGAACCGCAACTGAACCGTTAAAAATATAATTTCTTGAACCTGAACGATATTTTAAACGGTTCGCCTCCCAGGGTCACGAACTATGTCGTGGCATTTAACAAAACAATGAGAGATATTTTTAAAAATTGTAACAAGATTTAATGGACACCGTGTATTTTTTCCAAAGCGCCAACTTGCTAACTTTGAAGTTGGAACACCATGTGCATAAGAATCGTTTATCGCGACAATTTATCGGCAATAACAGAATATATTACAAAAGCAATATCGGTAATCGGTAAATCAAAACCATTTTGAGTGATAACAATAATCGGTAATAAATTATCGCGATAAACGCCCATCTCTGCATATACGACAAGCACCAAGTTACCACAAGTCTGCAACTAAGCTATTTTCCATGGCATTGCAACCAGAGCAGAAATATCTTTTTGGTAAACTTTCTGCAAGAAGCACCGTTTTGATAACAATGATGAGATACAAACATATACAGTGAAAAAACTCATGCAAGCACTTGATTTTTTCTTTGGGCAGGCTTATCAGGCTTTAAGCATTTACAGATAGAAATACTTATATGTCTAAGTTTAATGTTTAGAGACCTTAGACAAAGTTATGAAGAAACAATTACTTTATTATGTGATGACTTGTTCTTAGACCGATGTTTTTTCTTTGGTTTTCGTCGTTTGGACTTGCTCGTTGAAGCAACAGATTCATCATTTCTATTCTCTTCTTCATCTTCACTCTCATCTTTTCTTTCCACATCTTTCTCTGATTCTGAGTCATTTAACTAAACACGCATTTATTGTAACTTGAAAGTTTTAAGTTCAAAGGACTGAGTCTACTTTTTATTCAAACTCAAGTGTTTTTCGTTGGAATTAAAAACCTCAATTTTATATTAAAAACCTAAAAACCTCAAAAAGAAGCAGTTTTCATCTCTAGTAATTTACGGAAAAAATTGCTTTCATAGCAGTTGACATTTTATTTCTAAAATTCAACAATCAGGAAAGCAACCATCACGAGCGAAACAAAGTTCTTATGAAGAATGTACTAGTATAGGCCTATGCTAGTTCATAGTTTGATATGTGCATCATCAACCAGATAATTATTCTTGTGTTGACGATACGGAAATAAAAGACACTAACTAACTAATCAATCAGAGCAGACAGACAACAAAATAGACCTAAAAGAAGCTGGTGTTTTGCCGGTAATGGCCAAATAGGCACTGCCACTAATAAGTCATGTGGGCAAACAAATAATTTGTACTTTAACTTCTCAATAAATACAAGTGCCTTATTTTTTTTTTAAATCAATCTGGCTTTTACCAAAAAATTGGGCTATGACTTATTTTTGGTAAATGTTTCATAACTTAAAAAAAAATTTTCACTTTAACTCACTACCAGAAAAATGTGCCGGTACTGGTATCACAAAAGCTACGGTAGGATTTTGCTTATACGTTATAGGTTTATCAATAATGAAGTATAAGATCATGCACAAGCAATTTGGAGCTTGTTTGAATTAAGCCTCATCTTATAACAGGTAGATATATCACAAGCACAAGGACCGCTAGGGGCACTAGTAAATTATTAGTAGGAATTAGGGCCTAACCTAGTGTTTCCTCACCAGAGTACACGGACTCAAATGAGTCTGCAGAAGGTTTTAAATCCCTAAGCACATCAGCTAAGACAATACATCTAACCAATTGGCTATAATGGCTATGTCTATTGGTCAGGTGACAGAAGATCTTTTGCCCTTTCAAAATATATATATCTATGAGGCTGGATTTTCAGCACTAAAACTAGCTATGGTTAAAAGCAAACGTTGCAACCAACTACAACCAGAAGATGACTTTAGATGCGCTTTGACAATCATAAAACCCAATTTTGACAAACTTGTGCAGGGAATTGAACCGAACTGAAGTTTTATAAACCGGTTTTACGCTATTTGTGTCGAACCTTAATCAAACCCGAACAGCATTTTTTAAAATGGCAAAGAGTGAACTGGAAATGAACCGAAGAATGAGAGTACTTGCAAACCTTAACCGAACCCGATTGAAAAAGCGGCTTGCTGCGTGAAGTCACTTGCATCACTTTGAAGCTGGTTTGAATTCAAAATAATAGTCACTTATGCAAGTAATCTAAGCATGGTGAAGAAGTCTTTTACATTTGATATACCTGGTCCCGTAGTACACAAATAACAAACTAAACAAAGCGCTTTAACACTAATTTAATGCTACGTGTGGATTAAATAGACCGCCGATGTCAGAGCATAGTAACAATTTAATTATCTCAAAATTGGCTTTACTACTAGTAATTTACTGGTACGCATTATACTGGCCTGTCAATGCAAAGAAAAATTACTTTGTATGTTATATTTTTTAAATCATGTTACTAGAATTATACAATTTTTTACTGCTAACTTGAACCAAAACTTTATAAACCCGTTTTGAAATATTTTTTACTGGAGCTAACCCAAACTGAAGTGTTTCAATTTATCTAAACCTTAACCAAAACTGAACCAAAATTTGGAACTGCTGTTGAACCCAAACTGAACTTGAACTGGAAAAATTAAACGGTTTGACAAGGTTCCCACAGAAAACTTGAGAAAGTAGGTAAAAAATACCGTACATTTCCTAAGAATTACCGTAGTGCTTGTGTGATCACTGTTCCAGTACTTACCTTGAGTCTGCGAGAATTATGGTACTTTGCTGCAAAAATAGTTCGTGATGTGAAAAGGTTGGGAAATACTGGCCTAACCTTAACCACAGCATACCGGTAATTCAAACAAGCCCCAGCAATTCTACCGTTATAACTGTACATAATAATAATAATAATAAAGCTGTTACAGCAACAGTTTTATCTATCAACAGGTTAAGTCAGTCACATTGAAATCATAACTTAAAGCTGCAGCAAGAAACACAACAAACACACTGGGAACAAACCATGATGTACTGATGTAGTCTACCGGCACCGTTAATTCAACAGTAGCCTATAATCTGACAATGAAATTCCGGTATGAAAACATGAATTCAGTCCACCACAGTAAATTAAAACCTAAAACCTAACAACACCGGTACTTACTAACAAAAATTTGTTACTGTTGTTAGCTTGGTAGTCATCTACAGTATCATCATCTTCTTCCTTAGGCTCAACTGAAGAAAAGACAATTTCTTTTCGACCTTCCAATTTCTGTAAAACTCGTGATGAATAAGACATTTTCACATCAATGTATCTGCAACATAAACTGTAAATAAGGCTAGAATCAAGATTTTTATGATTGTAGCCTAATTTTTAATTCAACTAGACTACTAGTCTCAACTGAAGAAATCTGGTATCTGGTTTTCAGCAGTGCCATCGGAGGTGTTTTAAGGCTAACACGGTATAGTCTATGGTGAGAGCTGCCACTGCCTGCGACGATTTGGCTCCAACTATCACCTAGCATAGATGGAGAGACAGTAAGTCTACGAAACTGAGATTCACGAATTTGGCCATCATGTGGGTAACTGGTTAGGATTTAAACTTGACCGGATTTTTGGTAATTTGTAAAATTTTTGCACCGGATTTAAATCGGGTTACCATTTTACACTTTTTTACCAAGTGACCCAGCTACTATGCAAAGCATATTTTGCAATCACTACATTCTCCCCCGGGTAGCGAAAAAAATTTCAAGGTATTCACGACTGACAGACAAAAAACAGGGAATGTCCGTGAAAACACAAGAGTTATTGCTCAAACTGATTGATTGATTGATGTCCAGAATTATCCGGTGTTCTCCCCGTCAACGGAGGTGGCCGGATTCACCCCATTTGACTGCATTTCCATACCGCCCGTCTCCATTTCTCTCGATCCAAGGCATCTTCCTTTTCTAACCCCAACTTCTTCACTTCTTCTTCAACTTTTCTCTTCCATGTGCCTTTTGGCCGACCTCTTCTTCTTTTACCCATAACTTCCAAGTCTAGAGCCTTTCTCAAGATGTTACCATCTTCCCTTCTCAGCACATGGCCATACCACCTCACAGCATTCGCCTTCGCTATCATTTCCAACGACTCAACCAAACCCAACATCTCCATCAATTCTTTCGTGATTTTCTTGTCCATTAACTTAACACCACACATGGCTCTCAACATAGCTCTCTCTGTTCTTCTCAAAATCGCAACTTCTCCTTCCGTTAGACACCACGTTTCACTCCCATACAGAATCGCTGAACGCACACAGCTCTGATACACTCTTCCTTTTATCTTAAGCGAAAACCTTCTACCATAGAGCACCTCACCACATTCTCTGAACTTCAACCATCCAATTCTCGTTCTTGCTGTCACCGCCGCCTCAGATCCACCACTCGCATTAAGTCTATCGCCCAAATAGCAAAAACTTTTAACAGTCTCCACTCCATCACACAGCTTCTCCTGTGGCAGCCGCGTTCCCGTCATCCCACGCCTGCATACTTCACAGACAAATCCTTTTGCAAGGGCCCTTGACACCCTCTTGATTTTCGCACACCTTCCATGAATCCAACAACCACATTTAGTACATAGCAAAGAGTTCACCATCACTCTTCTCCCACACACTCCGCATGGATCAGTCTTACTCTTTTGTATCTCTCCGTCTGTTCCACTCACCATCACTTTCGTTTTTATGTTGTTTACCTTCAAACCTTTACATTCCAGAGACTCTCTCCACCTTCCAAACTTATAACGCAGCTCCTCCATAGAATCTCCCATTAGCACCAAATCGTCTGCGTACAGCACTTCATTCATCAAGCCCTCTCTTGCCTTTTCTGTCACAACATCCATTACAATGGCAAACAGCAATGGTGACAGTACTGAACCTTGATGTACTCCTACTGTCACAGAAAATTCGTCAGAGTATCCCGACCCGACTCTTACTTTTGTTGTGGCCCCTTCATATAGACTCATCACTGCTTTCACCATTCCCTCCGGTACACATCTTTTTCTCAGTGCCCATTCTACCACTTTTCTTGGAACTCTGTCAAACGCCTTCTCCAAATCAACAAAGCACATGTACAAACATTTATCCATCTCGCGGTATACTTCTTGCAATCTCCTCACTACAAATAGTGCATCTATCGTCCCCCTTCCAGGCATAAATCCAAACTGCATATCATCCAGAGCTATCATCCCTCGTATCCTCTTTTCCAATACTCGTTCTACAACCTTCATTCCGTGCTCCAATAATTTCACACCTCTATAAGAAGCACAACTCCTTACGTCACCCTTTCGTTTGAAAATTGGCAACATTACACTTGTCTTCCATTCGTCTGGCATACCTGCTCCATCCAATACTTTCTGACATAGTTCTGTCATCACCTCTACTCCAACTTGGCCACTTGCATTTATCATTTCGATGTTTACTTCTGACAAACCAGCTGCTCTTCCTGTTTTCATAACCTTTATGGCATTTAGCACCTCTGCAGGAGTAATCCTCTCTATGGGTCCTTCTACCATGTCTGCATCGGTCACCTGATCCCACACGTTTTCTTCGTTCATAATCTTCTCCATGTGTTCTTTCCAAACTCTTTTCCTGTCATCCTCCGAGAAAGCCAGCCTTCCAGCACTGTCTCTTAAGCAACTTCCACCTTCAACATCTTTCCCATCTCTTTTCATGGACTTTAAAAACTTAAAAATGCTGTTCGGGGTCTTGCCCAATTCGTTCAGTTCTTTTTCAGCCTCTATTTTCATGGTTCTTGCCACCACTTTTTTTGCTTTCTTCTTTAAGCTATTGTACACCTCCTTGTTCTCTTCAGATCTTGCATTGCACCATGTCTTGTACGCTTCCTTCTTCCTCGCAATAGCATCCTTAACATTATCATTCCACCACCATGTGCTTCCTCCATGTCTACGTAAAGTTTTCTTTCCACACAACTCATCACATGCTTTCAAGACTCCTTCTTTGAAAGATTTCCACAAATCAGGAGCTTCCATATCCACCAACTCTCTTACTCTCTGCTTAAAGTTGCTTTTTGTCTCCTCTTCTTTCAATTTCCACACTCTTCTACATATGATGTTAGTTTTCCTCCCAGGTCTTTTCAGTCTTCTACCTCGTACATTAGCAACTATAAGACCATGCTGTAACTCTCCCGGAATCACCTTTACATCAGTCACATATTTCCTTTGATTTCTTCCAACCAGCACAAAGTCAATTTCTGTTCCATTTCCTCCAGATCTGTACGTTATCTTTCTCTCTTCCTTCTTCTTAAACCATGTGTTGGCCACGCATAACTCTTTCTCATCGCAGAACTCTAATAGTAATCTTCCTTCCATATTTCTCTCACCTACTCCATTTCCTCCATGTACATTCTCAAATCCATCGACTGATTGTCCCACATGTCCATTAAAATCTCCCAAACCCATCACCATTTCATTGTTGCTCTTAAGGTCCCATTCACAAGCCAGTTCATCATAGAAGCGTTGCTTCTCTGCCACTGATCTTCCACATTGAGGACCATACGCACATATCACTCTCATGATCTCTTTTCCAATCATCATCACCATCGACATCACCCTATCGCTTCTTCTTCGAACTTCCACCACATTGCTACATAGTTCTTCTTTCGCCAAAATACCCACTCCGCCTACCCTAGCATCGTTTCCTGACCACCAAAACTTGTATCTCCGTTCTTTAACACCCATAAATCGAGCTCCTTCACCTCTCCATCTCACTTCCTGTATGCAGCATACATCTACGTTTCTCTTTCGTAGCTCTTCGCAAACCTCCGTTCCTCTTCCACATATACTTCCCACATTCCAACTCCCAAACTTCATTCCCCCCAACCCGGAGATTCTTCGCACCCCCTGCCCACTTAAGGGCTGCCGGGGACTAGGGGCCATTTGTTTTTTATTTGCAGTCATAACGAGATTTTTGGAGCAAAGATTTAACAGCCGCATGCCCTTGCTGACGCCAACCACAGTTTTCGGCGGTGGGCCTAGCCTTCGCCTCAATAGGCATACTCCTACAAGGCAGTAGGGTTGCTGACATAAATTTAGCCAGTCAGCCGAGACTGTTGCCCGTGTGGTGCCCCGAGGAGGCATATGTCAGCATGATGAAGGTGATGGGACTAGTGCCTCTGAGCCCCAGGAATTCGGATACCCAGAAAGGTACTCGAAAGCCTAGGCGGCTGCTCAGAGTGCAAAAGTGCTACCCATTCACATTTCAACAACAACCACATGAACGAATGCAATTTAAGAAAACTAACAATTGAATGCAATTTTCCCAACTCATGTCAGATCAATATGCAAATTATGGATTTGTTCACACAATCAAAAATTCAAAGCTTAGCGCGATCAATGCACGATGTAAATTAAACATTCATATCAAAATCGCATATTAATGAATCGGCAGGAACAACTAGGCAATTTTAGGAATCATCGGTTCGCAATTAAGGTAAAATCAGCAAGGTTCATGCGGTTGACTTATAACGAGAAAATGAGCAAAAATTCTTAATTGACTAACAAAAAACATGTTATCTGATGTGTAGCGACAAATGCCTCGGAATGTCACTACATATACGTTAGAAGTTCTGCTACTGACTAAACAAATAGATAACACAAATTGTACTCACTTAAAAAGCTTATAATTTAAATTCAAAATTCGGTTCCAAAAACCACGTGGTAGATTCGCCTTTTAAATCATCGTCATTCTCTCCGATCACCACAAACAAAGGAGAAAAGGCAAAAAAGGGAACGAAAACTAGTTCGTCGCTGCTTATATAGGCCTACAGTCGAGGATCGGTTATTACGTAACAATGCATGCAATAGTAGTGCTGCCACATTACCCCCGCCCAAGATTCGAAGCGGTGTTGTAACAACGGCTTCGGATCTTACGGAGAAGGTCCTGCGGTCAACACCCAGATAGACCGGCGAAACAAACACAATAATAAACGACGGACGGCGTGCGCGCGGAACAGTCTGTTCGTGCAACGTAATCCGCATCCATGGAGGAGCCAAAGTCTCTGAATGAGCAACATCGGTTAAAATAAAATCACAATGCATGCGCTTGACATCAACACCTCGGCCGTACAAGAACTGCTCGAGCATCTCCAATCGTACATTGATGCGTTCGAAAAAGTTCTCTCAATCTCGCAAAGCCCAACGGTATAGTGTAAGAGGTCACGCTCGTCGTGAAAGCGTATTGATAATGGATGAGCTTTCCAACACAGCAGATTCGTCAAGTGTTGAACGACCCAAACAACCATGATCAGGAATCGTCAGGAGTTTCAAGCTTTAGGCCATGGAGAAGGCTTCGACAATGCGTAAAGCGATGCACAGATTGTCGTGTTCCCTTGTCTTGTAGCACCGATGCTCACGTACTCGTACATGCGAATGTTGCATAAGCCGCGTGCTCGTTAACCAATGAGGAGTAGTCGCACGTCAGTCCTTCCCTTCGCGAGCAGCCGGTGACTTACTGCAACAAAAAAAGAAAAACAGCAGCCAAGAAAAGTATAAGCGCTAACGAATATTTACATCTAAAATAATATTACTTAATCAGAAAAGAGGAAAAAAAAATCAAGACAGAAAAAGAACTTCAGCACACTCTAAGCCTACACATATTCATAACCCACACAAAAGAGTGGAAAACTCAGTATAGAGCATAGTCCAGGTATCTACGGGGGGGATTAACTGAGCGACCAGAACGGGTGTGTACAATACCAGCATCAGTATTATCAATGGAGTCCGGGGGTCGAGGGGTAGGTTCACCAGGTGAATGATCAGGTTCAAATAGGGAGGGTAAATCACGCTCAAGTTGCTGGTCGGTGTCGTCATCTCGGAAGAAAGCACCAAGAAGAAAAGCGGGTTTAAGACGATCAATGGAAACACTGTCGTCCCGACCATCTCGATCCAGTACGAAATATTTCGGATGTCGCTCTAAAACTTTATACGGTCCTTCATATGGCCGAGAAAGGGGGGGCAAGACTCGGTCTCGACGAACAAAGACGTGGGTGGTGCGGTTTAACTCCTTGTCCATGTAAGTTTTTCGATGGGAGGGATGACGAGGTAAGACTGGCTTGATTGAGGATAAAAAGGTCACAAGGTCATGGGCATAAGCGGACTCAGAAGTAGTTAAGAAGTCAGTTTGTTCAAGAAATTCTCCAGGAAGGCGGAGCGAGGAACCCAAAGTCAATTCAGCGGCAGAGCACCCAATATCCTCCTTTACCATGGCTCGGAGGCCTAAAAGAACGGATGGGAGATTGTAGTACCAGTCTTCGGGATTTTCTTGAGTTTTCAGCGCCACCTTCAACGATTTGTTCAAACGCTCATTCATTCCATTGGAAGCCGGGTGGTAAGCAGTAGTGTGTTGGATTTTAGAACCCAAGAAGCGAGCCATTTCAGACCACAAGTATGAAGTAAACTGGCTACCCCGATCACTGGTAATGATGGTGGGGGCGCCGAAACGAGCGACCCAGTTGAGAAGAAAAGCAGAAGCACAGGTCTTAGCAAGAATGTTTGGTATGGGTATAACCTCAGGCCACCTAGTGAAGCGATCAATGATAGTGAATAGGTAAGAATAACCCTCAATGCTCGGCAGGGGACCCACAATATCTACGTGGACATACATGAAGCGCCGATTAGGGGGCTGAAAGTGTTGCAATGGCGCCGACACATGGCGCTGAATTTTCGATGTCTGACAATTGGTACACGTCTTGCACCAGTCGCGTATTTCAACTTTCATACAAGGCCAGACAAAGCGGTCAGAAATGAGACGTTGAGAGCCCTTAATTCCAGGATGAGACAGGCCATGAAAGAGGTCAAATATTTGGCGACGGAAGGTAGAAGGAACTAGGGGGCGAAACTGTCCAGTGCTGATATCCCCTAAAAGTTTGCTTCCACTGCCGTGAACGTCCTGCTCGGCTACATCCAAAGAGTGATTAGACTGGAGTAACTCGTTGAGAGAGGGGTCATTGGCTTGGTCGGCTGCTAGCTTCTGATAGTCAAGGCTAGGTGAGATGGGGTTCAGAAGACCAGCAACGGTGGGTTCGATGCGACTGAGGCAGTCAGCGACGACATTATCGGTACCCTTGAGATAGCGCAGGTCAGAAGTGAACTGGGATACATAGGCCACGTGTCGAAGTTGACGAGGTGTGGCATTGGTCATAGGGTTTTGAAACGCAGCGACCAAGGGTTTGTGATCAGTGAAAATCGTGAACTGACGACCTTCCAGAAAGTGTCGAAAATGACGTACGGCGAGATAGACAGACAAGAGTTCCCGGTCGAAAGTGGAGTAGCGTCGTTCGGTGTCTGACAATGCACGAGAGAAAAATGCTAAAGGACGCTCAATTCCATCTACCAGCTGCTGAAGAACTGCGCCTACCGCGACGTTGGAGGCATCTGTGCAAATAGACGTGAGGGCGCCCCGCACTGGGTATGCAAGCCTTGCTGAATCGGCTATAGCACACTTGCTACGCTCAAAAGCTTCTTCCGCTTCGGGAGACCACTGAATCAAGCGGGTGCGCTTGACCTTCCCGGCCAAAAGGCTATTCAAAGGCTTAAGAAGCTCAGCACAATGAGGAAGAAAACGCCTGTTAAAGTTCAACATGCCTAAGTAGCGTTTCAAAGATGCAAGATCACTAGGTTTGGGGAAGGATACGATGGCCTCAACCTTTTCTGGCAGGGGACTAAATCCCTCAGAAGAAATCCTATGCCCAAGAAAGCGTAACTGTTCCTGTCCAAAGAGGCACTTGTCCTTATTCACCACAAGACCGTAATCATGTAGGCGACGGAACACTGCACGTAAGTGTTCCTGGTGCTCCTCAATAGAGGAGGAATAGATCAATATGTCATCCACATAAACAAAGACAAAATGCAAATCACGGAAGATCTCGTCCATCAATCGTTGCAGAGTTTTCCCCGAGTTAGTCAAACCCATGGGCATGCGTTTGAAATGATATGATCCTAAGGGCGTCACCAGAGCAGTTTTATGACGGTGTTTGGGAGCAACGGGAACCTGGTAATAAGACTTGTAAAGATCCAGATTGCTGAAAACGGTTGACCCATGCAAGGAACTGGTGAAGTCAGCCAAAAAAGGTATGGGATAAGAATCCTCGGTAGTCTGTCTATTCAGGAGCCTATAATCGCCAGTAATCCGATAGCTTCCACCTGATTTAGGGACAAGGTGAACTGCGGAGCCAAGCGGACTATTACTGGGTTCGATGATATCTAGATCAAGTAGGTGATCAAGCTCTCTCTTCAAGTTGTCTCTCATTTCCGGTGAGAGGCGTCGCACACGGGAACGAACCGGTGCTCCTTCAGTTTCAATGAAGTGTAAAGTGTTATGTTTGACCGGCCTCAGGTAAGTTCCTAAATCAAAGACAGAAGGAAACTCCGCTTCTAAGCGCTCAATGATCTGGGGTTTGCTTCGTGCAGAATCGCCTTCAGGGGTATTGTCAATTTCCAATGAGTTATGGGCTCCGGACAAATTCCCAGCCACACTAGCAACTGGGTCAGAAGAAAAAGGTTTAATTCCCGGCAAGGAATCGACAAAAGACTTAGGACTCACCAGCTTAGTATCAGTGTTAGCTTTGTCGACTAGGTCTATTCTGGAATTGAAGAAGGTATACGAAGGAAGAAAGTCGGGAAATTCTTCTAGGACCGGGTTAGCAGATTTTACAGGAAAAGAAGGCTGGACAGGAAGCTTTGTGTCTACATCTGTAGTCGACTGGAAAACAAGTTCTCCTAAAACCGTGTCGACCAATAAGCCGAAGTGTTGTAAAAAGTCTATTCCGATGATTGGAATAATAGTGTCAGCAATTTTGAATTCCCAGGTGAATTCCCGTCCTAGATTAAGAGTGACTGTCAAATGCTCGTGGCCATAGACATTCACCTTAGATCCATTTAAAGCGGTAAGTTCTTCAGTGGCGTTACAATGCCCAGACTGGGTGGTAGGTAGCAAGCTGTGAAGGCAACCAGTGTCCACTAAAAACCGGTAATTTGTGCAAGGATCGTTGACATAAATTAGAGAGGGTGCTCTGTTTGCCTCGGCTCCAGGAGAGCACCCGACTGTTGGCCTGGAGCAGTCTCGTTTCCCGACGCAGCCAAGGGACGATTACGCCAAACACATGGAGGTTTACAGTGACGTGCTCGATTACCGTAGCGTTCATGATAGAAACACAAATTACTGTCATAACGTTGCTCAGGTGATGAAAGGGTTTGCTCTCTCCCTGGCCGCTGAGAGCTGGGGCCAGTACCAGTACGTGATGCTGGTCCTAAGTAGTGGCTTACTTCATAAGCTTCGTCTGCCCTTTTCGCCAAATCATCAAGGTTTACGTCCCACATAGCGCTAAGCTGCCTCTGGATGTGAAGCGGTAACTTATTCAAAAACAGGCGCCTCAGCACCGCTTCTCCTAACTGCAATTCGCCGGTGGCCATACGTCGTAAACGGCGCAGCATTAAGGAGGGCCGGACACCAGAAAGGCAAGATTGGGTTAATAACTGGTCTAACTTCCTTTCAGATGATAGCTCAAACTCTTTCAGGATTGCCCGCCTGAACTCAGTAAAGGTGGTGTCCTCATTGCGAGAGAGTATGAATTCCTCTAAACGTTCCAGCTGACGAGGGGCCAAAGCAGTTAAAGCCTGTTCAATTTTTAGATGGTCCCCGACTGTTTGAGTCGCCTGAAAATGGGAATCAAGCAAAGCAAGCCACATCCTAGGGTTACCCTCCAAAAACACGGGAGGTTTACCGGTAATCTGGGGATTAACTTGCAACCCAAGGCCTGAATCATTCAATATCGAAACATTGCTGGACCTATTACAATTTCCCGCAACAGGAGTAGGCCTGACTTCGACTGGTACTGGTATACTAGGATTAACTTCAACAGGTATATTATGAGGTTGAACTAAGGGCCTGGTCACCCTAGCAACATACAGAGTGGCGGCAACGACAGAAGCGCCGAAGAAAAATATACTAGCAAGAATGATGACAAAAATTTCAAACAGCATTATTTATGTAACTGAGAACGTCCTCACTCGGGGCACCAATTTATGTAGCGACAAATGCCTCGGAATGTCACTACATATACGTTAGAAGTTCTGCTACTGACTAAACAAATAGATAACACAAATTGTACTCACTTAAAAAGCTTATAATTTAAATTCAAAATTCGGTTCCAAAAACCACGTGGTAGATTCGCCTTTTAAATCATCGTCATTCTCTCCGATCACCACAAACAAAGGAGAAAAGGCAAAAAAGGGAACGAAAACTAGTTCGTCGCTGGTTATATAGGCCTACAGTCGAGGATCGGTTATTACGTAACAATGCATGCAATAGTAGTGCTGCCACAGATGCATTAATTATATCAATAGGCGATGTGTCGGGTGGGAATGTTTGTGTCATGACATTGTGTGTGTGTGTGTGTGTGTGTGTGTGTGTGTGAGTGCGTTTGTTAGTGATATAGTGTCCGATAGAAGAAATGGAAGGCAATTAGTCGCTATGTTCTAAATTCAACAGTTTCCATAGAAATGATTCTATGATTAAAATGGTTATTGGAATTGCTGATGGTATCAATGATGAAAGCATCAACTTATGGAAGCATCAGCAATCTTCATTTTGTGGGGGACGATTATCATTAGATTGCGAGGTTTGCGACAAATTTTCGACCTCGGTTGAAAGTGAAGGGTCATTCTTTTGTTCTTCCATAATGTGCGCTCTGTCGGTTAGCCTAGTGCTAATAGTGAATGGGACTTTTATGAGCTTTTTGCCAAGCGATGTGTCTTTTCTAGACGTCATAAGCTAACATCGTTATAAAAAGTAAAAACTCTTACCTTGTTTGAACACGTCGGGGTCACCAATGTAGCAGCTGGGTCACCAATATAGCTGTCGTCTGACTCCAAACAGGAATGTCTATTTTATGCGCTTTATTCAATCAATTAATCAATCAATCAATCAATTTATTTATTTTTTCGTGTAAACAATAAATACGTCGTGCAGTTAAAAAAAATACTATAAATTGAATAACACGAACGGAGGCTGTGAAGGGACCTACTGGTGCGCAAGTCTTCGAGTCAAACAGCCACCGAAGATTAAAAAGTCAATCAAAGTTTGAGCAACAACTGTACGAGTACAAGCAGTTGAGTAACATTTTTTGTTCCAATAACCTAGTATGAGAATAAATCATTAGAGAATTAGATTTTTAACAGTCGAGTAAATGCTGCTTTAGCAATTTTACAAATCTTGGGAAGGGATTAATTCGAATGTCTTTAGGAATATTGTTCCAAATATTTGACCCTTGATAAAGAAATGATTGTTGAAGTTTGTTTGTTTTAAAAAGGGGGATTGTGAAGTCGTTAGAGGTGGTTCTGCGGGTGGATCGGGAGTGAGCCTGCGATGACTTAACAAAACATTTGTTTAATTTGTGAGGTTCTTGTTTCACAAAAATTCTATACATAATCTTTGCTATTTCTAGTTGGTAGATTTGGTTAAACTTTAAAATATTCATTTCGCGATATAATGGATTAAGACTATCGAATTTTTTTGCGCCAGAGATAATTGTAACGGCACGATTTAAAAAAGTTGTAATCCTTTGAATATTACTTTTGTAAGTAGATCCCCAAACAGGAAGTGCGTACGTTAATTGGGAATATACAAGAGCATAGTAGAGTTGCAACAGTGTCTCTTTTGGGAAGTAATATTTCAATTTTCCCATTACACCAACGGAACATGCAATTTTCCGTTCAATACATTTGATGTGTTGTTTAAATGACAATTTGTTGTCAATAGTTAAACCTAAGTACTTGACGCTTGTTTGTGTAGAAATCGTATTATCACCACAGATTATTTCCATGAGCGCCGGCGGTTTATTGGTAACATGAGAAATTACTAGAGCATTGGATTTATTTGTATTGATTGTTAATTTGTTGGCTAACATCCAATGCCGCGCTTTTTCGACTACTTTATGCATTGACAGTTGTAGATCCTCCGTCGTATGCGCTTGGGTTATTAAACAAGTATCGTCCGCATACAATACTGGTGCTGATTCGAAGTTATAAAAAATGTCATTGACATATATAGTGAAAAGAATGGGCAATTCAAGAAACAGCATTACTAGTACGTAGATTACATAATGATATATCGTGCCAAATCAACATAGTGGAAGATTATATAGTGGCACAAAGTTATTAGAGATCCGTGCATACATTAGCTTACTTCCTGCTCAGCATGCAAGAGCGTTAAAAAGGTAATCATCAAAACAACAATATTAAACTGAAGCGGATAATAACAAATCATCAACTACGAGAACAAATCATCAACTACGAGATTGCATAACGATTAGGCCTAAGCTCCAAAGTCGAATGTCGTAGTCATGAGCTGAATAATTATGCGATAAATAATTAGGCATTGCGACTACACAAAGTATTGCAACTATGCAAAGCATATTTTGCAATCACTACAGATTTGTACCGGATTTATATTTTGGATGCATGACCAATTAACCATTTCTGGAGTTTTGAAGAAAAGTGGAAATAATATCGGGATATTGATGAGGACTGAGATTTCATTCTAATAAAAGTTCGTGTTCGGATTTCGAGTTATGATTTCAGATTTGGATTTGCCGCTGACAATAATTCATTACAAGCCCCAAGCGATGGCGGAAGCATTTCCAAAGTGAGGGGGGGCAATAAAAACAATAACTTCCTTTGCCTACAACCCATATTTAGCTTGTCCACACATAACATGTTCAACCAATGACATAAACTAGATGAAACGAAACTTTTTCACGTAATGCAGTTTTGTTTGTGCTCGGTCACGCTCCGCTGCAGCGACGTCAAATGACTGATTGCGATTGAGCGGAGGGTTATGGGTCAGTGCTGTTGTGCTCCAGAAAAGATGTTGAGAAACACAAATTTGAAGCTGTTAAAGTTATTACTGCATATTAGGGTGCTGTTGATGCAATCAATATCTTAATTAGCGTCTGCAGTAAGAGAAACGCTCTTAGTTTTATTGTGAGAAGCGTGGAAAATGCACATTAAGCCGATTTACATGCAGAATTTACGAGGATTAACCCGCTAAATCCTACCCGCTTACGTCAGACACAAACTTAATTATGTCGTTCTGAAGCTTTGCGGGTTGGAAATTACTCACTAGCAGCAGATAGGTTCAAAACCCGCTAAAAAATGCGTTGAAAGAACAGCCAGTTAAATTAAAAAATCTCCTCAACTGAAACTGAAGCGTGTAACCCGCATAATCAAACCCGCTAATGTAAATAGGCCTAGTCTGGTTTACTTGCCGTATACGGAAATCTCCGTGTACGGCAAGACCACGCCGTATACGCTGAGGGCAGAACGCAGTATACGGCTATATCACTAGAGTAATTATTTTCTGTAATATACTCAAGCTGTTTAGTATTTTATGTTGTGCCTTTATTTATTATGCATTACCAGTGAATTTTAGATTGAGAAACCCGCAAAAAATGCTAAGCTTGAAGCAATTACGGGTTTTTGAACCATACTGACTATTTCACCGGAAAATAACCGTATTCAATTCTTTTACGAAATGAGAAATTGTTGAAAGCCGAAACACGTCAACTAGCTAGCCTATAACCATACATTCTACAGTCATTAGCAAAAGTTTAAGACCAGTTATCAGAAATTATGTATTTTTGCTGTCTATCCTCTCCAGAATACAAATTACTGCCACTGCTGGTATATTTTGCTCGTAAATTTAGTATAACACATTGTGAATGCTCAAATTACAAATTGTAAAACAGTAACACGCAATTTTAGTACTTTGTGTGTCCTCCTTTGTTCTTTATCACCGCCTGGATTCGTTTTGGCATACTGCATATCAGTTTCTCACAATAGTCTCTTGAAATTTCTTTGACCCATACCTCTTTTATAGCATGGTTTAATGCTCCAGCACTTGAAGGTTGTTTTTCTGCAACCTTGTTTTTGAGTATTTCCCAAAGATTCTCGATTGGGTTTAAATCTGGGCTGTTTCCAGGCCAGCCCAGTGTTGCCACATTTTTTTCTGAAAGGAATTGTTTCACAATCTTCGAGCGATGACACGGAGCACCGTCGTGCATGAAAACTGTGCACTGATGAATATTCATATGCATTTCAAGTTTTTCTTTTAGCAAATCCACATACCTGGAACCGTTCATTGTACTTCCTGGGGGCAAAAAATACAATCCAGCAGTACCAGACCTGGAAAATGCCCCCCAGACCATTTGACTCGGTGGGTGTTTCATTGTTGAAACTGTGTATCTTTCCTCAAACCTTTTACCCACAGGCCTTCTAACGTTCTTTTTTCTCACCACAAACTGCTGTAGAGTACACTCATCGGAAAACATGATCTTAGACCAGTCTTCAGATGTCCATGCTGCATGTTCTTTTGCAAATGCCAGACGCTTTGATTTCATAAGAGGAGTGAGCCTGGGTTTGCGAGCTGGCTTATATGATTTAAGACCAAAGTTAAACCTCAAACGCCGAGAAACTGTGGTGATGTGAACGTCTGTCCCTTTCCCAAGCAGCGCAGCACGAATTTTCTTCAAAGAACTTGTTGGGGAACGTACAGCAATTCGCTTTATTGTCAGATCATCTCTAGGGGATGTTTTTTTGGGTCTCCCACTTCTCTTCAAGTCTTTGTAACTCCCGTAATTATTGAAATTTTTAAGGGCTGTGTGCACAGCAGTCTTGCTGCACTGCATCTTCGCACTGATTTCTCGTTCAGAGTAGCCTTCTTCACTTAAAACCACAATTTGGGCTCTTTTAGTCTCGGAAAGAGAAGATTTTTTGCCCATTTTCAAGAACTGAAACAGCAGCTAGTACACAACTGATTACGCTGTAAAACCAATCGAAATGAAGTAAAATAGGTTCTTCGTGAAAACAACCCATGTGTTGGTGATGGACAGATGGCTGATGCAATTTCATTAGGATATTGCGTCATATAAAACTGCACTATGCGATAATAATGATAAAATCTACAAATACCTTAAATCTGAAAAACTGGTCTTAAACTTTTGCTAATGACTGTACATTTAAAGTTACTGAAGAATCTACGTATAAATCATTAAATACCGCATTCGTAAGTGTCAATGGTTAGTGTGATCGCACCTTTAGTAATCGGGTGCTTGTGAAGAGGGCTTTTGGCGAGTACGGTATCTTACCTTCCATATTGTAAAAATTGTGAGATTGTAACGGTAGGTACTCTATGCTGTATCAACGGATCCATACCAGTACTTCACTTGTTTTCAATATGATTCTTTAGGTGTGATTGTTTTGTTATCTCATCTGTTGTGGTGAACCTGCCACAGTGCCATACTCAGCCCTTTGTTTAGGTCTATGCAATTATCGGTTAGTTGATTACTAATTAGTCTAGCAAATTAAGAAGTTAAATATGCTGTTCATTGGTTTGTGATTTGATGGATAGTAATAAAACATCTGCACAAGTTGGATTATCATTTGGTGAATCAAGTATCGACTCTGTTGAAGGCATTAATAGACAGTCACAGGTATAATATGTGGTACAGATACTGGTAGACTACTGGTATCTGCATGAAATTCTGGTTTGTTTATCATTGTGTATTTCCTTTATGAGGCTGGTATGCATTCTTCAGTAACAACTGCTGTTACAGTAGTGTTGCAGTCTTTGCCTAATTTGACTTTGACTTGCAGCCTGCTGGTACTGGTAGGCCTATATGCTATATGTTTTTCTTTAAATCGTACTTGGCATTACCGGTATGTTTGTTTTTGCCCGTGCCAACTTCATATTTTCACGGTACTTAATTCTACTGTTTTCCACTGTTATGGTGAAAATGTGATTTGAAAATCATGCTTTGAAACTAGTACAGAATTTTGATTTAACTGTCAGGGCTCCAAGAGTTCCGGATTTTGCACTTCAAATTGGCACCTACCGATATTATTTCAAAAAATTTTTTTTTTAAATGCACCTACCCCCCCTTCCCCTCAAGTGCCATCTGCGGGGATTTTTTGCGTTCGGTACTTGACTTTTCTCTCCTATGCATGCGTTTTTATACGAGTAAGAAAATTGACATATTATAATTATCTGCAGTGTTGTGAAGTCTAATCATGCTGCAGTGAAACTAACCTCACAATTGTAAGATTGTTGACATCGTAAACCATGTTGACAGACAAGCAGCTTGCTTGTTATAGGCCATAAAAAGTTGAAATAGCATATTTGTGACATCACACAATGTTGCATCATGGTATGATCCCTGCGTAACTTTAGGTTGTTGCATTTACGCGCTACCAACTAGGGAGAGCTTATTTTGAAGGTATGAAGGAAGGGCTTATGAAAATGATTGTCGAAATTCAGATTCGGTTTACGTGGAAGTGATTAGGCCTAAGTTTGGTTTAAGTAGAAGTGATCATAGGCTCACGCAGGGGGGCACAGTGCCATGCCCCCCCCCCCTTGCCCTTGTAATAAGGTGCTAAAACCTAACTTTCAGTCTATAATTTCTCAAACTAATAATGGTTGCCGCCTCCTTTCACTTATTTTAGCCATGCTTCTGCTTTTAGACATAAGCTGCGGGAACATTTTTGTATTGTCCATTGTGACTGCGCTCACTCCATGCCCTTTTTCGATAAAAAAATGTGCTAAAATGAGTTTTTTTATGTGATAACCGTAAAAATTCGTTGGCAGCTGGGGGACATGCCCCCAGACCCCCATAGCCTCTGGCGGCTGGGGGCTTTGCCCCCGGACCTCCGAATACAGCCTCCCCTTTGCCAAATCCTGAGTGCACCACTGGAAAGTGATTGTCACATGTCAAAGCGTTTTGTGTTTGTATAATTCATAGTGCTTAAAACATTGTTCAGCATATTATGCAGTTAAACGCACTGAAAATTACTGTTTTTAGGTAAAAAATGCAAAAATGTTCAGTGGCTGGGGGCTCTTCCCCCACACCCCCTTGCCACCGGCGGCTGGGGGCTTTGCCCCCATTCCCCTGACATGGCCCTGCTGTTGCCACTTTCTGACCACCCACTTTTTCCGGCTTTTTCACCATTTTTGGCTGGGAGCCCTGAATTGTAGTATTTTCTTTGAATTGTATAACAACGAGCTTTGTGACGGATGGGCTATGTCTCCATATTAGTTATGATGCAACAGTTGGTTTATATTATTTAAGTTCAGCTACAATCCTAGAAGTTCTAGCATATGCCATTGTGTCAGAACCAGGGTTGCTTGTTATGTATAGCCTCATTGTGTATAGTCCTAAATCCAATTTTTTACTGCAACTTTCTTTAAAAATATATATGTGCAACTTTTTTTAAAAATGAATGCAACTTTTTCAGAATTTTAGTGCTACAAAAACTTACCCTAGTTATTAGCATTATTATTATTAGTGTAGCTTGGAAGTATTTGCTTTAAAAATTTTTGATCTATGCTTAATGCTAAAACTCATTCAACACCATTATTTTCAAAGCTACAAGTATTAAAGCTACATGATATTTACAAATTTGAAATAGCTAAATTAATGCACAGAAACTATAATAAATCCTTAAATTGCAATTCAACAATTAATAAATACATATTGTTGGACAACTTTCATTCACATAACACTAGAAGAAAACAACAAAAAAACTATTTTATAAGAAGAGTTTCATCAAAACAAGCCCAAAAATCTTTAAATTATATTGGACCAAAATTCTGGAATGAAATACCACTAAAAGTAAAAGAGATAAACTTTTTCAAATTTAAAAAAGAATATAAAAAACATGTAATTTACCATAAAGCGGGACAGCGCTGTTTCGGGCTATTACCCCTCATAAGCCGCCTACAGGTGAGATACAGACATCTTCCAGAATGAATGATCTTGCCAGGATCACTCATCCCTTCGTATAAATATATCTTGAAGAAAATCCCTTTGGATAAATAAGGTATGTTTCACTGGAGTGCTTTGCACTGTTGGTGATGTAGAGCTGATATAGCCTTCGACCCAACAAGAGGAAGTCGTCATGACTCCACGTCCAGTAGGCCAGGAAGGACATTGCTTTTTTAGTTATTGATCTTCACCCTGGCCGCGTAAAGGGTTTGGCTAGCGTGGTGACGTAAACACACGAACGTCTGCGTACCGCAAAGGTTAAATTCTTTAAGATATATTTATCTGAAGGAATGAGTGATCCTGGCAAGATTATTCGTTCTGGAAGATGAATGTACAGTATCTTACCTGAATGCGGCTGATGAGGGCTGATAGCCCGAAACAGCGCTGTCCCGCTCTACGGTAAGTTTCACTGGAGTGCTTTGCACTGTAGGTGATGGAGAGTTAATATAGCCTGCGACCCAAAAAGAGGAAGTCGTCATGACTTCACGTCTAGTAGGCCAGGAAGGACATTGCTTTTTTAGTTATTGATCTAATTTACCAATATAATTAAATTTCTGTGGGTGGAGTTAAGACAGGACTTTGAGCATATCCTGCAATACCTTGTTTTCTCTAAGCAACGATTCGCTTGTTTTGTTTTTCTTTTAGTTTTTTATGAACAATGCAACGTGATTTTGATAACTTTTGAATGTAGACTTTGCAGACTGTACACCCTTTCACTGTCGTAATAAATTGAATTGAAAAAAAAAAAAAAACTCAAGCACTGATATCCAAGTCTTACTGAAAATATGCTTGAAAGAAATAAAAACATAAACTTGCCCTCAAAATAAATACCAATACTTTTGTAGGAGTTTCAGCTTTCTTGCTAATTGGAAAAATATACCCATGATTTTTTTGCAATACTCATGCATTTAGCAGGTGATTGGTGTTAAAAATTTGAGTGCAGTATGTTTTTAATTTTTGATGTATCAATATTACAGCCATGTAGTCAACTGAAAGGAGAAACGGTTGAAAAACATCCTCTTTCTCGATCATCATCTACCTCTTCAGCTTCTTCTGCAGAATTTGATGGCACTGAGAAGTCCCAGCACATAGCATCATTTACTAGCAAACGACCTCTAACGTATGTTTTTGTTTTATGAATATATTGTAGAAAAATGTTCATGCTAGTTTCAAAATAAATATTTGATTATGTCAGTCTGTTTGTAGAATGTATGTTGCAAAATATTTTGCATGCATGTAGTTATGAGTATGTCAATAGTTTACAGAAATCTTATGTTTGCAATAGGATTAATTGTGCTTGTTTAGGCTCTTTAATCTTTTTGTGCATTCTACGTAATAGCTAAACTCATGCACCAACATTCCAGACACACCCTTCCCCTTCCCCTCTCATCTCTTTTCAATAAAACCTCCACTATCCATAGTCGTCATACACGATCAAATGCTCTAAATAACCTTTATCCGCCAAAATATTCAACCAATCGATGCCAAAATTCATTTCGTTACCAAGGAACGAAAATTTGGAATTCTATATCTGTCGAATTAAGAAATCAATCTTTTTCTAAATTTAAAAATAATTTCAAATACAGCCTTTTGAAGAGGTACTTCTGAACACTCAACAATATTGATAATACCCTACTCTATTATGCAAATCTTTAATTTTGTATTTTTTAGCTAAGTTTGCTTTTGTGTTTTTTTTTTTTTTTTTTTTTTTTTTTTTTGTGTATTTCTATAATCTGTCTTTGGTCCAAAGGGTGGCTGCTTGACTCGAAGACCTTAGTCGGTCCTTTCGCAGTCTCCTTGCGATTAATTCTAGTAATAAAATGATACTATTTAGAACTAAAAAAAAAAATTTTTTGTTTCTTTCTGCATGTTATTGACTTGTGTGTCTTTTTTGCTATTGCTAGTATACTGTTTTTCGCTAAATAAATTAACACTGACTGACTGACTGCATTACTCTCCACTGTATTTTTACTCTATTGAGTTTGTTTTGATCACATTTTTTCATACTTTGACCCAGGGGCGTTCAACTTTTTTGAGTAGGGGGCGATGTTTGCTGTTCAAAATGTTTTACTGGCTAAAATTTGGTACCGTGGCGACATGACCCGATTATGAAAACAAATGGAAAAACCATGGTTTAATTTTTTCCTACATTTCGTTTCTTGCATGCTATGCTAAATGTAAAATGAAACCAGAATAGCGCGCAGAAATATGAATGCGTAGTCACTTACTGTTGTCAGCATGTTACATTATGATGACATGAAATACAAATTTTAATTAAACTAAGTAATTGAAACAATACACTGTGCGGACTGCACGTGTGTAGTGCATGCACCTGCTGTATATAATATATTTTCTATATCATTGTTAAGACACCTTCCCACATGCTACAGGACTTGTATCTGTAACTTGCAATATCGTGTCGGCGCTTAAGGACAAATTAACAAACCAATGTAGAAAGTTTAACGGGCCACTTAGAAAGCTTTGGCAGGCTGCAAGTGGCCCACGGGCTGGGGGTAGGATGCCCCTGCTTTAACCAGTTTATGTTTGACTTGAAGTAAACTATATAAATAGTTAAGTGAGGCATTTTCAAGTCCAAAACTCATTTGTTAAAAGCACTCTTGTGACTTTGTCGTTTGACTCAGATAAATGTAATTAAAATAGCATTAATATTTGAACCACTGACAATATAGTCTAATTAATTGGGATTTTCTAGTGGAGTCAGGCTCTTCTTTTGTCCTGTTAGCCTAGCCCAGTAATAAAACTGGCAAACAAGTGCTAATTAGTCGAAATTGTCCTGCGTTGACTGCGCACTTTGCAGTCATGTATAATATACTGGTGCGGTAAGTTGTTTTGCTGGTGAATTACTGCAATGGCCTAAGTACTAAATTATATCTCATGTTACGGCCTTGTGATACTAGTAATGATTTGGCTTTAGCATTTTTTTCTCACAGAAAAGCTCGAGTGTCTTCAGTTGGACGTTTGCGTGATTTTTTGGCGAAATCAGATGACCAGTCCAAATCTGACTCTCTTGATGGTAATCCTTATTACAATATCTGGCATAACAAAGCTAAGATATTATCCAATTTGAAGAAACAAGGTGGTTATTTATGTCTCAAAAGTTGTGTTTCTAACTTTGATCTTGCGAGGTATGTGATAAAAGCATTGTGAATAGCATTCCATAGCAAGAACCCAGGTGAAAAGGTCTGGAAAGCTGTGGATGGACAGTTTGTGCGTAGTAGTATTTTATGAGATTATTTTTATCCGTAAAGAGCCCGCCAATCTTATTTGAATTAATTACGTTTGTACATAAAATGCTTAGTTACTTTTGCAAGTTTTGATAAGTATTGTCTTTAGTGGCTGGCTGGTTGTTGTAGTGGTTAAAGATATTACTATCTGCGGGGGAGGTTTGGGGTTTGATTCCCAGTCAGGTCAAATCAGACACAGTGTTGCCAACGGTGCACCACTGCTCTGACGTTTTTTTGGAGCTGTGTTGTTCAGGCTTTAAGCCATGAAAATGGGCATCGCAACTCGTTGCATGCTTTGGCGTAATCAGGGGCGCACCCAGCATATTTGAAAGGGGGGGGGGTTCTGAAAAAAATTCACAATCCCCCGCTCAGGAGCTGATCCAGAAAATTTTGAATTAGGTTGAATGTTAACTAAATACAAAGACGTTAGACCCAAAAGAGGCCTAAAAAGCCCTTTGAAAAATGTTTTTATGTCTGCGGCGTATTCAGAAATTTTTTCAGGGAGGGGACACCAAATTTTGACATTATCAAGCGTAGTTTTTCCTGCAAAATCATTTTGAAGCATATTGAGAATAAAAAAGGTTCTGGGGGCATACTCCCCCGAAGCATTTTTGAAAATTTACATGCTGCAGCGGCCATTTTAGTACTTTTTGAACAATTTTTAGGCAAATTTTGTACAAAATTTTTGCCCCTAAATCTGACTGAGTGTTGCACCAAATATGATGCATTTTGTTCTTACATTTTCGATTATGTGTGCTTAGGGCGTAAGGCTTATTGTTATCGAAAAGGTTCATAATTATGGAAAAACTGTATTCATCAAAAACATGTTTGAAAATAGCTGATGGGGAGATGCATCCGTCCCTGCCCGTACTGATAACAATGTCTCTTACCACTATGCCGACCAGCCGATTTGGCTTCAGTATGATGTGGGACAAATTCTCACTCAGCTGTGTTAAAGTAACAGCATGTACTACACTTGCACAGTTTAAACACTTCACTTTAAAAACAAGACTTTGGTTTGAAAAGAGGGGGTTTCGACCCCTCAAATCCCTCCCCTGGGTGCGCCACTGGGCGTAATGCCCAAATAATAAAGATATGACTTTTTTATTGTCTTTAGTTCAACTACAAGAATCTGCTCTGTTTTCCATAACTTTGTTAAAGTTTTGTTGATTTTTAGTTGCGTTATTGCCTGTGATTAATATTAAATTACTTACTTTAGTGATTTTTCAACTATACTTAATGACGTTTTTGCGTTATGCGTAGCTGGTAAGCTGGTCTTTTTACAGTTAATTATTATCTGTAATCCATCAACATACCGGTAATCATAAAAGTAACAATAGCTTTTCTTTATGGCACACAGACGTGCTTATTCATAACAAGATTAAGCACTTTGGCTGCTCTCATTGGCTAACTCGATCTTCTTTTGTTGCTGAAAGCTTAATACAGAGGACTGAAATTGTTCATTAAATATTACAACAGCAAGTTCTTGCAAACGATAAGATTTTGCATTTACACTGCTTATGTTTTTAGCCACGACCGGTAGGCTTAGTTATTATGCGCAGCGCTATCGGCACGGGAGATCTAGGGTTTGATTCATTGGCCAGTCAAATTGGACACAGTGTCGCCAGCGGCTCGCGTTTTAAAGTTGCGCAGGCGCTAAGCCGCGGGGTTGGACCCCGTCGCTCGTTACGTGCTTTGTCGTAATATCGCGAGTTCAATGAAGATTTGATTTATTTTTAATGTTTGTAGCCACTGAGAGCGTTCGCTCTCTTACTCAATCAGCCAGTTCAGAATCAGGATTCAACCAAGGTTTTTTCTACAAATCCAATGACGATTCATCTGAAAGCACAGTTCCTTACACAAAAGTTTCTACTTTATCGACTAATCCATCTGGACTTTTAAAAGTAAATTGCATTTTTATCTACGCTTCGTCTCAACCTTATTTTTTTATTGCTTTTTCCCCAATTTTTTAAATGCAAAAGTTAATATTATGCAAAAAATTATTCGCTTCCACGCACATCAATTTTTAATATTAAAAAAAGAAATTCAGCTTTTGTTCGCCTGTGGTGTTTATTTTTACCAATTTTATTTGTTGTTCATATGCTGCTCTGCAGTTAACTCTAATACCGATAATATTGTTCTAGAAGAACACATCTTAACTTTGTTAATCGTTAATAAATTAGTGTTACGGAGTGTGTTGCTATGTTTTCCAATAAAATAGAAGTTCAGTAATATCACGCTACAAATGTCATCTCTGGGTTGCTCCATATCAATCCATTACGCCAGTCCCATATTTTGCTCAGCAGAATTATATTGCAGACTTAAGAACTAAACCTTAATAATAGCAAATGCTTTTGCCAAATCTGATTGCTATTTTTGGAAGATTTTCCAGTTTGCTCATCATCCAAGCAGGTCACGTTGCACTAAATAAATACATGCGAAAGGCAAATTGTTCCCCATTGAAAACTCTATGTAACACCAATTAGCAGTTCATATTGAGTCGATGAAATTGTCTGGTTGGCTGTGGTATGCTTAGATAGCAGCCGTTGTTAATGGCAGTTACTCTATTGTTAAAGTACTGAATGCATGTTGAATATGTTCTTTTGTCCCTGTTGCGTCGATGACAATTCATTTAACGCATTGTGCATTAGAAGCTCAAGCGATATATGGCTGTACCCAGCTGATACTTTTCTCGTAAGAGCTAGCCGCTGCTATGGAGCTAACGCTACAATTGGTGTTTTCATATTGACAGTTAAAATTAATTTTGCATTAGAATTCTGTGGACAAATCTTTTGTCAACGTACCAATTTAATAATTCATTTTTTTACAGAGTAGGAATCACCTTGTTGTGCTTTCAAGTTTTAATTTTTTTGTTTACAAACGATAATAAACATCAGCTACCGTCATCATCTCTTTACCAAAAGCTTTTAAAGAGTCGTTTAAAAAGGTCAACGTTACGTGCGGATGTCGCAAACCCGTTTAGCCAAGTAAAAATACAGCTTTAACCTTAGCAGTGACTGCAGTCATGACTTGATGACCGTCACTGATCAATTAAATTTGTATGAATTCATTCTGATTCCAATTTTTCAGAACTGAATGTTGCATCTTTATCATTTTTCTAAAGTAAATAGTTTTTTCATCTTTTGCGGCTATAGTCATTGATCGCATTCAATCTTGTTTTTTTGTGAAATTAAGCCAAAAGAAGACCATGCCATTGTCGATTTTGAAAAAAAGTTGTTGATTTATTGTCTTAACCACGCTTTGAATGACAGCTATTGCCGAGATAGAAATGGTCTTTGATTGTAGTACGCTTCAACTAAATTCGCAATTCGTTTATCAACCGGTAAAATATGGGATTTTCCCTAGGGATGGAGTCAATTCTTGCGTGAACGTTCTTTTATTTTATTTGTCCGCGTGGCTCAGCTTGTACAGTGCGCACATTTATTACGTTACCATTGTCGGCTTAGGTCCGATTCCCGATTGATCGTTATGCATATGAAAAAGGTCCCACCTGTATTCCTTATGGTGCCGATTTAACTATCTATCCGGCATGGTGGCCAGGTGGAAGGAGAATTGAAAAAAGCACCAGTGCCTTGTGTTAGTGGTACACAAATTTTGCTGGAACCCGACTCATGGATTTTTGTTTTCATTTGTGAAATTGTTTTTTACCAATGATCTGTGATATGCTGAAGGCACTTAGTTTGCAACGGTATGTTAAATTTGGATTCTGTATGTATTGTGTTTGAATTTGACATCTGCGTTTTAGGTGGCCACTGACGACATAACGGAAAGCCAACAGGATAATGAAGTTAATTCTTATCTGCAAAGTCATGACAAGGAATTAGATCCTTTGACTATTTTAAAACAAAAGGATGAAGAAGACAAGCAAAAAGAAGATTTTTTTGACGTAAGTTGTATTATCTGGCTGCGTAACTGTGCTAATATATCCATTAGTTTGAAAAAGTTTGAACAGGTAGCAAAATCACTTTTAGCAGGCTTGAATGTCATTCTAAACCCCCAGAATGCAAATAAAATGTATGCTTTTAGCAATGAAGGGTGAAATAAGCGTATTTTTACTCTTTGGAAGTGAGTAGTTTAATTTTTATTTGGGATATGCTCAGAATTTAAATTATTGCACTTACGGAAAAGTGTAGCGAATTGCTAAATCGATATTACGATATAACCGTACGTGAAATCAAATACTAGCTGTTCTGCAAAGCAGAATTAATGAGTTGTATGTACAGTAGTATACCGCATTAAGTGCATGCAACTACCTCTTGACACCACTTCAATTTTATTTCAGGAACCAGTTGCTTCCCCACGAGGCCGATCTTTGACCGGTTCGGCAGGTAGAAATGTTCAATGTTTAGTTTTTTAATGTGTTAACTTTACTCACATGTACATGTATTACATGTGACTAATTTCACTATGATTACTTATTCTATACAAGCTTTGCCAACATTTGTAGTATATTTCGACCAATTTATTGCTGTGGTTTCAAAACCAGTTACATGTGATCATCTCATGGTTGGCATAATAGTTGTATAATGGGTGGTCCGTTGGTTTCATAATAATATCCCTCATTAGTTTAACATTTTATACTTCCTATCACTTGGGGGTTTTATGTATTTTTATCCGTATGAAATGCGGAAACGTAACAGAAAATAATTCTTACGTGAGGTTACTCACCTTGCATATTGCCATCAGTACCTCTTCACATAAATCAATATTGTAATGATTAAATTTTATGCTTCTGTTCAAACTTCAGGTAACTCTGGGCCGACATACGGTCTATGAAATCGTTTTGTCAGAATGTTACTGTATTTCTTTACAAGCATGGAGCAAGAAAATGCTATAAAATCCCGCAGTTATATAGCCCCTCCCTCCCCCCCAAAAAATCTTCATGTAATCCCATCTACAGTGTAGCTAGACTGTAGTTCGAAAGTGCTCTTCTATAAGCGATGTGCGATAAAAAGAAAGGCTATAGATTCGGATGTGTATAATTTTCTTGGAAAGTGCTTGCTTCCTTGTTCTTGTGCACGTTGTTCAATCGACCTAAATTGTGAGCGTTGCTCTTTTCTCGACGACTTACTGCTGAGAATTGGGTAAGAATAAGAACAATGGTTGTATGATTAAAAAGCTCAATTTTTGAAGCTGAAATCATTTGATTTTTGGTCTTACTGTTAGGACGTTGATGCATACAAAGGTTTTGATGGACTTGATTTACGTCGTTTCCATCATTGCCTGGTGTATGTTGTTTAATCATTCGAACTTGCGGTTTTTAAACTGCCTGTAGTTCAAAGTTTTGTTAGGTACCGTACTTCGTTTTAATCTTATTTTTTAGTGGTTGTGTTTACGGAAAAATATTATTTTGCCCATAATGCATTGATTTTAATCTCAGGTGGCCTTGTGGTAAGAGCGTCTACTTCTGGAGCCGAGACTTTGGTTTGGTTCCAAGTCGGGTCAAACCAATCTTTAAAATTGGTATTCACAGCTTCCCTGCTTGACGCTCATCATGAAAGGGACAGTGTAGAGAACAAGCCGGAAGTTGGTTGTTGTGCCTTTGGGAAAGGCACTTAGTGGGATTCCCCTATCTTAGTGTGATGGACAGATGGCCGGCAACTTCTAAGCGAGCTTGTCATAGCGCATTGATCGCTTTCTCGTGGTAGGAGGATAAATATGCAACTGAACACGAAACACATTTTTACGCTTTTTTAATAGTTCTGCCTTCAAAAGAAACAAGAAAACGTCCGGACTTACCACCTCGACCTCGACGTCCTCCTCCTATTTCTACGAGGTAGATTAGATTAGTTTGTCTTTTACAATAGAAATTTACATGATTTTACTGGCTTGAATAGTAACATTGACGTACTTGTAAATCGAAAGAGTGAAGTTAACCTAGCACTTTCCTTTTTGCTTTCGAGAAAAGTGGTAACTTAAGCTTCTATTTTTTTGTGTAATGATGATGACTTTAATTATCCGGTGCTGTCCTCGTTTAAAGGAATTGGTTGAATTTACCACATTCATTTATGCATTTTGCATCGTTGGTGAGCTGTTTTCAAATTTGAAGTAGTTTTCTTTTTTCATGCCCTCGTCAACCGTCTTCTCCCTCCGTACTTCTGCTTTGATATCCTAATTTTGTGTTTGCAACATTTTCTTTTTCAAACTTAAGGTCTGCAAAGCGTAGCCTTTTATTTTATGCTGTGTTGTTTTGTTCGCAGCGCGAAGAAAAATCTTCTTGCTGTAAGTCTGTCTTCTCTTATGGCTGGGAAACAAGATGCTGTAGAAGATGAGGAGAAGGCGAGTGAGGAAATGAAACCGATGCAGGAGATAGTCTCGGAAGAGAAAAAAGAAATTACGAGGTGAAGTAACAAAAGGAAATGTATGATAAATTGAATAAAAAGTTAGTGGAATTGTAACGTCAAAGGCTAATTCAAAACTTACATCTTGTTGGAAAAAGCGACAGATGCCTTGTACGTGTGACCAATCTAGCCTTGCGTTTAAAAAAATTGCAGCTAATTTTATTGCCTTTATATGCTGCTTGTATGGACTTCACTTTTAATCAGAGATAAAAAAGTTCATGAAACACATTCACACTATATCAAAAGAAACCGTGCTATTCTAGCTTTTGAAATAAGCTTAACTGCTTCCAATTTGCGTATTGAAATTTGCGGCGTCGCGAAAACGATTTCTTTCATAGTTTGTTTTTCGCTTATTCTACAACATTCACCTTCACGCATACCAGTTGCTCGTAATTCAATTTTCATGAATAGTAGCGAGCTTATATATTCTGTTGTTCAATTGTACCATGCATTGTTATGCTAGTCAATACACTGTTGTGAAATGTTTGAATATTGTGTGGTATATATTATTATTTTGACGATGAATTTCGCAGTTACTCATTTTCTGCGTTCAACGACAAAGCAGTCGGTGTGAAATAACTATTCGTCGTTTCAAAAAGACGATGAAAAAATCATTAATAATACCACCTTGTTGAAGTGATTGGGGTAGATGATATTACAAAAGAAGTTGGAAGTGGTTTCTACAGCGGCATGCGTTGCATGCTTGCGCTGTTACCTTATTTCTATAGTGCCTTGAAGCAAAGCTGAAACACATTTCTCTACAATATCCAATAAAACTTAATGTCTATGCCAGAGCAGCACATTCTGTATTAAAAGTGTTACACACTATCATACTTAACCATCGATTTTGGGTGAAAAAATTTTGAACTTTCATTTTCACTCGTATATGCTTGTGGTAGGACGAAATCAGACGAATCGGACGACCTTACGAAGAAATCCGTTCCGATTGTATCCGAACCACCTTCGATAACCTTGGTGTTAATATCATCAATCATGATTTATATTTATCTTACCATTCCATTGCCAGCATTCGTCCGAATTGCGTCGTCTTGTAAGTTTTAACCTAGACTTTACCAATCGACAAGATTTTTAGCTGTTGCTGTTGAAAAACCTTAACGTAAAGAGTTTTGGGAGGAGATAATGTTATTTTGGCCCTTTCAAGCAACTGACAGAGTTCCGCCCAACTGTAGACGAAAATTTCCGATAACTAGTATTAAGTACTGCAGTCTTGATGCGCTGATCTGAATATTTAAAAAACAGGTTTTCATTATACTCGTAGTACGCTGAAGCACATAACGAGTGGCGAGGTCCTTCTCCGCGGCTTATCTCCTGGGCTACACAACTTCAAACTACGAAAAAAAGTTGTGGTTGTGGCTAGCCGTTTGTGACGCTGTGTTCGATTTAACCGTCCCGAGAATCGAACCTGAGACCTCTCGCACCGATAGCGACGCCTTTAACTACTACGCTATCCGGTCACGTGATATGGGTTTTTGGTTTTTCAGTTTTTTTTCTCGGTTGTATATTCGCTGCTGCATTATTGTGTTTTGTTGCGCCTCGATCCCGCCGTCCTGAGCCTTTTCTCACTTATTCCATCAACAGTCATCAGCCCCACACCCTCCCGCTGTCCATTTATGACCCCGACCAACCTATACGGGTAAGTGGAATGGAATATACCGCCATACTCAATACGTACAAATCCCTTTTTGAACTATAATTAATCCTTGCTTAGGTAGATCGGTTGGTTATTGCCTTACATTTGGAGTTGGCCAAGTTTTGCTGGGTTTAAAGTAGTAAGAATTGTCTTGAAAAAGAATCGAACTGGTTTTGTCATAGACATGGTTTAGCGATACCACGCGCAAGTTGCAGATCGTACGTGACGGGTTTGATTCACGGTTGGAGCCGATCAGAGTTGTCATGCATACCGGTGGCTGCTGACTCGAAGAACGCAAACTCACTGCGCAGTCTCCCTCAATCAGCTTTGAATTTCCTGTTCTGTAGAATGTATAAGTAAGCTCAGTTATTTAATTGTTCCTGGATTCTTTACTATTTCTACTCTGCCTTTATTTGCTCCACTGAGCCAGGTAACACCGCATTCTTGCATGCAGGGCTGGATGAATGAAATCGCAGGATATGATCCTGACACCTATCATATCAGTAACACTACTTCTGTCTTTGTTACGCTGGACGGTGCTACATTAAGACTTCAAACTCCAAATAAGTGAGTCTGCATTTTTAGTCCAGCGACTATTGGAGATGTCAAATCAAACAAAAAATAGAAAATCAAATCTTCGTTATACTCGCCGTATTATGCCGAAGTGTGTAAGGAGTTGCGGCGACTATCTCCGCGGTTTAGCGCCTGGGCGACACAGCTCCGAAGTAACGTCGCAGCGGTGGCTAGCCCTTGGTGACACTGTGCCCGATTTGACCGCCCCGGGAATCGAACTCCGAACTTTCCGCGTCGTTGGCGGTGCCTTTGACCATTGCCCCAGTTGTAAGTGATCAATATTACCAGAGAAACCGTAAACAAAGCTGTAGTTTCTTGAAGTTGTTGATCCATGGTAAAGATGGGATAAAAGAATTGTTAGTACTTGCTTAATTTTCTAATAATTTTCTCGTTTTTCATCACTAGCATTTGTAATGAGTTACAAAAATATTTGTCTCTTATCCTGCCAACATCAACTAATTTGGTTGATTTTTAATTTCGGAGTTGCTGATTAAGAGCTAAATAGCAGTTCAGACTTGTTTTAGTTTATTGCTCCACCTCAATTGATTTCACTTTCAATATCGCAGGAGTATCCCTCGAAGAAGCGTTTACAATGAAGGAAGCATTCCTGTGTCAAACGTTATTCATCAGAGGATATTTGACATTACTTTCGCAAAGGTAAAGTTTTTTTTTAACGGTGCAGTAGATTAGCTGTAATTATGTAAATCTGTATTTTCATACGTCTTAAAAGTAGCTTTCTCTTCTCGAAATTGTCGCAAAGGTTCATTATTTTCGAAAAAGTATTTTTGTTGCATGCAATTTTGCATTTAGTGGTATTAGTTTTCAATTTTCTTCAAGATGAAATTTCATTTTTATCATTTTAGTGTTACAAAATTTGATTTAGTCTCTTATTTAGTTGTTGTGCTCTCGCTGAATATTAGCTGGCATTGCTTTGATCAAGCTACACGTGCGAACATTGTTATTGCTGTCCATTGTTGCTAAACCCATGTGACCTGTGAAGAAGGGTAGGTAGGTAATGATAGTTACGGCACTTGGAAGGACTAAGCCATAATTTCATCCCTCAAATGTCTGTTGAGGTCTTGACTTTACCCAAGTCATGAGGATGGACCAGTTGTAGGCCACCACGATTTTATATTTCTGTCTTAACGTCATTCATTGTCGAATTTTCAATCGTACCATCTTTTTTTTACTTTCTTCATTATTTTTTTTATAGGTATATTTACGACCTCCTGGTTTGGTGAAAAAACGAGTTTGGAGCAAGAAATATCCAATTTGTGTTGAAATATGCGAGAAATTGACTGATTCAAACAAAGGTAGTTTCAATCTGATGCAAGTTGAAAGCTTGTCTGCCTGCACATTTTCTTTGCCATTACATAACTCTATGATATCAGCAAGTTTATGTGTTAAAACCACATTACCAAAACCTCTTTAGAATAAACTTTACATTGATTGCATTAGTGTGTTATTATTACTTTTGTAGATATCTCCGAGACTTCGAAAGACCAAAATGGTGACGATTCTTCGAGCAAAGATGCTAAATTTGTTTATTTATTCGGGCGTACCGACAGACAAAAAGAAGAATGGTTTTACAGGTACGTTAGAGTTGTATCAACAGAAAACTGTGCGTTTTTTCAACTGAGCTTAGTGGAATTATTTTGATGCTAGTTTTGCTAACGGTTTTGACTCGGGTAACCACTAACCACGCCGTCTTGTTTTATCGTCGAGTTTTTGAAGACTGAATTGGTCGAAAATAATGCGTTGTGGTATGAGACTGGTTACTTCACCACAATTTAATTGCGTTGTACTTCAAGTGTAATATATTTGCTAACAGTGAAGGGCTTGGATTTGAAAAAGACACGTAACTTTTGATCATTTCCTGGATCTGATAGTATCATTGCAAGAAAGTGAAAAAAGCCAAACTTTTTTATCATTCCTTTTTTTGCATTCCTAGCTGGATTTTTTTTGTCTAGCACAGTGTGCTATTAATGCATCTTGTATTACGCAGAATACAACGTTGTATCAATGTTGCCCTCGTTAAGCATAAACGGAATCAAAAAGCAGCTCAAGCCAAGGTGGTGTCAGCTCAAGTAAGTTCATTTTGTAGCGATATTTTTGCATTCTTGGATAAGATAAAAACATGTTGCCAGAAAAAAAAATCGAGAAGATATGTAGGTAACATAATGTTCTCATGCATACAAAAATTTTTGATATTTTTGCGAAAATGGCAATACGGTTAAATGTGTGTTTTTGATCATAAGATCCACTGGCTCTCAACCAGAGTTTGCCAAAAGCGGAACTGGTCATGAAATTGATCAAATCAAAAAAATCAAATCTTCATTATACTCGTGGTATTACGCCGAAACGTGCAACGCAAGCGCGTTGGAAGGTGGGGGCTGAGGGGGGCTGAAGCCTCCTTATATTTCTTTCAGCCCACCCATAGAAATTTTGAGCCTCCCTTAGCCCCCCCTTTCAAAAATTTATAACTGCGGTACACCCTATTGCACTTCAACGATGGCTTAAGGCATCACTTGTTATTCCTTTCTTTTCTTTGTTGTATTAACTTTTGCAACTTCATGACAAAAGGAAACAAAATCGCAAGAACTGTTAGATTTCCTGGTACCTTCGTGTAGAAAGCTCTTAGAGCTGTATTATGATGTCACAGTTAAATTTTCTCCAACTTTAAAAGAAACTTTTGGGCGAACAAAAAAGGCTGTGTGGGTCTGGGGGCTTGCTACCCCGGAAAAAGTTTGAAAATTTGCACGCTGTAATGGCTATTTTAGTGCTTTTTGAATAATTTTCAGGCAAAGTTTGTTTAAATTTTTTATAACTAATTCTGAGTGCTTCGCCCAGTGTGATGCATTTTGTTCGCACATTTTCGATTATACGTGCTTAAGAAATAAGGCGTATTTGCTATCGAAGAGGTTCAAAATTATGAAAAAAATTGTATACATCAAAAACATTTTTGAAAATGGCTGGTGGATGGGTGCATACCCCTCATCCTATATCCCCCTGGATCCGCCCCTGGCCATAACCTACAGAAACCATCAAAAGAGTTTGGCATATTTCAGTCACTTGGCACCATTAATTTCGTTTTTTTTTTTCTAAAAGGCAAAGTCAAAAGGGGGGCTCATGCCAAAATGGCCCCTCCTCTTAAATACGCTTTTGCCTAGGAGCCTGAGACTAGGAGCTTGTGAACTGATAGGTTCATTTAAAGAAGGTTATCACGTTTACAACCGTCGATCTAGCTAGAGGAAAGCTTGAGTTATCAAGTAGTCTCCTAGTGATTTTTACTGAAGTAAAGTGCATGATACGCATGATGTATGTTGCAATAACAAGGAGGGGGTCTGGGGGCTTCGCCCCCCAGACGTTGGTATGGTAACACAAATTTCAACCCCCCCGCTACTTGAAAGTACTTTCAACGCCCCTGGTGCAACGAGTAGCGGGGCCCATTTCCGCTGCTTGGCGCCTGGGCAACACAGCTCCGAAGAAACGTCACAGCGGTGGCAAACCAACCCGCCCGTCATGAAATTGATTTTATTGACCTTTTTCAATGATCTTAATTGCCTATCATTTACACCGTTTTGATCAACAATGTGAAACGTGTTGATACTGCTCGGAGAAACCTTTATTGTTTTTGCATTATATCCAAGAAAAAGAAAGCGTGGTATTAACTGCAATTACTTTTGTATGATTCATTACTTGGTGTTTTTTGCCAGACGTCTTTAGATTTGGCTGAAGATTGGGGAATCATAGAAGATCATTATGAGGAAGGTAGGTTGAAATTATGCAAAACATGAAAGCAAATTAGTGCCATTAATCACTAGTGATCGTTTTCGCAGAGAGCGTTTTCTGCATTGCGATATTCTTGGTTTTGAAACCACAAACAGAAAATGTTTTTTCCGCTTTTTAATGCCGTGGAAGTGTCAAGCAGCAATCTGCACTGATAAACTCGAGAGTGCAGCGAATGCTGTCGCAGAGCTTGTTCTACCTGAACCTTCAAACGAGTATGATGGCATATTCACTGATGTGAAGCTTTACCCTGGTAATAGCCAAGGACGTAAGCAATGATGGCGAGTCGTTGGCAATATTGCGATGTGACCTACCCTATGATCAAACAAGAACCTCCAAGTCCAGCGTCGCCGCAAAAAAAGTCAAATTTTCATTAGACACAGTATTTCGCCGTAGCGTGTAACGAGTGGCGGGGCCATCTTCGCGACTCAGCGCCTGGGCAACACAGCTCTGAAGAGTCGCCGCGATGGCAATACTGTGTCCTATTTGACCGGCCCAGGAAACCCGGACCTCCCACACCGATTGCGTTGTCTTTTAACTGCTGCACCATCCGACTGGTGTCCAGAGTGGCAAATTGCAATAACTAGAGAAGTTTTGAAAAAAGTCAGCGTAAAATTTTTTGTGACAGAAACCTATGTAGCTTCAAGCTTATGTGACATCACAAAACCTAATGAACATCCAATCAAATTATTGCAAGATTACTTCGTCAACATTTCACGTCTGCTCCCTCAACCTCAATCTAATCGCAGTGAGTCTTTCGGTGTGTGTTATAAATTTAGTGATATTCTGTTCAAAAAGATCTTCAATTAATGATAATTTTTTTAGATGGTGAATGTTTCCTGCTATTTTTGGTAAAAAGCGTATTAAACTTAGTTAATGCATTTAACTTGTACTTGAAATATGGAATATCCTTGAAGATTATCCGGATGAGTTATGGAGTATTTTTTTTTGCATAATTTTCGTGTTTTTAGATTCTCCTCAGCTTTTGTCATCCAAAAATACAGAGGTAATTTAAAAATTTAATTTTTTCAAGAGATTGACCGGATTGTAATTATTTGTCTGCCAACTCAAAGTCGAGCACCCATTTTACGTTAAAAACTTTTACCATGATGATGTTAAATCGTTTTTTTTTTTAATTTATGGACAATTTTACGACGTTGCGCTGTTAACAACACTTTAAGGTATTTAACCCTTGCAACTAACTTTACATAATTTCATCAACCGAAAAAATCACTGTACTTTCACTTCATTGATTTGAATAATACCATCAAACTATAGAAAAGCATTGTTACATTTAAAGGGGTGGTGACGGAAGTTGACATTGCCTTATTTCTGCAGCTTATGCAAGTAACGGCAGCGTGACGCAGTGGTTCGGAGCGTCGTTTTTTCGACGACCATTATCGCAAGATTAATGGTTTAACTCCTGAGCGAGTCTGGATTCGTCCTACGAAGAGCGTCTCCGCCGGTTTTTTCGTGATAGGAAGATAAAAATGAAGAAAAGAAAGTAAACTGTGCTGACATGCACTTTACGCAAAAATTTCAACAAAATAACCATCCGTTTTCATTGTATGGGCCATTTTACTCCCGATTTTTAGACCATAAGTTTTTATTACAGGAAAAATCGCCTGACGTCAGATAAGGCTACTGTGACGTAACAATTGGAATTTAGCACAAAATTGTATGTGCGCGCTCATGCGCATGTTTTGCATTGTTCGTGTGTGTCGCGTGTGCATTTACTGATCGTGTTTGACCGACCCAGCAGACAATTTTCAAACAGCGCATTTCAACACGGTATCAGTTGAGTTGCAATGCAGTGATTGCAGTGGAGGTGATCGCCAACCGCATTTACATTATTAGTTTTTGTGATTGGTAAACCGTGAGAAATGCTGGGGTGTAGCAAGACCAGTTAGTTAACTTTACCCATTCGTATCTCCTGTTCTATTTCGATGTCTTGTATTTCTCCACTCACTTATCACAAAAAGGCTACATCTACACTTGGGTAGGCAGCACTTTGGTAAAATACACGTCCACCAGCAGAGAACAAAGTGACCAAACTGGCGAAGTTTTTTTTTTCACAAACATTTCCCACTTCTGCTTTGCGTTCTCACTTTTCGGGAAACGAAATGTACAAGTATCGCATGATGTTCCGCTGCAATACTTGACAACGCAACGCGAAGGCATTTTTTATTTTATTATGATCTGTCTGAATCGTATAGTGATTAGCCTAGGCGTAGCCAGGAATTTCTATTGGAGGGGGCAAGATCAAAAAAATTCTGCAAAGTTTGCAAAATCATACAGGCAGTGGCGTAGCGTACCAGGAATATCGGAGTAGGGGAGGTCAATTTATTACTTCTGCTAGTCGACCTCCAAAAAATAGGTTTCTTTAACAGCCGGGCTCTAAAAATAATCTTCACTGGTCGGCTTCTAAAAAATCGGATTTTTAGTGGCTAAAACTGCCCTCCGTTGCCTCCCGCACATTAATACTGGTACAATCTTCTTGTTTTTTCTTACGATGCATTGAGAAAACGATGTCTCCCCTGGCTACTGGTGGTTAGCAACATCGCTTCCAGGGGAGGGGGGTTAAGGGCTGGATTTCTGGGCTGGTCAAATGTAACACAGTGCTAGTATTGCCAACGTCTCGCCACTGCTGCGATGTTCTCTCTGTGAGCCCAGGGGCAAAGTCGCAGGAATAGTCTACATATGACTACAAGTACAATAAAAATTTTGTTTGACTGTGTCACTGCCATCAACCAAAAGGTTAGTGTGATTGATCGTTCTCTCCAATATCGACACTTTGGTTTTGACAATCTGAGCGCATTCTGTTCGTTCTCTCAATCTCATCATCAGAAATTCAAAACATTCAAATACACCCCTCCCTGCCAATCAACTAGATATACTTTCCTCACTGCTCGCAATCATTTTTTAACTTCGTATTTCGCTTAAACACTGCTGCTTTCACACAACACGTTGCTAACACAAATCACTTCGACGAAATTTGCCTTATCAGCACACCTTCAACGAAAGGTCGCCTTCGAAAAGTGCGGACTTGCAAAAACCTTGTTTTAGAAGCGCTCGCGTCATTCGACAGAAATTTAGGAGTGGTGGATTGGCGATTCATCAATGAATGCAACGTCTCAGTTGGCATTGTTCCGTTATAGTAGCCTTACCTGGCGTCAAAAAATATTTTGTACTGCGAAAATCGGCTGTTTTTTCAAAGCCCAATATCCCAAAAAGTGATTGGAATTTTTTTGTCAAAATGATTGCATTTTGTATTGTCAAAAAATTTTTTTAGACCAAAAACATGAAAATTTTCGATTTCCGTTACACCCCCCCCTTTAAACACAGATAGAGGAAAATGCTGTTGGTTTTGCCATTTCTGTTTTTAAAGGGTGATAATAACTTATATTGTTGTATTTTCAGAAGCCAGAGGGCAATTTAACAGAGGAACGGCAGGTGTCCTGGCTCAATGTGGTCCTGGGTCGGGTCATGTTTGATTTCATGCGCCAACCACACTGGACCAAGTGGATATCGGTTAAAGTCCAGCGAAAGTTGGACAAAATAAAGGTAAGAACATCTTTGAGTAGAACTTAGCCTAACACGTTACAAATTTCAATGAAACCGGTTAGCTCAGTTATTATGCACTCGCTATCGGTGCGGGAGATCTGGGGTTCGATTCCCAGGCCGGTCAAATTGAACACAGTGTCGCCTCGCCTACGCCTAGGGCCGCGGAGATGAGCCCCGCGGCTCGTTACACGCTTCGGCGTAGTTAACACAAGTATGATGAAGATTTTTTTAATGCGAAGTTCTGGTGCTGATTTGTATGAGAGAGTGTGATCAATGCATTTTCTGATACAGCTTCAACCGTTTTGGCATGGACCAAGGCTTAACACAAACTATTTGCGGGGAGTGGTTCAAACTCCTTGTAGAGAGAGCTTTGCTACGGTCATATAGTTCGTACTATCAGCGTAGCATAATTTTGTGTATGTGTAATAGGGTGTTTACTTTTTTCACGATTTTTTCTGATCCCTTAGTTTATATGATTTTGAGGGGACAAATCAACCCCAAATGTCAATGCAAAAAATTTTGTCGTCTTGATACTTTGCAGGGGGGTCGAAATTTTTCGGGGGGCGAAAACCCCCATTTTGCATATCTCGAAAACTACAGCACCTAGAATCATAATTTTTTCACCAAACGATTCAGAATCCCAGGTTTCCTATCTGTCCATAATACATCAAGTTGGGCTAACTCCTTTGTTTTTCGAGTTATTACGCAAAAACTGTATTTTTACCCTTTTTTTGTATACTGGCCAACAATTGTAGCCCAGTGTATGCCCCAAAGATGCGTTGACCATAAGCAGTGCATGCTTTGGCTGCGTGGTGTGGATGTGATGCCACAATTATCATTGTAATGAATTGTAAACTTCATAGAGGATATTGTTGGTCTGGCATCACGCCATGTTTGACATCAGTAGTTGAGCTACAGTTAATCAGTTCGTATTTGTGAAGATCGAGTCGTAGAAAGTAGGTGATGGATGAGTGCAAATTTGCAGAAGAAATGAAAGGTAATGTCTTACCAACAAAGAAAGATGTAATCGGACATTATTTCTTTGTCCGAAATAGACTAATGTGCAACGATGCCAAGTATCTGCATCGTAGACCGGAATTTAATGATTGCAAAGATGAGGTAATCGAAGGAATAAAGGACATATGGATTAAAGGTTGTCTTCCAGTAATGGGAAAAAAATCAATGGAAACGAAATTGAAGAATCTTTTAAAACAGTTTGCTGCTGCAAAAGCGAGAAGAACGAAGTTGGACTTATCACAATTTGAAAACCTCTTTGATGTAAGCACCTGCAAATGCAATCACGGTGATATTGCAGAAAAATATGGAAGAGTGTGCTGCAAATGCTCTCGCGAGAACCAAATTCCAATTAAAGGTATGGTGTTTTTAACAAAATATTATGGCGTAATGCAGTAACAGTCTAAATTCTAAAACATACCGTAATGAATGTTCAGCAATCACTTACTACAAGGAGTTGGGCGAGTGAGTAAAAGTTCTTAACGATAAATGTGTACATTTTTTGGAGGGGGAGGATACGAAAGCAACAAGTAAAAAAAAAGAGTTTCAAATTAAAGGTTAGCACTTAAAAATCCATGTGATTTATTGTGCAAGAACAGTCAATGCAAACTGGGAGGATATCGTGTGGTGCGTAATAAGGGAACTGGGGAACAATGAAACGAAAGTGCAAAAAGGGAACAATGAAAAGAAGTGCAAAAAGCAAAGTTGCTTCGTATTGTGTCGCACATCGTATCTGTATACGTTCCAATGCTTTTACACATTCACTTGAATCCTCGTGCACCAGAAGGCCCGACCAATATGCTGTTTCTGCGAGACCTTCTTTTGGATTTTCAACAAAAAGATGAAATATTGGTTGATCAAATTTTGAAGAAAGTGTTTATAAAGCATTTTTCTTCCTGGATGAATCCAATCAACGTCGCTTTAAACGTATACTCCAACAATCCGGCATACCAATTGAAGCATCTTCAGGATCCACATCAAAATCTTACAGATGAAGTTGACATTCAACAGCTTGCGTGGAAGAGAGCACCTCTCAAATCTTATTTTACATCTCAAAGCAAACATGCCCCATGTCTCACGGTTGTCAACAAATTTTTTTGGAATTCTGTTGACAACCACAACCGTTCGTGTGAACGCTTTATTGGTCGCATGTCTCGTTGCCTATCTGACAAGAAAGTAAGAGATTTCAGGAGTAGGGAAGAAATGGATAACACAGATTTGAGGATTAGGGGATACATAAGCTACGGTAGAAAATGAAATAAGCTACAGAAGGGGAATTTTTTCTTTGTTGCACAGTATTGACGTGCTTTGAATTGTTTTGTTACATGATTAAATGGAAACCAACAAGGTCAAAAGCATTGTTTCTGGTCATTTTTGAGAAAACTCGACAAATAAAGGAGTTAGCGCAACTTAATGTATCAAGGACAGATAGGAAATGTAAGGGTCTGAATAGTTTGGTGTAAAAATTATAATTTTGAATACCGGTACTGTAATTTTCTGGCTGTAACATGGGACATATAGCATGTAACATGGGACCTGATTGCAAAATACTTTGTCACGACGAAAAGTGTTCGCACAGAGCTGTGGATATTATCTGTGTCCTCAAAAATCATATAAACTGAAAAATCTGAAAAAATAAACACCATAATGCACTGCTTATGGTCAACGCATCTTTGGGGCATACACTGGGCTACAATTGTTGGCCAGTATACAAAAAAAGGGTAAAAATACAGTTTTTGCGTAATAACTCGAAAAACAAAGGAGTTAGCCCAACTTGATGTATTATGGACAGATAGGAAACCTGGGATTCTGAATCGTTTGGTGAAAAAATTATGATTCTAGGTGCTGTAGTTTTCGAGATATGCAAAATGGGGGTTTTCGCCCCCCGAAAAATTTCGACCCCCCTGCAAAGTATCAAGACGACAAAATTTTTTGCATTGACATTTGGGGTTGATTTGTCCCCTCAAAATCATATAAACTAAGGGATCAGAAAAAAATCGTGAAAAAAGTAAACACCCTAATGTGTAACTTTGTTGAAAATCTATGACTTCAGTTACCTTATTTCATGGATGAATTGAAATTAACTGAAATGAATCTTGGAAGTTCCGTTCCACTATTTCATGAGATCTCTCTTCCAAAGTTCGATTCGCAGGTTGGTACTCGCTACGTGGCTTTCTGTTTTTTTGTTTTTTTTTTCTACTTAAATTTGACAAAAAATTAAATTGTATTTCGGCATTTGTATTTTTTGAATATGTTCGAGTGCTTTAACATCAATTCTTAACTCACGGGCTCGATTCTGATCAATATAATCTGCAGTTTATGGTGATTGTAGGATCACTCATTTGACATCAAATCAAAAATCAAATTTTCATTATACTCGCGGTATTGCACCAAAGCATGTGACAAGTGGCAAACCCATTTTGATGGCTTAGCGCCTGGGCAACACAGCTCCGAAGAAATGCCGCAACCGTTGCCGACACTGTGTCCAATTCGACCAGCCCGGGAATCGAACCTCGGCCTCCCGCACCGATAGCGATGTTCTTACCACTACACCAATCAACCGGTCTCACTTGACATTATCTTCTCCATTTTACTTAAGCTCTTGGCTTTAAGTTTATAATGTCTTTTAGTTGTCATTTTGCTCATTGAGAATGATTTTTGTGTATTAATTGAAGCAATTTTTCTATATATGCACTGTAGTACCGCGTTATTGGAATTGAGATTCCTTCAGAACATGTGAATTAATTGCGTTTCAGGGTATATGGATTGACACCGAAGTCACTTACTCTGGCACTGTTCAAATGACATTGAAGACCAAGCTTGTTTTAACTAAACTTGGAAAAAATGAAACTCTTCTACTAGAAAGAGAAAGGTAATAGTTGGAGGCCTTCTATGTTGATTTGGTGACTGGTTTTATTCTCCTGCCAGCACTCATTTTACAAGTTTGCGATTGCATTTTTTTTTGCTTGGTAAAGAATGTCTTCAACCATGGTGCTTGTTACGAAGCATCTTGTCTTCTAAAATTTGCCAACGATTTATCTCATTTTTCAGTGCAAACCGGTCCAATGCTGTTACTGACAGCGATGCTGAGGATAGTGCTGAATCATCGGACGAAGATGCTGAGTCAGCAGTTTCTCGACTAGTTGGACATGTCCATAATGCTGTGTCGAAATTAGATGGACAACAAATATTTAAAGATGCTATCAAATCAGTCGGAAAAGACCCCCTTCTTACCGAGTCCCCCACCTCTCCCTACACCCCTCCATCTACGGATACCAGCCAATCCTCAGGATCTGGGGCACCCCCAAAAAAATGGATCCGTATTGTAGATAGCATTGCTAAATCAAAGTATTTCCAACGAGCTACCGAAACCGATTATATTCGCAAAAAATTGGAAACAGTGTCAAACACACCAATGCTTTTGACAGTGGAACTGGTGCAACTAAAAGGAATATTAGTGATTAATATACCGCCTCCACCAACTGACCGAATTTGGTGAGTACAATAGAGTTTTAGTCAATTACAATATTCTGTTTTGACTTTCCTTGCTTATGATGAGAATTGAATTTTTGTGACATTAGTCTTAAATCAAATAGTTAAGAAATTGCTTTTCTTTTTGTGCGTAAAGTGTTGTTCTTATGCAGAGACTTGGCCTAACTGTATCGCTTATGGGTTAGAGATCTTTCGAGACAGCTTCGATTTGTGGCTGGAACCGAAAACATGGTTCAAATATCTGGTGGTTACTGACTCGAAGAGCTGTAAGCTCACTTCACTGTCTACAAAATTAAACAGGAATTTTTTTCTTGAAAGGCAGGTTATTTGAAAATCTTAGTGACAAACGCTTTCAACGTGTGACGCCCCTGCGGCCTGCGTACCGTACACCCTCGCATTTTTGTTTAAACTATTTTGAGCTATTAAGTAGCGTTCACAAATTTTCGACTTCAACCTTGTTTATTTTGCCCAGGTATGGTTTTCGTGAACCACCTCTTATGTTGCTGAAAGCTCATCCCAAAGTCGGAGAGCGCGTTGTTAAAACCACTCACGTCACTGACTGGATAGAAAACAAACTGCAACAAGAAGTTGTGGTGAGTTGTTGCCTCATCTTTCAACTGATTGGTCAAAAAAATTGTTCGACTGAGGAAATTTATAGAAACTATTTTCTGATGAGTTCGTTGTAATGGTTTCATTCTCCACGTTTTTTACTCATGCCAGAAGATGGTGTAATGTGTAAACAACAGGTTGATGCGTAGATTACCCGAGTCATCGTTGATTTAGTACTGTAAACTTCTTAATTCCTAAGAGAGGGACCGAGTTAGTCAATAAATGTCAATTGGCTCGTACAGTCTCAGTTTTTCATTATAATGCCTTTAAGTTTTTATCAAGCTTTACCGCCTTCGTTCTGTATCGGATATTATTAGTAACATTTTACTCGTTACTCAAAGCGTTTTTTATTTCAGAAATTTCTGGTAATGCCGAACATGGACGACATTCCTATTCCTATTATGTTTCATAACAGGAAAGACCCATTGTGATGAATTGTCCACCATTAGCGGTGATTTGGTTGATGGGTGCTAAACTCCGTAGCGTTTTACATGTCATGAATACCCAATACCCATTGCTGAGTGCCTTTTCAAACTAACCATGTATTTTGGATGCCACAGTAATAACCTGAAAGCAATGACTTTCTAAATGGTAACAAAATACTACTAAGTATTAAACTCCAACCAATTTGTTGCTTTCTTTGTTTAAGCCTGTGGTTTTCCACTTTTTTGGTGCACCGGGACCTTGATGAAACACTCTAGAGGTTCGAGGAGCCCTGGTAAAGTACTCTATTTGTTTTATGCAAACATGCATTGGATTTATAGAATAAAATTAAAATATTCATGTTCAGATTTATTAACAATAAAAACACATATTATGCGTAGTGGTGCACCATTACGCGTTATTTTCAATAAAATAAAGTGTTCACATAATGATCGCACAGATCTTCGTATGTAAATGTATACTTGCGCAATCCTTAGTTTTTGTTGGCGTAACCCTAGGGTTTCGCTGAACCGAGGTTGAAAATCACTGGTTTAAGTATTTGTTTTAATTTGAATTGTGCGCAATTTCATTTCTACAGTTGTGTTTAACTTCAGTGCATCTGTACTAGGTTCAGCGTTGTCAGAACATACGAATTTAGAAATGTAAAATCCTACGGCCTGTTTCGACCCTTAGCGCTCTTCAGAAACCTTACTCTGAAACCATTCTGAAGATGTTAGCTTAATCCAAATTTGATAATGCGTGCAGTGAATTTGGCTCACAAAAGTTGAATAAAAGCTTATTTGGGGCTACGTTACGAAAGCTGTCTTTAAGCAGTGATTTCAGCTTTGCAGCAAGATGACAAGACGTTGCAGAAAACTTAAACAAGTAGCAAATCTTTGCTGCATATTTTCAAAAATCTAATCCATTGCAGTAATGCAGTATGTGATTGAAACTGTGATGACTGCTCTTGTATGAAATGCATTTTCGTTATTTTTGCTTGCCTTGATTTTTCGTAAAGATTTATCCTTAGACTTCATTATAATGGTTGTTGTGTCTGTTATCTGTCCACTGTTACTGACTAATTTATGTATTTCCCTTAAAGGAAAATCAAAGCGGTTGAATTTTTTTGCATAATAATTAAAAATACGCTAAATTCAGCACCACCCCAACATCTTTGGTAATAAAGATTTGGTTCCTAAAACTCTAAACCTCAAATCAAACAAAAATCAAATCCTCATTATACTCGCAGGATTCCGTCTGAGTGTGTGACGAGTGGCAGGGTCCATCTCCGCGGCTTAGCGGCTGGGCAACATAGCTTCGAAGAAGCATCGCAGCGCTTGCGAACCGTTGGCGACACTGTATCGCATTTGACCGGCCGGGGAATTGAACCCAGACCTCCCGCACCGAAAGCGATGTCTTGCACCACTACACTAATAGGCTGGTTATACTTGAAGCCTTTAAGAATAAGTTGACCTTTGGTAAATTATATGAACGTTGCAAATTATTGCTTGAAACGTAAGCTTATAATTATATTAAGACACTTAAATTTTGTAAATAATTTAGAGCAGTGTATTTTCACTAATTTGAAATAGAATTTTGAAGCTCTTATTTCCTTTAATATATATGTAAGAATCGTTTGTAGTGTTTTTGGTATGACCTGACATGTAGGCATACAATTGTTTAAAGCTCTAATCCAGATTAAATTAAAATGGATTGCAATTACCGCAAATTGCGAAGTGTGTTTGCTATATGGTTTCAAGTAATTAGGCTACTGTTGCAGTATTTTAAAGCCCAAAAACATCGGAAACCACTATATGAAAATCAATCCATATAAACTCGTGGAGGATTCTCTGTGTTTTGAGTAGTAACTGCGAGCAATTTCAACACCAAAGCCAAGCTTGCAGCTGAAATCCAATTCTGTATCAAATTTAATGTTATAGTTTGTTAAAAATGAAATATTTGTGCAATATGTAGATATTGTAGCCCAGTTATACTTTGCAGATTTTGTATTAGTGTACTAGCGTTTGTTGAGTTTGTCTTGCTATTACTAATTGTTATGGATTGTATGTAAAAGGAGGTATCTTTCCTTTGATAATTTTCCCCCGTTCGTCTTTATTTTGTACACCAAATTAAGCATTTTGCTTGTAAATGTATTGTAGGCCTAGGTGTATTTGTGTTGTGTTGGTAATTATTGTACAATGTTTTTCATGACGTCATTACACTCGAAATCAAATGGTTGTTGCGTCATAAAAGTTTTAGCGTAAGTTTTCCTACCTGAGCTACATTGCGTCCTCCTTTTTGACAGTTAAAAACAGTGAAAACATGTCAAATCATGCTTAGACGTAAATTTTTGAATGTTTCAGCTCAAATTATGGCCTGGCGGACGTGTTGTCCTTTTTTTGCTCTTCACTTGAATTTGGGCGGAAAATTGGTCATCTGCGGATGTGATTACTTTTGTTTTACTTTTTGCTCTTCACTTGATTTTAGGCGGAAAATTGGTCATTTGCAAACGTGATTACCTTTTTTGTTGTTCTTCACTTGATTTTAGGCGGAAAACTGGTCATCTGCAAACGTGATTACCTTTTCTTTACTCTTCTCTTGATTTTAAGCGGAAAACTGTTCATCTGGGGACGTAGCCTACTGATTAGCTTTTTTTTGCTCTTCACTCGATTTTAGGCGGAAACTTGGTCACCTGCGGACCTGATTGCCTTCAAAGAACCTGTCCTCATATTGCGCAGTGAAAATGTGGTAGGCCTAACCCTAGTATAGACGGACAATTTCCTAATAAAGTAACGAGGAAACAAATTTACCACAGCGCTTGGCAAATTAATAAACAATTAGCGCAATTACGTTGGATTTCCACTTTACGAGACAATCACAGGCAAACAACACGCGCCAACCGCAGCGAGTTATCGGAATTACAAATGGTCGCGTTCGACTTCCGCTGTAAAACCTCATAAAAACTTCCAAAAAAAGAGTTTCTGTGATTGTCGCAGTCACCAGTTTTTTCCATAATGTTTGATATTGCTAAGAAACGCTAAAAACAAACCGAGGGCTTTAACTGACGTCCAGTGTTATGCACTATTGGTGCGGGTGATCGAGGGTTCGATTACCTGGCCTGTTGAATCCGACACAGTGTCGCCACCGCTGCGACGTTTTTTTTTTTAGTTGCGTAGCCTAGACGCTAAGACGCGGAGTCTTAGCTCTACCACTCGTCAGTGGCGTACGCAGGATTTTCAATGGGGGGGTTAGTGACGTCACATCGTAATGACGTAAAGATACTACATAAAAATTACAGTAGTTTAGAGGAATCAAAGTGCATCGTATTCTAATGTTTCCAGCTTAAATTGCAGTTAACCATGATTAAGCTATATAATGCCATAACTAAGGAAACAACAAAGATGTTTCAGCGCTGTCTCGCTCTACGGTAAAAATATTTCATTCACACTTTTGCTTAATGCTTTGCGTTTCATTTAAGGAGAAAAAGGGTTTCACAGAAACTCAAGCTGTCAGGCCGTGGTTAAAATTTTTCTGAAAAAATTTTAGTTGAAATCATTTTTGGGCCATAGGAAGGTTAATTGACTGAAGTAGGCTGGCTAGCTGTCGCAACGTCACAAACAGGGTGCACCCAGGGGGTAAAACAAGCAATTCCTTCTCTCCAAATAAACTTTTTTCTAGAACCAACATTAATATAAACAACGCGTATAGGCTAAACCTTGTTAAAAACAGTCAATATGCGGTACACTCATTATGAAGGGAGCAGTTTCTCGTTTGAAGTTTGAAAAGTGAAGATATTTGGAGCATAAGAAAAAACTGCCCTCCCTATCAAAACGTTTGTAAACTAAAATAAATTATGCGCGAGAGGAATCCCTAATTATCCGATTAAAGTCAAAAACAGCGTCGATATTATCTAAGCATTTTTCTGCCAAATCACAACGTCGATATCACATGCTTTCAAGCACATAATCGGGGTGTCTATGGGAAACGAAGAACTCTAGCTACTGAGATAGTCAGCTTACGGTACGAAAAAACAATGTTGTCTCTCCCTCGTTCCGCCCCTAGACCTCTTCAAATCTTTCGTTGATCTATGGTCGTCTTGGGCAGTATTTTTATCTTACTTTTGGCACTTAAAGCAGTGTCAATTTAGTTTTTTATATTTTAATAAAATTTCTCAAAAAAACGGGTGATTGTAGTGTGGTGTTAAAAGATTTTGCTATCGATGCGGAAGGTTTGGGACTCAATTCCCAGGCCGGTCAAATCGGACACAGTGTAGCCAACGGCTCGCAACCGCTGCGACGTTTCTTTGGAGCTGCGTTGCCCAGGCACCAAGCCGCGGGGTCGGGCCCTGACACTCGCTACCACGTTTCGGTACAACAACGAATTTAATGAAACGAGTATAATCAAAATTTGATTTGATTTAAAAAAAAAATTTGTGTGCAGCCATAGTTACTGCAGATACACCGCAATTAAGGAAACTCCTGCTTCTTAACACGTTGACTGCCAATGACGAGAACACTCGTCATTGAGAGTCTATTCAGCGGTGCCAAGGACTAGTATTCTCGTCAGATCTGTCTTGCTATGAAAGTTGCGCAGACGAGTTATCTCGCAGTTTTACCTGCAATAAATCAATGCTTGGCGTTTCAGAAAAGAACAAAAAGCATACGCTGGCAGTATAAAACAGGCATATTTTATGAAAATTCTGAAAAAAAAAGACAGATCTTGCAGATCTTACAGCATCAATTTACCGATTTTGTAAGAGGTCAAATTATCAAGTTTTCTACATGGTTAACATTATACAACGTGTTATTGTGGGGTAAAGATGAAAATACTACTTCAAATATAACTGTTAGTTAAGTAACCGTCATTAGATGGAGAGAAAAAGCAAGAGTGAAGTTACGCTGAAAGCCAAAAATTACAACCCCAAGTAAAGTTTTTTGAAAGAAATTATCAAAATATCCTTCATTTTTAGAGTTTGGTGGTTGATACCTATGAATGTCGTCACCACTCTGAGACACCGCTGGAAAATTAGTTGAAGATTCAGCCACAAGAGAAGTATGGGGGGACGTAATCGCTGCATTTTCAATGTCGCTATCACCTTCAGAACATGATGGGTAATATATACTTATTTTATCTGAGCAAAGAGAGATATCTGATTTACTAAGTTCTATAAGTCCAAATGGTTGTAACTTTCATCAACGTACCAATCAGCCATTCTCAAAAATGACAAAACTGTTGCTAGTATAAGCGCTATCAACGAAAGCCTAAAACTACAAGGCTGCAGGGATGGATTATGTTGTATTACGTCATTATGTTGATTCGAATTTCAATAGTTACTGTTTGTTTCCTCGTTATCGCTTTACTAAAGCCGCAAAATATAGGAAAATGGAACAAGTTTATCGGGAAAATTCTTAACTCCAAGACGATCTATCTCGTCTTTGGCATACGAAATAAAATTATTGTTCAGGGTGCCAACGACGAGTATACTCGTCCTAGTTGTTTCGGCCCCCAAAAAGGGGTTTTCACCTCTACTAGGCCAAAATAAACGTTCAACCACCTTTTTTCGTTCTAGTTTGTGAAAATATGCGCTTGCCATTTGGGGACAAATTTCGAATTTATTGCATGGCAGTCAACGTGTTAATTGTTTCACAGCAACAACAATGACAAAAATGCACTTCAAGCAAAACACAACAAAAAAGTTGGACTACCGGGTACCGGCATCCTAGCATTGCATCGTAATCAGTGCTCCAGTTGTAAAAACACTTATGGGGGGATGGTACAACTTTTCACGCAGACGTAAGCAGGGATGATCAATGTACTTGTAAGGTAATGGTTTACGCTAAATGTTTTGTGAGGGATGGTGTTGTTTGGGATGAAAACATGATGGCAATTTCGGCAAGCTTCGCATGAAGAAAAGTCGGTTCGTTTTAAAAAAGAAAGGTTTCATCTTGTCTGCAATTGTCAAGGGGGAAAAGGAGTGCTGACTCCCGACCCCTGCGAACGTCACTGGGGCCCATCTCTTAGCGCTTGGGTAACATAGAAACGTCGCAGCGGTGGCGAGCCGTTGGCGACACTGTGCCGATTTGACCATCCCGGGAATCGAACCCCAGACCTTCCGCACCGATAACCTGTGCGCTTAACAACTGAGCTAACGGCCGGTACCGGCCCAAAAATCAAACCCAAAACTTCCCGCGCCGATGTGTTTAAGCACTACGCCAACTAGTCGGTTTGGCTGAAAATCCTGAATCGCAAGCGGAACATCTGCCTGCGTCAGACTTGGACAACTAGAAAAATTTCGGCTTTTCCAAATTAGATTAGAATTAGAATTAGAGCTACACAGTTTTTCCAAATTAGATTAGAATTAGAGCTACACAGTTTTTCCAAATTAGGTTAGAACTAGAATTAGTGAATTCGCAAAAACTTGGAAATGAAATCAACTTCCGAATTAAAATTAGAACGAATAAGAAATAGGCATACGGTAAACCCTCGTTTATCGCGGTTAATGAGGTCCAGACACCACTGCGATAAGAGAAAAACCGCGAAGTGGCGGTACTACACGAAAGAATTCTCGCCGCCTTTGGGCTGATAAAGGTTTACAGTACATGAACGCTTAGTTTTTGACACCTATTCGTACACATCAGTATTGATGAACGCTGCTTACGCCTACTCTTTCGAAAACTGAAGGATAAGAACACGGAAAACTAGAAATGTTTTCTGTTTTTTTAACGCCACCCAATACTGTACATTATTTATAGTAATTGAGTAGGTACAGTAATGAGGCCTTCACGTTTGTTCGAGAAGAGCCTCATCATCAGATATCTGTGCAGACAATCAGTGATGTGATATGCACTATGCAGCGATTGTCTCTACGGCTAAAAAGTAAAAGGACAGTAATTTTTCTAACTCTAGGTTATAAGTGATGTAGTTTAGTGCTGATATAGCAGCCTAGTATAGCATGTAAAACAACATACAAGTACTATCAGGCCTACTATTGTTTATTCCAACTTGTGGTGCTGAAACAATCTTCGAACAAAAGTTTTTATTCTAGCACTATCGTTACTACAGCAATCTTGAACAGTTTCTTGTCATGATGCAATGATAATGAAGATTGTTGCTAATGCACGCCGCTAGGCTATGCAAAACATTTAGTTCTAAAACTAACTTCCAGAAACACTGTGTGTGTATCGAAAAGGCGTAGGCTTAGTAATTTTCCATGCATAGCCGCTTTGCCAGCCTACTCTACACTATCTAGATTCTATATCCTAACTTACGTACTACACTACAAGTTACTACAGTATAAAATAGTTATTATGTCACTATGGCTACTATTCGTCGCAATTACTATAACTAAGCAATGCGATGGCGGCTTGGCACTGGTTTTCCTTGCACAAGGGACATTCTTGCATAACTTGTTGAAAAACGCCGTTGGACAAACTAGCATTTTCGGCAAAACCGGAAATTAGATTAGAATTAGAATTAGAGCTACACAGTTTTTCCAAATTAGATTAGAATTAGAATTAGAGCATAGAAACATTTCGCAAATTAGATTAGAATTAGATTAGCGGCATTTCGCTCTAATTAGTGTAATTAGAAAACTAGAATTATCTAGTTGTCCAAGTCTGGCCTGCGTTGCAACCGCTCTCTTCCAAGAATGCCTTCTGCGCTGAAACGTTGTCTTGTCCAGCCATAGCCGTTGAGAACAATGTCTTTATGACATCACATCACGACTTCAGCTTTAGGCCTAGTGGCCATTGACCTTGTCCAGGCTTGCATTTTGAGCCAGCCATTGGTTCAAGCGCTACACACCAGAAAAGTTTGACTTCCGGTATCATTCCATCACTATGAAAGTTTCTCTAGATTATATAGGCAATTTGACACAGCGCAGAAAAACACCATCTCTGCATGAAAAAACGCTAATCGGTCCAAAAAGAGCGGTTTTTATTTTTTTCCAATTGTCAATGGGGGGGGGGTTGACCCCCGAACCCCGCCCCCGTGCGTACGCCACTGCCACTCGTTACCGCTTCAGCGTATACGACGAGTATAATGAAGGTTTGATTTGTCGATTAAGTCCTAATATGACATCACAAGTGCATGGTTAGTCACAGGAGCGAACTTAGGGGACAATGCCCCCCCCCCCTTCCCTAGTGGCTTTGCCTTTCAGTAAAAAAGAAACAAATGTTGTTAAGTAACTGAAATATACCACGCTCTTTTGATGGCTTTTATTTGTAGTTCATGCTTTTTCCCCCTCCCCCTTCTTTAAATTTCCCGCTATACTACCGGTTAGCCGTAACATTTTCTGTAAACGTGGTGAAAAAATTAATGAGTTCGCGAGTTACCAACTGATTTATTCAAATTTTTTACTAGTCTTTAACCAAACCAGTCAATATTTGTCAAACTTAATATCTTTCTTTGTTTGAATTTTACTATAAACACCTCTATTGCATTCATTTGATAGTTTTCTGTATTTGCAATTGCTACAGTTGTGTTTGTGCGGAGCTTGTCCACCACACGAAGGTCAGGAAATCCCGTCGTTTTCTCCAAGCGTACCCCTACTAAACTTGCCGGCTTTTTCTCGTTTGAACGTTAAGCGGGTAAGTTGTAAATATCAATTTTGTTACTGATGTGACCTTGGTCTTCGACTCAGAGGCCTCTTGATTGTGCACGATATGTGGAAACAACCGAAACTGATTTAAAAAAACTTAATACCTTCTAAAGAAAAAAACAAGTTTGTCGATGACTTACTAAACAAGTATCAGTGCAGCTTTCTAGTTCTGTGCGAATTCCAACGCATTTACTTGGCGTGCTCAAAAAAATCACAAAAATGATTTTTTAATAAAAGTTTATTATAAAAAATTACAGGTGCCTTTTTGACGCAATCGAATGGTAACACAATAAAAGATACAAAATATTAAACAAGCAAGCAAACAGGTTGCGTTACAGCTCTTAGAAACACAAGAAAATGGCCGCTTCGAAAGCTTTTCCATTGGTTGTACAGTAAACTGTAAATTGACATAAATACGCCAGTAACCAGAAATAGTTATCTGGTAAAATTTAGGGTACCGAGTTAGACTCTTTCAGCTTTGCAGAACTTTTGAAATATTCATATACGATAGATGGAAGATTGAAAGGTCGGGAGTAGGTTATGGAGTAAAGTTTGGTTCAGTCTGCAGTGGAAACCTCAGCATAATTTATCCGACTTTCTTTTTACTTAAAGTACTTCATATTAGCACATTCCTGCTTGTATGGATTTTGCTTTGCCCAATTGTTTTAGGTCACGATCAGAGTTTGATCGTGAAGTGTTTGATCGTGAAGTTATCGTGAAGTTTGATCGTGAAGTTATCGATCAGAGTTTGATCGTAAAGTTAATGAGATTTAGGTTTTGTTAACTTTGCGCTCTTCTTTTAGATAAAATTTAAAGTCTTCATTAGGCCGGTTTAGTTGCATCACTGATTTCAACAACTCAGGTTTTGTGACTTTTTTAGTTCCTATCCTGGCTAAACTGGTTATTTAATACTAGAATTCAAGCAATTGACACCAAACACAAGTGTCTAAGTGTTACTACACATAAAATCTGAGTCATAATGGCCTATAGATTCCCACATTTCATGATTGCTTATGCTAACCTAACAACGGACAAGCAGTCGCCAAATACTCAAGTCGTTAAGTGTTTTACTTGTTATTTCTTCAATCATTTGGGACTAAACACAAACGCATCACAGCATTATTTATTTCACACATTACAAGCAAATGAACTACACACTTTTTTAGCTAGTTTTTGCTGTTTTTGAATTTTTTTTGGGGTTATTTTTTAAAACTGTTTTCATTAATAAAGCAAAAAGACAACGTAACCTTACAAGCTTACATACATCATAATTACACACTTTCTTTCTCAGCTTTGGTTTTGTACTTTTTTTTTGATACATTTTTCATTTTCAAGTTTTTTTCGGAAACGACATAAATTTAATTCGCAGCACGAAGACAAAATAACATTACACACAAACAATTAACGCTATTTTGTTCGTTTTTTTTGCTTTTAAATTTTTTTTTGGTCATTTAAATCAAGTGGTTTTTGTTTTTGCAAATTTTCATTGGGTTTTTCACAAATTTTGTTGCTTTTTTCGGGGTTTTAAATCTTGTATTCTTTTCAAACGACTGGGATTACGATAATGGCATCACTTTAAGATGTGCGACTGTTTGAACTAAGCAATAATAAGATAGTCACTGCATGCAAGGCATCTATGCGACTAGGAGTAATAGCGTTTAACAAGAAACTGGATTTGTTTTAAACTGAAAATGTGAGGCAGAAATCTGGTAGCTTACTGGGTTTTGTCCTGAGAACTTGACATCGGATAAGACGAGGTGATTTGTTACTTTATGGCAGCTGGAAGCGTGTTTCGTTCTTCAAAAAACAACCCAAGATTGTTTGATCACAATCCACAAGCACACTTATTTTCAATCACTTAATCCTGTGTACATACTGTTTCAACTAATCAACATAAGCAGACAATCTAGTCCCTATACAACTCGAGCTCGTTCATGTACATGTAATGTCCTATGCGCACCTTCGCATTTTCAGCTCTCAAGTCAACATTCCTTTTCGGAGAAGATCCATCCATAATTATCACACAGATTTAAGCACTCGTTGGTCTGTTCCGCCTCTCACATTTCTACATGCAAACAAACCAAAAACACAAGACACCCATTTTTTGCTGATAGTCACAGCACAAAAGTTTTTATTCACGCACTCCTATCTGCCCATCACCACAATTAAACCAAAGTTACACACTTTTATGCATTTTTTTAGATTGAGAATTTTTTTTGTTCGCTTGCAAAGCACTTTTTTTAAATTTTTTTTTGTAGGGTTTTACGAAGATTCGTATTCGTTTTTGGTTGATTTTAATTTCAATTTTTTTAGAGGCAATTCTATTGTACTGCCTCCTCTTTGTATATAGCAAAAAAAGTATAGGGAAACGAAATTGTATAAAAGGTTTGGTTGTAATTTACTCTCTTCTACTCCCTGTAGAAACTGAAACCTCGTCTCTCCACTCACCTAGACTCATCTAACTAACCTACCGACCTCCATTTCGGAACAAGACTTGCACCAAAGCTAAAACAAAGCACCATCTGAAACCCACTGATCACCGCTAGAGTGCTGCTTTGAGAAGCATTCACATGAACTCCAAGTTTCAAACTGATCAGAAGCGTCAATATCTATCCACAACACGACGTGACACCAGGAAATGCAGGGGGATGGGGGGTACATTCTGGGTACCACGACGCATTAGGTATAGATATTCAGTAGTCCAATCAGTAACAAAACGAAGATTCAATGCAAACGCCTCCTCCAACAGCCTTCTATTGTCGATGAATGAGTAACATTAGGTGCTCGCTTCAGCCTCGACACAAACCCTGTCCAAGACTTTGACCAGCAAGCCAATCAAACTCGCTTAGATGAGCAAATCGACTCAGCAACAGTCACCGTAGGCAGTTGCAAACAGAAAAAAAAGTTGAACAATTGAAGGTTCAAAAAAAAGATTGAATAAAAGAAGATGATAGTATTTCGAAGAGTAATTTGTTTCTCAGCATGTCTACCTTACAAATCGCCTAATGACCAACCCTAGCACTTTTTCGATTCCCAACTTGCTTTCACGTTTACAATCACGCAGTAGGCTGCAGCGCAGCAGACAGACAATTAGCGTTCCTGGCAGAAACAGATATAATCAAACAATAACGAATGTCACTAAATAATAATAATAATAATGTCTACAAACTTTTTTGGAAGATTTGTTTTTGAACTTTTTTTGGGGTGTTTGTTTGAAGTTTTTTTTACTCATTTACTAAACACTTTACTTTTTTCTGCTTATTTTTAATTTCTACTTGTTTGTGGTTTCTAATTTTTTTTTCAATGTTTTCTTTTTAAAATAGCGTATGCCACAGATAAAACATAATGATAATAATCAGTCTACCAACTTTTTTTGGGAAAATTTGTTTTTGAACTTTTTTTGAATGTTTTCTTTTTGAAATTTTTTGCTCATTTGCTTTTTCTTTTTTCTGCTTTTTTTAAGACTTCTTGATGCTTGTGTTTTATAATTTTTTTTCAATGTTTTTTTTTAAATAGCGTAGGCCTACGCCACTGACAAAAAATGATAACAATAATAAGTCTACAAACTTTTTTTGGGAAGATTTGTTTTTGAACTTTTTTTGGATGTTTTTTTTCCAATTTTTTTGTTTTGCCCAACACTTTTTCTTTTTTCTGCTTTTTTGGATATTCAGATCCTTGTGTTCTTTTTTTTGGTTGTTTTTTGAACAAACTTGTAAAATACTACATCCAAAGGATAGGTTCTACAAACTTGAAAGGCAGAACAGATACAGTGCCTCAAAACTTCTTAGAAAAGCAATAAATAATTGCGAAGGTATAAGACAATAATCGAATCAATCTTGCATCATGCAAAATCAGCTTCCGTAACTCAACAGCGCAAAACACAAAACAAACACGATCACATTCAAAAAGTACAAATCGGCGGAACATCTAACCATATGCAATTGCACACATTACTCGAGCTAATTATAGAAAATCAGTCAATTGATAAACCGACTATCAAGATCGTAATCAGCTTTCTCGCACCTCACACACTTGGCACGTATTTGCTTGCCTTTACCATTTCAAGCAGTCACCACTATCATTACACCATCATTGGCATACAACACGCGCAACCAGCAAACCATATTACAACTGTTGCAATTATCGTGCCTCTTTTTCGAAAGTGTTTAGTTCTGATGAAAAGATGAAGATTTTTGCAGGTAGCTTTATTTTCTGAAATTGGAGCTTGAAAGGTTCCTTTATCAATATTCTAATGAAATCAGTGGTGCATTTTTATAGGGTACCATTGTAAGTTTAGGTTAGCTCTGAATGCTTTTTCGTGGCAACAATAAGGTTTTTTTATGAATTCTAGCCAAATTTTTCACAGTTAGCCTATGAACATTTTTTTGTGATGTAATAATTTTCATAAAAAGTCAAAGGGCTGCGGAGCGGATTCCGAAAAATGATCTGGAAAGCCACAGTTGGTGCCCAAAAGTGATTTTTTAATTTGATGAACAAGAACAAGGATTTTAGACTTTTAGGGAATGATTAAATTGCCTCTAAAAACTGTAACAAGGTTTCCAACCATATGACGGTTTGGTTGGGTGCCCCATTAGTCGCCTTTTACGACACGTTGGGGTGGCCGGCTACCCTATTCTGCCCCGGGTGCAGCACGGGGAATTGTCGCTGAAGTTTAGTTGCCAATTATAAAGTCATTTTTGAATTCTAATTTTCTACCGCACACAAATATTCTTATTATGTTCTTGATAAGAGCAAATCATATCTTTAGAGTCTTTCCTTGGCTCGGTCAAACGATTAGATGAATAGACAAAAAGATGTCTATTCAGAAAAGTTTACATTAACCAATTCAGCTCTCTGTTGGCGCACGCACCTCGCTTTTTCCAGAGCACACCTGTTTTAATTCATTTTTCATCGCCATCATGGTGGCTATTTATGACGTGTTTCGATTGAATATTTCGCTTCTAGTCGTCTTCGAACCTCCCACGAGGCAATGAACCTCGTTTCAATGTTTATATCCAATGTTGCTATTCAGTTGATCTTCGCTGGCTTCTCAATTGTTAACAATCTTTTTTGCTTTTTTTTAAATTTCTTTGTGTTACGGGTCACGACTGTGCTGTTTTCTTCTTTTCTCATCTGTTTTCTCATTCGAATGTTGTAACGTTTGTTACGTTGCTTTTTATCTTGCTTAAGAATTTTCTTTAAAAAGCTGTCGCTCTTCGATGTATTAGCATAGAAGAAAAGCGCTGATTGCCTTCTGCAGGCTTCGTTCTCCGCATAATAAAAATCCATTTATTTATCGGTGTGCACTTCAAACAGAGGTGGCGGTGGCCCGAGTGACCTTATTGGCAAATTGTTTTCTTTCTCTCTTAATTCAAGATTAAGCATAGTCCAAACCTATTTCGTCTTTCCAATCTTCTTTGTTAGTTTCCACTTTCAGTTTGCTTGTCTTTTTTCACTAATGATCTATTTCAAACCCCGACGCTTCAATTAGTACACCACCATTCTTTCTCTTCACAAATTTCTTCCAAACCATCTCACACTACTTGTGTTAGCCATCCATGCCATTATTGAAATTATTCAACTGCCTTCATGACTTCGGCCATTTGTTCGTTTACCAATGTAACACTGCGCAGAGATAACTTTTCCGGTCATAAAGTTAAAATTTCGTAGGTAAAGATGATAATTCCATCATTTGATCTTATCTCAATTAACGTATAGGTAGATCGATAAACCACAATAAAACTGCTCTCACTTCTTTTTTCTTGTCTGTTTTTCTCTCTTTTTCGAATGTCCTAAGCAGGCTTAACGTTTGTAGCCACGTGTTTTATCTTTCTGTTCTTGAATTGCACTTTAAAACGCTGTCGCTCTTTGATATGTTTGTTAGTTACAATAAAATTAAATTAAATGTTACAAAAATCTAATTATTTATCCGGTGTTGTGCAGGTAACACAGAGGCAGCGGTGGCCAGAGTGACATCATTGGCAAAATGTTTCCTTTTTTAATTCAATATTGAGCATTGTCCAAACTTATTTTGTCTTCTTTATTTGTTTCCGCTTTCATTTAGTTGTTTTTTTTTCGCTGATATCTATTTAAAATCCCGACATTTCAATCAATACACCGCCATTTTTCTCTTCACTTGATATCATTTAAATTTCAAAAAATATTTCCATCACAACTTTGGTGCTTTGCTTGTGTACCAGCGTGACGCTGCGCATAGATACCTCTTCTCTGTTGAGATTTTGTTGATAAAAATACCTCATCTTGTCTCAATTAACGTAATTGGTCCGATGAACCTCAGTGAAACTGCGTTAACTCTGTATTCTCCATCTAGTGGGCTCGGCTGCGGGCAGTCTATAAATTCAAATCAACTTCTTACGTTCTTCTTCCACCTGCTCTATCTATGTTTTTGTTCCCTTTCTTTCTTGCTTTTTACTATTAAATTCAAAATCCCAACCATTTCATTCCACCAGCTTTGGCAATTATATTTTCGTTTCTTGCAATCTCACACATACACATCATGATTTCTACATTTTTTATCTTCAAATTAGGAATCAAAAGCTCTTTCTCTTCTTCTTAGTAAAATCCAGCTCTTTCCAATAATAATGCAGCGATATTTAGACTCTTTAACCAATAAGTGCCTTGATGTAAAATAAAAAACATCACCAACCAAGAAGTGTGGCAAATGGAAAATTAAAATCTGAAAGGCAAACAACATTGGTCACAAAAAACTTTGTTTAAAAGTAAAGGCTCATTCATCTTATTTCTAAACTCTAAAGTCATTGTCAGAAGCATATTCGCATAAACCTTTAATTATAATTGCAAGATTGTAGGCTCCAAATTCGAGACTTGAACAGCCGAATGCATTCAATGTGTTCGAGAAAAACAATAAACAAGTTCTCTTGTACATGAGTCCTAGTTGATGACCCAGTGAAGTGGAGCAGTGCAACCAATGAAACATATCAAATAAAATCTTACCAGAACAGTAGATGTTGTAAAGCATCGCCAAGCATTGACTTGCAGCAACGAGTTACATCTTCAGCAATACGCCTGGCTACTCTGGAGGCTGTTTTTCATCTCGAAATTGAAAATTTGAAGCAGCCATTCCTCATCTGCAAAGCGGTATGTTGTTAATAATTAATGTTGGTTCGCATTGTGTTTGTTGTTCCTTGTATAAAAGTTCCATCGGTCAAAGACTCAACACTCATATTTTGTGACGTACATTCAATTGGTTTAACAACATTAAAAATAAATGCGAAACTTTGATTTTTCAAGCCATTTTTCATCTGGTTCAAAGCATTAACAATTTATGTGTAGCCGCTGTAAATTTACATCCATAAATGGCCCGTTGTTGTCACTTGATCAAGTTAAAGATCAAGGCTCAACTCATAGGTGATCAATTGCAATCTTATAATTGTACTATGACGCCACACACACTGTTTTGTGAGGCATTAATTTCTTATTTGCCGCAAACATCAGGCATCCCGCAGCGCCAGCACGCCTACAAACTATTTCCCTTCTACAATGTATTTTTACTGGTTCTCGAGAAAAAACGACGCAATCTTTCTGCGCAAAATCAAATTTTTTCACGTCTTAATCGGTTCTCGCAGTCTAAAAAATTATTCTGGTGCTGCGCCTAAGCGAGTGACGAGCAGCGGTGACAAGTTTTCAGTGAGGAGTTTTTATTTTATCTTTGCCGTTTAGCGCCTGGGCGACCCAGCTCCGACGAAACGTTGCAGCGGTGGCTAGCCCTTGGCGACACTGCGTCCAATTTGACCGGCCAGGTAATGGAACTTTAGACCCCCTGCACCGTCGGCGGTGTCTTTAACCACTAGACCAACCGGTCAATTAACACGAAAAATCGAGATGATGATGAAAACCAATCAACTCTTGGCGCACGAAAAATGATTTTTGGGAGATCCCCTAGGTGGCGGCTATTAGTCAAAAATTTTCGGGCTACGCGGAAAAGTATCAAAAAGTAAAAATATCGACTAATTTTATTATTTAGGCGTATATTTATCCTCCTTTTACGAGAAAGCTATCAATGCGCTATACGAGCTCGCTTAGGAGTTGCCAGCCACCTGTCAGTACCTTTAATGCTAAGCGTCAAGCAGAAGACGGTGAATACCAATTTTAAAGTCATTGGTTTGACCCGACTCGGAATCAAACCCGAGTCTACAGCTCCCGAGGCGGACGCTCTTATCACTCGGCCCTCTGAGCTGTAAATAAAAGTAATCTTCTAAAAAAAGACGTTACCCACTCTTGCCGTGAGCCCCGAGGCATCTGCACCAATTTCTCTACTTTCAGCAGTATAGCTATAGATCAAAAGATCAGAAGATATGATAGAGATAGGTACATCGTACAGTGCCTAATAAATTGTTGAAATCGTTGAGCTTCTACGATCACAGAGCTCTCGACCACCAATGTACGACATCTATTGCTCTAGCGTGGATTGCTCATTGTCGTTTCTAAGGGTTGTCTTTACGGAAGCTTGTAGCGCCATAACTAAAAACACATCGTAAGTAAATTGTATTGTGTCGAGACAGCAACACATTATTTCAGCACATTTAGGCTAGCGTGGCTTGCTCATTTTCTCATTGTCCAAACATGCGTGGCTAACAGTTCCAATAAGGATTCATCTTAATTTTTTGAGAAAACGATGAGAGCGTACAACTACGCATAAACCGAGTAACCAGGCATTTAGTCACGCACGCCATCTCAGGAGAGCAGAGCAAGCGGGCTAGTCGGCAGATCATGACTTAAGTCTCGGGGCATATTGACCGCCGGCGTAGCGAGATTTGTGATTCTCGAATCGGTCAATTTTTATAAGGTAAAAGACAAGGAAAAGGTTTTTGAAACTTCGCCACAATATCAACGAGAATAGATCCACTGCACTTCTCCCTGAGAACCAATGCACTTCACTATAACATAAAATGATGCGAAAACGCGGCAATCGTAAATCACTTGCCAAAGCCCTGAGGTCCTCTGCAGAATTAAGCGACGGAGGCGCTAATCTCCAACAAAAAGCTATTTCAAAAATAGTTGGACAAGCAAAATGAAATTGAAACATACCGGTAATCATCTTTTGAAAAAAATAGACCATCTCAACCTTTTCTGATTCATTAATTTGCTTTAACGTTGTCAACAAGGGATTTCTTGATTACAACTTCAAGGTTAACTGTTTCTACCCCATCTAGCTGCATTTGCATAAAAAAGTCAACTGAAAAGCTAATCAAGCGCGTTTGTGACTTTTTTACAAGTTCTAAAAGCTTTTGCAAGTTCTAAAACTGTTGAGCGCAGAGACAGCTAACTATTTCCTTTTTTTCTTCAACTGCAACGGACCAGTACAAAACGCTAAATAATAATCGCAATCTCGTATTATCTCGCTCACCTCCATGACTGCAGCAGCAACTTTTAAATTTTTAATCATCTTTCAAAGTCTTCACTGGTTCCAAATAGAGTCCGACGTATCATAAGCAATCCCTTAACAACTCAACATCACAAATATCAATGCCATTCTCCTCTTCAAATATTTCTACAAAATAAGGATAAAGCATTATGACATCATTATAGCCTAACGCACGGACGATCAACGATTCCTAAATTATTAGGATTCTTATTCCAGAAAAAAAAACTATATAGCAGTTAAACTTCACTGTCTTCAGCTGAATTTAAAATTTCTGTTTTTCTTACTCTTTTTCTGTTTAAGTTGTGAGAAACAAGAGGGAATTCGAAAAAGTTATTTAGACCTTAAGCTATGTCAGCCAGAATCGTATTTAAGGGGAGAGGGAACATAGCGCTATGCCCCCCTTTTTGACTTTGCCATTCATTAAAAAAAAACAAATGCTGCTAAAGGACTGAAATATGCCAGACTCTTTTGATGGTTTTTGCTGTACATGCTCCTCTCTAAAATTTCACGCTGTTAGCCGCCGCCTTGCGGAACAGAAAAAGCTGTTAAAAAAAACATCTCTCTTCTCCACTAATAGACGTCAGTACGCTAAGATAATTAATTACTAGCAAAATTTCTCACCTCTGACTTAACTGCAGCTGCAATTTTCTTTTCCTGAATATTTTTCCAACTTTTTGTTATCTTTCCGAAATTCATTGTTTTTCGATCAAGTAGAGTCCGGATGCATCAGTAATTATGTCTTCATGTGAATTCACCATTATTAACGTTAACCACTTAAAAATGATTCTGTTGGATAACAATAAAGCATTATGACGTCATCACGAGGTTACAATATTAGCGGTAATTGATTATACTGTAATTATTCAGCAAAAAAACAAAACTGTTATGGCGTTTAAGCTTCACTTTCTAAAGTTGACTTAATTCGATTTTCCTCATACTTTAATTTCATTAAAACATCTCAAAACTAGAGTCGGCTTGTCACGCTATTTATAACAAAAAAGCAAAGAATGTTTATTATATACTCGCGGTATTACGCGTAACGAGTGGCGGGGCGCATCTCCGCGGCTTAAAGCCTGGGCAACACAGCTCCGAAGAAACGTCCAACGGTGGCGAACTGTTGGCAACACTGTGCCAATTTGACCGGCCCGGGAATCACCCCCCAGACCTGCCTCCCCGATAACGTGTGCTTAACAACCGTGCTGAGAAGCAAATGCGTTATGCAGCAATGCTAATTTCGATCAGATCAGCAGGGCTTCTAACTGTGAAAATATCAAGATCAACGTCTAGAAAACATATCGCTTTAAGACAAAATCTCTGATTCTCTATCAGACGCAAGCGGTGACGCTTCCACGGAATTGCCAGGTTTTATTCCGAGTGAATGGCAAGCTCAGTGGTTCTTAATCTGTGCGCTACCGCCCCCTTGTGGACGCTGTTAACTTTTAGAGGGGCGGAAATACTCAGGGGGCGCTATGGGGGACGTTACTTTTAGCAAGTGTAAAGACTAGCTCATGGCTGGAAAAGAAAAGTAGGGATTTCTGCGGACGCGATAACCTTTTTTTTTGCTCCTCACTAATTTTTCGTTGAAAATAAGACATCTGCGGACGAGATAACATCTTTTTTTGCTCTTTACTGATTTTTCGTTCAAAATAGAACATCTCAGGACGTGATAACCTTTTTTTGCTCTTCACTGATTTTTAGTGGAATATAGGACATGTGGGCGGCAAACCTCTGACAAGGGGCCCAGGGGGAAAAAAGTTAAGAACCACTGGGCTAGATGATCCACCGTTTGAGCAATTTTTTAAACATGAAAGCCTATGATCGTTTTATCTAAGCAAACGCTGACCGCATGATTGAGGTAGCAAATTACAAATTTACATAGTGGTAACTTGGTCAGTTATTATACGGTAATCAACCTGATAGTGAAGACCCAAACCCCAAGTAAACTATGAGAACAAATAACCTACCAGCAAATATCATCATTAGTATACCTGTAGCAAAGGCAGTTGCGTGTATCATCTCAGCATCCGGTGTAATGTCTGGATGAAGTAACTTTTCATATCAGTGGAGTACGGTTTAACGTCGGTACATGCACCTTGGAAGATGATCTACCGGTAGTTGAGCATCGAACCAGAGAGCCAGCTCCGTAGCCCGACACACCAGCTTTCTACCAACTCCATGTGCAAATAACCTCAATTGATCTTGATCAACTTTGTCGTCATCGAAGCAGCTATACAACCATCCACATTCTAGGCAATCTCCAGACCAACTTCCATGTCTTCTCTTCAGCCTCCCATGGGTACAAACTTAAGCTTTTGACTTCGATCATAACTTCATTCGGCCGCTTCGATATATTTCATCGACGGTCTGATATCCTTTCAATTCTATTCCTTTGCAGTGACATAGATAGCTGGTCTTTCCACTACTTTTAATAACTTCTGCATCCCTATAGATAAGCTAGTCATGACGTGTGACAGCAATCCTCTTCTTCACTGTCATTAGTCGATTGACTTAAAGGATTAATTTCTGATATTAGTCAATTAAGCCAAAATATGACATCATAAACACATTGTTAGCAAGTGACGACGTGTGAATTTTTTTCTTGGCAATCAGCCCTAATAGTCTTTCTTTTTCTCGTTTAATTAGGAACAAATTTTGGAAATTTTTCTTTCTTTAACTCCTCTTTTTTTCACCCTATTTTTTAACATAGCCTAGTAATTTCTTGACGTCATTATGTATGTATGTTCTTGCTTGACTTCTTTCTGTAGATTATAGCGGGTTTTGCTTTTTCAGTTAAGGTTAAGCTTTGCCACTTGGATTTTTTATTTTCATTTTACCCGTGTTTAGTTACAGTTTTTGCAGACGGGAGAAGAAGATTTACTGGTATACTGGTATTTCCTTTTGTTTGTGAGCAGTTTTTCTCGTTTTAGATTAGTTAGGATTCGGTGTTACTGTTTTTCGCGATTTAATTTATATTAATAGTAAATTTTACGTATATTTCAGCCTGTTGTAGGCTATTTTTAAAGGTTTCTATGATTTTTATAAATGTACTTCATTTACTATTGCTTTCTTTGACTATACTTTCATATTTATATGTATAATTGATTGGTGGTACAGAATTTCAAAACAGCATTGAAAAAAGCTGTTTTCACATTCGGCTTGAGGAAATACTCTATATCATAACTCTTTTGAGTTATAGGTTGCTTTGAAAAAAGCTGTTTATCCAATAAGCTTTTCGTGACGCACTTATCAGTGGGTAATCGCGTCAAAGTGAGAATTCTAGAGCAAGCTGTGGTATTTGTGTGCAATTTCGTACGTCTGCGAAGCGATAAAGCGCTGGCCAATCAAATGCGAGATCGTTACGCAACTTTTGATTGGACACGTCGCGACCGCCTGAAGTCCACTTGAACAAATTGAGAGCGTAAACAAACTCTTTCTGTTTGCATAGATCAGGTCGCCGTACTCTGATGTAGCTGGCTTCGAGCAAAGTAAGATAAAAACGATTTCGCGCAGTGTACAGAATGGAAAATTGGTCTTCATTGTAGTTCATTGTAAATGTTTCATTTCCAAAAACGTTTAGAGTGTGCGCTTGTTATTTCTGAAGAAGCCTTCCGAATGGAAGGCGAAACGTCAAAAATAAAGAAACTTGCATCGGTGGAACGTTTGAATCTGAATAATTTACCCAATCAAAAACCCAAAAATAAAAAACAACTAATTAAAAACTAACTAAAATATAGGTTGCAAATCAGGAAAACATACTGCAAACTCGAAAACAAGCATTGATAATCTAAATCTAGCTATTAACCTTGTATAATGAAACTGAGTTTTGAGAAAATTGATGAAATCAGGAGTTACCGCCCGTGTATTATATTCGAATTTTTTTGTCATTGAACAGATTTAACATAGGCTAGCTGGCCGGCCGGTGCAGTGGCTAAAATCAAAGACATGGTTCGGGAGGTCTTGGGTTTGATTCACAGGTCAGTCAAATTGAACGCAGTGTCACCAACGGCTCGCCATCGCTGCGGTACTTTTTCGGAAATGTGTTGCCCTAGCGGTAAGCTAGCCCATTTTACAGTTAAATCTAGAAAACTAGTAGTAGCATTTAGTTTGGCCTTAGCCACTCGTGACAAAAAAGCACGACTTGCATTAGTTAACAATATTTACGCGACACTCATAAATAATCTATCATGGGCCATACCCGTGAGCTTTTTACATCGTGGCGTACGCAAGATTTTTCATTAGGGGTTTTCACAACGTCACTTCGTGGTGACGCAGTTGTGATAGAGGGAGAATACTGCAATTACAGTAGCTCAGAGGCATATATAAAGTGTATCCAATTGCAATGTTTCTGGTCTAAACTATTACGCCGTTGCGGTTAACCATCCATGATTAAGCTATATAATGCCGAAACTAAGGAAACAACCAAGACATTTCATTTATATTTTTACATACCTATTTTTTGTTATGTGCCTATTAGTTGCATATTTATCCTCCTATTACGAGACAAGTGAGATTAAAGCGCTACAACGAGCTCCTTTAGGAGTAGCTGGCCATCTGCCACCGGCCATCTACCACACCAAGATGGGGCAATACCGCCAAGTGCCTTCCCAACAAGTAAACTTGCCAGCTTGTTCTCCACACTGTCCGTTTAAGGCTGAGCGTCAAGCAGGGAAGCTGCTAATATCAACTTTAAAGTCATTGGTTTGATCCGACTCGGAATCAAATTCTAGTCTACAGCTCCTGAGGCGGACGCTCTTACCACTCGGCCATCTGAGCTGTTAATTAGGCTGATTGAAAAGTACCGGTATACGTGGTGGTGCAAGCCTTTACAAAATGCTCACCGTAAGCTATAACTTCTTGCCACTTTAAAGATTATTACTAAACCGTTACCTCGGCACCCACCATTACTGCATGATTGCAGCAGACTGCATTGCACGAACTAATAAAAGAATGCACCATTCTTAGACGACCACCGGTACATGAATTGCATGGTGATAATGAACGAGTAATTCATGTAAAGGTACGGAACAGCGGGTGCTAAGCACAAAATGTGTAGGCCATTCTCAAGTGGCGGCCCATTACAAATATCAATCATGAATGATTGAACGCTGTTAGAGGACATACAAGACGAACAATAACACTCATACACTTAACCCTTAGCACTTTCGGTTGTGCCGAGCGCCTGTCGGGAAGCTGCGAATAAGCTTACTACTGTTACAATCTTTAGTATGACCAGGGTTGGGAAAAATTGATTGTAATCAATATTAGATTGCGATATTCTTTACTTTTTGTTCGTCGAATGCACTGGAGCCTTTACTTTTTTGAATGAGTATCGAAATGGCCTTGTCTTTACTTTTTTTTCGGCGCAATTTGATATTCCATATTCGATTCTTTTTGTCTAGGTTACTTTATCTCACTTTTGTAAATTTAAAATAATCATCGGTATGTCATTACCTTGTTTTTGCTGATAGAATTTTTCTGTGCCTAAAAAAAAAGAAGATTTTTGAAAGCAAAGTTGCTTCACATATATTATGTCCGTCGTTTGTCTGTAAGTTACCGCATGAATGTGAGGACATCACAAAAAATGCTTGGCATACACCGCTAAATGCTCAGTGTAATATCGAATATCGATTACACTATTCTTTATTCTTTACTTTTTTAAACTACCATCGAAATCGATTATTTCTTTACTTTTTGGTGAACTATCGAATATCGATTATTTCTTTACTTTTTTGGGTATTGATTCCTAACCCTGAGTATGACTCGACCGGGAATAAAACCCTAGTCTCCCGGCTACCAAGCGGACTCTCTTACCGATACACCAGCAAGCGCCGGTATGTGTAATTCATGTACAAGGCTACGGTATATAATTGTACTTGCTCCAAAACATTGATTTATTGATTTCTAAAAAATTGGTATTTACTTTCTTTGGCTGAGTCGGCCACCCACATTTAGAAAAATTATGGTCACGCGCAAACAAACGGGTAAAAATTTGCTAAAATATTCAACGGCCAGCGAAGGTTGAATAATTTTAATATACCACCTCAGCTACGGTAGGCCTACATGGAAACCATTAGGAATTAGGATATCTGACTTACCTTTTTATCATAAAAAATGAGCTGCTGGAAGACAACATTTTTGCAACGCGTTTCATGAAAAATCAATATAAAAACATATAGGCTAGGCCTACCACTTTTCGATCGAAGGCAATCGACAATCTAAAGCATAATTTTGCTGAAAAAAAACAAGATATTTTTTTGTTTGAAAACTATCGAAAATCGGTACCGAGTATCGTTATCATCCATACTTTTAAAAGTGGTACCGTTATCGGTACCGTATTTACTTTTTTTTGCAAAATAACGGTATCGATATCGTTGTTTCTTTTAAAGTATCAAATGCCCAGCTATGCTGACGTCACACGATATGAAACTAATAAACTGCCTCTGAATTAAATGGAAGAATTCCATCATCTAGTTCATCATTTCAGTGAGGTTGAAATGTACCAAGAAATTATCCGGTATTCAGTACGCTGCAAACTGTTAATATGCCAATATTGCGTCGATGTTGCTACTTTTGGTTGCACAATTAACTAATCTTACATAAGTTTGAAGTTTGGTTACCAATTTCAATATATTTCAAAAGAAACGATGATTTCCTTAAAGGTAAGTAGACAAGTTAATAAATTTTACTCACCACCGCTTTTTTGGGTCTTCGTGTTTGCATTAGGAGGGTTAGGTACCAATAAAAAACAGCATTGTGAGGTAGGCCTGTAATTATATTAATAGATTGATTTAGTGGTTTTCAACCTTTCTGGCAGGGCCCATGAGAGGGGCCGGGGGGCAAATGACTCTGGGGCCCATGCTGTTCTAGGGGCCCATTAGTCCATATCTAACGAAGCAAATAGAGCCGTAACAAGTTTATAAAACAATTAAAACAGCATTTGAGCTCAATTTGCTTCAAATAATTAATTTTATGGAGCGCATGGGCCCCCAACATAAGTCATCATGCTGTTCTAGGGGCCCATTAGCCCATACCTTACGAAATAAATACGGCAAAGAAACTTCCAAATAATCGATTTTATAAAGTGCATGGGCCCCCAGCATGAATCAAGTTTGTTCTATAGAGGTCCATTAGCCCATATCTAACAAAATACAGCAAAAAAAGTTTTAAAAATCATAACAGCATTTTAGCCTGATATTCATCCAAATATTACCAATTTTCCGGATCGTATGGGCCCCTTAAACATCATTTTGATGAGTATGCTATGCGTAAAGGCGCATTATAAGCTGAAAATTGAGATTTTTTGCTTCATCTGCATTTCATTTGGCTTCGTCTTAATTAAAGACAATGTTGAATCATAAACGTGTTTATCTGAGATTTGTAATCGCGCTACTGAGAGTATGCGATTGCGACCAGTTATAGCATTCCAACTGTAGCTTGAGGTTGGAGAGATCAAAGAAATATTTAGGTTTCATACATGCAGCGTTGGAGAATTTTTAAGCAATCGGGTGGATGTTGTGGCTCAGGTATAGGCTTGAGTTTGGTGGGAGTACAAGAACAGTTTCATTCAAAAATTAAAGAATTTTGAAGCGAAGAGATACCAATATTTAAAGCATATGCTTAAAGTAATCGGCAAGGCGAGACTGCTAGACAGTGCATGGCACGAGGTAAACGAAATACAATCTTAATTATCCATGAGTAGCGGAGTTTTGTCGTGTACGGCTAAAAACACTTTTGATTCGAATAGGTGTTGAAAAATGTGATGTGGCTCTCACGAGAATGCCATTAAAACAGTCCAGCTTTTATAACTCCCTTGATCAAAAGAGTGAGGTTGCCGATCCCCGGACTGGAGCAAATCTTTTCGATGATCCTATGCGCAAAAAACGGACCGTTGGGCTCAGTGTTTTTTAAATACATGCTGTCAAATTGATTGATTGGGTACTACAGGTTTTGAACATTTTTTGGAATATGATTAATTATTCTCACAATTGGTAGTAGGCTGTATATTTTTGTAAATGCATGTTCAGAAACGATAAAACATAAATCCGGTGCACGAAAGCGAAAAGAAAAGGTCACGAGAGAACGATTGCAGAGTAAAGGGCAGCAAAGACTTGAAAGCTTTGGTATAGTTGGAAGAGAAAGTGAAAGAAAAAGATCTTGTGAAGATGCTCCTGACCAGGAAACTGCTAATGAAGTGTTAAATATCAGCGAAAGTAGTCCAGAGAAAGATATTGAAATTTCATTGTAAATTTGGTATCTAATCGGAGTGATGATATAAGCAAAGTCGTAATTTGAGTGTCAATATTGTAGCTGATGAAGCAAGTGTAAGTTCCCTTATCCAAGTGCTCATACTGACAATGCAGTTACTACTGTACGCAGCATTGATATCGAGACTCCAAATCCGCACTATGACTTTGACGTTGGCCTTGTCCCCAATGAATTTCCATCTACCTTGTAAATACGTAGCGCGATTCATCGTAATCATCAAAAATATCTTTAACATTTTCCCGAGGATGAAACAAGAGAGCTCTTTATACCACCTTAATCGCTTTTCCGTTATAAAGAGAATAAATGGGCAACCTACTAACTCACTGAATTTACTAACATGTTGTCTTTGTGCCTAGAGACTGCAAAAAGTAGGGGGCCCACCAAAATATGTGCCCCGGGCCCATTGGCGTCTCTCGTAGCCCTTGCTTTCTGGTGGAGCAAAACCCAATGAAACATTCCAGAAACAGGAGGAACTCTTGTGAATTAATTTAATTCTCACAATATGTTTGAACTCAGCTCTAAATTGCAAACTTGTGGAACCCCTGTACTGTAATGGTGGAACCCAGGTTGAAAACTTCCGGAATAATCTACCAACAGCTAGTTACGCCACCATGCATAGGGTGGCGTTTTGGTATCATAGTTTCGTTTTCCGAAGAGGAATCTTACCTTCCCTCGTATTTCTCGACTGATCCGCGCTTAAAGTCATTTAATATTTTTTAGCTTCGGATTGCGGAAAGAGTTCTGACATTTACTCTGTGTTTGTTTATTTATTATCCTTTCTTCATATTTGGCCTTACAGCCATTTATCTCCGTCGACTGGTGTTCAGCATAAAAAAGTATACAGGATTAGGGTACAAGGAGTTTGGAAGACTGGGTCACATCAGTCGTAAACATAGGGTGAGTCCAGTTGCTATATGGTTTTTACTTTTTTTTTAGGAGAGTTTCAACGACTAAAAACGATAATTTTTGATGCACGAATCGTAAATGTTTCTAGACAATACTGGCACATTTGATGGTACAGTTGCTAAACAATAATTCGCTTGCTTCTACAAGCATTGGTATTTTTTCGTGAGATAAATTTCGTTGAACGACGCATTGTCGCGGGTCAAATGGGGTGGCCAAGGTGACTTGAGATTTTTAGTTCTAGGCCTCTAATTTTTTAGTAATGGGCCCGCTGACACATTAGTACTTCGACACTTCATTGCGCACAAACTTTCAACATGTTACTATTATCCTATGTCTATCCCTCTCCCCTTCCCTCCCAAAAAAAAAAAAAAAAACTGATTTTGCCCCTGTAACACACACCAGCCATGCTATTTGAGGATGCCAATCGCTTTTTGCAAGATATAAGCTGTACAGTAATTATTTGCTTTAACAGATTCACGACGTAGTCGACACTGCGACAGATGAAGAGCTGTCATTCATGAAACATCGTTCTCCGAGTTATCTTTACAGAATGACAGTATGGACTGCTAGAGAGGTTAGAACCATCGTATGATGGAAACATTAGCCTAAATGTATATTCGTTTTTTTCTTCTACAGCTAAGAAAGCACAGATCGTTTTCCACAACTTTGATTCTCACTAAATCCTTTTGTTCGATTTCGACTTTTTTTGAATTTGTAAAGGCGATATAGGCCTACACGAGATAGGGTGTAATCTGATTTATTCTGCAAGCGTTGTTGAATCCTTGCGAAAGCACTAAACGTCCGGTTTCTTTTTTAAATCAAGGTTTTGATGTTAAGGTTGCGATGTACCTTCTTCGAGGCCAGTCGGTGAGTTTAATATCGGAGCAGGATCTTGCCTATTCAATGCTCTACAGCGTATTTGCTCACTCGGTAACATGGGACCAACCAAGTCAAATGTTTCGCTTGAAAATGGAAGGCTTTGACGACTTTTTTTTATTTCGGGTAATTGTAATTAGCAATAGCTAATATAACACTAAACTGCGGGAATTAACAAAAAAAAACGATGGTAAGCAAAGTTCGATTACTTTGTTCAATCAATCATGAGTTTGTTGAACAAGGGTGGCCAGTTGTCCACTGTCCCACCAAGGTCCTACACTGACCCGAGCGTTGTTTTAGAGCGCAGAGGAAAATCTTATAACCAACTTTTAGTTCTGCAACATATTTGTCTCAGAATGCAGTTAAAAAGTTAATTTAGATTTTTTAATGTCAACAGGGTTTCTACTGGGATGCAAGAGAGATTTGGGTCAACAAAGAATGCACCAAAATGAAGATAGTTTTCACTCATGGAAGAGAAGTTTCCTGGCCTTGTTCTCAAGAAGATCTACCAGAATGGAAACTTGCTAAATTGCATGCCCAGGTGAAAAAGAGCATCCTACAAAATGTTCAAATTGTCAACAAACAACTAGCTGCTGATGGTATTGTTTAATCATTGCCGCAAATATATGATTTTTGAATTTGATTTTAACGATTTGTATTCGAAGCCAATTAAAAAAACATTGAATATATCCTTCAGAGCTGGAACGAGGACCGAACCTACCGTGACCGAGACGAGACATTATAGCTTCGAGACCGAGACGAGACACGAGACTTCATAAGCCAAAAATTAGAAAATATAAAAACGATAGTAATACTCTGGAGTATGGGCTCTACTAAGCCAAGTTATTGAAATAACTTTATAGCAAAATGACATTAGCAAAAACAAATGAAGCAATGAAGCCGTCGCGGTTATGAACTGATGTAGCCTATTATAAATGTGCTATTGGTCATATCCTTTTAACGATTACAATTAATGATTTAACGAGTTCACCATAATAACAAAGAAACAGCTTATTATCACAGAAGATTTAAGTCCTTGTAGCTTGCAAGGCAAGCAACACCTCTCGCAGACGATTACACGGCCCAATATTCCTTTTTAATCTAACGAAAAAGATGTCAAGAAAACTTTAAACAAAAGTCATTGGTAGGCTATGTTGGTCTAGACCAGGGATGTCGGCATTGCAGCCCACTATCCTCTGTCAAAACAATTTTTTAGCAAGTTTATTAAGTATTGAGCACGAGAGTGTTCATGAAATTTTATCAAGATACTTTATATTTGATAAATAATAAATTAATTAACATAAACATTTTAAAGTCGTTGTGACACAATGCGTTTTTGAAAATCTATCTGGTTAATAACTTTCTCATAAAAAGAGCTAGCTCAAATCTAGAAGCACTTCCCATGTCGGTAACCAAATTTCCTGCAACTGTAATCCCTGCACTTTTTTCGATTTGAAGCCTTTTTTGCGCCTGGACTACTTTGAATAATCTTTTGATAGCTGTTGTAAACCAGACGAGAATAGCATCTTTCATAGGGAACAAATTTGTAGAAATCTTAATTTTATGACATATGACACGTTACTCTCTTGAAAATGTTTTGATTTGACACACCGTTTGCCCATAAAAAATATATTAATTTTTTAGATGTGGCTAGCGGTCGTTATGTCTTTGAGTGAAGGCCATATTGTTAAAAGTTAAAACTAAATTAACATCATTGGATTAATTATTACATTGATTAATTATATTAACGGATTTTTAAATTTTCTTTGTTGTTAAAAAAGATGCATTTTCAGCAAAATGCAGCTCAGTACAAGGCCTACCTATCAATGGTTAATTTTTTTTTTCTTAGAACTATGATATGAAATATTGGAATACTGGTCGCTTTGCGGCCCAGTTAAATATTTAATTTTGCAATGGGCCCCTAATAAATTAAAAGGTTAGACATCCCTGGTCTAGAGTAGATTACTATCGAATGCATGTGCTTAGTGGTTGAAATAGACCAGTTTTCATATATGCTGCTCACAAAAAGAAAGCAAAAGCCTGCAATTCTGCAGGCGTGAACAACAAAGCAAAATGGTCTAAACCAGGGGTGTTCAACCCGTGGCCCACGGGCCAAATGTGGCCCGCGGAAAGGTTTTGAGTGGCCCGCGGGACTTTTCCGAAACTACCAATATTATCAACTTAATTGCTGCGTAATTTATGGTGAACTTACATTCCGAGAAATTGTCACTTAATGTTTGCTTTCTTGTACGTTAATTTTATTGCATCAAAATAGAAATTGTTTCGCATCGCATTTTCGATATTGTTACGTTCACATCCTTTCCACACAATCGTGTTCGTGCTTCAAAAGTTGTTAGTAATAAACTAGGTTGGACCGGCCGTTAGCTCAACTGCTTAGCGCACACGCTATCGGTGCGGGAGATCTAAGCTTCGAATCCTGGCTCGGTCAAATCGGCACAGTGTTGCCAACGGCTCGCCATCGCCACGACGTTTCTTCGGAGCTGTGTAGCCCAGGCGCTGAGCCGCGGAGATGGGTTCGGCGGTTCGTTACACGCTTCGGCGTAATACCACGAGTATAACAAAGATTTGATTTTGATTTGGTCGCGATTCGAATTTATACCATAACCGCACGCAGGGAGAGCACGGTGCCATGCCCCCCCCCCCTTTGGCTCTGTAATAAGGTGCTAAAACCTAACTTTCAGTCTATAATTTCTCGAACTAATAATGGTTGCAGCCTCATTTCACTTATTTTGGCCATGCTTCTGCTTTTAGACATACCGTAAGCTGCGAAAATATTTTTGTATAGACACGAGTAACTGCACTCAGTGCATGCCTTTTTTCGTTAAAAAAGTGTGCTAAAATGGGTGTTTTTTTATGTGAAAACCGACCCCCTTTGCCTGCTTCACCCCCACACCCTCGGTTGTGCCCCCTCCTCTGCCGAATCCTGGGTGCGCCTCTGTCTGAGACGTGAAGATCTCGAATTTTTTGGTCGGAAACCGACTGAGTCGAGAAGAAAATCGTTCGATCTTGCCGAATATTGCCAAGCTTGTTAGAAAAAAACAGTGCCAAACTTGACATAAAATGTCGACGCGTAGCAAAAACTCTGTTGAATTTACTGTTGGTACGTTTATTGTTCTTATAATTGCGAAAATACACATTCCTAAAATTAGAGTTTTAGTAGCGTCCTAGCAGTAAACACTCCGGTGGCCCGCGCAATCATTCGTAAATTGCATGTGGCCCTTTGGCCAAAAAGGTTGGACACCCCTGATTTAAACAAAATGTGGCCAACTGTTTTTGCAAAGTGCGAAATCACGCACAATGTTTTACTTTGAATACATCGGGTAAGTACCATTGTTGCTTCCGTATCAAAGACCTGAATGCTGTTTCAAATCCAAAATTTTTTCTTGTCTCGATCGAGACATGACCATTTTCCGAGACTTTCAAGGTCCGAGACCGAGACGATACATTGGCATAGCGAGACCGAGACACTCAAAAACGTGTCTCGAGACCGAGGCACGTCTCGAGACATCCAGCTCTGATATGCTTATCCTTGCATTGTGCAATTGCTGGCTCACAATTGCTTTGCATTCAGAGGACTCTGTCAGGTGTGAAGGTTTCTTGTTTTATCGTGGTGCGTACCACCAGCAGAACATCTTGGAAAATCTTTTGATTGGTTTTTTAAAAGTTTCCATATTCCCCGCTGGTCACTGAGCTTCGCTGATGAGATCTAACTAGGTCAAAACAGTGTCGAACAGGAATTCGAGTAACATGTTAAAGAAAAAGTTAAAAAGATGCACTGAATTGAGACTGCAATTGACTTGTTGAACTAAAAAGCCTTTTACGTGATTGTGTTTAGGTGTGTATGACATATTACGCTCCTGGATTGTCGCACAATCACGTGCATTTTGTATTTCCCTCCACCGTGATCTTGATTGCCAAAAGATACTTGAAACCAACAAGCTTTCTCTTTCGTTTGCTTGATCCCCACTCAAAATTTACCGAGCGAATCAACTACCAGGTTAGATCGGAGATGCAGTTTGCCACTCTTGAACACCATCTAATTGTTGTGACGCTGTGGTTCCAAGCTTTTTGGGGTTTGTACGCCCCGATACCGATATGAATATTCTTGCGATACCATATCTGTATTCGAGTTTGCGAACTTCAGATTAACAATCTCTGTTTTAGAAGATTTGGTTTGGCAGGCAAAAATCAACTGTTTCATTGCAAAGGTTAGAAGGAAAAATGTGTGTAAACCATCCATAGAAATGTTGCCCACTTTGATCAAGTAGTATTCCTGATGAAAAACTTATATTTTGGTCAAATTTATCGATGGTTTCGACTAAGTCGTCAATCGACATTGGTGGGAATCAACATATTTGAGTCAAACCGACTTCTGATAAGGAAGACTATAAACTTGTGGAGTTTGTTTTGTAAGTTAAGTTAGAGTGAGGCCCATTTTCTTCTGACAGAGTGCTCCATAACTATGGCTAGCTAGATCATAGATTGTTTATACGACACAGAGTTTGTTTTGCATTTATTTTGTTTTTAGGCAATCAACGTCGGAAAGGCAACAAACAACAAACGTTCTGCATTGGATCGTCTATTTTTCTTTTGGCAACCGATTCCTATCACAGCTGAACAATTCGTTGAAGGAATAGCGAAGAAATGCTTCAAATATTATTACACTGACTATGAATCTCATAAAGATAAACTGGTAAAACTGAAAAATAATTTTCTTTCAACGAATGATTTCCAAATATCTGCCGGATGGCTCAGTTGTTTTGCACTCGCTATCAATACGAGAAGTTTGGGGCTTGATTACCGGGCCGGTCAAATCAGACACAGTGTCGCCTACAGCTCGCTACTGGTGGGACGTTTCCTCGGAGTTACGTTAAGGCGTTAAAGCCGCGAAGATAAGCGCCGCCTCTCGTTACGCGTAATACCGCGAGTATAATAAAGAATTTTTTTAATTGCCAAATGATTAGGCATTCTTCGCTCTGAAGAACCAAGCAAAACCAAAGAAAATGTTATGCTCCTCTGAACTTGAAAACATTTTTCTGAGTTAAATGCGTATTGCCTGATACGCAACTGTCATGTAGCGTATTAGCCTACGCAACTGTCATAAATAGCCTAGCAGGGTCGTAACAAAGCTTTTGTTCACAGGAAACGAATTCAGATCTACCAGTTCATTGCAACATACCTCCTCCTTACGTGACTAATAAAACCTTGCAGAAGATGCCTTATCTCTACTTCCTGGCATCTTACTTTGAGGTGATACGAGACTTTGTAAAATCTATCTCTCATTACATTGATAAAAACGAGTGGCAAAAGATCGTCGATATTATGGAAAACTACGTTCCTGGCATTTCAGAAGCGAACATGGTCGACGTTATATCCACGTTTATCCACCAGGTACAGTGTTAGGCTTAATTACGTCAAGCGAAAGTAGCAACCACAGTTTGCATTTTGTAGCAACCAAAGCAACTTTACCCACGATCATTGATCAAATCAAAACTCCCATAAGCCTTGTTTCTGTCTGAATCACTGATGCTCTAGTTTTCTTGCCAGCCAACTTAAGTTCCTTATTGCAGATGTGCTAAAAAATCTATATATTTCCTAGTGTAAATAAATAAAGCCCACAATAAGAAGAGTCTATTTTTTTTCAGAAGTCAGTTACTCCTCAACCTAAACAAAACACAGCTTTAGGCCCACCAAAAGCTTTTTACTGTGCTCCTAAAGTTGACCTGTTTTCTAATCTTTTTTAGGCACAATCGAAAACGTAATTTTTAACCTACAATGATCATTGTTATTTTGTTTGAAGGTGGGATGCGTTCATTATTGTGACCATGAGACATTTTTACGTTTTTTTGCCCGTCAATACGGTTGTATGTGCATCCGGACTCCTTACGAGCCATGGTCAAATGTTTATCACTGGGACGTTGTAGTCGGAAATGACAAGAGAGTGAAGCAAGCAAAAGAAATCAAAAATAACCCAATGCTTCTCATACGACAAAGAGACGTCATGCGGACCAGGTCTGTGCAATATTCATAGTTCCACTGCGAAAACGAATATATTTTTAGTTAGAAGCCAGTACATATCAATAGGCCTACCTTAATTACTACTTCTAGACACACCAAACTGCCGCTTACTCAACATCACAACAACTATCCGAGGCACAAATTAGACCCGATCTTGCGAATTCTTGCAAGCGGTCATGGCTGTGGAAAAAACATGCCACAGCCCACTTTGCCAGGTTGACTGATGACATACGAAAACATTTATGACCATCACTTACATAACTGCTTTGTTACAGATGTTTTCAGAATGTTTTTGTTGATTTTATTTCCGACTGGAGTTTGGATTTGCGACTTGCAACCACGATTTATAAGTTTCATCCTGACACAGAAAACGAGGCTGTGTTGAGTGCGGATGAATTCAAAAAGTCCCTCCTGAAACTCGATGTCCGACTTTCTCAAATGAGGTCTCCTGTTGTGATTCCTCCAACTTCTTTTGACCTTATGGATTTTGATATTGATATGAAAGGGAGTGTGGGGCAAGGGGTACATGGGAGATCCCCGAGCATGCAACTCATTCCTCTGGAAGACATTGTCCGCTGTGTGTGTTTCTAACTTATTTGAAACGAGACTGAACACATTTATAACATCTATTTAGGCTACTCAAATGGTGTTTTTGACTCCATGCAAGTAAATATTCTATATTGTAGGCTTATTAATTGTGGTTGAGACGCAAACTACATACTTTCGTACAAAGCATCAAAATAAAGAGGCTGCAGAAGCTTCGACGCCACAACACTCACTAAGCCTGTAAATTACTATTTATGTAGTCTTATTTCATGTTTCGATGCGGCATGGCATCGCTTACCTTTGCGGGTGGTTGGTATAACGATCTTTCGAAGCGCTAATCCCAACTACCTCTCGAAACTCTCGTTCGTCACAGCTCACAGGACTCGTGATGAGTGTGATCTTTTCACAGTTTCTACTATCAGTTATAAACACTGTAAATATATGACAGAAACAGAAGAAAAACATTCAAATAAGCTGGATGCATACTTAAACAACTAAGACAAGGGTACAGGTGTTAGTAAGCGTAACTAAATTTAATAGCCACAGTTTGCATTGATCAAGCTATGCCGATGCAACGTTTAGCGATTATTCATTTATACGCAACTCACCAGAGAATTTCTCAGCAGTGGGGGCGATTCAAAACAAAGACACTTCCTGACAATAGATAATATAATATATGAATTTAAGCTTTAAGCAATAATGGCTCGGGGAGTAAATCCAAAATATAAATTTAAGTTATTTCAATAATTATACTGAAGACAAGATATGAGCAACAGCTCGAGAGCAGTAAAGGCTTAGGTGAAATTATCAAATTACTTGATACTGTTCAGCTTTACATCGACTCCTGAAAGCCCTTTTTTTACTGCACTCTTAACGTGCAAGTAGCTCGTTCTGTTTTTACAACGCGGCAGTTTTTACAACTTGTAATTTGAAGAATACGTACAGTTGTACACACGAAAATGGCATCAAGCAAAAAATATCACAAATTCAGAGCGTAAACACGCTGCTTAGTGAATTAAAAGAAAGGTCATCGCGACGTTACAAGTAAAAAGTAAAGGTAAAGGTGCGGGACAGCGGGTGCTAAGCACGCATTGTGTTGGCCATTCTCATGTGGCGGCCCATTACAAATATCAATCATGAATGACTGAACGCTGTGAGAGGACATACAAGGCGAACAACAGACATACACTCAGCCCTTCGCACTTCCGCTTGTGCCGAGCGCCTGGCCGGAAGCTGCTAATACTACTTTTAAAATCTTTAGTATAACCCGACCGGGAATAAAACCCCAGCCTCCCGGCTACCAAGCGGACGCTCTTAACCGATGCACCAAACGCCGGTGACGTTACAAGTAGCTATCGGTTCCAGCGACGCAGGTACCAAGACTGGGTATCGATTCCCTGGTAGAAATCACATGAAACTTTGTGACAGCGTAACAGTTGGTGTAAATACAGTCTTAAATTCTATTTTTGAAATTCACAAATTCAATTCTTCTTGAAGTTTACACATGGCTCATGCATTTGGTTAGAGCTGGAGATTCTGATTATGAGCTCCACAATCGCGTTACACCACACCCGGGAGATTTCGAATCTTGAAAAACCACGTAACAAAAATTTTTACTTTTGCTGAGAAATTCGAAAATATGGAAGCAGACAACAGACAGTTTAAACTGTATTTTAGAACCTCCGTAAGTCAGTATAAAGAGAGGGAATGTACACATTGTAGGCCTACAATAGTGTATAATGGCTTAGTACCGGTAGTTATCTTAAATTTAACGCCGATGTCCCATAAACCAAGAGATTGAACAAAAACAACATAGCCTAAAAAGTAAACGTTATATATGAAGAGTGTAGTTTACAACGTGTATCAGCTGTTTTGTAACGATTTAAGTTTAAATATATCACGACGTAACTTGTCGTGCTGTCTACTTTTTGGTGTGAAAATCTTTACACAGAAGCGAACAGATCGGGTTACGCTAAGTGTAGCAGAATTTGATAGGCTGATGATAGAAATCAAACGGCGTTGTAAGCTATCTTTTTTGTTTTCACTTGGCAACGATATTATTGTTACGTTAGTTAACTGATTGGAAAAATGACGCTACCAGTCGGCGTAAATTGGGTTTAACAACGCCTGACAGTTCAAACTGTAACTAGATCTGCTTTTAATTGAACTACCGAAACTATGGCAACTCTAACTAAGAGACGAAATTACTAAGTTTTGATTGGTTCAAACTTGAATTGAAGCTTCAGTCAATTTTAAAAAGTTTAACGGTGTCAGGGAGTGATTCAGAAGTAACGTTAGCTGTTACAGAAAAGATGAAGTAACGCAAAAATCGTAAGTTTGATCTTGTAAAATTTTTGATTTTTTTGGGATGTTGTAGCCTATTCTTTTCTGCTTTCACAGAATAACGTAGGTCTGCAAGTCAACAGAAATTACAGGAAAAAAATTTAAAGAGACAGTGGCATACCCAAGGGAGCTTTCAATGCGCGTGTAACGCCCTGATATACCTCAAATGCCGGTACCGCTTATAGTTTCTCCCGGAAACCGCTGCGTGTCTTTTTGAGGAAAAGCAGCAGTCTCTCAGAAAATTTCAGCGTACCGGTACGCCATGAATATAGCTCAAATCGCTGTGTAAAATAGCCTACTGACCTGCTTGAACTAAAATTAAGGTGCTGTTTGAAGCTTGCAATCTATTTGGTCAATTTGATAGCTAACTGCAGCTATAGGTTAGCAACACTCGCTGTACAATGAAGCGACAAGTTTTGATGAGAACCTGCGAGCTCATGCACAATTCTTCTGAGATCAGGATTCGTGCAACTTGTATAACGTCATATTGCACTCGTCCCGGTCTAAGCAGGTTGTGAACCATCACCGCAGAACCGTGAACTTGGTAGGCTGCAAAGCACACTATACAGCAGGATCGAGAAACGACTGGCTCTTTTGTAAACTTGCATCGCATTTTGTTATGATGCAGAAGCGTTCTGAGCTCCTTGGTTTACCGTAGAAAAGCTGCACTGTTTGAAATGGAACTTTTATAAAATTTCAATTTTTGGTTGGAATATGCTGTATATAAACATTCATCTCTGTTTTTTCGCTGGAATGTAGGCTTTTGAGGTGTTAGGCCTACAAAGGCGAAAATTTCAAGGCAACTAAAAATTCGCGAGAAACACGAAAAAATCAAATCTTCATTATACTCGCACTGTTACACTCGAGCGTGTAACAAGTGGCGAGGCCCATTTCCGCGGCTTAGCGCCTGGGCAACATAGCCCCGAAGAAACGTCGCAGCGGTGGCGAGAATCCCATAGTTGGCGAAACTGTTGCCGATTTGACCGGACCAGGATTCGAACCCCTGACCTCCGGGCACCAATAGCGAGTGCTTAACAACCAAGCTAACCAGCAGGTCATAATAAAAAAACAGATTACGTATGTGCTTGTGCTATACGCCCGATTTCTGCCATGCGAATGCGTCGTTGTGTCGCCCGGATCAATTGCAAACAACTGGTGAGGCCGAGTCCTCTTACCACCCCAGGTGGTGACATCGCGGCGGCAATTTTTGCCGTTCGTAGCGAAGCTGAACCCCGCGAACTTCCAGGCAGTATCAGCATATGAATCAAGTGGAAAGGAATGGAAGAATTGATTGTTTTTGGTTGTTTAGTAGTTTGTATCTAGCTTTTAATTTCTGGCTCATATCTTCGGTTCCGATCACGATTGCAAACTCGAAAAACATTAGAAATTCCTTGATACTCAACCTTGAAATAGGTTAAGTGGGTTTTGAACTTGTATTTAGTTGCATATTTAGGCCTATCCTCTTATCACGAGAAAGCGATTAAAGCGCTACAACGAGCTCGCTTAGGAGTTGCCGGCCGCCTGTCTACCACACAAAGATGGGGGAATCCCGCTAAGTGCCTTTCCCAACGGCGCAACAAGTAAACTTGCCGGCTTGTTCTCCACACTCTCCCTTTAATGCTGAGCGTTAAGCAGTGAATACCAATTTTAAAGTCATTGATTTGACCCGACTCGGAATCAAACCAGAGTCTGCAGCTCCAGAGGTGGACGCGGGACGCTCTTACCACTAGGCCATCTGAGCTACGTAACTTTTCGAAACCTGTTCAAAACCACTAGAACTCGGACTCGCAAGCTTATAGTGTTCTGGTATAGTCGCTTAAAAATACTTCGAGTTTCGCAACTCCGTCATCGATATCGGGTCCGCGACTCCAAGATTACTGCAAGCAAAAGCGGCAGTGGCAATTTATTGCATTTATATCGTTGCAGAAAATAACTTAAAAAGACAAAAACACACAATTGGCGAAAATAAAATCGAAAACCCAATGGCACCTAATTAGTCTTGATTGTAAGGCATTAACTGTAGTCTTGGAACAATATTCATAGAGGTAAGTTCTTGAAATAGGAGCTTGCAAGCATAAGGAATTTTTAACGAAGCAACGTTTTTTGAAGATTGGCAGAATTGACACCATCCATCGTAACCCAGCAAACCGCAAACACCACACACGTCAACCTGGAACGAATCATCAAGTCAAATTATTCGGCGTCAAACACGGGCGGCTCAATTTGCCTAGAGAATACTATTTAATTAACAAAATTTCTCGTTTTGAAGACTACAGCCACATGCTAGACATTGACTAGCAGGAGCCAACCACAATTTTCGGTTTTAAGACTATTTTTCAAAAAAAAGAAATCAAATCTTTATTATACTCGAGTTGTTACACCAAGCGTGTAACGGGGCCTATTTGCGCAGCTTAGAGCCGGGGCTACAGTGCACGATTTGACCAACCCGGGATTTGAACCAAACCCTCCCGCACCGAGAGTAATGTCGTTAATACTACGCCAACCAGCGGGCAGACTTTTCCTTTTCTTGAATATGCGCAATTGCATCTCCTATCGCATTAGCAATAGACAATTAAAAATATTAGGAGTATTCCATCATTAAATCTACTCGATAGACGTACCTCAAATTGATCACTTGAAATCATGAGCCTTTCAAGCAATAACATGCTGGCACCATAACCAATCAGACAATCACGTTCCATCTCGCCCAATCGCAGACCACCATCACGGGAACGACCCTCTGTAGGCTGTCTATCAGCCAATAAAAAAGATATAATTATGTAACGCATGAGATACATGCATCACGAATGGTATGCAGGACTCTTCATTTATTAAAAATAAACGTTAGTGTATTATCGCTTTCTTGAGAAACATTTTGGTAGACAATTTTGACCCATTCTTAAACAACACAAATCATCCACAAACAATAACTTTTTTGCATGCAAGTATGATGGCTCAATGCAGGAGCAATTCTAACAGAGAATTGATAGTGTAAGGAAGGTGGCATCTCCATCGCTCAATTTGAGCTTCCAAATTCCTCTAATTATTGCGGTCTCCTTGTCACCATCGTGCGGTTATGCCAATACGTCACCGAGAAATAATAACTAACAACCAAACTAAGGTTTTAATTGTTACTAATATTGCACAAACATGGAGAGCCGAGGTTAGTCTGTAATATATTGAACATAATAAAAGATATTATTACAGGCCTTGGAAGACTTACTAAATAAATATACAGGATGACTTTTACTCGCAAAGTCCTGGGTTCGAGCCTGAGTCTACCTGATGAGCAGTCAAACCGCGAAACTAGCCGTGGAATTGGTTTTTACAGCGCTTTAGTAACTCTTCTAAGGCTTACCATAATATCTCTTTATATGTTAATATTGTGCAAGTAATAGTTGATTACTTGGAGAATACACACGAAAATGACATTTTAACAAAACACAAGAGTGCGAAGGACCGATGAAAGTCTACCGGGAAAGCAAAAAAATACAAGAGTTGCAGTTGTTATTCCTACCTCGTCAAGACGGCTCTAGGACCTCTAGCACGGGCATGCATTTTATCCAATACCATATGCTTCAACTTCTGGTAGAAGACTGGACCATGGTATATATAAGCTTCTAACGACTCCCTAAAAATGTCGTGTTTAATAATGGTTTCGACCTTAATTGACACCATCAGAATAACACCAGGGACCTGGTACCATACAACAAATGCTAACCATTACAAAATCGCAAAATGACACAATTTTTCGACTTCAAATGGTGAAAAAATTGTACAAACCAACAAGAAAAAATTTTTTTACAATAACAGTGAGTAGATTTATTGTCATAACAAAGAGACTGCAATTTCGCCTACAACCAATAGCTACTCTAGCAAGCAAATAATGTAAGTTACCCTGTGATGCCAGAAGTTAAGCAGTCTTTTCCTGCGTAATTAAAACCATGATCGACTAAAATCTGTGATAAATCTTCAACTTTGTCGCCACCGAATGCAGTACCGTAGTGGAATTTGCCTTCAACGGCACCTAAAAACACACATTATGGCAGCAGAAAATACACTAGATATGAAACTTAATTGAAGTCTCATTGACACAACTTTCGACATTAGACAGTTACCCTGTTCACATATCTAATACTCGTGGACATTAGGCCAGCGGTTCCTGATTCTAGTTTCTGCATCATATTCAATTTCTTGATCTCATAATGACTTTTTTAAATAATGACAGCAAAAAATTGATTATGATGCAGAAACTACAAGAAAGAAATGCGGGTCTAAAGCCGAAGAAAATTGGACGAGTGAGCACTGAGCAGGGTGATTAAGAATTGTCTGTGTTTTGCAATGAATTTATTGCCAGTTAGGTGTAAGTAGTACGCACAGAAAGCATTAAAAAATGGTGTTTTTACTTAAACCAAAAGAATTTGCAATATTTACGAATACAAAGTGCTCTTAGATTTTTTGCGAATAGCTAAGAAGTTTCCATCAAACAGTCACTAAGTCCTCAATAACTCATTCATATGAGCTTGTTAGAAGCTCCAAATAACAACTTATACGCCTTCTGTGGATCGGCATGAAACAAAAACACAGAATTTCAGATCCACGAATAGTTTTTCGGAGAAACTTTCATCTTTAAACCATATTGGACTTTTTCGGAAGACTTTGGCTACCTAGAGCGTCTTGTTATTGCTACTTTACCTGCTTTGCTTCCCAGTAATTCAAGCAGTTTCCCAACAGTCATTCGAGATGGATATCCATGCGGATTCATGATAACATCCGGACATATTCCGAGATCGTTGAAGGGCATGTCCTCCTGGTTTGCGATAAACCCAGTCACACCTAAACATTTTTGAGTTTTGAAATCTAGGTTAAATTCTTGATTCGGTCAAATATAACACGAAACAGTCGAAACTCGCCACCGCTACAGCAATTTTTTACCTTCGCAGCAGCTTACTACCTGGGTAGTTTGGTTGGCAGCTCAACTTTTCGCGCGAAAACTACTTCCAGTGACAATGGTAAATACAGAAATCTGTTTATGTGCAATTAGTCTTAGGCTTTGGTTTCTACCTTTTAACACTCTTTTTGTTGTAAATAAACCAGATTTGTATTTTGCGATTGAGCTATTACAGTACTGCCCATTTTGTGTTTAAGACTAGCCATGTACAAGTAGCGCATACATTTCGATAAAAGATGGATGACTTATAACCTTGTTTACGTACATCTTAACAGCAAATTTTTACCTTTTTGACCATGTCTGCTGCTGAATTTATCTCCCAACTCCGGACGTCGAGTTTGCCGGAGTAAAATTTTGATCAGAAATGATTCTTCGTTGTTTGAAGAAACCATGACCTTGGTAAACAATAAAGATAACACTAAAATAAAGTACTTTCTAACAAAACGTTTTGACAAAAAATTCAGCTGTCATCACCAGAGATGTATTTCATGCATTGGGTAATTTTTTTTACAATGTACAAGAAACGAACTTGGCGGTATTGTTACAAAAACTAGGCAGTGACCGAAAGAACACAAGTTAATTCAAGCAAGGTTTAACGTACTTTTTCAATCATAGAAGGAACAGGTCCACGATAAGAGATAGGTGTTTCTTGGAACGATGGGGGCTGGTCTTTATCAATAACACTTGTTTGTACAGGACAGGACTTGTTGACTAAAGTCTGCAACAAAAAGGACAATTTCAGAACTGAAACGTTTTCTCAAACATTTTGCAATAATTATGAGCTATTATAGCTCATTGTAAATCTATGCATTGACTATATCTCACGCAGAGTCAAAAAAATTAAAAAAAAATACACCGCGTGACAAAAAAACTTGCATCTTACGTGCTAAGCACATCATAGCATGCTCGCAAGGAAAAAAATCAAGTTTAAAATAAATACCCTGTCCACATGTCCAATTTTCGAGTGCTTTAGGCCCGCGGCTCTTAATTCCAGTTTTTGCATCGTTATCAATATTTTGATGTCATAATTAAAAAAAGTGATTACGACATCAAGAAACTGATTATGATGCAGAAAGTAGAACTGAAAACCGCCGGCCTAAAGCCCACTAAAATTGGACAAGTTGACAGGGTAAATGTGTCCCGGCTTCCTATTAAGCCAGGACGAACCTGTTTATTTTCCACCCTCATGCCAGGCATAACAATGCCATCTGCATCCAGCGCAGTATGTTTCCATATCGGTTCCTTTGTGTCAGCCAGAAGAGATGGACCCATTACCTTATCGAATGTTTGATTAGCATAGCGCTTCAGTACGCATTTCTGATTGCGATAGACGAGGCAGCGACCGTAACCTGCAAAAGATAGCACGCAAGTCATTTAAAGCGTTAATCAAACTAAAAGACCGGAATACGATAAATATGGAACGAAAATAGCTTAAAGAGGAAAAGCAAAGCCACAGTAAATCGCAAAACTGGACGTTTCGACAACATAGATTCAACAGTCATCATTGCCAGTGTAAGCAAGGTTGTACAAACCTGAAGCTAAGTTTCAAACTGTAAGTATTGTTGTCACTACCTACCTTTGTGCGAACATTTGTTGATTTTGAAGTTTTGAGGTGGGCTACTGGCCCACATACTATCCCTTAAAACACCACATAAGCCCATTTTCCGCTATGTTACACCCCTTAAAACTGCACTACACCCCTGAAAAAAGTTTTAGGTTAAATAGAACGGTCCAAAACTGACTACCAACCTCTGTCCAAAGAAGCTTTGTTTAACACTAAAGCATCTTCGATATCATATCCACTGTAACTCATTACAGCAATCACTGCATTCTGTCCAGCTGGAAGTTTCTCGAAGTTGATAAGTTCTATGGTACGGGTCTTCACTAACGGCGCCTGAAATTGTAACATAAGAATCATCAAAATTATTACGTATGACACAATGCACAAGGGCTGCAAAAAGTGTGGGCGACTATTCGACGTGTCTAATTCGGTGTGCGACGCTTAAATCTGCCCCAAGCCCGAACAATAAACCCCAACTCTGGCTCAAACCCGAACTCCAACTCAAACCAGAGCTCTAACCCAAGCCTCGTCTTAACGCTAAATCGGTCACCCATGCTGTCCCAGTGTCCCACGCCGAAAAAGTACTGCTTCGGCTAAAAATACGCAGTGTTCAACGACCAAATTATGCTCGCACAAAGTGACATTGAACGAGCAGATACTATTCACTTTTAATGCAGCGGAAATAATTCCTGCGTTGGTTGCAAGTTCACTTGTTTTTACCTTAGTCAACAGCTTGCAATGTTACAGGCTGAACGCTAGCAGCACACAAACTAGACTTTTACAGAAAAGCCCATTTTTCCCCTAGTGCTTCCATTACCAGTACAGCTGAGTCTAGTTTTTCATTAAATAGAAATCATATACATGCTTTATTGCTTTACTCCTCACCTGAGGATAAACCAGTAAGTACATGAGCGTATCGATACGTTGCTGCTGATTGTATGCAATCGTTCCTGTAAAAGTTATAATAAACATTAGCAACTTCCTACTGCTGCCGGTTGTTCAAAAGCATGAAGAGTTTATTGTCCAACTAGGCAAGCAAGCAGTTGCTCGAAGAGCTCTAATCAAATCTTCGTTATACTAGCGGTACTACGCCGTAACGTGTAACGAAAGGCGAGGCCCATCTCCAAGGCTTAGCGCCTGGTCAACACAGCTTCGAAAAAATGTCGCCAAGAGGGCGAGCCGGTGGCGACACTGCGTCCGATGTAACCGGGCCGGGGTTCGAACTCAGATCTCCCGCACCGATAACGATGTCTTTGACCAATGCGCCAACAAGCGAGGTGTTCGCTACATCACTTTATCTTTGAAATGGAAGCCAAGAGGAACAAACACAAGAAATAACTCCATATATCCAAGAAGCACATCGGGTTGCATATTTCGGAATGCTTCTACAGAAAAAGATAGGGCTCGATTGAAATGAGTATAAATAGAAAAATTGCACGAATTTTACTATAGCGACGTGGTGTATCGGTCCGTACGCTGGACTACGACGTAAGAGGTCAGGGTTCGATACTGCTCTAGGTTTTGATTTTATGCATTTTCTTATGTCTATTTCAGGATGGAGTAGAGTGGTGGTAACAGAACAAAAAAAATTTCTCTGTGGAACCATTCCGAAATACGCCACCGGGTTCTACGGGGGAAGTGGCATTCTACTTTTTCAGAGCACACACAAACCATTCTAGTGTTACACCTACTTACCCATTGCTTGTTTTCCCATAGCGCACTGATACGTATTACGCGGTGATTGGTTATGATGAGGGTAGGGAATCAGACCAGCGCATACACCAAGTAACGTGAACGGTTCAATTTCTAAGTGAGTTGTTTTCCTAAAAATGAAACGTTTGGTCTAATACGGTGGTTTTCAACTTTTTTGGTGAAGCGGAACCCTAATGAAACATTTCAGAGACTAAGCAACCACTGAGCAACAATTTACTTGTCTTACGCAAAAACTTGATTGACAAAATAAAGTTAAAATACTCACGTTCAGATTTAACCACAATAAAAATACATACTCAAACTATACGGTATGTGTAATGGCGCACCACTACGCACTTTATGTGCAATAAAATAAAGTGTACATACATTAAGAATATAGATTCTCGGATTTTAAGGTAAGATTGCGGAACCCCTTGGACCAAATCTTTTCCGAAAATATTTTAATCAAGCGCAAATTATGAAGCAGACTACGCACCAATGCCACCAAACGTTTACTTTACCCGGTTAGAGTTGACTGTATGGCAAAAAATTGCAATTGCACTGCATCAAGGGCTTGTTAATTTACACCGACATTTTGTTTGATCAATAGGTTAATCAATGGTGGACCGATTTCGTCAATCACTCGTTTTCATTAGAGCTCATTTTCCGGGATGGTTCTACGGAAAAGGATAGGCCTCAGCCCAATTAATAACGCCATAGATACAATAAAACTGGGCGCAAAACTGTTGACACTACCGTTGTGATGTTGCCAGAATGCAGGACTGCTGCTCAAAAAGACTGGGTTAGCTGCTGGTTTCAATTTCCTTCTTATGGCTTCGGCTTCTTTGCAGTTTTTAATTTAAATGTTAATTACCGACAGAATTTTCTATTCTAGCTTACATGTTAATTGATTTTTCATCGAGTGCAATATTACAATCATTTTCTTCGTTCACATCTAGAAATTCGATCAATCCAGCTCGGAGAAAGTCTTCAAAAGAATAAAGTCCACATTTTAAATCATTGATGTACTTCTTCGTAACCTTTGGACGCATTTTTTCAACAATGATATACGGTCTGAAACACACAATGTACTGTACTGTATACCTTAAAACTAAAATATACGTATGAAACTGACAATTATCCTGTCCACACGCCGAATTTTCGTGGACTCTAGGCCCGCGATTCTAGGTACTATATAGTCTCTGCATCATAACCAATGCTTTGATGTCATAATTAAAAAAGTAATTATGATATCAAACAACTTATTAAGATGCAGAAACTAGTACCAAGAACAGCGGGCCTGAGCCCACGAAAGTTGGACATGTGGACAGGGTAAATAATTATATAATGCATACCTCATAATTAAAATGCATATTAAGGTGCATGCTGTAAGTTTTGAAGCTTTATATATATAAAGCAAGTAATAACTCTGGCTTTTGTGGTCAAAGAGCATTTCCTGCGAGAAAAATCGATAAGCTCCAGCTGCGTATTAAACCGAGAATATTTTTTAAGGGGTTTGTATTGTAAAGATTTGGTATCCAAATTTTTACTCGTATCAGCGATTGTCGATGGAGATTCTGATTGAAGAACTAACTCTCGAACCGATAGCATATTATCGGCAATTTTTAAAGTAACATTTTTCTCTTTTCACGATCTAGCAAGTCGACAAAATTTTAAAAAAATATCCAAAAATGCGTCTTCAAAGCGCAAAAACATACAAATATCAGTGAGGGGCCATAAAGTCAACAGCATAGTGTGCATAGACAAACAAGAATATGAGTATTTGGTTAGGAAAGTATATAACGCATTTCTCTAATTACCTGCATAGTCTTCCACCGTCAGAAGAAACATACACTGTTCTATGAGCCCTGTTAGTTGAAACTGATATAAAATCGTTCAAGTAGCCATTCCGCCTCATTAAGCGTAATGTACCGACTAAAAATTGAGGATCTTGAATAACTCCAACGACATTACCGTTCAGGAAAACCATATATGATAATTTAGAATGGAGTTCTTCACCTGTAACATAAAGAGCCATGTTGAATTAGTTAACATTGATGTAAGACATATTCTAAAACAGCCGAAGAACTAAAATTTTTGAAACACACGAGCTTTAAGGGAGAAAGAGCAGCGAGTAAAGCTCATGTATAAACACCAAAAATCTGACGCCTCCACATGAGCAGCTTTGAATAAAAAATTTCAGCTGAAAAATAGCATCTTACATAGAACATGAAACTGTAATAAGTTTAAAAAATTACTGTGACAAAAAAGATTTGCTAGAGGATTACACTGTTCTCTCTAAGTTGCGAATTTGAAATTTTGGGCAAACTTTTCCGATCTTTCTTCAAACTTACTGAATGAAATGGTGATTTTTGGCTGATTTTGATCAAAGTCTTCAATATTATGGAGCAAAACAAAAAATTCATATTCTGAAAACTCAACTATGGGGCAAAACTGGATGGAACTTTCTTTAAGCCCCCTAAATCGTGGGGGAAATTTCTTCTAAAAATTTATATTCGGGCAAATTCCCACTTGCTAAAAACTTAGAGGGAACAGTGGTATATTATATAGACATGACACATAGGGTAGTGCAATCTAGTGCATCCTTATGAACAATAGAACATAGGGTAAGAATTATACCATAAAAACCCTTGCTGAATTTGAAATCAAGGAAGGAAACAACACTGCTACTAAGTGCTAAATTTCAAGCAATTAATCAACAACTTACCACCGAGCATATAAACATCTTCAACTCCGAGATTCAACAGAAGACGTAAAGTCGGTTCTTCCTCCACATCAACGGTGATGTGAGTCATTAAAGCCAGGTTCTTCACCAAACCTAACAAGCAATGTAGTGATATTATCGATAACGTAAATTGATCGAGACATTAATACATTGATTTTGATTTACTCGTATAACCTATGTTTTTAGTACAGTTGCTGAGTCACTTGTATAAAGTCTACTTCGAAACTTCGCGCGAAGATCACATAAGCAAGAATTTTATTGGACGTTTTGCCTTAACAAATTGTTTATCGCCAAAATAGAGCCACAAAAACTTAAAAAAAGCTTTAGTATGACCAAAAACTAAATTTACGACGACTTGATGCAGAAAATTAAGAGTCTGAAAGCTTGAAAACCACTCAAACTAGGTAGGGAGACTGTCGCGATATTGAAACTCGGCTAGAGATTCAACCTTTAATTTTTAGAACAGAAACGTTATCTATCCCAGAGAACGACGTGAGAGTATCAGTATTACATCCGATGGTCTTTGGAAATCTTGCAATCTACCACTTACGAACAAACCAACCACTCTTAATATATAAGGAAATTATATCTTAAGTAACTCAGAAAAACATTCCTCCCAGAGCTACACAAATCACTCTAAAATCTCCGCAAACACTCACTCAAAATAACTACAAAACACGAAAAGCAGCAACACAGACTTACTCTAAACACATCTAATACTCATCTGAACACAATAACAAATTTCAGCCCTTGTTTACAGAAAATTTACGATTCCACGAAATTCCAGATAGTTCCACATTGTTACGCAATTATGACACAACAGTGACCGTCTCGATTATTGCAAAATGTCGATTATGACATCATACACAAGATGAAAAAATGCTCAAGGTAAGAAGTTTCTAGAAGGTTTCAGTATATCAAATTAATTCTAATCAAAACCTGCGATAAACAACGAAAGTTCTGGATTTTATCATGCCTCTCGTCACGTGTAGCAATTAATTCACGCATCAAATGACAAGTAAGACGGTTTCAATCACCGGATTATAAACTCAAAATATATCACTTGATTAATAACGTGACAGAGACCCAAAATTTTAAAACTTTTCTCACCGCATGCCTCTCCTTCTGGAGTGTCCGATGGGCAGAGCATTCCCCACTGCGAGGGTTGCAAAGAGCGGGGTCCACTAACTTTGCGCGTTTTTTCAAACTGAGACGCAATACGGGTCATCATACCCAAAGCTGATATGTAGGACAGACGTGATAAAACTTGCGTAACACCTTTACGTTCCATCTTGAATCGCTTCACAACCCAATTACCCTACAAACAATGCAAGTAAAAATCCCAAAATGTTAAATATGAATTCAAATATCAGTGACAAGCGACCGGCCAGTTGGCGTAGTGGTAAAAGACTTCGCAATTGGTGCGGAAGGTCTTGGGATCGATTCTCGAGCCAGCCGAACCGGACAAAATGCCGACCACGGCCTGCCACCGCAGCAACGTCTCTTCGAAGCTGTGTTGCCCAGGCGCTATGCCGCTGAGATAGGCCTCGCAACTCGTTAAACGCTTCAGCGTAATACCGCGAGTGTAATGCAGGTTAGATTTAATGACAGGCAATCGTATGCTTACATGTCTAGATATTTAATGGCTATACAGAACCGTGGTTATGACTATCTCTACACATTGCGAATAGAACCGAATTGCAAATAGGAGCTAACCAGTACCTCACAATCAATGATCTGGTTTTCACAATTGCTGAAGCAATAAACTTTCCAGAAGACAGAAAAATATAGCGATTGTGAATTTGGTTCACTTAGTGCGCATCGCAGAAAATATCCACTACGAACTTAACTTAAGACCTAATAAACTAACGTTACAACTGTCCGCAAGAGCGTCACATAGCATTACAGCATACAAACCGTTGATATTGCATTCACAAGAGATGAGGTGATTAGATCTTGACGCATATGCCGCACTATATCAAATTGAGCGGCCCGGGGGCGGGGGATGGTAATATCGGCAATTCTTTTCAATTCTTCATTAAATCGCTTAAACAAATCCTCGAATAGCAAGGAGACAAGCTGTAAAAAAACTGCAATTTACTGAATGAATCGTTGCAAACGGGCAAAGCAGTACCGTTTTCAAAATGTTGGTTGAAAATTCAATTTCAAGTCGATAAAACAATACTACTACAGCCAGTTAATGGTTATGTATGGCATTATGGACAAGCTATATACTTGTTAGACTTTTCAAAAAACTCACACAAAACAGAAGGGCTCGTTATTAAAACTACAATCAGCCGAGCACAACAAAATACACGGGTAGAACGGTACACACCCCTCCAGCTAACTCCATTCGTTTGTTACCATAATAATCACGGTCGTCCACTTCCAGTAAACCTAGCTGGGTCAATATTACTCGTCGAATCATCAAGGCTAGATATACAGCCTGTGTAAAAAACGTAATGGTTAGCAGCGAAAATTTATCCCCATGACATTTTTACGCAGAGTACAATGACACTTAAATGTTAGATAAGAAATGGTGACAACTTTGTGATGTTAATACATTTTACTAAACTCAGCGAATTTGAAAATTGTCGGGCAAGAATATGGCATAAAATTACCGATAATTCTGCTTCACAAAAAACAAAATTTAGATAGGCAATAACATTAATCTCTTTAATCTTTATCTTCAATTACAGTATACATATTCGCAAACGTGCACGATAGAGCAAAGATAATTCCACACTTTTTAACACAAAACACAGTAACAATGCTATAATCGTATACGACATTGCTTTATAAGCTGAACTTGAAGCACGCCTACACAGTACAAAACAAGCTTGTAAGCTCAGACTTGAAGCACGAATCCACAACAAGCTTGTGGATAGAGAGCAGACAAGGCTTAAACTTTAGCAAAAACTATCATTTTGCAAAATTACACGACATACCTTTGAGTGGTAATTCCACTCAATAACTGGCACGTGAGCTAGTAAAGTAGTAGCCAACCAATCTCTTGCTTCGTTAACTCTTGATCGAACTTCCCTGCGCTGCCGACGAATCTTATTGCTTATGTAACGAGTCGCTTGAAGTTGCGTAAAGATCTGAAGAAATTCAAAACATAACAAAAATAATTCGGTGAAATAAACTTCACATCCACAAAGAACAAAGACTTTTTTGCTTTATTACATCGCAAATTCAAGCCTTTTCTACCATAAAAAACCACACGTCGTCAGATACACGCTTTCGCTACACGTTTCTTATTTTCTTTTTTGAAACGCTTCGATCTTTTTAAAACATAGATTGCTAACAAAAGGACGATTGCCCCCAAAGCTAAAATATCATTGATTGGCCGATGAACACGATTGTTTTTGCAACAAGTTTCTTTCTCTTGGATGACACTTCACGCTGTACCTCCAGTTTTTGGCATTCTTCAATTGAAGCGGCAAAAGCGGACATTACATTTTCTTCAGTTCCAATGAGTTGCATTATACACATGTCACTTTCGAAACCCATAGCCTAAAAAAAAAGCACAAGTTTAAAATAATTAAAAAAATAAACATTACCAAGCTCTTTGAATAGAATTACAATACTTTTTAGCGAGTTAGTTAAAGTAGACAAGAAAAAAATTAGGAAACACAAAACCCACTCGGCGTCTGCTTTACCAACCTTGAATATAATACAAACAGGCACATCTTCAGTGAGAGCATTCTGCTGAATGCAAAAGCGCCCTTTCTTCTGAATGATATTCACTCGAGTTTTTTTCTCGTGGGTGGAGCTGTGAACAGAACACTGGCAAAGACCTTTTCTGTCTTTTTCAACAATCATTCGGTTTTTAGACATTTGCTCCTGGATAAGAATGACCTAAAAAGATAAGGTGTTTTTGACAACTTCCTGCCATTGACACTGCTCATAATGCATGATGTGGTTTAAGTATAGATAATTACACTATACACTAATATGAATTACAGAATGCAACTTACTTTTTCGACTCCTTTAACAACAAAATAACCACCAGGATCATAAGGACACTCATTAAGCTTGGCTAAATCCGCATGACTCTTTCCATTTAAGGTACAATTAGAACTTCTCAACATAATAGGCATCCTGCATGTACACGAACAAATTAAAATATACTTTCTGTTGACTAAGTCAACGACATCTTTAATTAAAGAAATACACTTAATTACTTAAAGAAAAGCAAAACCAAGGAAGGCCAAAGCAGACATTGAGGAGACAAGTTGAAGAGACTTGGGTTGGGTTGGAGGTGGCTGTAAGAGAATTGGGTTGGAGGTGGCTGTAAGCCAGACAAATGAAGAGAGGGAGTGAGAGCGATTGCTGAAGGAACGAGGTGCATTCGCTCACCCTCGATCATGAGGAACACACCGGATTGAAACTGGATGATGATGATAATGACAAACCTACACATGGCTGAGACATTGAATAGAATAAAACTCGGTAAGACCAGCCAGTTAGCTCCATTGTTAAGCATATTGTTATCGGTAAGAGAGGTCATGGGTTTGATTCCTGGGCTGGTTAAATCTGACACAGTGTCGCAATGGCTCGCAACCGCCACGATTTTTCTTCAGAGCTGTGTTGCCCAGGTGCTACGAAGTGAATATGGGCCCTGCCACACATTACACGCTTGGGCATAATACCAAAAGTACTGTATGATGAAGATTTGTTTTCTTTTTGAAACAGTTGTAATCAAAGTTGGTTACAGTGAAGCAACATGAATAAAAAGTGATAAAAGTGACGATGGTGCACTTCGCTCTTAATGCAAACCAAATCGTTGATGAAGATGCCACAATAAATGTAAAAATGCAAAAAAATTCAATGTCACCTTCCAATTGGTAATGCCTTTCGTATTACTCTTTGTTGACCTCTAGTGTATTCAATATCAACTGTAATTGGTGCCGAATATGTCATATCACGAAGTCGACATTCGTGTGGAGCAACATCTCGGGTTACGTTAAAACTTTCTTCTACATCGGGAGTTCCTGTCAGTAAATATAATAAAAGCTTTACCAAAATAATTCAAATACCTGTTTTAACAAACAGAAAATGTGATAAAAATTAAAAAAACAATGTTTGCTCTTGGTAAATATTCTCTAAACGGCCGGTAACGTTACCTGACAAATAGGTTGTTTTACCTGACAAATACGTTGCAAGGGCTGGTAACGTTACTCGACAAATAGGTTATTTTGATCAAAATAATGATTAAGGAGCGCCCTAGTCTGGGGCATGACAATGACTGTATGTAAAACAATATGTAGCACCCTCTAGTGACCGAATATATCAAATCATTGTTTTTGGTGAGGAATAAAAACATGCAAACGATTATGCATCCGTAGGCTCTATGATATAATGTGGGGTACGACTATGCATAGGGGCTCACGAACTACAATTGTAGCCCCCCCCAGCGGCAGAAAACATTACTGTTTTGATTTGAGTTAGGAATGCAAAATACATGGACACTGGGGCGAATGGGCACTTTAGGCAAATGAGTTCATGGGGAAATGGGCACTGAAAAAACGGTTTCTCTAATTATGGAATACAGGTAGTACAGAATATACAGTACATTGAATACCGGTAAGTGTGTTGACGCGTTACGAGTGGTGAGGGGAGAGGTATAAGGGTGTGGGGAAGGTATGGGGGTGTGGGGGGAGGTGTGGGAAAGTGCATCGAAGTGTAGGGGGAGGTGAAGGGAGATGTGGGAAGAGGTGTGGGGAAATGTGTGGTGGTATGGGTAAGTGTGGGGAGAGGTAGGGGAAAGTGAGGAAAGATGTGGGGAGAGGTGCGGAGGGAGGTATAGGGGGAAGTGTGTTGGGTTGTAGGGGGAGGTGAAAAGAAATGTGGGAAAGATGTGGTGAAGTGTAGAACAGGATGTCGGGGGAGGTATGGGGGTGTTTGGAAATGTGGGTAGAAGTGTGGGAAGGTGTGTTGGAGGTGTAGAGAAATGTGGGGAAGTATGTTGGGTATTGGAAAGTGTGGGGGAAAGTTTGGGGAGAGGTGTGGGGAAAGGGCATAAAGGAGAGAAGGGAGGTGTGGGGAAATGTGAAGAGATGTGTGGGGAAGTGCATTGGGGTGTGGGGGGAGATGAAGGAACATGTGGAGAGTGGGGAAGTGTGCTGGGGTGTGGGGGGAGGTGAGGGAAAATGTGGATAGAGGTGTGGGAGGTATGGGGAAATGTGGGGAGAGGTGTGGGAAAGTGTGGGGGGAGGTGGGGAGAAGTGGGAAAAAGTGTGTTGGGATGTGGGGAGAGGTGAAAAAAGATGAGGAGAGAGATGTGACGGGAGGGATGGGGGTATGAGAGATGTGGTGAAGTGTGTTGGGTGTGTGAGGGGAAGTTAGGAGAGATGTGGGGGTATGGGGAAGAGTGGGGGAGGTGTGGGAAAGTGTGTTGGGGTGTGGGGGGTGTTTGGAAATTAGTGGAGAAGTACTGTAAGGAAGTGTGTTGGGGTGTGGGGGAAAGTGTGGAGAAATGTGAGGAGAGGTGTCGTGGCATGGGAAAGTGTGGGAGAAAGTTTGGGGAGAGGTGTGGGGGAAGGGCTTGGGGGTGTGGGGGGAGTTGAAGAGAGATGAGGGGAGAGGTAAGGGGAAAGGAGTGAAGAAGTGTGTTGGGGGAGATGTAGTATGTAGGGGGTAGTGGGGGTTAGTATGGGGGTGTGGAAGGTGTTTGGAAATGTGGGCAGAAGTGTGTTGGGGTGTGGGGGAAGGGCATGGGGGTGTGGGGAATTGCATTGGGGTGTAGGAGACCATGAGGGGACATGTGTTCAGAGGTGTAGAAAAATGTGTTGGGGTGTGGGGGGAGGTGAAGGGAAACGTGGAGAGAGGTGTGGGAGAAGGCTATGGGGGTGTGGAGGAAAGTACGGAGACATGTGGGGAGAGGTGTGGGAAAGTAAGTTGGGGTGTGGGGATGTGTGTGGGGGTATGAGAAGGTGTGGGAAAGTGTGTTGGGGTGTCGGGGGAGGTGTGGAGAGATGTGGGAGTATGGGGGAGGTGTGAGGAACTGTGTTGGGGTGTGAGGACAGATATGAAGAAAGATGTGGGGGGAGGTATGAGGGTGTTAAGGGAGGTGGAAAAAGACGAAAGAAAAGGTATGGGGGTGTGAGGGGAGCAGTTTGAGGAAGTGTGTTGGGGTGTGGGTGGAGGTAAGGAGAGATGTGGGGTATGGGGAAATCTGGGGGAGGTGTGGGGAAGTGCGTTGGGATGTGGGGGAGGTGAGAAAAGCTATGGGGAGAGGTGTGGGGGGAGGTATGGGAATGTATGGGGGAGGTATGGGAGTGTTTAGACATGTGGGGAGAGGTGTGGGTAAGTGTGTTGGGATGTGGGGGGAGGTGAGAAAAGATATGGAGAGAGGTGTGGGGGGAGGTATGAGAGTGTTTAGACATGTGGGGAGTTGAGGGGAGATGTAGAGGGAGGTGTGGGGAAGTGTTTTAGGGTGTGGGGGGAGGCGAGAAAAGATATGGGGAAGTATGTTGGGGTGTAGGGGGAGGTGAGAGGAGATGTGGGAAGAGGTATGGGGGTGTTTAGACATGTGGGGAAGTGTGTTGGAGGGTGGGGGGAGATGTGGGGAGAAGTGTGCGGGTATGGAGAAGTGTGTAGGGATGTGGGGGGAGGTAAGGAGAGATGTGAGGAGAGGTGTGGGGGGAGGTGTGGGGAAATGTGGGGAAGTGTGTTGGGGTGAGGGGAGATGTGGGGAGAGGTGAGTGAAAGTGTGTTGGGGTGAGGTGAAGGGAGATGTAGGGAGAAGGATGGGGGATTGGGGGTGGTAGGGAAGGTGTGGGGAAGTGTGTTGGGGTGTGGGGGGAGGTATGGGGGTGTGGTGGGTGTTTTAAAATGTGGGGAGAGGTGTGGGGAAGTGTGTTGGGGTGTGGGGGAGATGAGATGAAATTTGGGGAGAGATGTGGGGGTGAAGGGAAGTGTGGAGAGAGGTGTCAGGTGAGTGTGGGGGTGTGAAGAAGTGTTAAGGGAGGTGTGGGGAAGTGTTAGAAAAGGAGTGGAAAGGTGTGGAGGGAGGTGTCAGGTAAGTGCGGAGAGGTGTGAAGGAGTGTTAAGGGCAGTGAGGGTAAGTGTTAGAGGAGAGGTATGGAAAGTGTGGAGGGAGGTGTGGGAAGTGTGTAGGGATGTAGGGAAGTGTGCTGGAGGTGTGGGGGCTGTGGGGAAACATTAGTGATTAATTTGAAATTGTAACAATTATACCACAGAGTAAGAACGGCGCTGATATTGCAATGTAGACCAAGACATTTATCTAAAAACAAGTTATCTTATAGTACCGATAATATAGATACAAGGTGGTTTATAGCAAGTGAGGCGGCGACGACGGTTCATAGCATATATAGAGATTACGGTGAAACGCAATTGGCGGTAACAGATAATAGTAGCCTATAGAGATGGCGGTTGAAATGCAGGTGGCGGTAAGAGTCTGCATTGCAATATCAGCGTCGTTCCTGCTTTGTGATCAAATGTTACAATTCCAAATTCACCACTAATGCCTCCCTACGGATTCCACACTTCCCTACATCCAAACACACTTCCTTCCCTCCACACTTTTCCAAACCTCTCCCAACACTTCCCCACACCTGCCTTAACACTTCTTCACACCTCCCCACACTTACTTGACACTTCCCCCCACACCTCCCTTCACACTTTTCCATACCTCTCCCAACACTTCCATACATCTCCCTTAACACTTCTTCACGCACCTCCACACTCACCTGACACAATTCTCCCCACACCTCCCTCTACACTTCCCCATATCCCCTCACCTCTCCCCACACCTCAACACACTTCTCCACACCTCCCCCCACATCTCATCTCCCCCCATACCCCAACATACCTTACCCGATCTCTCCACACACCTTTCATCCCACTTCCCCATACCCCACCTCCCCTTACACCTCAACACACTTCCCCACATCTCCCCCCACACCCCAACACACTTTCCCACACCTCTCCCCACATCTCCTCTCACCTCCCCCCACACCCCAACACACTTTTCCCACCTTTCCCCACATCTAACCTCCCCTACCCCCACACACTTTCCCCCGCCTCTCCCCACACCTTTCACCATACCCCCACACACTTCACCACATCTCCCTCACCTCTCCTTACACCCCAATGCACTGCCCCAAACCTCTCCTACACCCCAAACACACTTCCCCACTCTTCCCCCCACACCTCTACCCACATCTCCCCTCACCCACCTCAACACACTTTCCCCCACCTCTCCCCTCACCTCCCCCCACACCTCCCCATACCCCCACACTTTTCCATACCCACACACCTTTCCCCACTCTTTTCCCCATACCCCCACACACTTCCCCACATCTCAATTATCTCCCCCATACGCCCCACACACTTTCCCCCACCTCTCCCCACACGGTTCCCCACATCTCCCCCCATACCTCCCTCCACACCCCAACACACTTTTCCACACCTCTCCCCACACTTCCCATACTCACACACGAGCTTTCCCCACACTTCCTCATACCCCAACACACTTCCCGACACCTCTCCCCACATTTACAAACAACCCCCAGACCTTTTCCCTCACCTGACCCCACCTCTTTGCACATTTTCCCTCACTTCCTCATACCCCCACACCCCAACACACGTTCTTACACCTCTTCCCGCATTTTCAAACACCCCACATCTCCCCCACACCCCAACACACTTTCCCACACCTCCTCCCACATCTCCCCTCACCTTCTCCCACACCTCAACACACTTACCCACACGTCTCCTGATTTTTTTAAACACCCCCAACACTCCCATACCTCCCCCCACATCTCCTTTCATTTCCCCCACACCCCAACATACTTCCCCACACCCCCATACCTCTTTGCATATCTCACCTCCCCCAACGCCCAAACACACTTCCCTACACCTCTCCCCACATTTTCACACCTCCCCCACACCCCCATACCCTTATTCTACACCTCTCCCCACATCTCTTTTTACCTCCCCACAACACACTTCCCCCACACTTCCTCATACCCACACACCTCTCCCCACATTTCCCCTCACACCTCAACACGCTTTCCTACACTTCCCCCACATTTTCAAACACCCCCCACATCTCACCTCTCCCCTTACCCTAACGCACTTCCTCCACACCCATGTACATTCCCCCACACCTCACTCCACATCTTTCTTTTCCTCCCCCACACCCCCATACCTCCCCCACACATCTCCCCTCACCTCTACCTATACTCCAATACACTTCTTCAATGTTGTATTCAATGCTATTCCATAATTAGAGAAACCGTTTTTTTTAAGTCCCCATTTCCCCATGAGCCCATTTGCCATGGCACCCATATGCCCCGAAGTGCCCTTTTCCCCAGTGTCCATGAATTTTACATTCCTAACCCATATCAAAACAGTAATGTTTTCTGCGGCTAGTGGGGGGGGGGGGCTACAATTGCAGTGCGTGTGTCCCTATGCATAGTCGTACCCCACATTATATCATAGAGCCCACGGATGCATAATTGTTTGCATGTTTTATTCCTCACCAAAAACAATGGTTTGATATATTCGACCACTAGAAGGTGCTACATATTGTTTTACATACAGTCATTGTCATGCCCCAGAATAGGGCGCTCCTTAATCATTATTTTGACCAAAACAACCTATTTATCAGGTAACGTTACCAGCCCCACAACGTATTTGTCAGGTAAAACAACCTATTTATCAGGTAATGTTACCAAGGCCTCTCAATATTTTGTTTTGAAAAGTAATACAGCTTATCTATCATCATAAACATTAATATACACATGAAAATATGAAACATTACCCCAGACGTCTTACCAACATGTATATCCAAATACTCAAGATACCAGTTGGGATCAGCATCACTAAGAACACGATTATTTGCCTTCATCATTTTTTTGATGCCAACATTAATAAAATAATTAAAAGATTCAATATGTTGCTTCACCAATCCTTTGGTTTTTAGAAACTCAGGAAGTAGAAGCCATTTATCCTGAAACAAGTCAATGTTTGGTAAATGAATACTTTCTTACTTTTTCACGTTTAGCGCAATAGGAAATGTCTGCTTCTTAAGGAAATTTTAATAGCTTAACTCACATAAAATTAGTATCGAATACTAACGTACAGAGCTAAACACAAATGCATACTCAACAACTACCAGTATTAAATATAATATCAGTACCATAACAGGATGTGATTTGACAATGCACTAAAGCATTGTTTCACAACTAAAAATAATTGAATTTGAGTTTGAGAAGTTGAGTACCAGCATTGTAACAGTAAATTTGAGATAAGCTAATAAAAAACCAATAAAGCTAGACTACTGGTATACTGGTACATACTTGAACTGTTGAAACTGCATCATAAATATCAGGTTTTTCTTTGGCATACGATGAATTTTCAAAACTCTTCATTGTATTTTTTAAATAGTTACTGGTAGATTATGGTATGATCATCTGATAAACAGGTATATAGCCTAAATGCTTATTCAGCTCTATAGCCTTCTAGCAGTCAGACTTTGTGCCCATAACCACGCAATTCAGTCCAACATAAGTTATGGGTAGTTCAATAATCTCAGTTAGTAATTGCTGTTGCCAGGCTAGAAGCTAAATGAGAAACAGCATTATTAGACTACCGGTAGCTTAGTAAAGCTGCAACAACTACATATAAACCTGAAAAAGACACAGTTGAACAACCTATAAACTACAATATACCCTGCAGTAATCCTGCCAAGCTACGATGAGCTTAGCCTGCTGAGGCATTTACCTAAGTGGAGATAGACCTTTCATATTTTCAGCCTGGAATTTACTGGTTTAGACCGTCAGCTGATCAGTGGCATAGGCCTAACAGTAACTGTGTAGACTAATAACCTAGGGTAGAATTTTATACGTTTATGCTATGGAATCAGTTCCTACCAATCTGTCAAAAGTATGCAGATATTACTGTCAGCTTGCGGTTTTAATACCGGTATGCATGCTTAATTTTTCACTAGCCTAGTCTATCCTTGCACCCTGGTCGTGAACCATGCAATGCAGCAACACAGCAACTTTGAATTTCGTGGAAACAAAGCGGCGGAGTTGATCGCAAAAACCACGGATATGCAATACCACAGTTTTTCATGATGTACTACGCCGTATCGGGTTTAATTTTCTGTGTTTCATAAGTGAAAAAGTATTTTCAATACAAATAAAAATTTATGAACAGTTGTTTCCACATTACATATACGCCATGGGCTGGGCAGTGGGCACCAGAGATGTTCTGATTTAACTTTTTAAAATCCTATTGGAATCCAAATTACCGAGCATAAATCCACATCCAGATTCCGAAGTTTTTACTTGCCAGTTGCCACTGTACTTGCCAGTCACTGTTGAATTACCGGTAATTCCCGCTTGTTAATAGGCCTAATCCTGAATCTAGTTAAAATATGTACATATAGCATTTTTTCGTTCAAAATTCAAATATTTTGTGGTTATTTTCAAATTATTTTCAAGTTATACCGGTATTGAACTGAAAATTCAACAGTAATTGAGGAAGCCTGCGAGGTAAGCTTGCTCTCTTTTAGTCAGCATCCACCCGTTACATATGTCAAATGCGATCGGCTCCAGCTGTGAATGGAACTCGTCACGTAGGATCTGTCACCTGTGCATGGTACCGCTAGGCCAATTCACTGACAAATACACCCTAACCTAATTGTCATTCATGTCAGCACTCTATTAAAGAAACTAGTCTAGACTTAAAACGTTAGCTTACTGTAGTTCTGGTAGGGTATCATACGGGTCGTCCAACTCTTGACAGTTCAGAGTTAACAGATCAAGTTGCACTAATGTATCAGTAGACATGGCTATACGTACAGATTCAGCTCCATAATTCCATTTCTCTCTTTGTTCCTCCCAAACGCTCCACTACTAAACCTAAAGTTCCTGCCCACATTCGTGCTTTGCTCAAAGAGAAGAAAAAGCTTTATTCTTTTCGTGCTCATAGTCTTGTCCACAAGAACTCCTACAAGAAAGTCTCAAAACTGTATGACAATGCTGTTTCTAAGTGGCACGATGAAATTGAAAACAACATTTGTACTGATGTGAATCCAGCCAAATTCTATGGATATGTAAACAACAAGCTCAAAACTAAATCTTTTATTCCCTCTCTGAAAGATGAAGAAGGCTCTGTAGCTGACTCTGACGAAGATAAAGCTAATCTTCTCAATGCTACCTTCCACAAAGTATTCAAAAATGATGATGGGACTGATCTCACCTCTGACTGTATTTTGTCCCCCCAGCAATGCTTACACGACTTTTATATTTCTGAAGAAGATGTTTCTTCTGCTATGCACAACATCCCAGATAAACTTTCCCGCACTCCTGATGGTATCCCTGCTTACTTCTGGAAAAGAGCCTCTGCTCCTTTTTTTCATGTCATTGCTTTTCTTTTCAATCTCAGTCTTTCACAAGGAGTTATGCCTTTTCAATGGAAAACTGCTATTGTTGTACCCGTGTTTAAGAAAGGCTCTCGTGATATACCTAGCAATTACAGACCTATTTCTTTGACTTGTGTTTTATGTCGAGTTTTTGAAAGTATTATCGTCAGTAAATTATTATGCCACCTTGAAACCTTCAATTTACTTTCTATAAACCAATTTGGTTTTCTACCTAAACGTTCATCGTCTTCTCAACTGCTTTGTGTTCTATTTAAATGTTTTTATGCGTTTGATTCTAAAAACAGTGTTGATTTGATTTATACTGATGTTGCCAAAGCCTTTGACAGTGTTTGTCATTACAAATTAATCTCAGTGTTATCACGTTATGGAGTCAAAGATAATGTACTTAATTGGATAAAATGCTTTCTCACTGACCGCTCGCAACGTGTTTGTATTAACAATATTTGTTCTGCTTCCCTTCCTGTTAAGAGTGGTGTTCCTCAGGGAAGCATTCTAGGTCCCTTGCTGTTTGTTATCTACATTAATGACGCTCCTAGTTTTGTTTCTAAGGATAATCCTAACTGTGAAATGTTTTTATATGCTGATGATGCCAAACTTTTCAGCAATAATGCTTTTAGCTTGCAACAGGGTCTGGATAAATTCACAAACTGGCTCAAACTTCATCAACTTGATCTTGCTGTAGCTAAATGTGAACATCTGTGTATATCTCGCAATCATTGTTCTAACTCTTATTTTGCTGGTTCACTTAACATCAAGACTGTCTCTGTTGTTAAAGATTTAGGTGTATACATTAGTGATAATCTTAAATGGTCTTACCATATTTCTCATATACATCGTAATGCCTCTTTGTGTTCTTATCAAATTTTGCGTTCCTTTTCCACTAAAAATATTTGGATTTTGTTAAAAGCTTTCATTACCTACGTTCGCCCTAAAGTTGAATTCAATACGTGTGTTTGGAGTCCTTATTTAAAAAAAGATATTGTTCTTCTTGAATCAGTGCAAAGAAATTTTACTCGTTATGCTTTCACTCGCTGCAACATTCCTTTTAAGTCTTATAATGATCGTCTTTGCAAACTTGGCATTAAGTCTCTCGAATATCGCAGACTCGAGTTCGACCTCATACTTATGTTCAAAATCTGTCATAACCTTTGTGATTTGCAATTTTCAAACTATTTTGAGTATCGTCACTGCAAGTATAATTTGCGTCAACATGAATTCACTGTGCAAACCATTCATAATGCTAAACAGGATCGGTTTAGACACTTCTTCTTCAACCGCATTGTCTCTGTATGGAATTCTCTCTCAAATGATCTGGTATCTGCTTCAAGTCTTTCTTTGTTTAAATTGCGTCTTCATAAGTTTGATTTACATACTGTTGCCTCTCTTGTATTTTAATGTTTGTTTAATTTTTCCTCACTTGTAAGTGTGATTGAATGTGAATTCTCTCACCATTGTGTTGTATTCAAATAAATAAATAAATAAAAGATTCTGAGGTGGTAGACGTGTAAGCTGTCAGGCTGTTAAATGCAGCAAAAGCCTTTCACTGTTTTCAGGTTTTTCCGGTACCTGAATAAAGTAAAAATTTCAGCGATGCATATGCTTTACTATGGTAAATTCACCACATGGTGTAGTCTACAGGTCTATGCATGATATTATCTGATTATTTTTAGGTGCTCTGTGCTGTTAAAAATGTCAGGAATTGGTTTTGATGATTTGCTTCAACAAGCTGAGCAGCTTACAACTGGATTAGATGGAGGAGCGGAGCTTCCAAGAGTCCAAAGAAATTTTCAGCAACTTCTGGATGCTGGACAACGACTTTGCTCAAAAACGGTGATTGGTCAAGATAATGCACAGGTAAACTTTGACAAGAATTTTTTCATGTGTGGTCCCTCTTCAGCAGTTCAGTGCTAGTGTGTTCTGTGTTAAGATCGATTGGTGTTTTAAACTTTTTTCTTCACAATCAAAAGTGTTGAAGATGATGTACACTTTGAGATAAGGATTTGTGTAATATACGGATATACCAGTATGTGAATTTTTGTGGTTGTATAGAGTGATGTGTTTTGCTGAAATGTGTATGGGGAGATGGTGATATTTTCCAAGGATATAGCATCTCGCTCAACTCAAATAGTGCATATGCTACTGGTATATATGTAATTTTTTCTTAGTATAAAAGATTCCAGTCTTAAGTCCTCGAATTCTTGATATTAATTAACTATTCCAACTCTATAGATAAGAGTTCTTTTGGTGATAATTGTAATATTTTGTGTCTTTGATTTTGATGTACTTGCAGTAGATGTTATCTGCGCAAGTTTCGGGCTCATTTTTCTATGACTTTATGCATAGTATCTGGTGTCCCAGAAAAAATGAATGACTTTTGTTAAGTACTGTACTTTCTTGGTGATTATTAACTCAAAATTATTGAAATTTTATACATGGTAATCCAAGTATATTTTTTACACTTGTACATAATATCTGAAAAATTGGTTGCAAGTTACAGTATGTAAGTATTGCCAAATTACAAATGATGTTTCAAAAATTCAATATGCTATCAAGAATAAATAGTGGTTTATTTCAGTCTATGGTCAATGTGATCCCCACAGTCCATCTTTTGCACAACTAAACAAGGGCGTTTCTTCCAAGAAGAAATGTTCTTTCCTCCTATGACATTTTTATCTTGTTCATTAATGTCTGCTCGGTTAATTTGCCCTGTATTCCTCTGTAAACTTTGTTTTCCAAATAGTCCCATATGGCATAATTCATAAAGTTGCAGTCAGGACTCTGCGGAGGCTATTTATCTTTTTTGATGAATTCTAGTGTAGCCTCCTCCAGATGACCTCGCATCCTTCTACTTGTGTGTGAAGGAGCCCCATCTTGCTGGAATGCATAATTGTTCCCAGGATAGTTGTTCTCATAATTGCTCTGATACTAAATTTTTTGAAACATCATTTTTAATTTGGCAGTACTTGCAATATTTGCAACCAATTTTTTACACATTATGTAATCTGTGTAAATGTGTAAAGAATATATTTGAACTATTGTGTAGGGTCTGCTGGGGTAAAATGGGTACACGAGGTAAAATGAGTAATAAAACTTTTTTACTAATACAACTAAAATTGTTGCAATAAGTTAAAGCTGCTTTGCTTAAAAATATACCCTTTAGCATAAATAAAAATCCCTGAAAGCAGCTTTAACTTATTGCAACAATTTTTGTTGTATTAGTAAAAAAAGTTTTACGACTCATTTTACCTTGTGTACCCGTTTTACCCCTGCAGACCCTATAGAATTTCATTAATATTGAGTTTATAATCACCGAGAAAATACAAAACAAAAAGCGGTTCATTTTTTCTGGGACACTCCATAAATATTATTCAATAATATTTTACATCTTTTTTTGTAGATCAAAGCTTCACTATTGTTAAGTTCACAAGGCACCGACATTCCAACTATTCCAGATCGATTAAAAACTTTAACAAGTGCAGCCCAAACATTTGAACCACTAGAAGCTGTTGTTGAAACTGATATTGAAGGTAAGACAATATAGGACTAATTTGTATGAAAAAATGTGCTTGTCTACCTATCTGATTTTGTTGCATTTGTGAGTCTAGTGTACTACTGCATCTGCGGTGCTGGGGGGCAGGACTTTTTGGCGTAATCGATTCGGCGTGACCGACTCATTGTTGGGACGATTCGACGTTAAGACGATTCAATGTGGAAAGGTGTGATTTGTGAACGGACGTAATTATGGACAGTTGCAATTGTGACATCACGCTATTGCAATGATGACGGGTGACATGAAATATCACCCCATTTATGTTGGTATAAATTTAGGCTTCCTGCGAAATGAGCGAGAAAATGCAATTTTATCTGTGTTAGAAGAACAAAAGCAAAAGACGTTCGCTGAAGTAGAGAAACGGCATTGGGAGGTAAGCTGAAATCACTAATCAGTTTGCAATTAATAATGTTATCTTTTTTTTTTTATGCAAGTTTGATTTACTAGTACTTGTCACAATTTTTCAGAATTGTTTTTGCGAATGTATTTCAATAAACAACTGCTCTTTGCTTTTTGAAAAACAGGTGTAAATCGCCAATAAGTGAAATTTTGCAAAAAGTTATCAGTTTTAATGACAAATAACACACAACTTACTCCCGATTGTACTGTTTGCCAAAGTCATCGGTTTTATTTTTACGATTTTGGATTTAGCATTATATAAAAGGGAAGTGAAATAAGCAGTTCTATAATGGGTTAAAGATGAGTTTAATGTGTGATAATATTCTGTATAGTGTTGCAAATTGTATTTTACCTCTCATTGTGTGGTTTGTGCCTTGATGAGTCGTGGCTTTTGTGGTTGTAAAAGTGTGAAGTTGTTGCAAACCAAATGGTTTTTACTTAAAAACAAAATAAAAAGACTATTCTGGTCGCAACAGCGTTAAAAATTAATGTTTTTACAGAGTAGGCTAAAGGAATGGGAAATGGAAAAACAGCAAATTTTAACAAAATTGATTGGAAGTGATGGTGGTTTGAATTTTACTCAAGAAATCGCAGATATAACTTCAAAATCATATCAAAGCAAAACTGCATCTTCTGCAGTTGCTCCACGAAACTCTTTGGAACCATGGGAGCTAGCTTATGTTCGACAGGTGCTGCTTAGTAAAGTTTTGTTTTTGTATTCGCTGATGCTTAAACAGTTTGCTCGAGTATCAGGTTTGCATTTTGTTCATGAATTAACTTTGAAAATTATAAATTTAGGTTAATGCAATTATAATCTTTTACCTGCATTTTTAGTTTATTTGCCTGCCATGATGATAAACAGAAGTGAATTGCTATTTAATGAGATTTATAGGATACAGATTACAGACCAGTAGCAAAACTAATGAGTGCCTGGTGTCTCAAGATTTCAGCATATATTGCTAAATGAAAATCCTAATGCTTGATTTCAAGCTATACGTTGTGCAGTGTATTATGAGCAACTAGTGCTCTTACAATCCTTTGTGGAGATAAACAAACGCCGAATTGATTTTGTCTTGCAGTAAGTGGACGTCCAAATAGATTATCAGTCATTTTTGCTCAGGTGCATATTTTCAATGATCGGATTCTTGGAGGAGGACTTCCTACAAATCTGGCGGAACAGTGCAAAAATGCTGCCAATAAAATGAATGATGTTACCTTGGTTGCTCTGTGGAAAATGGTGAGAGGATTTGTTAGAATGAACAGAGAACGATTGCTTGAACTATATTTTTTGGCTTACCAGTTTATAATTTAAAATTAGATTTTTTACGTTTTACCCTGCTTATTTGTCAGCATGGTATTTTGTTCACTAAGTTTTTGAGGGCCATTTTCATGCCTGCCTACCTCGTGTCGCCTCACTTTTTCTTTATTCACGTGAAGTTCAACCCTATCAGTACTGATGACTTGTTTTAAGCTTCTTATATCGCCATATCTGCTTTTGAAGTTACGCTATACTTGCATTACCTGGTTTTAGATGCCCTAAGCGCAACGCTTTGCTTGCGTAAAGTATGATGAAAAATCAAAAAAGTGCACGTAATTTTTAAACTGTCATGGCATTTTCATTTTGTGGTTGACTTAACTATTGCAGGTTCATTGCATGACTCAAGTACCAACGTTTGCTGGCCAGACATCGACTGTTCAAAGTCGGCGCACAAGCAAGCCGGTTTTAGAAGCATTTCTTACACAAGCCAGAAACTATTTGGAAAAAAGCTACGTTGAGTACATGCAAAAGTAAGTATGCTACTAAATTGCCATTTTCCAACTTCTTACCATCCAGGGTTGATAAATAGCTGTCGTTGGGAGTGCACGACCATTCGGCGTGGAATTGATAGATTGATATTTTATTGATCATATTGATTGAGTTTATTTGGTACAACTCGATGTTGGGACACCTATACTCTAAAGCTGCCTCTAGCCCTAACCTGAACCCTAAAAGTTTGTCGTAACGCCGAGCAGGTCACGTCGAAAAATGCTTCGTCTCTGTCGTTGTGGTCTGATTTGAAACTTATCTAAATCAAAGTAAAGGAAAAGCAGGGTTACTCAGCCAGGGCAGTGACTCTCAAAGGATTCGTCAAGAGGTATTAAACCAAGATGAAAAGATTTTACAGCAACTTTGTCCTCATTCCTGATGATAGCACAAGCAGTAAATATATTTTGGTTTATGTTTTGTGCTGAAAAATATCTTGAAAGTTTTCCTTTTTTTCAGTTGCATTTATGCTCGACCTCACATCGCTCAACGAGGTGGAGTCCCCGGAACGTTGCAGCTTGTAAAAAGTTTTTTAAAAGTTCAACCTTCAAACCTTATGCAGGTAATTTTTATTCGATTTGTTGTCGCGAATTTCTTGTATGCTTAAAGCTACTTATCACTAATCGCTATTGAGCAACGCAGCTACAAGGCTTAGGTAAAAATTAAACCATAGTTATTGCATCAAATCAAATCTTCATTATACTTGCGGTATTACGTCCAAGCGTGTAACGAGTAGCGGGGCCTATCTCCGCTGCTTAGTACTTGGGCAACACAGCTTCGAAGAAACGTCGCAGCGTTGGCAAGCCGTAGGCGACACTGTGTCCGATTTAACCGGCCCGGGAAACGAAGCCCTGGCCTCCCACACCAATAGCTTTGTGCTCAACGACTGAGCTAACCGATCGGTTGATCTCGAACAAGAAAAAAAATCAATTTTCTTGCTTATCTGCTCTAATCTACATCTAATTTTCAACTGATTAAAAGCAAACAGCATTTATCATGGTCATTATGAAATCCTGCTCTTAACCACATCACCAGTTCTCAATCGAATATATTTCGTTTTTCATCATGTTTTGGAGTCGCAAATGTTCATAAGTTTTGAGGCGTCCAAAACTGAATTATGCACTGAAGCTATGATGAATTTGAAATTGCAGAGCTACGACGATGGAGAAGTAGATGGCTTTCCGTTATGGGCGATGATATTTTATTGTCTACGATGTGGTGACTTAGAAGCAACGTTAATGTTAGTCCAGCAGCATGAGCATGTAATACAAGACTTCTCCGCATGGTTTCAGGTAAGTGACGACAAAGATCTTCCATAAAATGATAGTTTTTTATGTTTCATTGTAATACGTACTGTATGGTGTATATTGCATATTAAAAGGTGAGTTTGCTATTACGTTGTTTGTTGTTTTTTTTGTTTGTGGTTGCCTTGGTGATTTTGTCCTCGTATAGGTGGTCTGTCTTTACATTTTCTGCTTGTTCGGGACGAAGCACCCTTTTCTCCTTATTATCTTCTATTCCAAGATACCGTTCATAATTTAATATTAAGTTAAGTAATGCTAGAAAGCGAACTTTTTTAATGACATGCCAAGTGGCAAGTAACCGTCGTCATTACGATCTCTGAGGCAGAAAGTTCTGGTTTACTACCTGAATTCGTCGTTCGGTTAAATCTAACTTAGTCATGCCATTCCTGCGTCTTTTTTTGCTCGTAACTTTGTTGTCTAAATGCTAGTGCTTACAAATGTGCTCCGCTTTCACTACACTCATCAACAGCGCGTAAATCTAGTAGAATAAAGATCGAATTCGTGAATCACAACACATTTTTTCTGTCTATTCATTTTAGGAATACTGCAAAAACGAGAGGAAACTTAATTCCACATCTGAGCAGAAGATGAGAATCCAGTATAAGAGGGTCGTTAGAGCATCGAGCGACCCTTACAAAATCGCTTGTTATTGCATAGTTGGTGAGTTTATTGGATTTTTATATTAGCAGCTATGATAGTTATAAGCTAGCTTGTCTGATAAGAAAGGGTGACATATTTTTGATACTTGGTTTTTGCCTCGATTTGCCGATAGCTGTCCAAGTGCAATTCCTAAGCTGAAAAATGACAGGGCCTTGCTTCGAGCGGTATGCCCCCTTGACTTCTGTCACTTGCGTTATTAACTACACTGACTGGGATAAAGTTGCTACTTTTACTAATGAACGAAGTTATTTAATTGACGTTAATTGACTTTAACTTGATTTCGAAACTTGATTTCGAAATTAATGGGGCACTAATTATTTTCTAGCTCGTTGTGACGTCACTAACGTTCATGCTGAGGTAGCTCAGAAAGCAGAAGATTATCTCTGGTTGAAATTGTGTCAGGTAAACCAATTTTTTTATTAGTAATACTACTGCATTTACCAGAAGACATAACAAAGCGTTTAGTTTTATTTTTTAGTACTGGCTCAAAAAACTTTACCAACCGATTCGTGCGAAACTATTATTGGTTGTCTATTGATGGCATTGCATTGTTATAAGGCCGTGCAAGATATGGTTACAACTTTAGATCTTAGATCAGCAATTAAGCCAGAGAGAATGGTTTTCGATGCTGGCTCAGCCAAAGTGGTTTCAAAATATTTATTTAGTTTAACCAGACTTGGGGTGCCGCTGTAAAGCTAACGTATCTATTACTCCAAGAGGTTTTCGGTTCGACTCTAACCCTTTTCTTGTGCAACTTTGCCGATTCAATCGAATATAAGAAACGTGAATTTTAAAACCTGATACAACGAAATATTTTCATTTACCAACTTGTTCGCGTTGTTGTTGAAGACACTGCTGTCAGTGCAGGAGGTCTGGGGTTTGATTCCCGAGACAGTCTAATCGGACAGTGACGCCTACGGCTTGCCACCGCTGCGATGTTTCTTCAGAGCGGTGTTGCCTAGACGCTAAGCCGCGTATTTTGGCCTGGTCACTCGTTTCGTGTTTCGGCGTAATATCGCGAATATAATTTGGTTTTGATTTTGGTATTACAGGTTGTTGTTGAAGATAAATCGCAAACACCCGCTGACACTTTAACTTTAAAAGGATTACAAACTCTTCTATCTGTTGATTTTGGAGAGAGTCATTTCAATGCTGCTTCAAACCCCCTGCTATATTATCAGGTTAATTTTGTGTGTATAGGCTCTGACGATGTTTTTTTCACATTTGGTGATTAATTACCAATGTACATTAGTACTCCATCTCTACGTTTAGTTTGGAGTGAGGGTGAGCGCGAATGGAAAGGTAATTGATGTAGCAAACGTTTAAGTTCAAAGAAGAATCGCCTATTTCTGATGAGGAGTACAAAATAACTCCAATATTCGCCGAAACGATGGTTATTAAGCAGAGTCTTTTGTCTAGGAAGGAGAAATCTTTTATGTGTAGACTTCTATTTGTATGTGAACGTTCTTCAGCCACCCATGCTTGTATGCCGATTGGGTAGTAGGGCTAGACCGGTGTTTCTTGACTTTCTTTAGGCCTCCTTGAATTTCCATCGAAACTTGTGGACCCCTTTATAAGAAACACGCTGTTAAGATTTAATATTTGGGTTTGTTAAGATTGTTAAGATTTAATAGTCGTGCAAGCAGTTATGCCGTGCTTTTATTTGGGTTTGCGGGTACCTAAAGGAGCTTTAAGTTTTCGGAGGGTTTGTGGACCGCAGGTTAACCCCTAAACTAAACCTTATGTTCAAAAATTGCAATATGTTAATGCTTTTCAGGTGCTTTTTCTCACTTGCCAGTTTGAAGCTGCCCTTGAGTTTCTATCTCGCTTTGAGTATCTCCGGTGTCATGCTGTTCATATTGCGCTATCTTTTTACACGCACGAACTACTTCTGACTTCATCACAACTTCATGCCAAAATGCTGAGCTCAGATTCAAGTGTAGAGTCGCCTCTGTGAGTGGTTTGATTGGTCAAGTTTACGGGTGTGCGCTGTGCGTTCTGTTCTGTCTGGGTTTTAGGCATCTCATTGTGGGAGCATTGAAGGTTTACAGTTTTTAACTCTAACTGTACGTGAACGCTGGACACTTGAACTATGCGCTGATACTATCGATCAATCCGAGCTGTTTGCTTTTCTCAACTTTCGCAATGAAAAGAAACTTCATTAATCATTAGTTTTTTTTTATGGTCATTATTTTTAAGCCTACGCTTGTTTGAATTCTTCGGTTTTTTTTTCTGCTTGACATATAGCGGTGCTACTGACTCGAAAACCACAAGTCGCAGTCTCCCTCAATGATTATTAATTTTTTCAATAATTTGAACATAATCTTCGCTATTTCACAGAACCACGATCGAAAAATTGAATTTACCTCGGCTTGTCATGCTGTATACACGGAGATTTGAGCTGACTGATCCAAGGGAAGCACTCAATTATTATTTCTTACTTCGTGATATTCGAACTGAAGGGGAATCACTGCTGACGCACTGTGTTAGCGAGATTGTAAGCCTCTAAATTTTGTTAACTTTCTGTTGTAAAAACTCAAATTTATTATGTATTTGTACGTATGAGGTATTTTCTTCATCAGGTGTGCTCGATCGTTTAATATTCACTTTTATAGTAAACTGGAGAACTTCATGGCACTAGCTCAATTTTGTTAGCAATTAATAACGCGCTGAAGATGTGAATTCAGATCCGCATTGGTGTAGTTGAATAGAAACATTTTGAGTTCATGATACAATGGGACGGAAATGGCTTAAGGAAGAAAAGCATAGCCGCAGTTATTTTCAAAACTGAACGCATGGGCTGCGTAGTTTCAGCGGTCATCATCAGAAGTGTAAGCAAGGCAGTACAAAACTGCAAAAAATCTTCTAGTTTTGTATTGCCTTGCTTGCATTGCTGATGATGACAGCTGAATCTATGTTGTCGAAACGTCTAGTTTTGAGAATTACTGTGGCTACGTCTTTTCTCCTTATGATGTCATGTCAGACGTTTTTCATGAAAAGCTTTTGATATTAGATTTACAGCTTTAAGCCATCTATCATGTGAGCTTAATTTTATATGCAGATAACAATGTAGACTTTGCTAATACCATTATTTTTGTGGTGTAAAAACTAGAGCGCTAGCCTTTGTTCACTGTTCAGGTACGAGAAACTGGAGAATTTGAAATGCTTCTCGGAAGTTTGAACGCTGATGGAAGCAGAAAACCCGGAGCTGTTGATAAATATTGTGGCACTGACACAACTTCGTTAATAGCGAAGGTAAACGTTAATTTCAAGTTTGTTGGTTTCATGATAAGAGGCGCTGTTGTGCTAAAACTCTCGAGTGTTCTATTTTGCTTGTTTTATTTGCGTATTAGTCTAGTCAATTCAACGCGCAAGAGTTTACTAAGTTTCTCGTTTTTTGTACAAAGATAAAGACTAATTAGTAATTACTGCAGTACATTAAGCTCATAGCGATATATGATATTCATTAAAGCGTCGTTACTGCATCCTTCGCTGAGATGTTTTAAGATGGTTTTCTGTGCTTCAAATCGGCAGTAAATTCTCCAAAACAGCATGTTTATTGTTTATAAACTAAAAAGAAATAATCAGAAAACCTCGAAAAATGTAGGAACAGCTAATCAAATGACATTTCGAGCAAAGAGCGCGATTATATGTCTGTTACAAGACAGATGGTGATGAAGATTCGAAATTTTTTACACCACCAACAACCAGGTAACGTTTTTCTTCTGATGAAGGTCGCTCGTCATACAGAGTCGAAAGGTCTTCATGAAGACGCAATTCGTTTGTATGATTTGTGTGGAGATTACAATCAAACTTTGGCTCTGCTAAACAGGTGAGCTGTTGTATCATAAATTGAACATTGGGTTTGATTCTGATCCAGGTTAATTGTTAAACTAAACTTGTCAATAGTGTCAAAGCATAGCATGTTTCATTCGCCTAAGTCACGAATACTGTGGAATTTGGACCTTGTTAATCTTCTAATGTGAGTTGAAACCTACCCAATATAAGATTTTTCACCCAGTTTTTGCTATCGAATTTTCGCTAACAGTTTTTTGATGTTTTATCCCATGTGGATTCGCTAATATAGCAAAGGTGTAATTTATCGCAGTAATCGCATTTTCACCGTGCGGTTGCCGTAGTAGTTATAGACGCCGCTGACGAGTGAAAGGTTTTGGTTCGATTCCCGGCTCGGTCAAATCTGACTCAGTTTTGCCACCGCTGCGACGTTTTTGCGGAGCTGTGTAGCTCAGGCGCTAAGCCGCGAAGGTGGGCTCCGCCACTCGTGACACGCTTCGGCGTAATACCTCGAGTGTGATAAGGGTTTGATGAAACTTATTTTAGAATTTTGTCTCCGGTAGTAAGCGTGTCCGACTCCATCAATCCTGATAGACCACGATTTAAAGCGTTGGCTCTTACTATAGCTGAAAGATACAAGTCTATGGTAAGCAAGGCTGTATTTTAGTCATTTTTTGATTGTTTGTTTGGTTTGTTTCACGTAGATTTTTTTTAATCAAACGACTACGTTTGGTTTCAAAAACTCACTTTCGTTTGGGTTCGATAGCTATAAAATGTACTTGAGCTGTGGCCAGCGCTGTCCTGGTTAGTTTTTTATGTGGCTGTCATAGGTATACTGTACTTGTACTGGCTATGTGAGAAATGATTTTTTGAGTTTTAAGTAGGCATCGTACGATGAAAACTTGGGTCTACGATCTTAAAATCAGCAATGAAATTCATTTGAATTTCAACCAATCAAACCCACCAAGATCTTAGGCTAAATCAAACGTCATCAGAAAAATCTGATTGCGAGTGGGGTTCAAACCAAAGCCCACACCGACCAGTGACGTATCACTCACTACTCACGAGCTCAATGGTTGTGGCAAGTCTATGCCGGAACCATTGGGCTGGTGATGCGTCACTGGTCGGTGCGGTTCGAAGCCCACTCGTGATTTCATTTTTCTGATTACGTCGGAATTAGCCAAAGATGTTGGTGAATTAGATTCTAGCTCAATTCATTAATGGAAATTCTTTATATTGATCTATAAGCTTGAATCACTCTCGTAACCTAATAGCTAGACTGGATGGACTTCGGTGTATAAGCCTTCGTTGCCTAATCTTCAACCATTCAGTTTTTTTTTTTATTGTATTTGGTGTGTTTTTCTAACTCAAGACATTGTCCAACGTTTTATCGCTTCTCCTTTACAGGCAGTCGAAACGTCGCAATCATTGCGTTCCACCTTTCACCTTCAACTTGATTTGATATCTTTCTTCGATCTCTACCACGCTGATCGAGTGGAACAAGCACTGGATGTGGTCAAAGAATTGCAGATTCTTCCCGTCACCAACGAACAGGTTTGAATCGTCTTACCATGATATAGCACTGAGTAAAAATATCTGAACTTATGGATCAGATCAAGTATGAACATTTCCACAATTGAAAATCCGGTGGCTCGTTTCTCGCTTGACCCAAACGTCGGAAGCTATTTTATTCGAGTAAAAGTGCTGAGGTGCAGCTTTGGTAGCTTGCATATTACCATTTTTGCTTCAGTACTTGGCCCGCTGGTTGCACCCTTTCTTGAATTTTTTCGTGTTTTACGAGACTGGTATTATCGAGGCTGGTAGGCTATTACTCTTCCTTATGACCAATTTTCGATGACTTTAGCCCTACGGTTTTGGGTTCCAGTTTCTGCACCAAATCAATTTGTTGATGTCAAAGTGAAAGGGTCGTTATGACATCAAAAAATTGATTATGATGCAGCGGCTACAACCAAGAGCCCACGAAACACGCGGACAGGGCACATTTTACCTGTTTAGAAAAAACGAGTTTCAAGGCGTTTTACAAAGAACGTTGCAATGTTAGAGAAGAAGTTAGACCTAAATTCAGCTACTTCTGCTTGCGATGAAGCCAGCGATGGCTAACTTCTCTTGTTTCCTACATCAGGTGCAAAGCAAAGTGACTGCGTTCAAATCATATTCAGACGAAATTCGGCAGAACATGGGAAGCATTTTATTGGCGACTGTTGGTCTGCTAGTGAAGCAATACAAACAGCAACAAAATCTCAACAAATCTCTCTCAACCAAGTACGTGAGACTGTTTTGTTAGGCGCCTAGTTATACCACTACAAACGAAATCGGTTGATGGCATAGTGCTTTAACACGTATACGTTTCATCGCATGGCAATGTGAAATCCCAAACCAAATCCTATTGCTCATTTGTACATATCGGTAGTTCCGATTTGGGCGAACACGCTGTTATGCGATAAACTGGTTTCGTCAAATTGTTTGATGAGCTTTCGCATGATGCAACTCTGCCGTCATTTCGCAAAACCCGTTAACTCTAAAATTTTGAAATTTCGTTTTTTTTTGCATTTTTTTTATCGTTACACCTATAGACGTCTTAAATAGAAGGACTGGCGACTAGCAAACTCGGTGATTTAAACTTGGGTCCCAAAAAGTTATTTTGAAGTTTCTCCACGATTTTTGAAGCTTTTGCTTGTATACTTTTTGACGACATCTATAATTTATTCACACACAATTTTTAAAAATTCGAGATTGATTGGACAGGGGTAAGTGACCCAAATCCTCAATTATTTACAAACACCCTCAAAATTTGTCAATATTAGGTACCATTGAATTCAATGAAGCGGTGTCATTACCAAATTTTTCTATTAGGTAACACAAATAAAAATAAATTTTGAATTAGATTTATACCATTTTTATGACGTCTTGATTGCAACTTGTTATACCTATGCAAACTCCATTGTGGCAATTCGACATTGTGCAGTTCCATCTTCCATTGCATTGCGGAATTCAGCAAATTTTATTAAACCTAACTTTCGCTGGTAATAATGCAGAAAACCCAGCCTAGCAACGTTTTGCATGTTGCGTCAATGCCATAAGTTCAAATGGTATTACTTATTGCTTGGTTTGTCGCAAATCGCGAAAAACTTAATAAATATTAGGAACATTTCCACTTACATCATGTTGCGGAGGCCCTTTCAGTAAACACAGCTTGGCACTGGTTTAGTATGTCATCATCATCATCGTCCAGTTTTAATCCGGTTTTTCCTCGTGTCCGAAGGTGGCCGGATGCACCTCATTCCTTCAGCAATCGCTCCCACTACCTCTCTCCATCTCGCGCGATCTGTAGCTTCCTCAACCCAATCTTCTTTATATTCTCCTCGACTTGTTTCTTCCATGTTTGCTTCGGCCGTCCTCGCTTTCGTGGTCCATTCACTTCAAACATCATTGCCTTCTTCAAAATGCTCTCATCATCCCTCCTAACCACATGTCCATACCATCTTACTCCTTTCGCTTGTGCCATTTTATCTAAAGTTTCCTTCAGACCCAGCATTTTCATTAGCTCCTCAATATTCTTTCTATCCACTAGTTTTACTCCACACATTGATCTCACCATAGCTCTTTCAGTTCTTCTCAAAATTACCATCTCATTTTCCCTCAAACACCATGTCTCATTTCCATGTAACATTGCTGATCTTGCGCAACTACGATACACCATCCCTTTCATTTTCAAAGAAAACCTCCCAAGTAACACCTCTCCACATTTGTTATATATAATCTACCGAAATTTGGGTTGTACATGAGTGATATGAAAAAAACAGCTTGGGTGTTTGAGAAGGAGAGAAAATTTGGCAATTAAATTTGCACTAGGTTAAAAGATTATTTCAAATGAATATTTTACTTCACTCAGTATGTGATTATGTGGCACATGTTTGACGCTCTTCATTCAGAATTTATTTATGTGTCACGCATAGGCCCACATATTGGGCAGAGGCAATTGATTGACTTAAATTTTGCCAAGCCTCCTTCTACACGGCAATCAGTACTTTTTCGTGTTTTTAAAGTTCCCGCATTTCTAACAGGCAATATTTTAATAGTATGCTTTATTCTGAGCAGAAAAAAGCGTTTAAATAAAGTTCTGCATAATTCAACCTGGTAGAGTGGTAGTGTGCTTTTAATACGTTAGAGCCAAAAAAAATGTGATAAGTTTGAGTTAAATCTGAAAACCTAACAAAGAATGGAAAAAATGTAGTAAAATTATGACAATGTTCGTTTTTAAGTGATGTGATTATTCTATGATGACGTCATCGACATTTGATTCTCTTGGAATATGAATGTAAGATTAAAGATAGCTTAAAAATAAAGTTTCAATTTCACAAGAGTTGCAAACCAATGAGTGAACACAAGTTTGAACAGGACCCCCCTATTACCAAAGTACTCGGGGTAGCAGATGTTACCATTAAGTTTTTATGCTTATTACTGCTTTGTTCATTAAAAGATTTTCTAAAGCGAAAGAACTAGCTATCGACAATGTTTTTAGCGCCCAAGGCACACAAAAAAATTTGAAACAAAAGCACAAATAACTTGAGAAAACCACGCTAAAATTGCATTCAATGTGACGTCATCACCGCTACTCTGACGTCATCTCCCCATAGATACCCATTTTGGAACATTTATGGAATGCTTAAGGTACATGCCAAGTTTCACGCCTCTGTCTGCTCAAACATACTTTAATTAGAGAACCTCATTAAAAATTTGGGACCCAAGTTTAAAATACCGAGCATGGCAGTCGCCAGTCCTATTTAAGACGTCTATGGTTACACCAATGATCTTCTTGTGTGCAAATATCGAGTTCGTACTCCTAACCGATTTCGAGTTATCTGTGTTGGCAAAACCCATTAACTTGACTTCAGTAAAAAAAGTTGTCATTGTAATTGTTAATCTGTTAATGCGCCATAAACAAAGTTTAATGCATTTCTCAAAAATTTTCATCTCACTGGTGAAAACATTGTGCGTAACAATATGAAACTATAATAGTGACGTAATAGCTAATTAGGCGTAATGCAAATTTGGATAAAAATCGAACACAAAACTCAAACGCTGTATGCATTCATTGATTAAAATTATTGACATTAAACTTTATTACTAAACTTTTATTATCAAGCCAAAAATTATAAAAATCTACTATCAGGAACATTCTTAAAAAAATCTCAAAATTAAACTTGATTTTCTCGAAAAGTGTAAAGTGGAGATAACAATTGACAGAACCTATCTTTTTTTTTTTGTAGTTCTAAATCTAAGCATCCCTCTCTTGGACTTGTCACTCAGCAAGCGACTTTAAGATCATAAGGCATTGTTTCGACTACCACCTTAGCTGTTCGCAAGCGAACGAAAGTGTATGATAATTGTGTTTTGGGGATTCAAAAGTATATCGGAGGTAAATTACCAAATACGAAGAATTTCGAATGGGGACCCCTGGCGCTCTCACCTAAAAAGATTAGAGGGATAGCAAAGAACGCTTCCTGTCGATAAGAAAGCTTTAACTAATAAAATAAATAAGGGTTTTGGATTTCTCATGGATTAACAGCGTTATTCGTTTAGGACTGGCGATTCCGTGTGTGCAAGCGCCAGACTGCAAGGAAGAGCTCTTATTACATTTGCCGGGATGCTGCCCTATCATCTTCCCAGCGATGTTACAACTAGATTGGTACAGAGTGAAGTGCTCATGAATTAATCAACTGCCACATATATTTTCGTTTTAGCTTTATACAATACAACTGCCAAATTATGCGGTTTGTTGCAATATTAGTAATCTTTCCAAGAACAGAAAGCGCTCAGTTTTCTTGGTCAATTTCACAGGCGCTTTTAGATTGACTGCTGCAACTTTAACTCCCGAAAGTTTTGCAAAAGTGGTTACACTTTATTGCATAAATGTAGCATATGATACAAAAAATTCATAGTTGATTGCGTTGAAGACGATAATAACAAAGAGACTGCAACTGCAATAAAACACGATTTACGTACAGGTTAAACTCTGCCAAGGCAGTAAAAATTTTGAATTAAACCATCGAGAAACACAGTTAGAAAATGCAGTTTAATAAGAGGTAAGATAAAGCATTCAATTCCACTATGTACGTTCAATGTTCAAGCAGTTAAAGGTTATTTGTTAATAGGCTGTATTGCACTGGTAGTAAGGCAAGGGTATCCAGGAGGTGTAGTAGCCCTTCTATGGGTGGAGAGCTAAAAAAAGGCATTTAGGCTACATATTTGTACTTCGTCGATGTACCACAATTTCTAAAATATCTCTAAAAGCAAATACGGTCATCACGCCATCCCAACATCAAATTCGCCAGTAAAAGCCAGTGTTCTCCAGAAAAAGGCCTCTACTCTTGGTAGTGAAATTAAAAGGGACAGGCGTACTTTCCTAAACTGTTCCGGCCAAACCAAGCCGCATGGTTGATCGATACTTAGGCTCACAAGACTGCAAGATAAGTAATTGTTCCTCATCTCACCTAAGGGCTAATGTATTTCATAACATGGAGCGAATCATGTAATTTAATATTCCTCCGTGTCGGAAGTACAGCAGTTCAACATCTGTGTCAAAACGGAGTTTCACTGGAATAACCAAGTTTGTGTCCGTCTGCAAAACAGAAATCGATGCAATTTGAAAATTATACGCTGACTTTTACAGAAAGCTTCAGGAACATTACCTAATCATTTCGCCAAGACAATACATAAATATTAAAGGACTACACTCGATATCACTCAAATGTGTTCTATTTTTTTGCTGCAAATAAATGCACTTACCTTGATTTGTTTAAGTGTAGAAGCAAGGAATTACATGTTATAGCGCACTAGTAAACTTACCGTGACTGTTATCTCAATCCCAGGATCAATTTGGTCAGGCAAATTTACGGTAAACCGTTCTTTCCCGGTCAAATTGTAAAAGTCTGCGTTCTGACCAGGAAGAAATTGCAAGGGAATGATTCCCATCCCTACCAAATTGGATCTATGAATACGCTCGAAAGATTCGGCTAGAACTGCTCGTACTCCCTGCAATGAATCACGCAATTAGCGCTAAAAATTGCATAAAAAACGAGCCAATTAGTCGGTAAAATGGCAACACTGCGCGTGACACTACAAATTTATATAAGACACGTTAAGTCGCATTGTCATAACCAGCCATTTCGACAACATAGATTTAATAGTTATCATAATATCATATGCAAGGCACGCTAAGCAGCGCAAAACTGCTACAACTACATTTTGTAGTAAGTTTAAGTTCTAGTTTAACGTTGAAATACAAGTTACATCAGTGTAATATGCTTGGAATGGTAGGCAAAAGTGGAAGGAGTCGCTAGAATTTGGTGCAGACAAAAAAGATTAAAATCAATTTCAGCAACCTGAGAACAAATGTAAAGCATGTTTTTACCAGCATCCAAGGGCCTTTGGCGGCCCAATCTCTACTCGAGCCACTTCCGTAATCTTTTCCAGCAACGACTATCAAGTCGTTTTGATTTTCCTTATACTTTTGAGCAGCGTCAAAAACATCCATCTGAAATGCCAATAGATAGCGCATAGTATAATAAACTACACAGATTTCAAATTTCTTCGATAAAACAATTTTGCCAAGGCATAAGCTAAAGCTCTAAACCAAGAGATAAAATAGGCACGTTCAAGAAATCCTTAACTTAACTATCTACTATTGCCACATTAAAATTAGTTATAGGCCTACTATCTTACTTCTTCTCCTGACGGTAAATACACAGTTTTGGGAGCTTCTCGTCCAACGAGCCGATTTTTTAGCCTAATATTAGCAAAAGTACCTCTCGCCATCACAGCATCATTGCCACGGCGGCTACCGTAGGAATTATAATCGCGAGGTTTCAATCTGGAAAAAACGTTCAATTTTTACCATTATTACTCAAAATTTAGCTCTTTTGTTTCATGTAAAAGCAAAACACTTACCCTCTTCCGGTTAAGTATCTTGCAGCAGCGCATGATCGGCTGATCGACCCAGCAGGTGATATATGGTCCGTGGTTACGCTATCACCAAGATATAGAAGAGCATAAGCGTTCTCAACCTTGCGAAAATCACTTAAGGATTTGGTCTAAAAGCAACAATGGTTACAAACCTTTTTTTACGGATTGATAATAGCTAATAATAAAAAAATAATTCTCAAAAACACATGGGCATTGGGCATTACTGATTAATTATCAGGAACTGTAGTTAACTAGTTATGGTATGGTACGTATTGTTGGGTTGTAAAGTAAACCCAACCCGAACCCCTTATCCTCAATCAATCAACTCGTTTTTATTTCTGCACTCCATAACGTTAGAAACACACGTTCATAATAAGTATTGGCCAAGCGCGGAAAAGGGCACACGCAGCAAAACGGGTAATCGTTGAAGCATGCCCGTCAAAAAGACTAGGCATGGCTGCGTGACCCTATCCTTTTCAAGTATCCTTGCAAAACCTTTTCAAGTATTTGACATGCCTTCTACAGAGCACATAAATATCCAAGGGCTGAGAACGAGAGCTGAAACTCAGCTATTCACAAAATAACCAACCCTTTATGTAACTTAGTGCCAGTCCCATCAAATAATACACAATCTTCTTTCATGAACCAAATGCTTAAACTAACCATATCTTTGAAGAAGGGGGGCGATTGAACGTATGTAGATTCCGGATTCCATGGATACAAAACACTAGCGGGCGCATTGAGTGAATTCCATTCCTCGTTTCCATCCTAAACAATCATTGATTAACAAAAACTAGAAGATTTAAACAGCTTTCACATCATTACCAAATTCAAAGCTTCTCTACTTGTTTTAGATTGTATTTAAATTTTAGCCAAAGTATACTGAACCGGCCGGATAGCTCAGTTGATAAGCACAACGCAATCGGTGCGGGAGGTCTGGGGTTCGATCCCCAGGCCAGTCAAATCGGACACAAGTGTTAAGGCTCACCACCGTTGCGACGTTTTTTCAAAGCTGTGTAGCCCGGGCGCTAAGCCGCGGAGATGGTTCTGCCACTCGCTGCACGCTTCGACGTAATTCCAGCGAGTGTAATGAAGATTTGATCTTTGTATACAGAATCTGATAAAATTTATGACAATGTCCTTATTTTGGTAGAAAGCAACGAAAACGCAGTATGAAATTTAATTACGCCATGGAGATGTTTATAAATGTATTTCTGTTTAAAAGATCTCAAATTTTTTAGTTACGTCTGCCAAGCTCGGTTGACCATCAAATACAGACTTAGTGATCATAAGCAGCTGTAAAGCTTTACGCAAAACTTTTAACATAGTCCGCTTTTAGGTAAATTTTCAAGCTGAGACTAGCCTTGAATTTAATATGCTTTGAAAATCTGACAATATTTCGTACCTTAATTTTACTGTAAACTTCTTTAAACATTTTGGGCAGAACATATTTCTTTTCTACATCTTGTATTGCAGATCGAGTAGGCCATATGTCTCTCAAATACACTGGTTTTCCCTCAGAGCCAAACCCTGTAAATACAAAGTTAAAACATATTAACACATATAACTACTTTTACGACTACCAAATCTGTGCGTTCGGTTTAGGTGGAAAAGTACGTATTTCTCAAGTCGGACATACAAATCTAGATTTCATATCAGTGCCGTAGCCATTGCCATGTACTAGGACAATTTTGCCAGTTTTGTACCTAAGGGATGCAAAATTTAAATGTTAGGACACAAACGGACTATTTACCACTTTTTTCATTAATGGATTATTTTTATCCGACTCATTGGTTTTTAACAACTCCTAAACAAAATCGCTTACCTAACGGCTCTTTTTCAAAATCAATCAGCACTGTTCCAGCCAAGGCATAGGCAACCACTAGCATGGGAGAGGCAAGGTAGTTGGCACGGGTGGAAGGGTGAATGCGTCCTTCGAAATTACGATTGCCAGACAATACCCCACACACTACAAGATCTCTCTGAATAATAAAATAGTTGATTATTTGGAAAAAATGAATACAACAGGAGGGCACCTTGTTGCCACGTTACGTAGAAAGTGAAAATTTGAAATTACGGAAACAGGTCCTTGTCCAGCTGCTTATTTTTTGCAGTCTAGGAGCTGCCTGGTTTACGAAAAAAATAGTATTCTTCACAAATCTGTGTAGTCAACCGGTTGGCAGGCCTGGTGGACAATAACATCGCAATCGGCGATGGAGGTTATAGGTTTGAATCAGTAGTCGGTCAAATAAGACACAGTGCTGCAAACGGTTCGCCGCCGATGCGACGTTTCCTCGGAGCTGGGCTGCCCAGGCGCTAGGTCGCGGAGATGGCCCCGCCACTCGTTACACGCTTCGACGTAATATCGCGAGCGTAATGAAGATTAGATTTCTTATTTTGAATCAGTCTGTAAGTAAAATCGAGTTCAAAACAAAGCAATTTCTTTACCTCTTTAATTGCATCATCAACAGAAGTAGGTAGTGGGCCACTGTTACCTATGCAAGTCATACATCCATATCCAACAATGTCAAACCTGAAAACAACTAGACAATATCAAAAGCAATTAAGTATGGAAAAAAACAGTTGATTGATATAACAGTTTTTCCTTATAATTCTACAGTATGGAGAAAGTAATGTAATGGACCAGGAGGCAAAGAAAATCTAGACTTGCTGAAAAATTTTGTTTTTCAATTGAATTTTGCAATATCCGAATAGGCAGATAGCGTCAAACATGTCTTTTTTTTAAATGAAAAAAAGGAGCTTAAGTGAGAAAATAACCCAAACCTTGTAATCGTTGCCACCAAGCTATGCGTACAACGACACATTGCCAACTTCTCATCATTAAAACTTTAAAAACAGAGGCTTTCTGGGGCCTATTTAGGTCTTATTACAGTCATCAGTAAGGCAATACAAATTGAAGCAATAATTGAAGTAGCTGTTAAGCTCAATGCCTGCGAGTTAGACAATTGTGTAAATTACTTACCCCAGTCTTTCTAAAAAGGCCAGCACACCACTGTCTCTTAGATAGTAAGTAACTACTCCGCTACCAGGCGATAGACTTGTTTTGATAAAAGGCTCCACGCTTAGCCCGGCATGTATGGCATTTCGAGCAAGAATACCTGCAGGGATAAGCAACAATTTTTACAATTGATTGACGGCACAGAACTTAAGAAGAGCTTTAAAAAAAGCTGCTTTCGTATTAGGCTTCAAGAGACGCTCTTTCATAAATCTTTTGTGTAGCACTGAAAAAAGCTGTTCACCAGGCCTTGCTTCTTGTTCTTACCTTGACGTGATTACCCACCGACGAGTGCGTCACGAAAAGCTTCAGGGGCAAACGGCTTTTTTCAGAGCTACACAAAAGAGTTAATACAGAGCGTTTCCTAAATCCTAATGCGAAAACAGTTTTTTACATAGGTATTCTCAAATGCCTTTAAGTAAATATCACTCGCAGGTTAAAAAATTGATCAGTTCTACAAAAAATGAAACAGCCGCAAGTAAGTTTATCCTTATGAACCCTGGCTTACGCACCTAATTTTAAGCACAAAAATTTTATATTACCTGCTCCCAGCATCACAGTTGGATTACTAGTGTTGGTACATGATGTAATAGCAGCAATAACAACACTACCATGTTTCATACGGTAGGTTTTCCCTTCATACTCGAAGTGAGTTTGGTCAGACAGTCGATCTTCTGATATGCCGAATCCTTTAAACCCAACCTGTAAGCAGAATGAAAATACATATTTGAAAGGAGCAATGATGAAAGACTTTGAAATTAAAAAGTTGTTTAATGCGTTCACGCTAAGATTGGCAACGTGTTCATGACAAGTAGGCACAGATTGACGATTTTATATTTTCTGAACTCGCTCAAAAAGTAATTCAAGTTCGCTTAACCGCATTTTGAAATCACAGTAAAAATTTCTATTAGAAGAATTCAATTTTTGCATTATCATTGCACAAGACATTTCTAAGTCAATGGAGACATTCACACGTCGCATTGTGCGGACAAAGTTCAACGATAACTCTTAGTTACACTGGTAATACTGTTTACTTAATCCAGCTTAACCTTTGCTAAGTTGCAAGTTGATCCAAATATCAAAGATGGAAATATGCAACTGCTAAATTTCAAAGCACTGTTTTATATTCAAGCAAAGCACACCTACCGGATTCACCAAACATTTACGAAAATCCTCTTTCATTTGCGATACCGGTACTCGATCATGAGGTCGCTTGGGACCACTTAGGGAAGGCACAATATCGTTTAGGTTCAATTCAACAACCTGCAGAATAGAACAAAAATCTGAACCAGGGATGCTGACACGATATCTTTTTAAGCCGTTTTAGGAAGCCAATTTGAGTAAAAAAAAAATAAAAATTGGGGCCCTACAATCAGAAAAATTTTGATTAAAAGCACCAAAAAACAAGGATGTTTTTTAGAAGTTTTAGGAAGTTGATTTGGTTCGCAAGAATCAAAAAATTTAGAAAAGTCGCATTTTGTTATTTGGAGTCCTTCAAGTCTATTTCAGGTCTCGGCAGGTTTATTCTGGTTACTTAAAATTTTTCTTGAAAACTAGCTGCTGTTAAGGTATTTTTTATTGGTTAATATCAGGCGCGTAATTGTAGCTTCTCGTACTAAGTCCTCATGAAGGTTTAAAATTGACACCATTCATTACATCACTATTGCTCGTAACCATGAACTAATTGAAAAATTAAAGCAGATGCAAATACAGCAGAAGAGAAACACGCCAGCAAAAAACAACCGCTTTTCCGCTGAGAAGGCTTAAAAGCACGAACCCTAACGTAAAAAATCACGCTAGAACGAATACACAATCCATAAACGTGACTTGAATGATCAGAGCGAAGCTAATGAAGAAAAAAACCTAAATAAATTTTCACTATTTGAGATTAATAGGGCAATTCTAATAAGTTTTAATTTAAAATTGTAGGTCATTAACGAGTTTCCCAATTGATCTTCATCAATGTTTTCAAATCGAAATTCAACAGGATTGTATAATCTTTTCGGAATTACTCAGGCCAAGTAATGCTAGGTGTACGATTTGGACTTGCTTTTCTATGACAGGGACCTAATTTTCATCATAAACCATGTAATGTTCTTTACAAGGGACCCAGTTTTTTATTTAAATCGGGTCTGTAACACATCTTAACAAAAACCCTGCTATGGTCTATAGCAGAGTTTTCAACCGCGGCCCTCGGCGCCCACAAAGTGTTCTCTGGGGCACCACGGGCGTAGAGTAAATGTATTATTTTGTTTCTAGACTGGGGCTTTCAAAATTACACTAACAGGGCCCACGGACTCAGACAAGGGGGCTACGACTCAGACAAGGTTGAGAATCACTGATCCATAGCTTGTAAGCCTTACATCAACCTTTTAGCTTGCATTATGAGTCCTTATACATACCTCTGAAAATTCCGGATCTTGAGCTGCATTGGCGTAGTCTCGGAAGAGACCCGAGGCTTGCAAATAAGCTCGAATTTGCTTGATTTTTGGAGGATCCCGAGCTGAAAGCAGAAAAATTTCACATAAAATCAAAAAATACTTAATAATGCATCACAACTAGAGATTTCATTACAAAATCAACGATGCAAGAATCCAAATTCTAAAGCCCGGTTCACACAGACGGCGTTAGCGGAAAACCGTAAGTGTTAGCGGAAATCGGCAAGATCCAGGTATGTCACACAGAAAACTCAAGGCCTTTGCTGAACGTGTTAGCGGTAATTTTCTGCGTCTGAAGCCTCAAGGGGCAGAGTTGAAATAATTCAACTTTTCCGCTTGAGGCTTTGCACGCTAGCTTAGCGATAAATGAACAGCCGGTGGATAGGGTAGGTAGGCTACCGACTGTAGCCTAATGGGAGGAATAATATTATTTTGCTTGGCTATTATATCAGTTGTGAGTTGTGTAGGACGACTTTGCAGGATCAGACATCAAATTATCCAACAAGGCTGTTTTATAACAATAGTTATGGCCGATAATAGCCTAGGTATCGCACAGCTACAGGTTGACCCAAACGGTTTAAAAGCTCAGATGGCCAATGGGTTGAATGTCCTTCTCGCTAGAGTAGACTTAAGTTTAATGCCCAGTTGAGTGAAGGAATGGGTATTCACAAATACATCTGCTTTGTTTGTGAAGTTTGTGTATATTTAGCAGATTACACCATTGCAAATAGTTACCTACGCTGTAGTCTACCAGTGCAATATTGGTAATAGCCAAATCAGTAATAGTTGAATGCTAGTCTACATGTACAGTGCGAGGCATATTAATTGCCTAGGCTGTACTCTACCAGTGCGTTACTGGTATTAGCCTAATCAGTAGGCTAATAGTTGAATGCTTAAAATCAAGATGAATTTAACTAGCTGTGGTGAGCATTCGTAAACATACCGGTACTGTGACCGTTAGTCCAGCAGGCTACTGGTATAAGAGTGGGATTATATATGCATTTTATGCAGGTATGTGTTTGTGAGCTACTGGTCAGCAGGTATTATTTAATTTAAAGAAATGCAGATAAAGGGCATAAAAAAAATCCAATTAAATGGCATATCCATATCCTGTCAAACAGATGAATATTTATAGTACTCAGTACCGGTACCATAGATACAGCAATCCCAGTGTGTACCAGTATGATTAAACTATGTACCATGTAGACTAATTACACAGTCTGCAAAATTTCATGTTTGTTCTACGTTGCAAGATTTAGGAATTTTTGTTTGTCCATCGTAATCTAGCTTATTTGTGATAAGCAACAGCCATTAACGATATTTGTTCAACTTGCAGTCACCGGCGACTGTTTCTATGGAAACGATTTGAGGTGTTCATCGCTTTGTATGTGAACATTAAGGACCAAGCCTTAGCTTCTTACTCGGCGCACTGCGTTAGCTTTGCGGAAAAAGGCCAAAGGCTTTCCGCTATCGCGAATGCCTTCCGTGTGAACCGGCCTAAAGGCTTTTTGCGCAACAAAAACTCTTTCACCTCAGCAACCGATTGGTAACCATGCTTTAATAAATAGTACCGGTTTGTTTTAAATATTCCAAGCTTTGTTCATCGACCGGGAAGAAGCCAACAGTCGCTCCATACTCCGGGCACATGTTAGAGATAGTTGCTCGATCGGCTATCGAAAGTTTCGCAACGCCAGGACCAAAAAATTCAACAAACTTTCCCACCACTCCAACTTGGCGCAAATGCTACAAATGAAACATCAAAGATATTTGCTGTTTGACAACACCTACGTTTGCAAGCAATTCCAAAAACGCTTCAGCATTGCTCAGAACAAGGCAGGGCTGTACGGCGTAGGACAACTAGGCTTTGGTATAGAGCTGGGACAACGGCTAGGTGTCTCAACGTTACGTTGGGTTACGTCAAACATTCACGCATTCGTTCAGAAAAAAATGCTATTTAATTCTAGTAGTAGTAGCGGATTTCTATTTTCGGCCGTTACATAACACACATCGATAACACAAATCACAGCGAAGCAAAAAACAAGGACACAACGACAAAACGATATACGTTAAGACGAGCTCATGACAACACAACAGGTAAAAGAAATTCAGCAGTAGATCTGAATTTATTATAGGAAGTCTTAATCTGGCAATAAAGCTAAGTTACACACTAGCAAGCACAAGAAATAATTCTTATTTTAAAACTTTGCACACATTACCTTTGTTATTGTCAAGACAACATCAGTGCTGGTGGCAAGCGGATTGATTTCTCCTACTAATTTGTACCCAACTACTTTTGGCAAAACCATCGATATAGCTTGTCCTAACATCACTGCTTCAGCCTCAATGCCACCAACACCTAGAAATCATGTTAAAATGCAATTATTGAAAATATCTAATTGCAGCTCAACCGACCAGTAGGCTCAATTCTTGAGACATTGCTATCGGTGCGGGAGGTCTGGGGTTCCATTCCCAGATCGGTCAAATTGGACACAGTGTCGCCAACGGCTCGCCACCGCCGCGGAGATGGGCCCCACCACTCGCTACACACTTCGAGCTTAAATGGTATTACGAAAATTTTAGCAGTCACTATTAAATGTTTAGTTAGACTAAGATTTCATGTATATATATATGGGGCAGTTGCACTATGCTGCTAATACGTAAAAGGAAATGTTTTATCCCTGGTTTGTCGACAGCTTGGCCGAGTGGTTCGGAGCGTCGTTTTTACGACGACCATGATAGCAAGGTTGATGGTTCAACTCCCACCCTCGTTGTTACGTCCTTCCATAAAATGCTTTCGATAATTATCTCTGCTTGGTGGAATCTAACACGCAGCAAATTAAATGTCAAAAGCAACACTAAACTGGAATACTCGGAAACAAAGACAACGCGTAAGCAAGTCTGGATTCGTCCTATGTGTAGCACCTCCGTCGATTTCTCGTAACAGGAAGATCAAAATAAAGAAGAACGAAACAAAGAAAGATTTTACTTAATTATTGTCAACTTTTATGTAATAGTAAGTCAAGAAACAGGTTTCCATGCATCAAAAAGGTTGGAGAGTAGCATTTTTTCAACAAATTTTGCTTACCCCATCCAAGCACACCCAAGCCATTGATCATAGTCGTATGGGAATCAGTTCCAACAACACTGTCCGGGAACAACCAAGAATTTGAGGAAAACACCACTCGAGCAAGATACTCGAGATTCACTTGATGCACGATCCCAGAACCAGGAGGAACAATGAGCATGTTGTGGAATGCCCGAGCTCCCCACTGCAAGCACAACAAATACATTAAGATTCAAGAATAAAAACAAGCATTAAAAAAAATTCACCTTAGACACCATAGAACATTGAAAATTCTACACGAAAACACAAAGAACAACTGAAAAAATGCTACGTGAATATAAAACTAGAAAAATCGATCAAAATTTACCTTTAGAAAAAGAAATCTTTCCTTGTTTCTTTCGAATTCTCGTTTTAAGTTTTTAGAAGCGGCATTCGCACTGTAAATAATAAAAGTTAAGCAGTTTGAACAATTCTTAAAGAATAAGAATTTACTGATGATAGTGTAAAGCTGAAATGGATCCAAATTAAATAAAATATAGGCACTGATGTTTTTGATTGATTTCAGCATAAGCTGCAATTTCTACCAGCATATTAAATGTACTGAAGTATAATCAAAATTCACCAATTCAGGGTGCTTTCAGCTACAGATATGAGTTAAAATAAGTATCATAACTTAAAAACCTTTTATATATTTTGTTTCCAAGTGAAAGAACATTTCAAAAAATGCAACACAACAAAGTCAGAGGCAGCCATTGGGCTAATTTATCAAGACTATTATAATTAATTAGAACAAAGAACCACTATTTCATTGTAGATTATTTTGCAATTACATTTTTACCTTCGTGCAAAATCGACTTGAACAGAATGATCAATTACTAGATCAACCGGACAAATAGGATTAATTTTTTCTGGATTTCCTCCTAAATCCTGAACTGCATCTCGCATTGCTGCAAAGTCCACAACTGCTGGAACTCCACTGAAAAATCAAATTAGTTTTTTGTAATTTAAATGGTTATGCTTAATGATAATTAAGATGTTCCATTTAAGCAAATCATGCAAATCTGCTACTTATACTGGTTCCACCAACATAAGCAGTAAATAAAGCTAAAAACTAGTGGTGCTAGACATTAAAAATAAAGTTATGGCAGAGCATAACCTTTTGAAGCCCATTGAGTTCAGTTCCAAATCATTACAAATATGTAACTTACGTGAAATCTTGCAGAACTACTCGGGAAGGTTTAAATCTAATTTCCACTGATTGTTGAGAAGTTTTTGCCCAATTAGCAACAGTATCAATATCCAAAGATCGAACATGAAAACCATCACAGTTACGAACAACCGACTCCAAAAGAATTCGAATAGAATATGGCAGTTTATCTACATGTACAAAAATTTAATGTCCTCGAGAGAAACTCAACTTTCAAAAAATTAATCAAGCAAGAAAATTCTTGATATTTACTAACACAATGCCAAAATTGTAATGATGTGGGTATTTAACAGAACTAGGCTATTCCATGTTTCAGGAAAATTCTAAGTTTTCTTAGTGTATAATGACTGCAAGACTAACTATACAAACAACAACACAACAAATAAAGAGCAGTTAATAGTCAGGCAGAAACAATTATATTTTATGAATAGAATTAACTGGCCAGTTGATGGCGTAGCTAAAGATATTGCTATTGGTGTGGGGGCTCTTGGTCCAGCTCCCAACCATCAAACCAGACACCGTCACTAACGGCTTACTGCCGCTGCAATACTTGTGTGTTGCCCAAGCACTAAGAAGTTGAGATGAGCATCGCTACTCGTTACACACTTTGGCATAACACAGTGAGCATAGAGGTAATGAAGATTTTTTGATTGATATTTTGCATTTACACAATTATGCACCACTCTCAAAAGGACAAAAAGTTATACCAACAATATGTTTTGTTCTATTAGTTTGCACTACTCAAACACATTAACAAAGATCAATAATTGATAGCCTACTTTGAACTATGAGGTGATAATACCTTTTAACTGTGTGCATTGTTATAGCATGATGTCACAATTGCAACTGTTCATAATGACGGCAGATAATACACTAAACCCAAACTGTTTCCAGTGCAAAAAACAATAACTCAACTTACCAAATACATCTAAACTTGTTATACTTTTTAAATCAATATATTTGAAAACTTCTTCATCAATAAAAAGTTCTTGCGTAAATTTTTCCACAAGGTTTGTTTCTAAAAACATATGCCACAAATTACTTTATTGACACACAAAGGAACATACTTCCAACCAAAAACAAGTGCATAGTGAACAAAGCACCAATCAATAAAAAATACATGCAGAACGACTTGAACAGTTGAATGAAATCAAATTTTAATGCACCAAATCTAAGTTTGAGCTGTGCAATGAAAGAGATTGTTATCGAGTCATCTAAATGAGCTTAAGTGGGTTCTTGGGGTTACAGCAAAATCATAACATTTCTGTCAAATTTGATCAACAACCGTACAGACTCTGAACTAGCCATGAACACTTTTTAAAACCAAAAAATTATTTAGTCCTAGACAAAAAGTTTAAATCAACACATGATCTAGTGAAACACAGCCACAAAAAATTTTAAAAACCATTAATCAGTTTACAGGCAAAAATGAATCACAAAGACCGAAAAAGGTGAGCTATTAACTGATGTTAGATGTGCAATTGTGCATAGGCCTATTGGCCAAATACTGTATCCTGTAGTCAATCATATTCACAACACAAACTGAGAAAAACTGATAACTTACCCATGGTTAAATCTTAAATTCTGATTGGTACATCCAGAAACAACTTCGGCAGTTTGGGACTAGGCTAATCTAGAGTAGATCAGTTGCAGACTTGGGAAATCTTTGAATAACAGAAATTGCACCTTTTATTATTTTTATTTTTATAATTATTTTTTATAATTATTTCTCTACTCACAACGTTTTAGCAAAAGAACAGTTCGGTTTTAGAACTAAACATTCAACTAATCATGTTATTTCAGATGTTACAAATAAGTTACAAAATTTACGTGATAACAATTACAGTACTTGCTTGATATTACTAGATCTGTCAAAAGCGTTTGATACTGTAAATCACAAGATTCTTTTAAACAAGTTAGAAAAATATGGAATTAGAGGTAACTCTTTAACTTTAATTTGAAGCTACTTAACAAATAAGGAACAAGCTGTTCATATCAATAATACATATTCCCTTCAACAAACTTTAACTTATGGTGTACCTCAAGGTTCTATTTTAGGTCCATTACTTTTTTCAATTTACATCAACGATTAACCAAAAGCATCAAAATTTGAAACTAGACTCTATGCAGATGACACAACTTTGATGTTAAGTGAAGTGAAAATCAATGAATTAAATGAAAATGTTAACAGAGAATTGGTAAAAGTAGAACACTGGTTAAATGCTAATAAACTATCATTAAATTACACTAAAACAAAGTATTTGCTTATAAAACCGTTCAAAAATAAATGTGTTGAAACCTTCGATTTTGATGTTAGAATCAAGGGAGTTAAAATCGACAGATGTTACTCAATGAAATATTTAGGAATACTCTTGGACGAAGATTTAAGTTGGAAACCACACATATCTAATTTACATAAGAAACTATCACAAGGAGTTGGCATAATAGCGAAAATGAAAAATTACCTAAACAAACAAAATCTTATAGCTTTATACTACACTTTTTTCTATTCACATATTTTATACGAAATTCTTGGTTGGGGCAGCGTTTCAAAAACTGAAATTAAACCTATTCAAATTCTTCAAAACAAAGTTCTGCGAATAATTAAAAATCTACATGGAAAGATCGCGTTACTATTAATGCTTTACATAAAAGCTTAAACATTTTTAAAATTGCTGATATTTATAACTTCGAATTAAGCAAATTTATGTACTTGTACCACACACAATCTCTTCCCGAAATATTTGACCCCTATTTTTTGCCCATCAAACAAGCTCATCACTATAACAGCTATAATCCTAGAAGTAAATCTAATCAAAATTACTATCTTAATTCCAGAAGAGGTGCCGATGTAAGTCTATATATATGAAATATAACAGGGTAAATGGTAGGCCTTGAAGACTTACTAAATAAACACTGTAAACCAATTCTACGACTAGTTTCGCGGTTTGACCGCTCATCAGGTAGACTCAGGTTTTGAACCCAGGACCTTGTGATTGAGAGTTTTACCTCTCCAACCACTCGGCCACCGAGCTGACAACCGAGTTGAGAGGTAAAACTCTCAATCACAAGGTCCTGGGTTCAAAACCTGAGTCTACCTGATGAGCAGTCAAACTGCGAAACTAGTCGTAGAATTGGTTTTTACAGCGTTTATTTAGTAAGTCTTCAAGGCCTACCATTTACTCTGTTACCTATATCTTAATTCCGTAAGAAAAAACAGTGGAAAGAAATCCATAAGGAGTCAAAATGTGGAATCAGATTCCCCTACAATCAAATCTTACACATTTTACCGATTTAAGAAAGAATGTAGACAGATTCTAATTAACAAGTATGATTAAAAAAAAAAAAATATTACACCATTTCACGTTACCAGTATGTTAAATCCCTGGACAATTGCTTTCTGTTCAAACCAAACTTGGGAGTGTATTTTGTATGTATTTCGCATATATTTTTGTGAGTAGTTTGCTTCAGCATATAAGAAATCTCATTTTGCTCAAAAACTTTGCATTTTGCTTTTGTTTTTTTCGTTTTCGTAGATAATTTTTGAAGATAGCACATTGTGATTTACTGATTTCAAGGTTTGTGGTGGCAGTTGCCTCGGTGAGCTTTGCTCTTGTGCTGCATTCCACGGCTTTAGATTATGTAGCGCATTTTTAATGTGTGATGTGTTACTGTGTGCTATATTTTCTACCTGCCGAATAAAACATGTTCTGTTCTGCACCCACTATTTTTAGCTGAACTGCGTTTACTTCATACATGTGGTGGACCGTCAAACAACTACACACTGAACTGCTGAAGGTGCAGGAAACAGTCTACCACTGCGAACTCTATTCACGTTAATGCGTATATAACAATTAGTAGGCTAGGTCTATTGAATAACGCACCTGCAGACTAGACAAGCTGACGTACCCAGCACTACCAGTACCGGTACCTGACTACTGCAGACAGTATGACAAGTTGACAACTGGACAACCCAATAGGGTTCTTGAAAAAAATTTACGCTTGATTGATTACTGGCTTGCTGCTGATAATGATAGCTGAATCTATGTTGTCAAAACGACCATTTTTTCAAATTACCGCGTGGTTATATTTTTCTTCCTTAAAAATTGTATCCGATTTTGACGTATGAAAATTGAAAATGACAAAAATATCTTTCATTATTACCTGTATTTAATAATCTATGCTTGCTCAAAGCACGAAGTAAAAAATTTCAGAAGCAGACAATTTTTGCTTTCTGACGTGTGTTTTGTAAAGCTCCAAATGAAAGTAACAGAGGTGGTCACGATTTCGCAAAGGTGGGCATTCCGCAATTTGAAGCGCAAAGCGCAAGTTACGCAAATTCCGCAATTTTGGAAGTTGCGAAGCGCTTCAGCAAATTATTTTTGGCTATTGCGCAGCTTGCGCTGCGCTTCAATTAACATAAATGCTTCTTGCGCTTTATTGCGTTGCGAAATAAAACGAATTTAACAGCTTGCGCTTTTCTTGCGCTGCGAACTAAATAAAATATAACAGCTTGCGCTTTATTGCGCTGCGAACTGTAAAAAATTGATATTCTTCATTGTGCTGCGCTTCGTCCGATAAAAGCGCAAGTTGCTCAATGCTCAAGTGGTGAAGCGTGCACGAAAGGTGTAGCATAGCTTTATTCTCTAGTAGCAGATTTCAGCCAATCAGAAATGAGAGTCATTGAATTCGCTTGCGATGCCTTTTTCTCGGGAGTTTCAACAATATTTCTTTGGCGTTGTATTATGAATTTGTGTGTGATGCGGTGAGGTAAAATAAATCACATTTGTTTGTTGTTTGTGCTGAATTTCGCCTTATGTAGATAATTTACTTTGAGGGATACTTTTATAGAAGCGTGATGAAGCGGCAACGCGATTATTTTTTGCACCTTAAATGTTTATGTCGTTCTGCTTACCAGCTTCAAGAAACCCATCTACAGTTTGACTAATAATCGTTGCAATCAGTGATCACTGCCGCTTATCACGCTCAGTTTAAGTATCTTTAATACGCTTAAAATGACTCTACTGAAAATTGCGCTTCTTCACACATTGCGTTTTGTTGCATTTTTAAAGCAAAAATTGTGTTGCGCTTTAAAGCCAAAGAAAAATTAGTTGCGAAAGTTGCGCTGCGCTTTTATTTTTGTAAAACATCAATAGCGGAAGTTGCGCTGCGCTTCATGCAATTAAAAAATGGGATTGCGGAAGTTGCGCTGCGCTTCATACTATTAAAAAATTGGATTGCGAAAGTTGCGTTGCGCTTCGATTTATTCAAAAATCAGATTGCGCTAGTTGCGTTGCGTTTAATTGCTTATAAAAAAAAATTTTGTGCTTTCTTGCGCTGCGCTTCAGTCTATTCAGAAAAAATGCCCACCTCTGCGATTTCGTTAAGGTGTGTTTACACAGAATACGATGAAATTTTTCGTACGTACAGTGACGTAGGTTACAAAACTGTTACAGATTATGACGTAAGGCTACGTCACTATCCGCGACATTCTAGAATACAATCGTTAGGGGCTTCCCAAAACAACTGGTAGGAAGCAAAGCTGTTTGGGTTTGTATTGTGTGAAAAATATTTTCGTCAACTGATTACGTCAAAAATCTGATGAAGCTTAGTACGACAGCAAATCGGACTGAAATCGAATTTAGTGTAAACAGACCTTTAATCGTTGATTCGTTAATAACGAAGCTACCTTTTTCATTAACTAGTTAATTCGTCAAATTTCTTTTTGGAATTAACGGACCAAATTAACTTCCGTTAGTGCTTGATAACTTCAATTAAATTTTTGTAAACGCTTATTTCTCATTATCAAGTTTGTCATCGAAAAACTGGCAAAATTCGATCAATGAAGTCAAAAAGCGAGATAAAAACCAGGGGTGGAAGTACGTTACAGTACGCATGATACGTTAATGAACCGTACTAAAATAAATGTGTCGTACCGTAATTACGTAACGTAACAAATCGAAAAATAAATACGTACCGAACTTCCGTAACGTACTAGCCTCGAAATTTCCAAGCGTAACGTACGTACGTACCGTATCGCGGTACGGTACGATTTTTTGCGTACCGTACCTCTTCGTACTTCAGCGTTAAGGTCCTGGATAGTGGACACACAAAAATATTTGTGGTTTTAATAATCATTTTAGAACGTTATCGTTATATTATTATTTGCTGAGGAGTTACCTCAGCCAGGAGACAGCCAAGGAACCTTGCAATTTTCGAGCCAAGCTGCCACCTGCCTACCACTCAAATATGGGAGAGTCCCTTTAAGTGCTTTTTCCCGACGACACAAGTGAAGTTGCTGGGCTACTGGCTTGCTCTCCACACTGTCCCTTCAATGCTGAGCGTCAATCAGGGCAGCTGTGAATACCAATTTTAGAGTCTTTGGTTTGACCCGACTCAGAATCGAACCCTGAGTCTACAGCTCCAAACGCAGACGCTCTATCCACTAAGCTTTAAAGATTAGGCGAAGTTAATCATAGTGTATTATGATTTGTTTTTTTAATTTTTACGCATTTGCCAGATTCCGTTCCAGTGCGTGAGTTTTAAAATTGATTAAACCTTTTCTAGAAAAAAAAGTGAACAAACTTGTGAAAGGAGGTTGTTGAACTTAGTTAGTAGGCCTATATAACACTTGTGGGGCACGCCTTTCTTTGGTAGGCTACCGACTACCGTACGCCAAAAAGTTAATATAAAACAACTGCTAATTATAAATCACAAAAAGCATCTCTGGAACGAATATATTAAAATTATAAGAACATAAAATCCAGTTACACACTGGTAGGGTATGCCTATAAAAACATAAAACCTTTGTAGTTTCAACACAAAAGCTTAGTTGTTTTAACGGAACTGCTTAATGCAATGCATAGCTAGCTAACCTATGATCTACCCAAGCCTGCACGTTTTCTACAGTTGGGGATAAAAGTTTAATGGTCGTATCACTCGTATGCACCAATGTGGTTAACTTGCGGTTAAATTAACAATGGTTAACTCATAACGGTTTGGGCATGTTTAACTTAACCGCAGGTTAACCCGGTGGTACATAGGTACATACGACCCTAAAACCACTACCGGTACAAAAAAATAGCATTTAAACAACATGAGCATTATCGTGCGATGTTTACATAAAAAGCATTCTAGAAAATTGATGCCCCCAATAGGTACAGTGTTACATGATATTTTAGAAGCTGCAAAGCATAAATGCATGAAGTTGGAGACGTGATAGCAGTTAGGAATGCAAATTGACCCTGGAAAGAATATTGCTAACTTCTAAAATATTTTTTCGCACCGATGTTGCACACCTATAGGCCTACGGAATAGCTTTGCGATAGCCGGTGAAGAACCGGCTAGCTCCCATAAAAGAAAATGTAAAAGAAACGAAAGTAGAGGGAAATCATATCAAACATGTAAAAGTTACTTCAAGTGTTACAACGAAGTATCATGACAGCATCAATAATGTCATTTTTCAGTTTCATCCGTAGATCATCCAAAATGTATTTGAGTCCAGAAAAGGTGCTCTCTACGCTGACTTGCGTCACTGGTAAAGCCAAAATTGTTAACGCAACATCTTGCAATTTTGGTGGGCCGTTTTGCGACCACCAAAGCAATATGTTCACATCTTTTTGAAGTCGATTCTTTTTTCCAAAATCACTGATTACATCAAAAATGGATTCATTTTCGTTTCTAATAATAGAGTCATTGGCCTTGAGTAAAGTTTCCAACAAATTTTCAGCTCGTTGTTCTTCCTCGACATCGTTAGAACTGCTGGAACTCACACTCGAGCTAGAAACTTCCACTACAGGCAAAACTTCTTCATGGCTTTCGTCCGAAGTCATTCTCTGGAGCTTTTTCCATACGCTCAAAACGTGACGTTGAGCGATGGATTTTTGATCTTCGGTCAATAACTTTTGGTAACGGAGATCAAGAAAAACGGCAGCAAGAAATGCAGGATTTTCCATAATAGCCGATTCACGAGCAAGCATGGCTCGTAAAAGCTGATTTCTCGTTGACCCAGTACTTGAACTCAGAACAAGTCTTGTTTTAACCCACTCTCCAAGTAATTGACCAGCGGTAAGAGACTTGTATTGAAGAACTTTGGTTAGCTGATGCATTGGTTTCAATGCAGCTGCCATTTCTTCAATCGAAGACCAATCGCTATCACTCAGCAGCAGCGCTTCATTAGTCAGGGCTAAATATATCAGAAACTCTTTGCCATTAATAAGGCTTTGAAGCATCAGAAAGGTTGTGCCCCAGCGTGTTTCGCAATCAAGTATTGGCAACGTATGTTTTTCTCTTTGGAAAACAAGTCTTAAGTTTTGAGTTCTAGTTTTCTTGACCACTTTTCGAGCTTTTTCTAAAACATTGCGAAAATTTGTTTCCTTCAAAACATCATTGACGGCTAGCTGCAATGTATGGGCTGCGCATCTCATTGAAATGATGCTGAAGTTGTAACGTTGGTCCAAACACGAGAGATGAGAAACGTCTTGAATTGCATTATCAACAATTACTTCCACTGTGTGTATGGAATTAGCTTCATCCTCAGCTGTTTGGTAGTCCACATCACCTTCATCAAATTCATCACTTTCACTAGAACTATTCTCCACAAAAATGTTGACAAGGGTTTCTTGCTCAGCTGCTTGTGAATCTTTGCTTAGAAGATCAACAGATTTTAGTACGTTGGCACCATTATCGGTTGTTACTGAGTAAATCTGGGTAACTTCTACTGATATAGCCAATAGTGAGTTTATAATCATGGATTTAATTTCCGCAGATGTTGATTGTACAAACATCTCTTTAACACAGAGAGTAAATACCTCAAGTTTTCCATTCAAAACAGTTTGAATGTTGATTCCAATGAAATGACGACCTTTACGTGTGCATAAGTCAACTTTCAAAGAAAGTAAATGACCTTTGACCATTTCTTTCATTTTGGTGATTCTCTCTTTAGCCATTTTTAAGGTGAGTTCACGTAAGGGTTTGCGATTTAAACTTACTCCAACTTTGCTTAGCACTGGGTGCAACATTTTCTGCAGTGCAGATTTTTCAAATACCGAGAACGGTAATCCGTTTTTTGTAACTGCCTCAATAGCCAAATGTTGGATACGAGCAGGTGAAACTTCAAACTGTATAGTTTTTGATTTCTGCAGGCTTTGGTCAGTATCAGATATATCGCTATTTGATAGAAAATATTCATCAAGGTTTGAACTTCGACTACTTGACTGCTCAGTGCTATGTAAACGTTCACATGTTTTATAAAGATCAGAATGCTTTCGTTTAAAATGATCGGCTAAAGGTTTTGAGTGTACAGGAGAACCTTTGGTGGGAGTATAATTGTAGTCGCAACCTTCAACATTACACTTTCCAAATCCATTCGCTCCATTGACAATTGTAAAATATTTATTTCCAATAAACTTACGCTTAGCAGCACTCGCCATTTTTTCCTGTTAGCAAAACATATCATACCCTATATGATAGAAATGAAACAAATCTAGTAAAGCAAAAGTCTATGAAATACCAGTACTAGAGCAGGTGCATAATGTAGTCGAGTGGAGTGAAGTGGCTATTTGTCACTCCAGCTCCAATCCGATATTTTATTTTATATCTACTCTGACACCCATACAGCTAAGAAAGTTTGCTGTTGGCTGCATTAGATTTGAGCAGTGGTGGTCTACTCTAAAGTACCGGCATATAACATAGTATTATAACCATCATGATTAATTGTGCACATTATACCCATTCAATAATGTGCACAATCAGCTGTGGCCTACAATAGGGTTCGAAAGGGGCAGCCAATATTAGTACCCATAAGCAGTAACCACGGTTTAAGTAACTATTACAATTTGGTAATGACTAATGACGGACAATTGTCGCATTATCCCCTTCTTCAACCAACCATACGCTGCACCAGTAGTAGTACCGGTAGAACTACTTGGTAATCCTACCACCTTTCAGTTATTTGCGCAATCCACCGTCGCCTACTTTAGGGTTCAGCATAGGCGGGTGATAGTAACCATTATGACCTGATGACTGGGTAGCGACAGACGATTGTAATCAGTGGTGTAAAAAGTATTTTGAAACTGTACTTAAGTAGGAGTATTGTTACTGACGGCAAAACTACTCGAAGTAAAGTAGAAAGTATAGTTTCGGAAGAGAGGTTGATTTTTTATACCATAAAGCTGCAAGATACAGCAACCATACTACCGGTATCAGATGCATTCTTTATTTACATATTTACAAAATTACATTACCACGAACGTTTTCGGCACAACTTTTGGCCCTCTTCAGGTATATCTAAATTAGTTAAGTAACTTTAAGTATTAACAAAACTGACTGAAAAGAAATTATTAGTAAACTCAAGCTGAGAACATTACTAGGCTAGGCTAACTCGTCTAAGAGGTGCTGACTGCTGATAAATTGATGCGGTACATGGATCGAATAGAGATGAGATATTATGACGGAAAAATAGGGAGCAATTGTTACGCAACATAAAACATTATCTCATCTCTATTCGATCCATGTACCGCATCAATTTATCAGCAGTCAGCACCTCTTAGACGAGTTAGCCTAGCCTAGTAATGTTCTCAGCTTGAGTTTACTAATAATTTCTTTTCAGTCAGTTTTGTTAATACTTAAAGTTACTTAACTAATTTAGATATACCTGAAGAGGGCCAAAAGTTGTGCCGAAAACGTTCGTGGTAATGTAATTTTGTAAATATGTAAATAAAGAATGCATCTGATACCGGTAGTATGGTTGCTGTATCTTGCAGCTTTAAAGTAGAAAGTATTGACTAAAAAAAGCACTTAAGTAAAAGTAAAAAAGTAGTCATTTAAAAACTACTCAAGTAAAAGTACTCGTATAGCGTTTTCAAACGTTAAAGCACGGACTTCTAAATAGTAGCGTCTGGACAGGAAACCGAATTTTGCGCCTGTACAGATTGAAGCCAACATTTTGAATCAATAGCACGAAAGTAAGGAAGTCCTTATACACTCATTCTGTTGTAACAGATAAATTACTTTTGCAAGGCTGTTATTAAAAAACTATATATTTAACAAACAGTAAAATATTATTCATAACGACTGTCTAAACTGAAATTTCAAGCCGTAACATGTCTTAATTGTGAATGTTTAATACCGGTAGTACTATTCACAAAACAGGTATCAAATTCGTCACAAATACACCATTTCGCAAATGCATAAGTATGGTTATTAGTTACTACATCATATAACACTTACTGCGTGACAAATCAATGCTATCTAAGTGGACAATATAAAATGTGACCTTGAATATTTACTGTAATTACAGCGAAAAAAAAGGTAATTCAGGAAATTAATACAAACACATCTTGTAGCTGATCACTGTTATCTAGAAAAAAGGAAAATTAAAGTTATTGTTAACACTAGAAAATCAGGAGTTGTTACCAGATAATCTATGAATATGACTTCGAATTTGAATGACAACAAAACGAATATGTGAAAATTTTGCATCACCACAACAAAAAACTTGCAAGAAATACTGCATTATCATATTGCAAAACAATTTGCGCCTTTGTCAATGGCAGCGGAAGTGTGCCGAAACATCTACCCAAGTATTTCTAGCTGTTTCTTTGCGAAATTTTTTGTAATAAAATTACTAACACACTGCATATAATTGCAAAAATCAAATCTTCTTTTTACTCGCAGTATTACGCCGAAGCGTGTAACAAGTTGCGGGGCCCATCTCCGCGGCTTGGCGCCTGGGCTGCATAGCTCCAAAAGAACGTCGCATCGATAGCGAGCCGTTGGCGACGCTCTGCCGATTTGACCAACCCGGAATTTGAACCCCAGATCTCCCGCACCGATAACGTACGCGCTAAGCAAATGAGCTAAATGCACTACAACAAAAATACTAATCGCAGATGAAATTCATATTACTTTATACATACATTATGCTTTCAGAATTGAATACTAGTAAAAATAACTTCTCAAAGCAAAAAAGCCAATCTTACAAATAAACATGAAAGGTTGGACAGAAAAAAAAAAAAATCAATAGCACTGCAAAACTATTCAATAATCGTTCAAGCATATTTAATGTAGACTACGGCAAGTAATTAAACTCAACAGCATGAATAAATATATATAAGTTAAACTTGTTATGGTTATTGTAAAGCATTGATTTGGCCCGAGAGTTTTACAATTCTTCTACTTGCGTTGTAGCTCTCATTTTCAGTGAGATCTCGGACTAAATTCTTGCACATGCAGTTAAAAAAATGCAATGCCAGTCCTTCTATCAACGTATGGCCATTGTTGCACATCGAAGAAACCCTCCAAGGTGAGATTAAATATGAATGGAATAGCACCATCCTTTAATCTTCTACTCACTAATTTTACACTTTGTCGTCGTCTTTTACGTCTTAATAATTGGTCAGAAGAATCTTCTTTAAAATCTGCTGCCTCAAAATGTAATGAGCAGAGCCGAGAATATTTAGTAGGAACAAAATCCTTTCGTGCAATGTTTTTTAGCCATACAGTTAAGAGATTTTGATCTTTTAATGGAAAAGAATGATAAGTAATATTGGAGCCTTTGTTTTCACCAGAATATCTTGATCTACAGTTTAAAGCAGCACATTTATTAACCATTTCTTGAGACCAAATTTACAACCCAACTTCTAAACTCATAGACTAATCCTCTGCAAGATAATATTACACTGTACATATATTTCATTCCACTAAATTTGGTGTTGGGTTTCAAAAAACATCTTTACTCCTGCAATATTTTTATACTATCGGTATTGTGTTTAATATATATAGTATTAGTTAATTTAATACTGACACAGGCTAAGAGGCTACTCATGCTACACAGATGCCATAACCGGAAAAACCCACCATTCAGGATTTATCACCTATGTGCTTGGTACCATTAGACTGTAGACAGGTCGCCATATTCATTGGTCGTCAACCTTGTCATACAGCATATACAGTAATTGTAACTGTTTATATGACAGAGGACCCTACACATTCCCCCGACGCAGTGATGTTGCTGGACCTTGCTGACAGATCATTAAGATCTTTCATTTTACTTTTAGTTCCTTTATCTGTCTTATTTGTTTATTCATTAGTTGATTAAACTAGCACTCTACCAGCGCACTAATATTCCGTACTATGCTGTTAAAGGTAGAAACTAAAATCACTTACCTGCACCAGCAGCTTAGTTTAGACTACAAGTTTTCTACAATGAAGTGGGTTACTGGTAGGCTATAGTAGAAAGTACAGTACTGTACTGTATATAGATTTTAGATCCTTTATATGTTAACCTTATACACTGCATCTGATAACCCTACAACTTCCAGCATCACCACTTATAGCCCTGAGCTTATATCGGTACTGGCGGTACAGTACAGGAACTGTACTGTATGAAATCGATTATTACATTGTTTATAATCTTAAAATAATGACAAAAATATTCATGATCACAGTATAATCAACTCTTTAACTGTATAACACCATCAGTTTCAAGTTAACTCGCTGCAAGCTATGATATTTCATTTGACTGACCATTTGCCAGCGAGCTTAGTCTGCTGCGTTGCTCTTACAAAATTAGGCCTCAACTTGTACGGCGGCTGTAGCATTTTTTCACGCGTTTCCAGTCCAGATTCTACTATTAAGAAGTCCGTGGTTAAAGTGTCAACTACAGTAACCTCCCGGTTACGTTCGCAACCGTTCAAGTTCGCAAAAAATTGTCGAAAAATCAAGATTCAACTTTTGACAGAAATATATTGATGTTTACAGCAAAACAAACAGGTTGTGAAAAAGTTAGCAGTTTAAACAAGTCATGAAGCATCAGCTGATGCATGCTGCTTTCTCATTGGTTCTTCGCTTCCAAGACTACCTGCCTCAATTTTCGCTGAAAAAATTCAAATAACAAAAAAAAATTCAAATGAATTTTTCAGTTTGTTATGATCAATTCCTGCTTCATCTAGCACGTCGGGGCACAACAACTGATCCTCTACTTCAAGGACCTTATTTTTTTCTCAAAACAGTAGGTTCATGCTCTATGCCCGAAGCCCAATGGTCGGAGTCTTTGTCAGCGCTGACACATGCCTTATGTTACGTAATAATACACTAGGTACTACCTAACCATAGCCTAATTGTTATGTTCGCACCTACCGCATAAGTTCGCACGAACTGTTCAGATTCAAGTTGCGAACTTAACCGGGAGGTTGCTGTACACACTTGCCGCTGCGGCGATGATGGACTCGCTTTGAAGGTGGCAAAATGGTAAAACGAAAGAAATTATTACCGCTCAGATGGCCGATTGGATAGAGCGTCTGCTTCTGGAGCGGTAGACTCGGGGTTCGATTCAGAGTTGGGTTAAACCAATGACTTAAGAGTTGGTATTTATAGCTTCCCTGCATGACGTTTAGTATCAAAGGCGACAGCGTAATTCTCATCGCATGGAGTGAAGTTTCCATGGCGATGACGAGACCGAGTGTTATGGAGTTGAATAATGCAGAATTGGAGTGTAAACAGTGGCGCGGGAACGTTTTTTAGACAGGGGGGGCTCAAAATAGTAAGATCGTGTCACAGACCCCCCTTTTTTCGAACGCACGTTTTTAAGAGCAGGACACTCAGCAGACCTATTTTGATAGACATCAATTGCATGCCGCTCAAGTGACCGGAATTTTTTCAGGATAATCTTTTATCATGGAAAACAAGATTGCTTACTACCATTAGGCTTTTCTAACCATGCTCGAATTACTACTCATGTATTTGTAAAATGCAAATACCTCAATCACAAAACCAAAAAGTAGGCAAACAAAATTTGCCTGATCTAACTTTTGCTTTGCTGATCAGAGTTACATGCAACAAACAATGCCCCATTGAGGTTTAAAAATAACAAAAAACACACAATCAAAATAAAGCACTGAACCATTTTTTAACATAATGAGATGTGTAAATATAGGTATTTAGGTAGGCGTACTAGCTCAATTTTAGTAACAATCATCGGCAGTGCTCGAGTTGTGAAAACACTTATGGGGGGTGGTAGGCTACAACTTTTCATGCAGACCTAAAAAGAGATGGTCATTATAGTTGTAAGGGAATGGTTTACGCTAAAATGTTTTATGGGGGGGATGGTGTTGTTTTCAGGGGGGATGGCATCCCCCTCAAATCGAGTAGCCTACTGATCATCGGTGCCAGTTTAGTAGTGATTTAGCCGCTTCATTGGGTTGGTAGAAAAAATTCAAAACCATTAAAAAACTCAACCAGAAGAGAACTTGCACCAGCTCATATAAGCTTAATTAGGGGTGCCCAACCAGTCGATCGCGATGTACCGGTCGATCTTTGGATGCTTGGCTGTCGATCGCGGGTCAATTTGGCATGTACACAAATCAGGTTGGCCACCAACATTTCCAGTTCATGTAACGCGTCCGGGCCGTGAAGACCTTTTTTTTAGCTTTTCACAAAAATTTTGGTGGAATGCGGAACATCTGAAGGATTGAGGACCGTTTTTTGCACTTCACCGCATTTTCGTTTACGATTGACGTAATTCCCATGATCAGTAGCGACTTTCATTCGAGCATTCAGAGTAGTTTGGCGTAAAGTGTTTGGCAGCTACAAGAATTGACAGCCATTATACTTTTACTGGGCCATCGTCCATGACTGCTGTAAAGGTTTGCAAACGCTGATATAAAACACGGTTAAAAATGAACTTCAAGCATTGAAAATTTTACCAAATTTTACGTTGACCAAGTGAATAATAACTGACTGATTTTTAAAAGAATAGTGATTCTTCGTTGGTTAAAAGCACTTTAAAAAATATTTGCTTCATTACGTATGTACGTTGCGAGCATTAATCACGTCGCACTCAGTGCATAATTGTTTTAATTGTCAGGGGGGGCTCAAATGATTCAGGGGGGGCTAAAAAAAGTTCAGGGGGGGCTTGAGCCCCCCCTGGCACCCCACTTCCCGCGCCTATGAGTGTAAATACAGATTTTAGGCGCAACAAGGGATTTCAAGGCGAGACTGTAACTCAATTGCCACAATAGTAAACTACTTCTACTTTTCTAAAATAAAAACTACCCAAGTAGAGTTACTTTATATTAAAAGTACTCAAGTAAACGTAAAAGTAGCCAAAAAAAAACTACTCAAAAAAGTACTCGTTACCGAAAAAAACTACTCAAGTAATCTACTCAAGTAAAAGTATTTCGTTACTTTACACCACTGATTGTAATGTACACATTACCTCCACCTTTTACCAGTTTAGGCCTACTACACAGTAATAAGGCCTACAGATTTACATAATCTATCTCTACTCTCTAGGACTAGGTTATATGTTTAAACTAAAGGGCTTATCGGAAGAATGCTGAAAAAAGCAGCGTTCTCCAGGGTTGTATCTATGGCCTCCTGCCTGCTTCATTCTAGCCTAGCTAGCGCCTAGCCTACTGCCTATGGTACCAGGCTTACTGATTTTAAAAACTTAACAATTGCAATTCGGAATTCAATTAGCCTTTTTCTCATTGTAGACTTGTAGTTTTTATTTCACAACTGTATAGAAGCCTATTTTTGTTAGTGTTAGCACAAGCACAGCTTAGTACCAATACACGCAGCAGGTCTAACTTGTCTGGACAAGAATCATTGGCATGGACTGCACAAAGCAGAAAGCGCATGGCATCATAGACTACTATAATATGGACTGGAAACTCATTGTGACGTATTCAGACACGACACGCTTCAATGCATGTAGTCGATTTGGAAAGTTTTACAGCAAAAAGGATGCTGGGTATTGACTCTCGGAGGCAATACAGGTTGGATTTTTGCTAATTTTGACTTAAAATTTTTTTGAGAAGCAATGGATGATGACTGGATTGCTGCAGACTTGGAAATTTTAGATTCGATATCACTTAGCTGTGAAGAATTGACCTTCCAATGTGATCATGAGCATTGTACTATGTCTTTTCAATCATCTCAACAACTAAAGTCACATCAAAAGATGCATTCCAATAAGCCTAGACACAAAATTAATGTCAGCCCAGAAGATCTTCAGTCAGTGGAAAAGTTGGCCAGTGAATTTTTAAAAAATATCGGTATTGATTTACCAGAAAATTTTTTAAAAGAGAACACAAAGTCTATCAGCGAATTGATCATGTCATATAGAAGAAAACCGGATCCAAACAGTTTTTATAGTGGTTACTCATCGATGTGTCATGAAGCATACAAAATACTCAACCTACCACAGGAAGATGCTGCCGTCGTGCTCATAAAAGTAATGGATGCTATAGTCAAAGCAAACTCTGCGAATCAATTTGAAGTCAACAGAGCGGGGTTAGAGCAACGAGAATCTGGTAGGTCCTTTTTTGTTTACTTCTTTCTAGGTACGTACCCAAACAGCAATAAAACGCCAAATTTCTTGGTGTTCTTAACCTTAGATGAAATTAACCTTTTTAATAGCTTTCATTAATTGCTAGGCGTATTAGGATAAACCTACTGCAACTAAATTTAAGCATAGTTCGATCTACAGGGTGAGTCACGGGAAACGGATGTTATTAAGGAAGACAAAACTCTGCTGATATTTTAAGTAGCGCAAAAGAAAAATAACAACAAACTAAACGGCATTTTAAGCAGGTTAAAGACTACCTTCCTCGCCCTCTAACCACTCACTCTAGAAGAGCAAGGAGCGTTCTAGAAATATCCGTTTCCCGTGACTCACCCTGTAGGCTATATTAAGATTTATGATAAGAGTGAGAATGGAATTTCCGCAACGTTTTAATTTATATAGCCTACTCATTTCAAAAATCGGTTATTGACAAAAGCTTGAAAACATGCGTTTCCTTCCAACACTACCGTTGAAAGGATTGTACGATCATAGGTACGATACTGTCTCACCCACAAAACAACTTTTACGTAATAAATCAATTTTTAATTCCTCACGCCAAAAACACAGGAACACACCAAGTCAAACAACGTCGGCATGGAAAACGAAACATGCAGCAAAACGGGCAAGTGTTGAGGTATGCCAGTCGAGACCGACTTGGCATGGCTGCGTTACCCGTAGCATTAGATTACACTTAAATTAAATAACTACAACGAAACAACCAAAAAACAAATTAAACGACATATAATAGCAAATACATTGTAACTTATTTACTTCAGATAACAGCTTGCAGCTGTAGCCAGGGGAGCTAACGAAATGATTCAGATAACCGAATGATCCAGTTATCCGTGAGCCAGTTAAGCGGATTCCGCAGTAGAATTAGCGTTAAAATTACTGTAGAGAGTTTCCTATATGATTAATGAGCTATGTTTACGGTCTGCAGGATATCAGGTTAGATTCGCAAATAGAAAATACACGCGAGACAATTTTATGATATAGGCTAACCAGTATGTTTACAGAGATCCTGGAGTATATTGGTGGATATATTCTAAAAAAGACAGCAAAAAAATATGTTGAAGCAGAGCGCACAATCAAACTTTTACACATGGATCAACCGGAAGGTGATTTCGCGAAAAAAATGGCAAGGCTACCAAACAGACTTTACTATCCCGTACCAAAACTTCAAGAATTTTTTAACAGCGTTTACATGCTGCACAGTCGTGAGACCAGTAAACAAATGAAAGAAATTGACTTCAAAAACCTTATTCTAGATGTTGCTTCAGATTGGCGCTTTCAGGTTTTCGTCGATTATTTAAAGAGTGAAAGTGATGACAGTGAAGATATCATCTTGGGAGTCTGTCACTACATGACGACACTTCTTGTTAAAATTTTATCTCATAATTATGCGAAGTATCGACTCCAACAGATTCAGCAAAAGTCAACAAAATACTCCAAAGGTCTGAGAGGTGACCTGAAAGCACATACTTGTTAAATGTTACGTTTGAATGTCTTTTTCGTTTGTGTGACAATTAAGCGCTGCATAATAATGAAAAACGTAGCAATTGACTCGTGGTGCGCAAATCAGAAATTTGTGAATCTTGAGAGACCATATAGAGAAAAAATTTCACACGCATGCGCAAGGTTGGGTGCATTTAGTTTTATATAAACTTTGGCTGCAATGAAGCCACTAACCGAACTATCATTTGGATTAGCAATTGCGTAGTACAGCTTAGTGTTTCTCTTCTTACCTTGTCTTCAGTCGCCAGTCATTTCATAAGAGGTTTTTCGCAGACAGAAATCCACGGGTTCTTCTTTCCAAAAGTTGTGTTGCCGCCCTTCACGCGTTTAATTATCTTCCTTCGGCTGATTGCGGTAACACCATAAGAAACCGCTTTAACGTCAGGGTTAGAGCTGCGATGGCCTAGAGATCTCTGCACAAAATAAAGAGTAAAAACAGCGGATAAGAAAGCATTTCTATCAGCGAAAAACTTACCAGGTTCCCAAATAATGCCTCAAGTACATCTTGGGTGATTGTACGGAGGCAAACGTATTCCATACCCTCACGTAACATACGTCTAGTCAACGAAACAAGATTCATAGAAGTGAAAATAAGTCCCTCCAATGTAGGCTTAGCAATTATTCGCTTTTCTTCACCTTTATGACATGTATCCACTTCATTCTAAAATTAATTTGCATAATGATAGTTTGGAAAAGAGTATAAATGGTATCAAGTTCAACAAAACAAGGACCTTCACAAGTTATTTCGCAATTACTATGTATATTTCTAGCACATGTACAATGAAAGTGAGATGGACAAAGCTACTCCGCTGAAGTTTGGAACATCCCTAAATTGCAGTGGTCGGATAGTCCTAGAGCTAAATTGGCATGGCTGAACAATGGACGTAAACCAACCGTGAGCTTAACGAATAACAAATATGGTCACGTGGTCAGCTAACGTGAATTGCTTTGGATTTAATAGGTAGAATGCAAAACAAACTTCTCCATTTTCAGCATACTTAAGTCTGAGAGGGACCTTACTTGTTTTGTTTTTTTTCACAAAATATTGTTTTCCATAAAATAACTTCTCCGCATTCTCAAGCTTACCCGCCATTTTACAAAATAGTCGACGAAGTCCTTCTCAAGCCAATGCAAACGTTCATCGTCGCAAGAACGAATCGCATTTGGAACTCCGCAATTGACGATTTCAAACCATCTACGATGTATATAAAATCAAAGATTAATCGAAAATGCAGTGCTAATGACAATGGACACAAAGCAGGCGATATTTACGCAAACGACAGATTGAAATCATGAAGCCTATCTTCTGTGGTTAAAACTTAATTAACTATGACCTACTGTGGCAAACCATCTTTACTCCAATATTAGTGTAATAACTTCACCAAAATCAGGAACATTACTGTTAACAATGTTAACAGCTTCGCACACAACGAAACATTAACACTCTTACTTATTTATATGAAGAATATAGTCTGCGGTTCCTTTTGATTCGGCAACATCCTGGCTCAAAGCGGTTGCAACTTCCCAGCTTAGAGTATCACGAGCCAGGGAAACTCGCATCTGTCAAACAATTTTCTGAATTACGGTATAGCTGAGTAAACATTTACAGCACAATATAATGGGTTAAATAAGACCACTGTTAAAAAGTTGTAGAACTGTACGTTGATAGCAACGTTACAAGAATGTGAAGCTAGAGCCTCAGATTACTCTCGCTGGAATCACAAAATCAAAACTTTGCATAGTTGCAATTGCAAATTTATGTAAATAGAGCTCATAAAACAAACCTTGCTATAAGAATTCAGCTCAACATGAGTATTGGTCAATCGCGTTTTCTGCAATTGACTTCTCCTTTCTATACTTCGCAATTGCAGAACATGGGTCCAAACAATGTCGTTGCCGTTGAAATGCAGGTACTTAGTCCCACCAGGTTTGGAGCTGTAAAGTGCATTTCGCGCTGTCTGCAAAAATAAAGTATTTTGGTATACACAGTGACAAGCTAAGATGTTAGTCATCGATCTGTTTTTACCTTCAGCAAATGACTCGTGTCAGAACATATAAAAATCGGCATGGTCTTCCGGTAGGGGTTTGGACAAGTGTACGAGCTTGGTGCCGACAATGTAAAAGGACTGCCATGGATGATGTTGAAAAATTTTTTATTTGTAGCAGACCCATCAGCAACAATAGCATGAATGTGAAAGTTTCTTCTTTCGCAAACAGCAACAACTTCCCAAAAGAGGGAAGCCAATATATGTGGTGCTGTAGCTGTGGTCGGCCACCAAGAAATTGGAATAGATATTTCCTTTTTAAATGATCTGGCGTAAAACACTAAAAAACAAAATTGCAGTCACAGCCAAAATTCAACGAGAAAAAGTAGGGATTACTTACTGCATACGTGTGTTGCCAGTTTTTCCTCAATTTCTCTTCCACAGAAATCAACAAACCCCATTAGTTTCCCATCTTTTAACACCAAGTTTTCTTTGACTGAAAAAATCAAACGATGTTACGGAAAATTAGTAATTTTATCCAATTATAGAAAAGAATCTTACTTTTCATTTCGTCGACAGTAACATATCCATCAACGGCAGCAGGTAAACTTTCAATTTCCGCAATAGCTAAAGGATTCACACCAGGATGCGAATGTAATGCATTTCTGTGCAAAATATAAACCGAAGTTTTACATAAGATGGTGGTATGCAACTACACAAATGCCAAGGAAAATGCAAAATAAGACAATTGTTTTGTTAATTTTTTACCTGAAAGTACGAAGAGTTCGGGAAGAGGGTAGGATTAGCACACCAGAAGTTCTCAAATGGTCATAAGCTGCAGGTGACCGTGCATATAATTCAATCGCCCACCGAATCACGTCAGGATGATATCGACGAGAATTAAGTGACGACTTTGCAAGATCACATTGATTTTTAAAAAACAGCTTCATCCAATCGTTCATTCCATCTTGGTGTTCATCAAACAGCTTCTGTTGTAGGAGTAACAATTTCTATAACTAGTCGAAAACGTAAAATATTCACATACCCATGATGTAGTGTTGAACAAGATTGATTGGTTCTCCGTTTCATCCCTTCGCTATCGCAAAACTTATTCACTTTCTCTATCATACTTATCCTGCATCAATGGTCGAACTGGTCGCCATTACTTTAATTTCTCTAATACCACAATGCATGACTTAACGCTCATTGTAACTTTGCCCAAGAATTTTTTTGTACACACTCATTCATAATAAACTAAGTTTTAGTCTAAATAGCTGTATTGCAAAACCTGTCTTTATAACTGTTTTAATCACAATTAAGCAAAGATAACTTGACATTACTATGATATCTTCGTGGAAACTTTCATCAACTGTTACTGCATCACAATCTTCTGCTGCACTTGATGCTTCATAGTACTGCTTATTGTACTTTGTTTTCACTTCATATGCATGACACGTGAAACAATTGTTAGGACCATCCACAGATACTGAAAAAATGCCATTGAATAAATTGAAGTCTACTAATTTGTTGAGATAAATGCTAGATTACATACCGATACATTTGCAGTTTGGCGAACGCATAATTGTCCTGCAATGCAAACTTTTCTCATCCCAACGTTGCAAGTGGTGCACATTGATATTCGCAGTAGCTACTGCAACTCCATCGCAAAGCTTGAACTGTTCAAAGTTCTCTAAAACAACAGCAGCTAGTGCAAAGAATAGACAATTATTTGATGTAACAGCATAAAAGCAACTGTTATTAACACCGTACTGCAATGAACTAACAAGCTTATTTGCATGCCATATCTCTCTCAATTATTAGGCCTACACACTTTTCTGTGAAGTGTAGATACCTAAAAATGCAGCAAGGGTCGAAGATCGCAAACTAGTAAAGCTGAAATCAGATAGATTCACTCTCCAACCAGAATAAGCCAGAAGTTGAACGTTGCAATTTTCATCAACGCAGACACTATAAAAAAATATTAATCATGAAAATTCAGGATACTATTTTATGGCACTATGGAAAAAAAATAATACATTACACTTGAAATAAAAACCTTATTGTTGGTACTACTTCCTCTTCCGCAGCATAATATTCGAAAAACAGTTTTTCTTTTCTCCACAACATCGACCAGAAATCTGTTACAATATCAATACTATACTAAAGTAATAAAAAATTAAGCCTACACAATATGGTATCTATAATTGTATGTAGTAAGTTTTACACAAGAAGTAGGTTAATTTGTTTCTTACATAAAAATTCAAATTTGTACAGAACTACTCTTACCTTTTTTATGTTTTGACAATTTATTAAAAGATCTCTGCACTTCATTTGCTGATACGTGGTATATTTTAGAAGGTAAAGGTTGCCTTTCCTTAGGTGGAGCTCTTGACTTTTTCTGCCAGAAAAGTTAATAAAAAAAAATTTACATGAGCAACTAAACCTATACGGAAGGGTAAGTGCATGCACATTGCCAAATATAGAGCTACAGGTTTGGCAAAGCAATTTTACTCTTCACCAAAGTTGAAATCAACTGGATATTAAACAGACTTAACTATAGTTGTATAAAATATATCACTTGCATAACTTTTAACATAAAATTATTTGCTAATAGGCCACAAAACAAATTACCAGGTACCTCTCTTAAATCTTTTTTAGGTAAATGGTGGAGAGGAAGTGCACCACAACGCAACTCTTTACGACTACCATTTTGAATTATATCATCAGCATTGAAATGTATTTCACATATTCGAGCACTATAAACAAAAAATTCTCACAGTAAAAAAGGTTACCGGTAGCTAACTTATTTGGAAAGTGTCTAAACATATTTAATGCAATCTATATACGAGTATAAGATCAAAGAAGCACAACCTCACAAATTTCATACAAATGCAGTAAGGTATTTGTATAACCTACTGTTACCCTAGTTTCAGTAGGCCTAGTCTACCAGCATAGACTACTAGTCTATGCTACCAGGATGATAAAAGGGGTCTTGCTGAGATAAAGCCGTTGGGAGAAAAAGAGTGGGCAGTAAAAAAAAAAGCGTGCGCCGTGAGAAAAAAGAGCTCATAAGAGTGTGCAGGAGGAGAAAAAGAGCGCTTCACGTGACCTACCTACAGCTTGCTTTCAACAAGACCCGATAAAAGTACCGGTACGATACATACTTGCAAAAGTTGATAGGACAATATACAGTACCGGTACCAATAGAAATTGTCTCAAAAATTACATCCTTCTAGCAGAACTATCAAATAGCAGCAAACTGTATTGGTGAACAACAACAGTATCTTACCGGTATGCTACTGGTACGATACCAGTAGTTACTGGTAATGAATTATAAAAAGGCTATTCCTAATTCAAATAAAGCTAGAAAAATCAAAATAAATTTCAAAAAATAATTGACCCTACTCACAGAAAAGTTCTTGCGGTACTTACACTTCTTTGTGAAGTAACTCTTTAATCCTGTCACCTTTGGATGAGTCCCGAAGAGACAGGATAACATTTGTCAATGCTGTTCTGTGTTCTCTCTCCTTAGCATTTCTGGCAAAGCCTGGATTTCTTATTGTAAATAAAGAGCGCTTCTTAATACCAGTACTCTTAGTTTTTCGTGAATAGAAGCACCCAGGAATGCAACAATTAGACATTATCAGTCCTACAGTCTACAGTTGTTTCTAAACAAAAAGTCTAGCTTGCACAGATCTAGCCTACATTTAAGGTGAAAACAAAGTAGCCGGTGCATCAAAATACTTAACTAAATCTACCTACTCACTATCCTAAAGAGTTAACAAAGCCTAATATTCCCCCCAAAAAACTTTTCAAACAGCTATTCAGTCGAAAACGTACCCAAATGAGGGTAAATCCAAGCAGACCAACTTCAAACCCTATGCTTTAAGCTGCGAGAACATGGTGAAAACTGAAAATCGACTACATGCAGTCAAGCGTGACGTGTCTGAAAGCATTTCTTGCAATGCTAATTTGCAATAATTTTATTAAAGTCTATTATTGTCAAGAAAAAAATACCAAAAAATGTCAAAAAATTCAATTGATAAATGTTCCAAATTTGGAAAGAAAACTCGCACGCGATACCGAGTAATAGCCAATAAATAAAAATGTGACGTCATCAGTTTCCAGTCCATATTATAGTAGTCTATGATGGCATCACAGGACACAGATTGCACAGTCAGGGTTGCCAGTTATAATTCGGGCATTCTAGCGAAAATTAGAAATCTTCAAAATGACATTGGTGCAAATGCATAACCATTTACATTACCAAAACTCAATCAGCAAATAGATAATTGCGCCTTGGCAACGCTATCAAATTAATTGGTGCTAAGAGGCATATTTTATGATCGAGAGGTTGTGGTTGAAATCTCACCCAAGTCAAGTTGTTGTGTCCGAACGAGTACCTTGCTGTCGCCTATCGGACATCATAGATAAAACGGATATTTTTGCCGTAATTTAGACACCTGGAAAGTGGAAACCCTGGCACCAGTCAAAATTACGTTTTTAATGGCTTTCATACCGTATTAGGCCACGCCCATGGCATGCCACCATGATGCCACGTAACCTGGCAACTTCTGCAATAAATGGTCATTGGTCATCAAAACTACGAGCATTGTACCGGTACGTTACGTTCAGTACGCTTAGTACGTAACTTTTAAGACACGTACCTCCTACCGTACACGTACCTTACTCAAGCAATAAGTACCGTAACAGCGTATCGTACCTAACACAAAAGTTATTCATGTACCGTACAAACGTAACGTACTTTTGGGTGAATATAGGTACGTACCGTAACGTACTAGCGTACCGTACCATACCGTACTTCCACCCCTGATAAAAACAACAAAACTTATTGCTTGAGAGCAGAAAAAATTGCTTAAATGCTTACGCGAACACTAATGTTTAAAAATTTTAAGCCTTTTTTAAACGAAATGCCGTTTTAAGTTAAAATTAACGATTTAACGAATTTAATCAACCTCCGTTAATTGGAGCTGAATTTAACAAATTAACGTTAACGGAGGTACATAACTGTATTAACGAAGTAGTGGTTAACGAAGCTAACGTTTTGCTTTAACTTGCCCATCTATGGAAAGTAATGATTGTTCCCATTAAAGCGGGTAAAGTTAAGGTGGGTTTACGTCATAGCCTCAAGCTGTATTGTACCCTAAATCGACACTTTAAAAACGAAAGATGGTTTGGCCATTCGCCTCTCGCCAGTATCGCATTTCAAAATCAAAGCATGTGCAAAAAGTTCATTCAAAAAATTTCGTACCGGTAACCGTTTTCCGTTTTTTTAGCACGAAACGAACAAAACAAAACTAAGCTTCTACGTGGCTTGGATACTATACTAGTCTAGGCGGTCCTACTAAACACTGTTAAGGACTGAAAACGCTGCAAAGGAGCAGCAAAGGATGGCAAAGGACTTAATAAACACCGCAAAGTACGACAAAGGACCTGATAACCCCAAGCCTTACCCTAATATAAAGTCCTTTGTCGTTCTTTGTTATGGTACGGTATGCAGGTATATACCGGTACGATTCCAAGTCCTTTGTCGTTCTTTGTTACTCGTATCTTTGTTATGGTATGATTCCAAGTTCTTTGTTGTTCTTTGCGGTGTTCAGTAGATCAGTTTGAAGTCCTTTTTCGCACTTTGTGGTGTTTAGTAACTAAGTCCTTTGTCGCTCCTTTGCTGTGTTTTTGGTAGGACCGGGTGATAGTCTAGACTAGGAAATGGGTCTGCTAGACTAGTGGATTAGTGCATTGCATACTGAGCTAGTCATCAGCGAAGAGACGCCTGCAGCTGACAGTGCAAGTTATTTAAAATATAGTAGAGTACCAGTAAGTAAGTAACTGAGGATATGTTGAACTGTTGAAACTGTGAAATTGTGCTGGTTATAGGCTATACCATACTGCAGATCTACTGGTACAGTACCGGTAGGCGGTTGCCTATTGAACTAGTCTAAAAATTCAATGTGTTCTGTTCTAGTAAAACTTTTCCCTTGACAAATTAATGAAAACATAAGCCTATAGAATTTATTTGCTTAATTACAATACGAGTAGTCTACTTATGAGTTATGATGATGATAGACAGCAGTAGTGAATTTTACTTTTTTTTTTGGTACAGTACGATGCCAACACTACCATTCCAGAATATTGGAAGTGTCCATTAGATAAATGAAACACCAATCTCGGTCATTTTCATCTTGAACTTTCTAGACTATCATGTAAAATTTTTGCAGTTAGTCATGTTTTTAGTGCTAGCCTATGAGTTATGTCATCTTCAATTGTACATAGCTTGATAGCCTCGCATGCTTGTTGCATAGTTAGTTTTTCATTTTTGTGATGTGATTCATTTCGTTTCGTACTCGTGTTTAAGAAAGGGACAGAGACTCAATGAGCTCTGCTCTTTCATTGTCTCCCATGTACTGCTTACTCAAAATAAATGACTTGACTAAAACTAGCGCCAATATTTTGAAAATCCCCTTTTTAAAAATATTTAATGAAATTGAACAGTTAAAGCTGATTTGTTGCTACACATCATCACATTGACATGGAAGTAACTGATAACTTTTTGATTTAGCATGTAAACTTCTAGTTTATTATGTCACGCAATTAATGACTTTTGGCATGAAAGTATATATATTGTCAGCACTAATCTCATACATAGCATTTATTTATTTATTTTTTTTGCTTTTCTTGATTTTGTTTGCTGCGTAGGTTAATTATTTCCTTGCAGACTGAGTAGTAACTTAACACACTGTTAATTTTTGTTGAGAACTTATTACTTGATAACTTAATTCAGGATTCAAAATTAATGCCTGCCCGTCGATCCCAGACCGACTGAAATTGCCTTGGGCAGGTTGTTTTCATTTTTCACTTGCCTGTCAAACCGGCTCAGTTTTATGTTGTTGTTTCATGTAAAATCGACTCCCACACATTGTTTACGTTCTTCACTTGCCTGTCAAACCGGTGCAATTACTGTCAGCGTAAAATTTCACAAGCATGAAAATCTCGTGGAAGTTGCGATAATTGAGCCCTTTTGTTCATCAAACACACACATTTTTGTTACTCCAAAAAGCACTTAAATTTAGTGTAGAGCCTGATAAGAGCGAAAATAAATGCTTTTTAAGTGTGTTTTTTTTAAAAAGGTTGTAATTTTGCGCACTTATTTTTTTCGGGCAAGTTGATACTAGCTGCAGCTGGTGACTGTCGGTCCGACCATAGACAGTTTATTTTTTGGGCAAGCTGAGATTACTTCGGACAAGCTGATATTAGCAACTGTCTGTTCGACGGACCTGCTGCTTGAAAAGTTAATTTCAACCCCTGATTTAATTGTTTGCGCTATTAATTTGATCTGTTATGGTGAACTTGATGTTGAAAGTACAACTACTGGAATGCTACTTACTCATCTACCTTTGCTACGAAACTGCAGCCATTTGTGCCTACTTGACTAAAACAACACAAAATTTTTGCTGCTCATGCAGCTTGCTAAAATATTTTTCTTTTTGATCATTTGTGCTTTGTATACGGAGGTGGGGACTCAGTACTTTAAAAGTATGATGATATCGGCACTGTTACTTTGCTAAAAAAGCAGCCTACAGTCAGTACTGATAACAGTACATTTTTAAAAAAGTGACCACGATATCGTTACTCGGTACCGATTTTCGATACTTTTGTAACGAAAATTTTTTTCTTGAAAATTAATTTTTATTTTGGTTTGCGCCTTGCAAAGCCACGAAATGAAAACCTTATCAAGCTTTTGTTGCATCTGGTGCTAGTGTAAGATCTGAGTTGTAGTCGCGTGGGAATCTTGATACTGCAAGCGAACACGTCATTTATGGACTAGGCAACAGCGGCACGCTTACTAAAGCAAGCATTCTCAGGTATGGCAACATGTAAAATTTGTTGATCTCCTGCATTAGTTATGAGGCTAGGTATAAAGAGTATCATCATCAGAAACTCACCCGGGAGAGCAGAAACGTTTATCGCACCCTTGCTCATCTGGCTATGCTGCTCTGCCGTCATTTGGCAAAACCCATTATCTCCACTTTTACACTATTAGAGAAAATCACGTTTTAGTTTTCAGGTTTTTTTAAGAATGCTCCTGATTGTAGATTTTTTTAATTTTTGGTTTGATAAAAGTGCTTGATCATAAAAGTTTACACAATAAAGTTTAATGTCAATAATTTAGTCAACATCATCATCATCACTATTTATTTGTCCAAAAGTATACACAATACACAAAAGGAAAATAAATACAATACGAAAAACAGGACAGGGAGACTGCAAAGGGACCGTGAGGTCTTCGAGTCAAGCAGCCACCCTAACAGTCAAGCAGCAACAATTGCATAAACAGGGCATGAGATATGCGTTCGATTTTTATCCAAATTTGCATTAAACTCAATGAGCTATTACATCACTAGTATCATTGTTTCACATTGTTACGCACTATTTTTTCACTAGTGAGACGAAAATTTTTGAGAAATGCACTGAACTTTGTTTATGACGCAATAACAGATTAACCATTACACAGAAATAGATTTTTCCATACAGTCTAGACCAGAGTGGTCTTCAACCTTTTTACACTATCGCCCCTTTTTGGAAAGTGTGGGTCCAAATTGCCCCCACAAAGCATTGATAAGCAAAAACAAAAAAAAAGGTTTACACGTTTGCACTTTGCAGATCTACTATTTTTCCACTGAAAATTGGTGAAGAGTAAAAAAAAGATCTGCATGCGACCCGTAGTTTGCCCAGCTGTGGTGTTAAGGATTTTTATAAAATTTTTTCAAAATTTCGTTACTTGCAGCACATTTGTAAAAGTTTTTGAAAGATCATTAAATATGTTGCTAATGGATTTATTTCTACAAATTGACCACAGTTTAGAAACGTCTATTTAAAACCCAACAATCTGTTTCACCTTATTCCCATTGTTATTGCGTTTATTTCTATTCAGAAATCAGTGGTTAACAATATTGGTAGTAGAATTCATCTATAACGGCACCTCTAGACGAATTATAGAACTGCCGTTATAGGCGAATTGACGTTATAGCCGAATTGCCCTTAAACTGCTTTTTTAGTGTAATTACCTTGTAATCCTGTGCGAGGTGATCGTTCGGTTGGCGTAGTGGTAACATTATCACTATTGATGCGGGAGGTCTAGGGTTCAATTCCCTGGCCGATCAAATCAGACACAGTGTTGCCAACGACTCACCACCGCTGCGACGTTTCTTCTGTGTTGTCCAGGCGCAAACCCGTGAAGATGAGCCCTACAAACTCTTTACACGCTTTGGCGTATTATGGCGAGTATAATGAAGATTTGATTTTTTTGTGCTTTTTTTGGACTGACTGCAAATAGAACAACAGTAAGCTGAATTTATCTGAATCTTATTGTAACCTCCTTGGAGTCGGTTTCGTTGCAAGTTCTTTGATCTGAATTGCTATTTCAAAGGCATAAGCAACGATAAAGAGTTTTATCTCTCTCATTTTATGATTGCCTCAAAAGTACCGTGAAGTCGTTTTGTCAACAAAAGATTAACTGTTTTGTCTCAGCGCGATACGTATTATTTGACAACTTCGCTGTGGCGAAACTAGGTTGCAAGATCGAGGGAAAAGTGTGTATCATAATTAATAGTTTCAAATGCCGCAACGCCTATAGGCGTCTTATACACTGAATTAGCCTAGCGCTATTTGATTTATATATGCAAGATTTACGATAAAATGACAGCATAATCGAATGTTCATTGTTAAATCAAAAGATTTGCCTTTGTAATTTCGTCAATTTCATGATTTTAAATAAATTTGCCATACTGGGCCACCAGAATCGAGCTATCACGTATTTATTTAAAAACGTCCACAAATTGTGTCTAACATTATAATAATGTTTCAAATTCAAAGCATTTATTCTGAAAATGCATATGGACTGGTAACAAACTTTGCACAAAATGGCACGGGGTCGCAGCCTGGTGGTTTGGTTGCTGACCACTGATTTACAGTACAACAACGTGGTTTTGCGGTACTTTTCGCAGATGCTTTTCTTGGAAAATCTCAGAAAATTTTCCGCTTTAGCTCTCTTAAGTTTATTTAAAAAAATTTTCCGAAATATCGAGTAAAACGATCAAAAAAGTAACGACGATATCAAAAACAGTACATTTTTAAAAAGTATCGATGGTACTGATAACGGTTCTAAAAAAGTACCGCAGTACTGCCCAACTCTGTTTGTATATTGCTGCTTTGTTCGTTTCTTTCTTTCTTTTACCAGTATGTACTAGGTGAGAGGTAGGATTGCGGGTGAAGCTGACCTGGTGAGCTCTGCTCTTTTCCTTCATCCACAGTGCACAACAAATTGTGGTATTGTATTGTACATTGCAAGTATCTTAACGCGCCCCTTTTTATGTATGCTGAAACAATAAATATTGAGAATACTCTATGGCAGTCGTTAGTTTATTCTGTCATTGTTTCTTTCAACAGTTTCAAGGCTCTGTAGTCAAAAATTAGTAATATGGATCAGAATAATGTCAGTGCTATAGTTTCTCATTCTTCACCGGAAGACTGTTATCGGAAACTTGAAAAGCTCAAAGACATAAGGTACCGGTACTAGGTATAGTGCTGTAGTGGTTTAGTAAGGGCTCTTCGTTTTTAAGCCGCTTCATGTTACAATGGGTGGTTTACTTAAGCAGACAAGAATTCCCCTAAACGTCATGCACAATGCTGACATGCTCTTACCCTAATCCTATCGCGTAACCCAGACACACATTGAATTAGGGTAAGAGCACTGAGCATGTCTGCATTGCACATGACATAATACTCAGTATTGCGGAATTTCCGCCTGCCCCTTCAAAGTAAGCCATCCATTGTAATATCAGGCAGCTAAAAAATGGCGAGCCCAATTCAATGCTCTGTCCTGTAGTCAACATACCAGGTATGGTAAATACCCATTTTGACGAAATCCAGGGTTGCCACATCCTAGAAAAGTCCTGGATTTTTTTTGCTGTCCTGGAAAGTCCTTGAATTTTGTTTTAAGTCCTGGACAGTATTAGAAAGTTTTACCCGTGCTTTGCCGGGACAGAATAGTGAAACTGCTTACCCAGTGACTTGCACAAGGCGAAAGAAGGGACTTCCCTTCAAAAAGTCCTGAAAAATGACTTAAAAAAGTCCTGGTATTAAGTTTTGCGATTTCTGTGGCAACCCTGGAAATACTGTCACATCTGCTAATAAATGCACATGCCAGAGTCTAGTAATATCGGGGCTTGTTTAAATTAAGCCGGGGTTAGGGTTAGGCCCTAACCCCTACTAATAACTCACTGGCGGTCCTTGTGCTCGTGATACACCCGCCTGTTATAAGATGAGGCTTAATTCAAACAAGTTCCGAAATATCTGAGTATCAGTACTAGAGTGCTCTTGGTTGCTAGTAGCATAGGTGTGCCTGTGCTCTGTGTAGCGTAATTCAATTTTACTAGCTAAAGTTGTGTTTTCAAATTGACTGCATCACCAAAACAAAACCTTATTGTGCCCAGTGATGTTTCGTATGGGCATACAGTTTTGTTTACCGGTATGTCAATAAATGTATGGTAATCATGTACTGGGACGAAATATTACCAGTTTACTTCATTTTTAGCTTGATCCTCAAAAGATTTGCTTAACATTGATATTACGCCTCATTTTAATGTAAGGGTATCAGTAGCTTAATGAGAAGCGAAAGGTAACTTTTGTTTGATATTAATTTTTTTGTTGTTAGGCAAAAAACCCTTCAACTTGAAAAATTGAAACTTCTTGTTAAAGAAACACTACATGCTGCTGAGGAAGAAAAACAATCGTTGGGAAAATACAAACATGAAGTTAGTCTGTTATTGCAAGAAAAAATGGCTCATGTGGAGGAATTACGTCTAATTCACACTGATATTAATACAGTAAGTGCAAAACTTCAATTTACTGCACCACTACCTTGCAAACCTTGTTTCCAATAAATAGATTTTTTGGATCTAGTGTGAATTAAGCTGCCTCTTATAGAATGTCCAGTTGTCCACTTTAAAGCAGAACTTCCCCACTAACGTCAATGCTTTAAATGTTGTAACAATGCAAGCATCTGGCTTTACGCAATGACGTGTTATGCGCAGGTTAGCCCCGCTTTAAAGTGGACATTCTGTAAGAGGCGGCCTAATTCATACGAGCCCCAATTTTTTAAAGTAATCTATAGACTAGTTAACCACTAACTTTCTTTTACCACAGATGGAAAATTTGATCAAACACAGCACTGCAGAGCGCAACAATCGATTGAATGAAATCACCGGCCATTTAGAAAAATTTAAACCTTTAAAAGCAGAACTTGACTCGTTGCGACAAGACATTGGTTTGCCAGCTTCTGAAGGTTTGAACATTGAAGAAATGGATTTAGTGAAAGAGTGAGAAATTTTTGATTGTGGATGGCTCTATATATCATTTGATGAACTCAACACGTAAAAATTTACAGTGTTTACCGATTATTTAGTATTTAGTTGCGTATGTATCCTCCTATCACGAGAAAGCGATCAAAGCGCTATACGAGCTCGCTTAGGAGTTACCAGCCATCTGTCTACCATACCAAGATGGGGGAATCTCGCTTAGTGCCTTTCTCAACGGCACATCAAGTAACTTGTCGGCTTGTTTTTAACGCTGAACGTCAAGCAGGTAAGCTGTGAATACCAATTTTTAAAGTCATTGGTTTGACGCGACTCGGAATCAAACCCGAGTCTACAGCTCCCGAGGCGGACGCTCTTACCACTCGGCCATCTGAGCTGTTTTAAAATTTTGTTGGAAACTTTCTTTTATCATAGTGTAATTTCTTCTGTGAACGTCCGAAATTTTAGTAGTTACGATTTATTTTGCTGGTCTTGCAATTCCGCGCCAAGCCACTTTCACTCAGTGCTAACGAGTTAAATATTTTTTTCCGTTTCAGGAATGTGCCTAATGTTGGTAAATAGATGTAAAATGATTGTGGTGTGGTAGCTTTGGCTCCTTTATGTATAATGCATGAGAAGGAAGTTGTAGTCATTAGAAAGTTTGTTTTCTTTTGTGACAGAGACTTTCGAGAAAAAGAATCAGGCAATACAATGGAAAAGAATACTACTGGGGATGCTTTTGTAACGAATGAAACACCTGATAAGTTGCATATTGTTCCAACTGACAACACAAGCTCATCACACCCCCCACCCATGAAGGTAATTTTGTTGCAACTTGTTTGTGAATATACAGGGTGTCTTTTTACAATTCAAACAAATTATAACAAAGTAAGATGATGAGATATTGCAATGAGAGTTGTTTCAATGTTAATCATGACTTAGTAAAGTTTTTATTGGCACTGAAATTTATTGTTTCCAATAAAATTTATACGTGTTTAATGATTTAGTCATATAAATTCCATAAAATTTTCACTGCTCAAAAAAAATCGCTACGTGCGTCCTGACAAAATCACCGACTTCTTTTTTGGGGGTTACGTAAATCAAGCAAAATGATTGACCTGAGGCAAAGAATTTGTAATGCTGTAGCAATCATTGATGGCGTTATGCTGCAGCGAACATGGCAGGAAAATGAATAGACCTACTCTCTTGATGTGCTTTGTGCGACTAATGGCGTCCATATAAAAGTGCATTAAATGGAGTTTTGGTGACAATATTTTTAACAAAATGTTTGGAAGTGTATTGAATGTGTTAATAAAAACTTTATGAAATACTGATTAACATAAAACAACCCTCATTGCTCTCATCGTTTCACTTTGCAATAATTTTTTTTAATTGTAAAGAGACTTTATGGACACCCTGTATATATGCAATGTCTGGTAGATTTATTGTTTAGGTTAATAGCAAGGATTTTGGTCGACTATGACCCTAGCTTTATGTGTTTGTTTGAGAAGATTTTTTATGGTAATTACCAGTATCTCCGCAAAGTTACTTAAGTTTTAGTAAGTGGTAAAACTCATTTTCGTTCTTTCAGGCATGCCACGGCTGTTGGTGTTGGGCCCATTAATTTTTTACTACTCTAGGACAAAAAAATCAAATCTTCGTTAGACTCACGCTGTTACATCGAGGCGTGTGAATGAGTGGCGAGACCCAATCTCCGTGGCCTTGCGCCTGGGCAACACAGCTCTGAAGAAAGGTCGCAGCGGTAGCAAGCCTTTGGCGACACTGTGCAAACCCCAGACCTCCCGCACCGATAACGTGTGCGTAACAACCGAACTAACTAGCTGGAACCCGAAGACAAGGTTAAGAATAATTCAAGGGCATAAACTGGCCATCATAATGTTTTCAAACTTTTGTTTTATTATTTTGAAGTTAAAAAATTACCGATAAGGATAGATATTAACTCAATTTAGTGAAGTAGATTTTGCAAGCAAGCAATATTTACCAACTAAAATGTAAATCATTTTTTCTCTTTCAGTTATGTGGTTCCTGTCATCAATACATCCACAGAAACGCACCTATATGCCCATTGTGTAAAGCTAAAAGTAGATCAAGAAATCCTAAGAAGCAGAAGAAAATCATGCGAGCTGAAGAATAATTATGAATAATTTTGGATGTTAAAGCTCATAGTTCAATAAAAAGTTCGTTTATGGCGTTGATTTAAGTGCTACTCAAAATATGCCAGTAATAATTTTTGGTCTACTGATATAGCTATGTTAAATGAGTTTTTTTACCCGCTTGTCGAATTGTTTGCTTAATTTGCCCAGTATTGTGTTTAAATATCTATGAAGTCGTGAATTTTTTTCAGATGACAGCAGTTGCAATTATTGTGAAGGTTTAAGATTAATTATTCAAGCAATCATTCTAAAGTTTACAACCATTTGTGGTTGTGTTGCTGTTTTTAGTATTTTAGTGCGTGAGTTAAATTTGTCTGTAATTAGTGTTGTAATATTTTGTTAATAGCGTTGTTCGTACTAATTGGTGCTTATCGAGTTGTATTATGCTTTATGCTGCTGTCGTTTCGCAATTGCACGTTTGTTTGCACGTGTCAGTAAGTCTTCTTGTATATACCGTGTAATACTTAACTGGTAGAAGTTTTATTGAAATGATTAAAACCACCCTTAAATAATACTCTCATGTCACAGTTCTTGGATTCTATTTAAATATGAATTTGTTGATCTTAACGTAAAAGTTAAAAGAGATCTAGGAAGCTGCTAGTTGTGATAATTTGGCGGAACTTTCGCTGCAGTTTTGTCGGCAGTTAAATTTGAACACGAGTGCAAACTTTGGATAATTCATAGATCAAAAATGAATGAATTTTACGGCCTAAATACTGATATCAACAAAACCAAGTGGTTTATTTTTCATGGTGCAATGCAGTTAGCGTAATTAGCTTTTTGGTGCTAATTCGCTTGTTCAATATTTATGGACAGATTTTTTTCTGATGTTGTACTACTGCAGTATACTATGCGAAATCGAAGGAAAGTTTCCTAAGATTGGTTTTCTTGAAAGATTTGATCCACTGAATATTGTGACAGACGACATTCTGTTGGTTGGGTGTAAGTTAGATATGATTTTAATTTTCAGACTGCGATGAAGTATAGGTAGCCTACTATTATTTTGTATTGGTGATCTATTTTCTACCTAGTGATAATAACAAACAGTGTATGTCCGAGATTTTTATGTATTTTTGTATGCAGGTGCTAATACGTCAATGCTACTTGTGTAGTTGTTTCTTGCAATACTCGTTTGAAAATTTCCATACTTGCTTTCAAATATGTTTTTCGTGAAGTAATTTTTACTAAATTAAGCAGGAACTTTTCTAATTCGAAAGATGCATCGCTTTTCTTATTTAATAGAATCTTATTCACATGCTTGCATGGATAAAGTTAGGTCAAACGACTGTCAGCAGTTTTGTGGCAACGACTTGATATTAAAATTGTTCTCAAACTTTGAGGCAGGTTCCATTTTGTTTATCATTTCGTTGAAATTTCGAATAACCGCGAGTAATTTTTCTAGTTTTTTGCTTTTTCAGTGTTTTTTTTTTTTTGTAGGTTGGTTTCCATTTACAACATTATTTTATAATTTCCACATTGCTGCTCGTTAGGACACATATTTGAACTGTTTGCACGTTTTTATGTTGTTTAATTTGAACACAAACTAACTGATCATTTTTCAGACGTGGATAGTAAATTGTGTAATACTAGTCTAACGATGTCTAAAAATAAATATTCTGTACTTCTTCCTACTTACAATGAAAGAGAAAATCTTCCAATCATTATTTGGTTACTAGTAAAGTATTTCACGGAAAGGTAAGTATAGAAAAATTTTTTCATGTGTTTTTTCAATTCTAACTACAGAAATGCTATTGTAGAAGAAAATAATCAGGTTGCTTTCTGTTCCATCTATAACCGTATTTAAGCACTTGAATTACCTATGCTGCATTAAACCATCAGATGAGAAAAAAGCGTAAATAAGAATCTGTTGCTGGCTAGAACTTTTCTGCGTAATTTTGACTAAACCTCCCAATTGTAATTCGTTTAAAGTATTAGTCTGTAAGCTTGAATGTTTGTTCTTAATGGTTTGAAGTAGAAGATTAATTTTCCCACAGCCCTTCATCTGCCACTCTTCAGGGGAAATCATCAGAATAAAGAATAAGCGAGCCGAACTGATTTACGAGGTGTGTCATAAAAGTTCTAAGACTGGGATCACAAAATTTTTTAGATTTATACATTGACATTGGCTTATACATTGACCCCTTCAAAGTAGTTCCCCTTGAGTTCAACACACTTTTCTATTCTGCTTTTCCACGCATCAATGCTCTCCTGGAAGTTACGTGGAGCAAGATCAGGTGAATAAGGGGGTTGCTCCAGCACTGTAACGTTTTTATCCGCCTGAAACTTCCAACTGCTTAATAAAGTGTGCACGGATGCATTATCGTAATGAAGCAACCATGTGTTGCTTTCCCGCAAATCTCTTCTTTTTTCCCGTACTGAGCGAAGTAAACGCTATTTCGGTTTAATCCCAGTTCATCTGAGATCATTCGCACAGTAACCGACGATCTCCACGCACCATCTTCTGTACCAGATCAACATTGGCTTTATTTGTACTGGTTGAAGGTCTTCCGCACCTGGGATCATCCTCACGTCCTTCTTTGAATCTTTTATGCCACAAAAAAACAGTAGCGCGAAACAAAGTGTGCTCTTTGTGCACTTGTTGAAGCATAGAGAGAGCTTTTGTAGATTTTCCTAAACGGACCAGAAATTTGAGGTCGGTTCATTGCTCTGTTGTCATTACTAAACCGCCAAGCAAAAAAAAAAAATATTCAAAACGACAGTAGCTATGTTAACTATTTTCTTCTACTTCTGAAATGCTCAATAAATCTTTTCGTGAGCTGAAGAAGTTATTAAGTCGTCTGCCATTTAACTTAGTCTTATAGCTTGACCATAGCTGACACAAAGAGCTCAGTCTTAGAACTCTTATGACACACCTCGTATAAAGGGAAAGAAAGAGTTCTGATTGGTTAGAAATAGAGAGCTCTGATTGGCTAGAAGTAGCCAGTAGAAAAGAGCCCTGATTGGCTAGAAAGTCAAGGGAAAGAGAGTTTACTCTCTTTCGTCTGAAGCTCTTCCGTCTGAAGATTTCTATTGGCTACTTCTAACCAATGAGAACTCTTTCTTTCCCTTTATAAATCAGTTCGGTTTACTTATTCTTCATTCTGATGATTTCCCCTGAAAAGTGTCACATGAAAAGCTTGGGGAAAATAAATCTTTTACTTCAAGCCATCTTCAAATTCTGTACCACCAAACGTCTCATTGGTTTCTAAGGTTAAGTTAGGCATCGACAATTAGTATCAATTTTTCTGTAGCAGCAACGTCACACTAACTGAAATATGAAAATCAAAACCTATATACATGGTGAATTCAAAAACATTTTGTTGGCTCCATTGCTATTGCCAAAGGCAAAACATTTTTTTGGCTCCATTCCATAATCCGTATTTGTTACAGCAAATTGGATTATGAAGTCATAATTATCGATGATGGAAGCCCAGATGGAACTTTAGATGTCGCAAAACAGCTGCAGAAAATCTACGGCGACGACAGAATAGTAAGTGCACAAGCACATGAAGTTGGCCTAGCGGTTGGTGCGTTGGACTCCGGAGCTGGTTGCGCGTGTTCGATCCTCAGCTTGGTCAGCTTCCATGATGCATGTATTTACTGAAATAATAACCTAAGCTATAATTACGTGGCTAAAAAAAAATGACAAAAAAGTAGTAAGAACTAAAAAAAAATGAAAAAGGAATATTTTTGCCAAGTATTTCGATTCTTACGTCTGTATTAATCGTCAGAAGGATGAGCTCGAAAAACCAAGCCTTGCCTAATTTGACTGTCAAGTTTTAGTTGAACATACATTCTTTGCAGGTGTTACGTCCCAGAGCTAAAAAATTAGGCCTTGGGACAGCTTATATTCACGGCGTGAAAAATGCAACTGGAAATTTCGTTATAATTATGGATGCTGATTTCTCTCACCATGTGAGTGTTTGTCATTTTCTTTCTAATTCGAATGTTTAACTCTTTTGTATCTTTTTCAGCCAAAGTTTATTCCTGAATTTGTGAAGTAAGTATTGCTTGTAGTTGATAACTGTGTATTCTTCTTCTTCATTTTTATCCTCCTGTCACGAGAAAGCGACCGAAGGCGCCATGCATGGGACGAATCCAGACTCGCTTAGGAGTTGCCCTTGTTTCCGAGTTTTCCGCTTAAATTTTGCTTTTGACTTTTTCAGTTTGCTGCTTCTTCAACTTGCCTATAAAAATATTTAACTGGTAACTTTCCAATAGAAATATTGGCAAATCTTCGTGTGTTTAGTTATGGAGTTGCCCTTATTGTTCCGCTAAAGTTGATATTTTTTGGATTGAAATTTGCTGTTACTTTGTTACGTCTCAATTGCACTACCTGTCAAAGCGCGAGACTAACACTTGTCAAACGCGTACTGGCTTGAATAATAATTCGAGTTGTATTGCGGTAATGCAGTGATCTCCAACCTGGGGGTAAATTACCCCCGAGGGGTAATATGTGATTCTTTGGTGGGTAATGTGACAGCATTGTCAAAAATATATGCCTGAAGGCACTTTTTTTTAGCTCTTCACCGATATTTTCACAAAAACAGGACACTTGCAGACGTGTAGATCATTTTTTGTTTTTCACCCATATTTTCATGAAAACGCGACACCTGCAGACAGGAGCATATTATTTAAGGGGGACCATTGTGTCATGCCCCCTCCTTTTGACTCTGCTTTTCAGTAAAAAAAAAAACTAGTGGCGCCAAGTGACTGAAGTATGCCAGACTTTTTTAATGGTTTCCGTAGCTTGTGGCCAGGGCAGATCCAGGGAGGTAGGATGGGGGGTATGCATCCTCCCACCAGCCAATTTCAAAAATGTTTTTGATGTATACAATTTTTCCTTGATCTCGTACCTCTTCGATAGCAATAAGCCTAACGCCTTGAGCACGCACATTCGAAAACGTGCGAACAAAATACATCATATTTGGCAAAGTACTCAAAAGTAGGGTCAAAAAATTTAAACAAAATTTGCCTCAAAATTATTCAAAAAGCATTAAAACAGCCATTGTGGCATGTAAATTTTCCAAAATTTTCCGGGGGAGCATGCTCTCGGACCCCCCTAGAGCTTTTCTTGTTTCTCCAACAGTTTCAAATTTGTTCTTCCGAAAAAATACTCTTGAAAAGTGTGAAAATTATGCCTCCCTCCTCTTTTAAAATTTCTCGCTTCGCCACTCCCTGCAGACGCGTGGATCTTTTTTTTTTTTTTTGCACTTGACCGATTGACATAACTGAGTTCAGTAATAGTTTGTTGTGGGTAATTGAGGATCAGTCACATCAAAAGTGGGTAATCAAGAAGAAAAGGTTGGGAACCTCTGTGGTAATATAATAACTCCACTTCTGGTTTGCACCAACTTCAGTTCAGATACAAATACTAATTTCCATTGCTTTGCCAATGCCGGTTTTAAATCAATTTTTGCAACAGGTACTGTATCGATTTTGCACATCTAACACCGGCTTACAATTTGATTTTTTCACATCTCAACATTTGCGTACAATTTTGATGTTCACACATCTAAGCACTATAATAGAATGAATTGCATTCGCCAAACAGACAGTTTTCCTTAACGCTGATCACTCGAGCAACTGCCGTAAAAACAAAACGATCGCATTTGACATAAGTGAACTAGAGTTCGATTTGCTGCTACGTATCAAGTAATAACACAAACGATCGCGTTTAACACAAACCAGTGAACTAGAGTTCGATTCGCTGCAACATATTAAGTAATAACACAAATTCTGATTTGACGACGTAACAACTTAATTATGGTAAATCGTAGCTGGTATCCTTAGTAAAAACTTGCCTGAGAATCAGACTGGAACCCTCTGTTGCGTTATAAACAGTCGGTAATGTTAATTATTTGTTATGCTTCAACGCTTAAGCGTGTAAGTCCAGCTTTTCTGGGTAGACCTTTGTTTCATTATTATCTCTGTCAGAGCTATCGTCTTACTCGTTTACCAGAAAACATAAAGAAAGATGGAGCTGCTTAAAATGCCTACGGTTTAAACCAGGCTTTAATCTTCTACAGGAAACAAGAAGAAGGCGATTTCGACATCGTTACTGGAACTCGTTATATTGGTGATGGAGGAGTTTATGGTTGGGACTGGAAGCGAAAGCTGGTCAGGTATAATGCTAATGCTGAAGAATTTATTTCAACTGCAAGTATAGGTGCTCACGTTACTTCGTTGTAGACTACGCTATTTCAGGATTTTTACACAATTCCTTGCATTCATTGATACCAACGACAATATCGTAAGTTGTAACGGGACAGTTCAAACCGTGGAGTGCGCGGCTATTATTGCCGCGTGACAACCAGACGTATTGGTCAAGTCGAATTGTCGCTCACTCTTCGAGTAACACGTTTGAATGTGATGATTACTTGATAATGTCGGAGTGAAATTCGCATTTAGATCTATCATTGTAAAAATTGTGCCTCGTCGACTGGTTTTGTCTCGTTTAGACTGGCTATTGACTAACCAAAAAAATTTACTAATGCAGACTATTTTTTCTTTAGTCGAACTGCCAACTACATCGCGCAAACTCTTCTCCGTCCGAATGTTTCCGATTTAACCGGAAGTTTCCGATTATACCGGAAAGAAGTGCTAGAGAAACTAATCAAGTCCTGTGTCTCAAAGGGTTATGTTTTTCAAATGGAAATGATGGTACGAGCTCGCCAATATAATATGTCCATTGCAGAGGTAATTGAAGTTCTCTAATTTTCAAACCGTTTTTAGAGCTTTTTACAGCAACAGAGCTAGCTGTGAGACTGAGGAACTCTTAGAAGTTTTTGATATTGGGAAGTGCTTCAGCGGTTGCTGTTTAATTGCGGTATTTTAATTTACCATTAATGCGGTAACTTCATCAAAAATAATTTCGGTAGAGAGGTAGATTTTTTATACTATAGTATGGTGAAGAGCAACTCTTGAAATGCATTTTCCATTTTTATTAAACAACGTTAAAAAAAAAAAAAGTCGAACGTTTTCGGCTCAATCAACTAGCCTTCATCAGGACATCTAAAAAACCATACAGTTATTACAAATAAATCAGAATATTACGAAATAAAACAAAAAATATTGAACAATTTATATATAAACAATAATATCAGTCAAGCATAGGAACCAGAGAAGAGAGCAGATGCAAAATTAAGTTCAGTCTAAGAAATTAAGAAAATTATAAACAAAAAAGTAAGGACTTCAGGGAAGAGATAATAAGCTATAGAATGAAATAGAAAAATGGTGTCCGGTGAGAAAGAAGGTAAGGGAACGAGAAGATATCAGTAATGTAAGATTAGAAAATGTTCAATAAGAAAGAAGCACCATGAGCATATAACTGCTTGTTAAGCTTAGGGCGGGCTTTTTTGATGTAGAGAGCTTCTTGAATCTTGGTGTCAAAATCTGACCGGCATTTCTTCAGAATCTTGAAGTTATCAGCAGAAAGTTGGGCTTTGCAGGCTTCACAGCAAACATCACAAAACATCAAGTGATCCTTTATGGCGCTATTTTTGTGCTGATCAGCTCAGTTAAGATGTTTCCTTGCTGTTACTCCAGGATGTCGGGTAGACATACCTACGTATGAGAGGTTCGCATCACACGAACACGTAAACTTATAAACGACGTTGGAGCAAAAAGCATGAGAAGTACGACACTTTAATTGAAAGTAGTCACCAACCTTAGGTGTAGCAAAATTGGTGTAAAGTTTAATATTATTAGATGCAATTAACCTGGAGAGAGAGGTTACAAAAGGCCTGATTCTTTATCGATATAAGGCACTCGAAAAAAGCATATTGTGCGCTTATCCTCATCCAGTTTTTCTTCAACATCAGTATCTACATTCAGAAAGTGCTTTAGCACATTGTCAAAAAATGTAGCAGGATAGTTTTCGATAAAAAAAAAAGATTTTAATTTGTTCACTTCGTTAAAAAATAAATTTTTACTGGAACAAATCGATTTAGCGCAATGTAGCATGCATAAAATCAAACCAGATTTCCATTTCACAGGACAAGCAGCACTAAAATTTAGAAACAAGCCAGTGTGAGTTGGTTTTCGCCAAACACAGATTTCAAAACTACCATCATTATTGACTTTCACATCAACATCGAGAAAATGTGTAGAGGCTGTAGATTTTTCTACTGTGAATTTAATATTATTATGTAAATTATTTAAGACGTTCAAAAAGGAGTCAACAGCTGGGTTATCATCAAATACTGCAAATAAGTCATCAACATAGCGAAAATAAATCTTAGGATGGCTCAGTGACGAATGTTCAAAAACTGAATTTTCTAGATTACCCAAAAAGAGGTTAGCTGAAGTTGGACCCAAAGGTGACCCCATGGCCACACCATCTATCTGTTTATAGAACTTATCATTAAAAGTGAAAAAAACCTTCCGTGGCGAGATGCATCAATTTGATAAATATATCTTTTCTGATTGGTGGTGTATCGCCATTACCTTAAGAAAAAAATTTTTCCGCAATAATTTCAATTGTTTCAGTTAAAGGCACATTTGTAAATAAAGAAACCACGTCAAAACTAACAAGCATTTGATTAGGGTTAAATTGAAAGTTTTTAATTTTGTCTAAAAAATGCATTTAAAGTGTTGCTCTTCATCATTAAAAATAGATTGCAAATGACATAGTGGTAACAACATCGTTATCGATGTTGGAGGTCTGGGTTTTGATTCCCGTGCTGGTCGAATCGTGGGCAGTGTCGCAACCTCTGCGAGTTTGAAGCTGTGTTGCCCATGCACTCAGCCGAGGAGATGGGCCACGCCACTCATGACACGCTTCAGCGTAATACCGCAAGTATAATGAACATTTGATTTTTGATAAATTACTGGTACAATTTTTAGGTTCCGATTACCTTCGTTGACCGATTTTATGGTGAATCAAAACTTGGTGGTAGTGAAGTTATTCAATATTTAAAAGGTCTACTTTACCTCTTCGCTACAACTTGAAGACTGGATTTGTTACTTTAGCATGCTTTTTACACTACTAATCTACTGTTATTTTTAACGCTGGGCAATGTGCAGTAAAAATAAAATAAACATAGAATATTGTATGATCTGTTAACTTTGCTCGATTGAAATTGTCTTATATGTAATGCAGCAGCAAAGTTGCCTTAGCTCAAGGTTTCAACTTTTTTTCGCTCGTGGCCCACGAAAATAAGAACACTTGCCGGTGGCCCATTAAGTTTATTGAAAAATATCAAGCGAGTGTAGCAGCATGGTTGGGGACAGTGGTGTAAAGTAACGACTAACGAAGTAGTTTTACTTAAATATTATTGCTTGGTAACTAGTACTTACTTAGCGATTTAAATTTCGACTATTTCTACTTTTACTTGCGTGGTACAATCAGCAAGTAACGCTACTTAAGTGGCTTTAAAAATGATAAGTAGTTAATATTAAGCAATGTATCACGCAAATGATGAATAATCATGCTTATTGATAATAAAATTGGCAACATTAGTATTAGTTGCATTATTTTATATATAAGTTTTACAATAACGTACCGGTTAACTCAGTTGCTAAGCACACGCTATCGGAGCGGGAGGTCTGGGGTTCGACTCCCAGGCCGGTCAAATCGGCACAGTGTCGCCAGTGGCTCGCCACCATTGCGATGTTTCTTCGGAGCTGTGTTGCCCAGGCGCTAAGTCGCGGAAAGGAACCTCGCCACTCGTTAGTCGTTACACGCTTCGGCGTACTGCCGCGAGTAGGCTATGATGAAGATTTGATTTCAAGTTTTTCAATTTCGTGATATTAAGTGGTCTTTTGTTGTTTATGTTTGGCGTGGACAATGAGATTGCATTTTGCAGATTATGACACACTTCACTTTTTTATTTTGGTCAAATAAATGTGCTAATTATCCTAAATATGCTTAAGCATCGGCAGAAAATATATATGTCAAGTTTGGAAGTGAACAAATCATCTTTTGTCAAAACTCAGCTTTATGGCCTTGGTTTTACAAATGCTACTTTTTACTTTAGTAGCTCCAAACAGCTGGTACTTTTTACTTCTACTTGGTTACTTTTTACATTCCCTACTTTCTACTCTAGGCCTACTTAAAGTAGTTTCCGCCATCAGTAACAATACTTTTACTTAACTAGATTTCTGGACTACTTTTTACACCACTGGTTAGGGAATACTGAAGCTGCTTTCTAGCGCAACTCGGTGGCCCTCTGAAAACAGCGCCGTGGCCCACAACTAAGCCATGGTTCATAGGTTGAAAACCTTCGCACTGGCTTGATTCTCAGTTTCAAGTCGAGTAACTAGTAGGTCTACTCCAAAAGTTGCGACACCGTTGATTTGCATGTTCATATCTCGGGTTGGTTTCAGTCAGTTTTAATCATCAGTCTCGCTAGCCTATCGACCGCTTGGCGTTTTGTAATGGCGCAGCGAAAAAGGTATAATTTCCACATATTTTTTTAAGGATATTTTTTTTCTGCGGAACAAATTTGAAGCTGACTGAGAAACAAGAAAAGCGGTCCGAGGACATGCTCCCCCGGAAAAAATTTGAAAATTTACATGCTGTAATGGCTATTTCAGTGCTTTTTGAACTATTTTCATGCAACTTTTGTCTAAAGTTTTTGGCCCTAATTTTGAGTGCCTCGCCAAATATGATGCATTTTGTTCGCACATTTTCAATTATGCGTGCTTAAGGCGTTAGGCTTATTGCAGTCGAAGAGGTTGGAAATTATGGAAAAATTGTATACATCGAAAATTCTGTTGAAAATGGCTGGTGGGAGGATGCATACCCCCCATCCTACCCCCAGGATCTGCCCCTTGCCATAAGCTACAGAAACCATCAAAAGAGTCTGGCATATTTCAGTTACTTGACATTATTAATTTTGTTCTTTTTTACTGAAAGGCAGAGTCAAAAAAGGGGGCCATGGCACAATGCCCCCCCTAAATATGCTCCTGGCGTTGCGGTTAAAGACATCGGTGCGGAGATCTGGGGATCGATTCCCGAGCGATTAAATCGGAACAGGGTTGCCAACAGCTCACCACTGCTGCGACGTTGCTGGGTTTTCCAGGCGCTAAGCCGCGGAGATGGGCCCCGCCGCTCGTTATACACGTTTTGGCGTAATACCGCGATATGTTGAAGATTTGATCTGTGTCGCTAGCCTCAACAACGCATAGCAGTTAATATTTGATTATAATTTCGTTAATAAGTTGTTGAGTTCACAAAGCAACAGGCTACACGACGTGTGTAGAGCTTGCATGTACTTTTGCCACTCAAGAACTAAGAAGTTGTGCAACAAAGCATTCGAATGATCGTCTGAAATGTACGTTGTCTCTGGAACATCTTGATTTATCATATAGGCTCGTATGCTTTTTCATTAGAAGAATCCGTATAACGTTGACGAGTGAAAATAGAACGATTTGTACGCTGATTTTTTGGCCTTGTTGCCCTACCTAATAAAGATGCCTACAAAGTTATGTGAAATAGTAAAATAGGCTACAACAAAACATGTACAGTACCAACCATACACTGTGTCAACATTATCAAAACAGTTTTTCTCAAACTTAGCCAAGTCAGTTTCAGTGAGAAACGGGATTTCGTTGGAGCATACAATAAGATTTTAAAATATTAAGCAGCAAAAAATTCTTTTTTTCAGTGTTCCAGTAGTGGGTGATTCGCCCCAACCAGGCTCTTTTCCATTTCTCTCCTGAAAAGTCTGTGTCCGATCTTCAGCACTTCCAACCTGAGCCCAATCGTTGTATGTATCCCTGAAATAAATCAAACTCCCAATGGCAAAGAAATTATACCGGCACTAAGTTTTACATAATCTACTAGTTGTATATTGTGATGAAAAATGGAAAATTTTTGCGATATTTCAGTTATACTGACGCGTTGACTTGCGATGTGCCGATCGTTCAGAAGAGAGACATTGACTCTGATCAGCACAATTTTGAACTTCTAACGATTAAATCAAAATTGGAAACTCGTCAAAAACTAGACGTTTCGGGAAAGCAGCTTAGCCATATAGCATAATCCACACCTATCCTTCAAAAAATACGGTGCGTATTTTTGAAAGATAGGCCTATTAGAACTTTTGCAGCAGGAAAGAGGTGTAGGCTACCGCACCCTCCGTATTTCAGCTATTTCCCATTGCATTCGTAAGCTAAAGGTACGGACTGGAATAAAGTGTTAGCTAAAGCTCATGCTACTGTTAATAATGTTGATACCTGAGATATTGCAAGTGCAGAAAAATATTCTTTAAAGTTTATTGTAAAAAGTTGTGACACACTCCCAGCAAAGGAAGAGCCTACAACACATTTTCCAACTGATATTAGCCGAAATCTCCGTAATTATTTCCAGGAAAGTTGTGTTTTTACCTAATGGGAACCCATTCCCTTCCTGGATAGGGATCTTTGTAAAAAACTCCTGGCTCAATGAAGAGTTCGTCGTAAGAACATAACCTATATCCTGTCACAGTGGGACAAAATTGGAGGGCAGCACTATACGTCATGGCGGATTGCTCATGTTCCAATATTCCCGTAGCTGAAATGTAAAACAACAAAATTGAATTGCAGTACAAAATTGCTAGATATGATTTTTCAAGTGCAGTTTTGTATTGGGTTTGTTGTTTCGCTACGAAAACCACTTTTATCCCAATTACTGGCGGTATGTTGCCTTACTATGTGATGCTCTAGTTCTCTCTTCGCGGAGCGATGATAAACCGATTAAAAACGTTGAAATCCTGCCTAAGTTCACTGAGGCTGCCAAGACCTTATCGCAAAATGTACAATGGGACAAGCCTCTCCCAGAATTGAAAGTTTGAAACTATACCGGCACATAGTAATACGTAACTTGTGCGTGCTATGCGTCGATAGTAGGCTCCAGGGCCGGATTTAAACATTGAGAAGCCCTAAGCTACTTCCATTTTTTTCCTCTAGAAATCGGTGAAGGCCAAAAAATAGTCTTCATGCCCGCAGATGTCGCGCTTTCACTGAAAATATCAGACAGACAAAAAAAGGTCTTCGTTGTTCGTGATGAGGCCCCTCATTTTCTCCGAGGCCCCCATTTTCTCCGAGGCCCTAGGCTTAAACCTGCTTAGCGTATACGTAAAACCGGCCCTGCTAGGCTCAAAAGCCATTATTCCATTCTTAGCCATCTAAAACAATCTCGCATTCGCCACTGGATAAAGCATGAAACTGTTAATTTTCGTTGCACCTCGAAGCAAAGTTTTGCTTTTCTCCAGCAGCTCTTGGTCCATTGCTTTGCTTTCTTCAATGTATTCAGTAGTATTCAAAGCGAATTCATCAAGTTCTAAAAAATGTGGTAAGTAAACCGATTATATGTCAATCCTTTTCGCAGCTGCAGCGCTTTGTATCGACATTTGAATAGATCGCATTTGAGCGCTTGAAGAAAATATAGGCTACCAATATTACCGGTACCAGTACCTCTTTTAGCAAAAACTAATCCAACGCATATGAAGAAAATTTCATAAAAATGAGACACTTATGATCCATGTGTCTAGGTTAGGTCGTTGTCGTTTGGCCGAGCATCCACTCTGGATAAAATGCAAGGGACTCTGAAACCGAGGGGTCTCTCCTATTGCCACTCCAGGTTACTAACTGCAGAACTGGATCAGAAGCTAGCAGTGATGATGATAAGCCAGGTTCTGATATAATCCAGTAGCAACAAAATATCGGTGCGTATTCCGGGGCCGTAGCCAGCCTTCACCTTTGGGGGGGGCTGAATATATTTTTGGGGGGGCTAAAAAATCAACTTAAATTTTTCAGATTTTTTTATTTTATTGCTTCCCAAGCCTGAACAGATCAATTTCAGTCGAGTAAAACGTAGCCTATGCGCCCGGAAACGAAAAACGCTGGTAATAAATTTGCGCCGAAGTACTGGTATCAAAACTTAGGTAGAAACCCTGAGCAAAAATAAAATGTGTTAATGAAACAAGGGCAGAAAACAACAACAAAGAAAAAACATAACGTATCTTACAGCAAAGTGAAACCGCGTAATATTCAACTGCTGTTGATTATATCCAGTGGTTGTATTTTCATAATGCAGATTTTGTTAACTGCGTTCATGCACAATTGCACAACACTCAGACATCAGTCTGCTTAACGGTGAAAATTAAAACCCTTTCTGCTTTTAGTTAGCATAAAGACGTGAATCAGAAATTAGTCCCGAGATTTAAACTTAACATCGATTGAAGCGGCTATCTTCAAAAAAAGTTATAAACCATTGAGTTTATATATCGTCACCATTTCAACATAAGTATTTTGGGGGGGGGTTAGCCTCCAATAGCCCCCCCCCCATGGCTGCGGCCCCGACGTATTCGCTTGGTGAAAGTTATCCCTAAATTATGTGAGTTGCTGGGAAAGGATTAGGGATAAGTATGAAGTAATCATGCCTGTGTGGAGGAAGCCTATTGCGTGGGTTCGCCGCTCACCTAGGGATCGCATAGTCACACTAGCGGTAACTAATATGTAGGCTATAGGCTACTTTATGGCGAGGATAGAATTGAATTTGCTCTCGTGGAAATTGTCAGTTCAACAAATTTAGAGCAGCTTAAAACAATTATGATTTTTTGAATTTTTTTGCTGTTTATAACTTACTTACCTCCTCGAACTTCTTCAACTTTTTCACTGAATTCAATTCTTGCTTCCTCACATGTTAGATCTTTGTTTTCAAGCATAATTACCTGAAGATATAATTTAATTTTATACTAAAGTTACCAAATAAAAATTCGGTGCCCATATCATTCAGCTGTTTCTTATTCAGTACCAATCTAAAAAAGGCATATCTTAAATCACTAGTGATTAGTGATTTTTTACATCTTCTACCAGGTCGTGCATTTTTTTGATCTTTTTTTTGTGTTTTTTTTTTTCGCTACCTTGCACATTATATTGGTAAAAATAAATGAGTTAAATGAGTGGCGTGAAAATTAAATACACCTCATGGGGATGGGGTCCTAATATAAAGAGATAAAGGCAATTCGTAACACGCGCTAGCATCCAGTAAGACGAAACTGGTCACTTACTTTCACCAATGCTGCCACACTGATTGCAAAAGCCGTCAAAAGTAAAACCAGAATTGAAATAAGTAAGAAGGCTTTGTTGTTGTCTGAAAATCTGCTGACTAAAAATATTGAAAGAAAATTTTTTCAAAGACGTTATCTCATCGAAAGCACTAAGATACTTCAAAAAACTAAAGATTGCGAAGAAGAATTTTCAATTTTCCATCAGCTATCTTTCTATGATATACAATTATGCGGAAAATTAGCGTACAGAAGTTTCAACCATATCTTGGGGGATCTAAGCAGGGCAAGGGTTTCAAGCCCCTTCTTAAATGTTTAGCATTACATACTGTATTAATACGGTATTTCTGGTTTCACAAAACTATAAGATAAGTATTTTTCGATTCCAGGTCTTATCCCCGCCAAAAAATTTATTTATCATCCTAGCCACGAACGACAGCTACTAAATCACTAAAAGTTGGCATTTTCCACCTCAAATTAAAACTTGAAATTTTTGTAAGATTTTGAAGCAAATAACTAAGATATAACAAACTTTAAAAAAAAAACAATTCAAACCTTCATTATGCTTGCGGTAGTACGCAGAAGCATATAATTAGCAGCGAGGCCCATTTCCGTTGCTTAATATGCTGCCTATATTTCGAAGAAACTTCGAAGCAGTAGCGAGCTTTTGGTAACTTGTGTCCGATTTGATCATCCCGGGAATCGCACCTTGGACTTTCACAATGACAGCGAGGTCGCTAGAGTTGCCACCATTACACCAACCAACCGGATTATAGCAAAAATTTCAAAGCTCTTACTTGTGATGGTAGTGACCGCTTTTTCCGTTCCACCGCCTGTCATGTTTCTTGTTAATACACAAAAATATATGTGGTTTTCAATTTAAAATGCGCAGCTTATAGAAAATGCCAGCAAAGTGTTAAAGTAAAATTACTCTTCCTAAGTACGTTTGCCTATAGAATTCAGTAAACTTTTTTCAACAAATTAATTCACTGAAATCAATTCTGTTTTCAACTTTACGGTTGTAAGACTGTCCAAATTTTATCTTCCTAAAGAGTCTCGAAGCGAAACAGCCTGTCTTGACAAAAATTAATCTATCTACCACTAGCTGCAAATAAACTTTGTACAAAGAATAGCATCAAAATCAAATTAAATCTTTATTATACTCCCAAGCGTGTTACGCCGAAGCGTGTAACCAGTGCCGGGATCCGTCTCCGCGGCTTAGCGCTTCAACAACCTGTAGCTCCGAAGAAACATCGCAGCAGTGCCGATCCGTTGGTAGCACTGTGTTCGATTTGACCTGCCCAGTAATCGAACTCAAGACATCCCGCGCCGATCGCGATGTCTTTTACCACGGAGCCAACCGATCGGACTATTAAATAGTATTACAGTGCTTTTTCGACATTGTTTAGATTTGAATGATAAAACTGCTCTATTATTACACCTACAGTAGGTCCATATGAGTTCTTTCTAAAAGTAAATTCTCGTTTTGAACCTTATTTTTTTTTTATGCATTTAATTAACAAATTCACGGAATGGCTTCACTTTATTCAACTAATGTCTAAAGTAACTTATATGATCATCTGTAAATATTGGCTTGAATAAAAAAGCTTTCCGCTTAGGTCTTGTACGTTTACGAAATTGATCAGCTAACTTTGTCACAGACGTTGAGTTCTCGCTTGCTTTCAAAAACTGAAAACTTGTATAAAACTAGTTTTTGTTTTGAATTTGACTACAAATGTTAAATGTTTAACAAAATAATTCAACGTAAAGGTTACTTGTTTTTTTTTAATGTGGCAAACTTCAATCAACAATTTTTGAATTATTTATTTCACGACAAAATAACGTAACTTGCTGACTCGCCCTTCAACTTTACAGAATAATATTTCCTCATTTGGCTGTATAGTTAGTCAGTCTGCAGGAAACGCTATGATTTGATCCATCAGCAATGATTGGTGATGACTTGATTCAGAGTCTATGATATTTCGATACGTCAGCACCACATTAAATTGACGAAGTTATTGCAAAATGGAGTAATTTTATAAATACAGCAAATTTTTTGTTAAAATATTACCAAAACAAGACTTGTTTCACAATTTCAGTTTCAGGTCGCCATTCACTTTTCTGAATGAATATCCCTATTTCAATTACTTATATTTGATACATATTTTTTTATGTTATTATACCGTCAGTCCGAAAATGAAACCCTATTTTTTTAATACGCCGACATTTTTTTGAAGCTTAATTTTAACTCCAATAATTTACTAGATCTGACTCGAACAGTTGTCCCTACGCAAGAAAATCAAGTTCGTTTTCAAACGTAAAGCTCGTCTTTTTTATGCTAACATCAGTGGCTACTAAAAACGGGTTCTGCTGGCTACGTATACGATCTTTGCTTAGCCTAGATTTCTTTCCTGGCTTTCATACTGATGTAATTCAGATTTACCGGAGCTCTTGTCGATATATGCAAGATTAATGAGGCAAATAATTTTCTATCATGCAGTAATTACCTGACCAACAAAGATTTGCATTTTTTTTACACATCAACGAGTTAGGAACAACCGATCAGATAGCCGAAGGCACAGAATGTTTGCCTCTGACATGTATGGAGGAGCCGAAATTGATTCTGAATTAAATTAAACCAGTGACTTTAAAACTGGCGTTCCCAACTTCCCTTGTGCCGCTCAGTATTAAAGAGGACAATGTGGAGAATAAGCCGGAAGTGCCGTGATGAAAGGCAGTGATGGGGTTCCTGTATAGAATAATAAACAGGTGACCGAGAATTCATACGCAAGTTCGTTATACAAAAACCGTCGCTTTCTCGGGAAAAAGTGCATGAATTTCCGGCGGGGCCTTCCACTCCACCCGCCGTGTTCACTCAGTCCAACAAAAACTTGTGAATAAGGCGTGTAGCTCACGCAAACAAAATTGTCATTTAAACACCAATGTATGATCGACATAAGCTTAATTTATGCTTTTTAACCGGCACCCCCAGATTTTCTACTGCCAACTTTATTTTTATGATCAGGCTACCTGGAACGATTAGTTTTCGCTTACGATCGAAAAAAAGAAAAAAACTTGTAGCTGGGTTTCTAATTATTATGATCAAAAAAACTTGAGAGCTTTGGCTGATGTAACAACGAACTAGGCTGATGACAAGTCGAAATAAAGTAATGCATAAAGGAAATAACAAAGATGTTTCCAAAAAAAAAAAAAAACTTGAATCGCAATCGCTCTTGCTGAGTGACTGAGTTCAAACAAGATCAATCACGATTTGACGTGTATTACAAAATCATAATAATTTTATGTTTACAGAAAAAAAAGAACAACGATTTTCATTATTGCTGGACTATTTCAAATGTACAACGATCGATGCTTTTATAGATTTAGGCCTAAGCCAATGGTTTTCATCCGAGGTTCCACGGAACCTTGGGGTACGTCCGCCAGTACTGACCAGGGTTCCGAAAATTGATAATTTAGAACTGGGTTCAAGTAAATTAGTAAGTTACATTAATGCATAGGGGTTCCTCAAGTCTCCGAAAAGTTTCATTGGGGTTCCCCTCCACCATAAAGGTTGAAAACTACTGCTCTAGGCCAACTTTAAGCAACTGTTTTAACAAAGCATACATCTCGAGCACTCTGCTCTAAGCACCAAAGACTTTGAACATCTCAAAAATTCAACGGCTTCAAATTAAACAGGCTTATGCAATGCCTTTTGTTTTGGTGTTCCGGATTTTCAGATCCAAATTAGCTGCAAATGTAGGGTCCTACTGACCTAAACGCTGATTTGTTTTATGGATAGTAAATAAAATAAAACTTTCTGTTTTATAAAAACGATGGACTTGTAAGGCAAGCCATAGGCTTGGGAAAGCCTTGCGAGAGTTAAAAAACCACAAAAATAAATGAAATGCTGCCGTTTTCACGGCATGACATTTAGTAGCAAAGTGACATGTAAATGTTTTCGTACTGAATAAAATCGTAGCATACACAAACAATATTTCCGAAAAAAATAAGGTGGTCTGCAACCTAAGAAAGAGTATAATGATCAAAACAATAACAGTCTAAAGATAAACATATTTAACAATCGGTATAGAAGCGGATTCATAGACGGTGATCTCTCCTACAACGTCTATCACAGCGAACTGATAAAAAGTGCGTTTTGCGTAACACCATGATTTAATTTGCATAATCTCAATGCATCATCATGGGCCATAAAATCGCGAAAGTGAATCCTCCCTTCTCCTGAACAGAAAACTTGCATCCGTTGCAGTTCGGTAATTGTTTTTTCGTGGTAGCGATGCTGCTGGTTGAAGAGTGTTTTGCTACCAGCAGCAATCATAAAGTCAGTTGTTTCAAGTCAAAAGATACAGAAACCATTCTGTCAAAGTTTATGCTTTGGAAAAAATTTTTTTGATCAAAGTCATGTTTTTTGGTGTTCAAAAGAAATTCCTTTTTTTTGACTAAAAATCTTTCTGTATTGGAGCAGGCGTGAAGGATACTTCGTAAAGGGATTCTGGAGGATCAAGCTCCGGGTCTTGTGAATGAGTCATTGTGATGTAAGTTTCCTCTGGTGGTTCCTCATACAACACATCTGGCGACACTCGAGGATGGTGTGGTGCAGATGTTGGTTGGGGTTGGAAATCCGTGTTAATATCAATGCTTTCATCATACACCGCTTCGTTGTCGTATCCAGCTTGACTTGGGTGTAATCCAGAACTCGCATGCACAAATGACCCAGCTTGGGTGTTTTTACGAGTGCGAGGAAGAGTAGACTCAATCACTTCTGCGTTTCCATACAGAGGTTCACCATCATCTGCAGCTCCCAAATGACTGCTCCGGTCGTGAAGAGGAGGAAGCTCCTGTTGCTGATGTTGACGTCTTTGTAGAGTAGTAATGTCTCCACTCGGCTCTACAGTCTCAGCGTACACAGCTTCATCAACCGTCTCAGCTTGACTACCGGTTCCAGAAGATCCTGAAGGTTCTACAAAAGCATTTCATTTCATTAACAGCAAACCTCAATTTTTTGCTCTAACGTGATTCTTTAAGTTGATCCACTGTAACTGATTTGGTGAAACAATTTATCTTCATCACCGGATGGTTAGCTCAGCTATTAAGTACATCGCTATCGGTGCGGAGGGTCTGGGGTTCGATTTCCAGGCCAGTTAAATCAGACACAACGTTGCCAACGGCTCTCCACCGCTGCGATGCTTCTTCGGAACAGTGTTGCCAGGCGCTAAGTTGCGTAGATGGGTCCCGCTATTCGTTACACGATTCGGCGTAATATCGCGAGTGTAACAAAAATTTGATTCGATATACTTGAACTTAATTTGGAAAAGGTTTTAAATAATCTGATTACAAGCTAATGAGGCAATGAATACCTCAAAAAGAACTAAAGTCTTATCTGCATCGGTTGCTACTCATTTGCAGTTCGATAGCAATAAATAAAGAAACATAGCCTACGTGGTACGTATTTGTTTGAGACACGCGTAGAAAATTGTTTTCCAATTGATTTTTCTTCTTCTGGTGGAACATGTTTTCTAAAAACCAAAAAACATCAGCAATTTTTGAAAATTTTGTATATAGTTTTTATTTTGCACGGTATGAAGTCAGTGTGCTTTATAAATTGACCAATTGCGAGTCGTAACTGAGCGCTTTTGTAACTAAAATCCGTGCGTCAGTAGGTGGCACTACCAATGGTTTTTTAACTTGTCGGAGGTGTCATGCAGGCATGCGTCGAACTTTTGGTTATAACCAGGAACGGATCCAGAAAATTTTGGTGGGGGGATGCAGTTTTGAATTAAAATAAATGTTAAGTAAATACAAGCACTTTGGACCCGAAAAAAGGCGTAGATAAGCCCTTTGAAAATGTTTCATGTCAGAGATGCATGTAGAATTTTTTGGGAAGCAAGGGAGGGAGGGCACCTAAATTTTGACATTTTTAAGCGTGTTTTTTTTCGGCTGGTAGGCTATAATTTGAAGCAACGGCTCTAGGGAGGTCCGCGGGCATGTTTCCCCGGAAAATTTTTGAAAATTTACATACTGTAATTACTCTTTCACTGCTTTTTGAACAATTTTTGAGGCAAATTTTATTAAAATTTTTTGCCCATAATTCTGAGTCTTTGCCGAAATGTGACGCCTTTTCTTTACGTAGTTTTAATTTATGCGTGCTTATAAAGCGTAAGGCTTGATGTTATCAGACAACGAAGAGGTTCGAAAGTGCAGAAAGATTTTATTCATCAAAACATTGCTAAAAATAGCCGGTGGGGGGATGCATCTCCCACATTTCCCACCCCTGGATCCGCCCCTGAGTAGATGAACAAAAATAGATTGGACCTACGAAAATAAAAGAATTTTCATTAAATAAAAAAATGACTGTTTAAGGATACATTTTTAATTTATAAATAGAAGCAGTTCTAAACATAGACCCAATGATATTTTATGAGAAACCTGCATACTAGCTAAAAACAAATATCACTTGAATTTACTGTATGCTTTGCAAAAATGGACGTACAGTGTAGCCTAGTTACTGGAGTTTATATCTAAAATTTCTAAAAAATGTATATAGAACTATGTTTCAATACAGCTTGCCACAATGATAAAAAAAATGAAGAAAATATTTAAAAAATAGACGAAATCGTTCATGAGTAAACTGTAAATGTGGAAACGTAGTTTTATTTGCATTTAAATTTTACTATTAGCTATTTTCATATAAGCTATGGCTTATTTCATAATTTGTCTAGTTTTACGCTTTCCAACAAGTTGTGTGCTCATAAAAATGGTAAAGCATACACCGTAAAGCTGGTACAAAACCTGCAAAAAAAATTTCTGCCTTAAAGAACTGTAAAATAACTAGCCTAAGAAGCGATTTTATGCAGATCGTGTCTGTCTTTAGACATTTTATTATGAGTTTATGACACTCAGAAATGGCACGCCAAAATTTTCGTCAACAAGTACAAGTGTTTTGTTGTGTTAAACCACACACAAAAAACCACTGCCATTATTGAAAGTATTTCAAAGTCTTGAAAAACTTAACAGTGCAAGCTGCGTTCACCAGTGTTATCCCTAGTCAAACATTTTGTTTAGTGACGTAACTGTAGCACGAATGCGAAAGTGAATTTGGAGCTGCGTTCAGAACATCAAACATTAATACTTAAGCCTTTTGATGAGTTTAATTTACGGTTGTCTCAGTTTGATTCGAAGGTAAACAATGGAATAACTTGCTAAGTAGAGCGAAATCATTAGCGAAAGAAAAACCATGGTAAAATTTGCTTTAGTTTCGTCTTTACATGGAAAACCTGTTAATTTGAGCTTCTATTTTCAACTTGAAGGGCGTTTTTATTAAACTTTTAACAGGGTATGGCAACTTTTACAGTATTTTACACGTTGTTGGATACTTCTGGAAAACCAAGAAACCTACGCACAAGAGTCACATTGGCGCAAATCTTGTCAATTGTTATTTTTCAGCACAGCCTCCTCAATTAGTTCGCCGTCTTTTCAAGTCTACTTCATGGTTGATTTTGTGGGAAGAAAGTTTATGTGACTGCCTGCCTCATCACAACGAGAGGACAGCTTGGCTTAGATGTTTTGGGATTAGATGTTTAACGCTTTGCCGTGCGATTGCATTTCTAATTTGCGTTGGGTACAAAGTTATGAAGCCACATAGTAAATACCGCGTATTTAAAATACGATCCATATCTGTACAAAAAATAAACCTGTACACGAAAAATTGATGATAGGGTGAAATTATGGGAATGACTCTCTTCGTTATACCGCATATTCATAAGGTTTTACGACGGTGAGAAGTGGCGACTCCCTACCAACAAACCTTTGTGTAGTGAGTAGTGACCAGTTAGCTTTGTCTTAGACTATCACTAACATTTTTCGAGCACAAAATCTGTACTTTAATCACGGTGTTACAAACTATAAGGTTGTTTCAATCTGAAGTGTTAGGTCAACGTGTTACGGTGTTAGTATAGTTTTTTTCTCAATGTTTGTTAGTTTAATTATTTTCTCCTGACCCACTGTTGCGTGTAAACTAATTGCTCGATTTTTTAAGTTCTTCGACACTGTTCACATCATAGGCTGTTTCTGCGAGTTGTCGTCTAGCTAAGGGTGCGTTCGTTCGTTTGTAAGAGCATGATCTTCCTCATCTACTTTCTATGCTTTAAGCATAGGTAACTACTTTCTATGTTTTAATCTTTCTATAACTTTCTATGCTTTGATCAGAAAATCTTTGTTTTCGTTTGTTTCTCGGTGCTTTCATTTTGAGAATAATATGAGGCGCCGATTGGAAAACAATAACTTAGGCTTTCTCACATGTTTTTTCGGTTAATTTAAGCTACATTTTGTCCAATATAATATATAGGATATTTCCTATATGTAGATATAGGACAAATATGTGGTTTAGAATATCCAAAAAAACTGACGCAAAATATATAGGAAATTTCCTTTATAATATATAAGACAAACTATGCGCTGCTTTTTTTGGCAAATTTATGCAATAATTTGTCTTATATGTTATATAGGAAATTTCCTATATGTTTTGCGCTGCCTTTTTTGGCTAATTTATGCAATAATTTGTCTTATGTATTATATAGGAAATTTCCTATATATTTTGCGTCAGTTTTTTTGGCTATTTTAAACCACATATTTGTCCTACTATATACAGGAAATATCCTATATAATATATTGGACAAAATGTTGCTTAAATTGAGCGAAAAAACATGTGGAAAAACCCAAATTATTGTTTTGCAAACGGCGCCTCATAGAATAAGTTAATATCTGCGTTGATGACTTCTGATGTGTTTTTCCGCTCTGGTTATTTTAGGCATTATCTCGATATGGCCTACATAGCAAATGACTACTTGTTATCTGTTTGCATCAGTGAATTTTTTTTTTGTGTTTTTTGTGGGTGGTTGCATCGTCATTCCGGCGGACCAATCCAACTATCCCATGAGGTGGAGAGTAGAGACAGTGATCTTGTGCTCTGCCGTTCGATTTTCAGCACCACAATCGCATGTCGCAGATGAAGCCATTTCCCAGTTGTGTATATAGAGATGAATGGAATCGCCCAACACTAAGGGTAACCAGTCAGTACCACTGCTAGCTTTCTGCTACTAATTTTACTACAGCATCGATCTCGTACAGTAACGGAGTAAGGATCTTCGAGCAGCAGCTGCAGTAATAATACCAGTCTGTAAAAGTTTACGTCCATTGCCAAACTTGCGTGGCGTATTAAGTTTGTAACGTAACTTATTCGTTCACAGACGGAAAACTGTGTATTGGTGTGTTTTATATGCAGTAACTCTTGATTGGAGTGAATGCTTCTACCCTGATTGGGTAAAAAATGTGCCCAATTGCCCACTAACCTCCTGTAATATTGAATTCCAAGAATAGCAACAAGAATAAGAATGATAACTCCGGCCAGAGTAGACACTATTATCAAAGCAAGCAGGTAAGGGTCATCGGCCTGGCCTGAAAATTAAGATGTGTTAGTTAGCTCCGTCATTGATATTAAAATTTGAACCGACAAACTCGAAGTTGAATGAAAGGATGAACAATACTAATCCTAAGGTTATACGGAAGCGTGTTGCTTTACGATTGTTTCCGACTGTTTTCCAGATTCCGTTACGATTTACATCGTTCATCAGCGATCTGTTGGCATGAGATTGGCGGCAAATGTGGAGAAATCGGTCTCTGGTGTAACCTTACCGTCACGCATCAATGAAGCTTCTTACCTCGATACTAGATCTCTAAGGAAACAATTTTCAAAAACTCGCACGGAGGGTTTGTTTGTAGGCCTCCAATCCTACATGACGACATTCGCAACCAGGCACGAAAATTATTTTAAATAAACACTTTGTTTATGAAATAAATAATTTCTAAAGAAAAAACAAAACTTTTTTATATCTTACCAAAATCTTGGAATACACAGGTTCCTGTTGAAAATATAAATGGTCCACGGCATTCATTCATCTCAATAGCAATGCTGACGTTGTTTATCACGTAGTCACCTCTAATTTGGAAGTAATATTCTGTGGCACTAGCATTACTGATTGCTATCATCACATCTTGATTATTTAGTCGAAACTTGATCTAAAACAATATATTAAGCCCCCTAGATATTGTATGGGCCTATTGCCAAAAAAAATGGCGGTTTATAGTCTAAGATTAACGGTTCTATCACTGGAAATCAAATCTTCATTATACTCGCGGTATTACGCTGAAGCGCGTGACGAGCGGCGGGGCCCATCTCCGTTTCGTAGCGCTCGACAACACAACTGCGAAGAAACGTCGCAGCGGTGGCGAGCCGTTGGCGACGCTGTGCTGATTTGACCGTCCCGGGAATCGAACCCCAAACCTCTCGCACCAGTAGCGTGTGTACTTATCAACTGAGCTAACGCCGGTTCCTATCATTAACTAGCATGCAAAATACTTATACAGTACACAGAGGTGCACGGAATCCAGAGAAGTAATTGGAGCATATTACTCCCACTGAATCGTTAACTGCAAAGAATTAAATGCTGTTTGCGCAACGCTGTGAGATCATGAACTGAAAATTTAACAGCAAGTGAAGGAAACTGCAAAGTGAGCTTGCACTCTTCCAGTCAGCAGCCATCCGGTATATATGTCAAATGCGATGGGCTCCAGCCGTAAATCGAACCCATCACATAGGATCTGCGACCTGCGCGCGGTGCCGCTTAGCCATGTTGTTACACTTGGCCAAATTGTTACGTTACGTGTCACGAAATCAAGTGTTCTAAATCGCCTCCGTTTAAAAAATTCCTGGATCAAACCAGAGCGATATTATTTGTGCCATATCATTTTTACCTCATTAGATATTTTTCAATCAGCAACTAAAAATCGATTTGCTAAAGAGAAAGATCAAATATTTACCAGTAATAGCCTAATGAAATACAAAAGATCGAAAGAATGGAAGCAAAAGAATGTATTCCTATGCGTTCAAAGCATAACCGTATATTTTTCAAAAACTAGAGCTTAGATGCTTATCAGCAATGATTTACATAGACGGGTACATGTAGGGGACCAATAAGTGGGCTTTAACAGCCCCTTTAAGTTTTTAGTTATAGCCTATAGCATTATATTAATGCCTTGATTGATAAATCAGCACCTCGATACTAGTGGACGCTCAAGACTGCATTATAAGAATTTCGACCCACGCCCCCTCCCTTACAAAATTCTGGATCCTATCCTGCATTGGCTATTCATATTATTTTACTTTTTTATTCTACCTGGCACTTTCGGAAGCAAATTATGTAGGCTACCTGAAAACCTGTTGTGTATGGTGGAACAAAAGTAGAATCCCATGTCACTCTGCAGTGGTTTTCTTTTGCATTTGCATGGCTTACATTATCCAGAACATCATCTGAAATTTTATAAAAGAAATTTAATCAAAATTTTCAAGATTCAATTCATTTGCTTCATGTTCACCACTCCTACGCGAAGGGTGCATGTCAGGGTCGGATTTACCTATAGGCTTGGCAGGCTTAAGCCAAGGGCCTCGTCACGAACATCGAAGACTTTTTCTTGGACCGACCATCAACACCATTATATATGTAGAGATGAATCTGATCAGTGGTCACTAGGGCCTCATTGATCAAATTGCCTAGGGCCTCTCATTGTCTAATCCGGCCTCGGTGCATGGAGAACAGTGGTTCTCAAACTAGAGACCGCGGTCTCCTTGGGGTCCGCGAAGCAGTTTCAAGGGGACGGCAAAGAGGTCGCGGATTTAAATCATCCCATTGAATTGTACTTGATTAATGATTGGACATCTGCGTACGTGATGACCTTTTTTTTTGCTCTCCACTTGATTTTGCGTAGAAATTTATATGGTTAAATATAAATGACCGTGAGTGATAGAAAAAAATCTTTGGGTACCGCAAAGTCGAAATTTTAAAAAAGTTTGAGAACCACTGATGTAGAAACTGACGCCTTGGCATAGCACTTACTAGAGTGCCAATTTGCCTCCGGAACACTGGGAGGAGTTCATTATCCGGTTTTACACCACCGACTTTGAAAATACCGCAATTTTCGCAGCTATCTTGCCGGAGCCTGGCTTCAAACTTAAAGGTGAGTATTGAGTAACATTATTGCGATTAATTTCAAATCTTTGCGTAAAAAATCAACATTGATCGGACGCTGCAATGAATGCTCACGCTCTTCAAACTGGTAACCACCGGAAATATCCCAAATACGATCAGTTCTAGCCGTAAATCAGACTCGTGACGCAGTGCCTTAAGCCACGCGCGGTAGGCCTACCACTTGGCAATGTCGCTGACAAAGAAATTGGTCTTGTTTCTCGTTTAAATAGCGTTAAGGACGAAAAATAACCTACTCACAGAAAGGCCGAAAAAGTGCACCATATTGCCAAAAAATACATGAAAATTACATCAGCAATTATAATGCCTGTGGCCGTTTACCTCTGACGAATACTACAAAAATCTCCCGTTGTATGCTTTTTTGATTTGCCACACATGTATAGTCTTCTCTTTCATTCAGATTCGAAATGTACAGAGTTGATGAAACGAACTCATTTTTAATACTGGTAGTAACTTCACTTTGATCCTCCCACGTCACTTCCGGAAGAGGATACCCACGAAAAGTACAGGTTATGCTTCTGGTTTCATTTAAACACACATACTCTGGCACGGGTTTATCAACGTATTGAAGAGGAACTGCCAAATATATAAGTACAGAGATGGAAAACTGTCAAAGCCTGGTTTAGGCTCGTACTTGCGAATCCGAAGAAGTTAAACTTAAAAAAACATGACTAGGCCTACTAGATAACAAATACAAATACTTAGAGTTGGATTTCCAGTTGTTCAAGGGCTTAATTTTCAGAAGCAGAAGTATCAACGAATACATGACATGGTTTTACGGTAACTCATTCGCATTATAGGCTGTAGAAAAATCAAAATTTTTGTCGGCTACGGTCAACATTTACGAAGGTGAACGTACGTTTTGCTGAAAAAGGACTCACGTGCCGTGTTTAGTCACTCCATGATTCTTGTATAAACTATCAAAAGGTGTCATACCTGCATAAAATCTAAACATACTCTTATGTAAATTGTCTTATCGAAAACTACCTCTGTTTGAGTGAGTCACATCCAAAACAATAATTTGATACCACTTATCTGCAAGATTCTGCTGTGAGTCGCACTTCCCGACTCGCGATGCTGATTAAGATGCACCGTTAAATTAATTTAACAGACTTAGGTCTATTCTTCATAGCGCAGGTGAAATCAAAACGCTTCGCTTTTACAAATTAATTCGATTGTTCTAATTTCAGTTCAATTACCCAATTTTTAGATAAACAACGATCATTTCGATAAACCCAATAAGCCAACCACTCAGCTTTTAGTAAAGCTTTTTGACTGACCTTGTATATCAACGGTGAGGTTCTTTTCTTGTGTTTTGTTTGTGAAATTTGCTTTGCACAAAAAAAACTTGGCAAATGCGTTATTTTCAACTGAAAAAAGAAACAACGTTACCAGATGAAAATAGAAAAGGCAGTTTTTATCTTTTTCAAGAAGCTGAAATGAATATTTCACTTGTTCAATAATATTTTTCAAAGGTATGCGAATCCATATTTTACAAAGCAAGCTGTAGTATTGACTTGGAGTGAATTACAAGTCCAACGATATGTTTTACTAGCCTATTACAGTAGGCTATTATTATGTGAATTGTTGGTGTTTTGAGATGAATTTATGGAGGTAGGCAAATACTGCTCGCATGGAAAGATAGCTTGATCTTAAAGTATCTTATTAGTCATCAAAAAAGCACGAATATTAATGAAAAATCGAGTTAACTAAAATTAAGTGGGATCAAAAAGTCTATAATTTTGAAGCTTTTTCTGTGTTTCTACACGAGACGAAAGTTGGCTGAAATATAATTGCATTTTAAGCGTATGGAAACATTCTAACACAAACAAAAACTCATAACTAACTAATTTCATCTATTTGATATTAAGACGGCGGCAAACAGTCCAACCAGGGATGCGAACTCGAATTCGCTAAACTCAGTAATTTCCGCCGAACTTGAACTCGATTTCGAAAAAAAGCTGATTGAATTTTGATCTTTTCCCAAACTTGACAAAAATTGCTTAAACTCAGCTTAAACCCGATGAAAACTGCTTGAACTGAGTACAGGGGTGGGCAAACTTTTCACACGAAGGGCCGCATTGGAAAAAATTTTAAAACCGAGGGCCGCTCTGATTGGAAGAGAAAAAGAAAAAAGGTCATCACGATCGCAGATATCCTATTTTCCACTCAATATCACTAAAGAGCAAAGTTAATATTTCTGTAAGTACCCGCGAGCCGCATAAAATGGTGCCGTAGTTTACCCAGCCCTGACTTAGTATAAACTCGAAAAAAATTACAGAACTCGAACTTAAACTCGCAAAATTGAAGATGAAAAACTCAAACTAGGCTAGCAAACTTTCAGCGAACTCGAACTCGATTAAAATGCTAGCGAGTACGCAGCTCTAAATCTAACACTCATAGGCTTTCTGATCAATTACCGCAACACTCCATAGCTGCATAACAAGAAGTAGAATAACAGTAAAAATAGCGGGACTATGTTTTTCTTCGTTGTTTATGCTGGCAATAAACTTCACAAAATATAACGTACTTTCGCCAAACACGGTTAAAACAGCTTCTGCAAAACTGCCGTTGAGATAAAACGTTTGGAAGTCCTCTCCGGTGCTTGTTTCATTTGTGACGAGATCGATGCTTTCATCTTGCATCCTGTACCACAGAATTGTTTCTTCTTCATCGTTAACTGACGCAAAGCAGGATATATTGAATGCTTCGCTTTCATTAAGCATAACGGACGCAGTTGATAAGTTAAGGTTCTGTCCAGTACCTAAAAATCAAAGGAAGATAATATGACACCATAAAAAGTGTATCATTATAAAGATAATTCTGAGTGACGCTCAAAAATAATTAGGCCTAATAATCAATGCTGTATTTCGCTTCCTTAATTACCCGATTAACTTCAATTCATTTATAGGTTTATGGCTTCTGCATTTTTTTTATAAGCCTATCCGTTTGTACGCCTTGGCTGCTACACTTCCGCGGAATCGATCCACCGATTATTGACCCGCACGTTGCCGGTAAGTTGTCTATATCGGTAAGATTGTGCTGCGCCTGCACAGTCACTCAGTCTTTTCAGCTCATAAAGTTTTCGAGGTACGGCAGCAGCACTTCAATACATAATCGTAACTTTTGATCAGGTTTTAACAGTTTTTAACGGGTTATATTTTATATTCAGAAGCTTTATACCACCTGAAGAGCCGACAAAGGCGAAACAGGCTGTAGTGAATTTTACGGTTTTTACCAGGGAGTCGAACTGTTTAAAATATCGCTCCGGTTCAGGTTCAAGAAATTTAATTTTTAACGGTTCAGTTACGGTTCAGGTTCAAGACTTTTCAAAAATTTGGTTACAGGTTCGGTTCGGGTTCAGTTGCACCAAAATTTAAAGGTTCGGGTTCGGTTCAGGTTCTAAGATTTGAAATATTAAAGGTTCGGGTTCACTTGCATAACATTTTAAAGGTTCGGGTTCGGTTCAGGTTCACATATTTGAAATATTAAAGGTTCGGGTTCGGTTCAGGTTCACAGATTTGAAATATTAAAGGTTCGGGTTCGGTTCAGATTCAATGATCTCAAATTTAAACGGTTCAGGTTCGGTTCGGGTTCACCAAAAAATTCGGTTTGTATCGGTTCGCGATTCAGGTTCGGGTTCGGTTTGACTCCCTGGTTTTTACAGTGATTTTATTCAAATACAATATTATTACAAAGATACTTTTATTGCCATACCAATTATGAACATGTTTTGTTTTTATTGTTAGACGCACGTTGTAACGCATATAGCCTACCGTTTTGTAGTTGTCTCCTTATTATTAGCCCGCTGTATTTTGGGCTTACGTTGTACCGGTATATTTTTGTTGGGGCTGAACGTTACAAATTTCGCTGTGGTATTACGAAGACATAACATTTAGCATAAATATTATAATGCAGGGTGTCCCCCCAAAAAATGACTCCATTTGAGACGCAAATGTTTGCAAAAATTATAGCTCGAAATCAATGAAACTTGACAGGCATATGAGTTGATATAATTTATTTTAAAAGTTATTGTCATTTACGCGTTGTCGGCCGTACAACGCACGTGCTAACTGATTTTCAGAAAAATTACAGATTTTCAATGTATGCTCCTCCGGCAACACGGCAGAGGTCTAGGCGATAACCGAGTTCATCCCAAACTCGCTGCAGCGTGTCTTCTGTAACAGTCTCTAACGCTGAAGAAATTCTCTGCTTCAATTCCACTACGTTTGTGGGCAGAGGAGGGAGGTAAACTAAACCTTTTACATAGCCCCAAATAAAAAAATCGCAAGGGGTCAAGTCAGGTGATCGCGGGGGCCATTTTAGCAAAACTCTGTCATCATTTCCAGCATTCATTCTCATTCAAGTGAGCTCGCACTGAAAGTTTCCAGCAAGACGGTGCTCCACCCTACTGGAAACTTTCAGTACGAGCTTACTTGAATGAGAATCTGCCAGGAAGATGGATTGGACGTGCAGGGAATGATGACAGAGTTTTGCTAAAATGGCCCCCGCGATCACCTGACTTGACCTCTTGCAATTTTTTTATTTGGGGCTATGTAAAAGGTTTAGTTTACCTCCCTCCTCTGCCCACAAACGGAGTGGAATTGAAGCAGAGAATTTCTTCAGCGTTAGAGACTGTTACAGAAGACACGCTGCAGCGAGTTTGGGATGAACTCGGTTATCGCCTAGACCAGTGGTTCTCAAAGTGGTCGATATCGACCCCCAAGGGTCAACTGGACCATCCAAGGGGTCAAAAATAGCCAAGGGGTCTAATGGGGGTCAATGAATAACTGCTGGGGTTTACTGGACCCAGTGGCGTAGCGAGAAATTTTAAAAGGGGGAGGCTATGATTTTCCACATTTTTCAAGCGTATTTTTTTCGACAGAAAAAATTTAAAACTGATCGAGAAACAAAAAAAGGTTTAGGGGGATCCGGGGGCATGCTCCCCCGGAAAAAATTTGAAAATTTACATGCAGTAATGGCTATTTTAGTGCTTTTTGAATAATTTTCAGCCAAATTTTGTTTAAAGTTTTTGCCCCTAATTTTGAGTGCTTCGCCAAATATGATGCATTTTGTTCGCACATTTTCGACTATGTGTTACTTAAGGCATAAGGCTTATTGCTTTCGAAGACTCGAAAGAGGCTCAAAATTATGAAAAAATTGTATATACCATAAACATTTTTGAAAATGGCTGGTGGGAGGATGCCTCTGGCCTTAAGTTACAGAAAATTAAAAAGAGTCTGGCATATTTCAGTCACTTGGCACCATTAGTTTTGCTTTTTTTACTAAAATGCAGAGTCAAAAGGGAAAGCCATGGCCCAATGCCCCTTAAATACGCTCCTGACTGGAGCAACAAAGCCTCCAACTCAAAATTATCATTAATCCGCCAAGGAATGTAAAGGACGTTTTTGAACAAATCAACCGAAATTAAGAGGGCTGATTGCATCTCAGCTACAGTAGTTTAAAAGTGCATTCGTTTTAACAAGTTTATTGATTAAATCATCTATTGTGATAGCTTCATGAAAACTGTTCTTTTCCCTTGTTGCATCACAAACAGTATCGTCGTGAATATGGCGCAGTTGTTACACTGGCGGCTACCGCAGTTAGGTATATGCAGTAAGACGGAGAACAATCATTAAACCTGAGAGATAGTCACAGTAAATAGCTTAAAAGTAGAGAAACGGGTGTGCTGCACTGACAGTTACGTTGTATGTTATCTTTGCATCTGTGGTCCTAAGCATATTTTCTGGTTGCGGATTATTTTAGCATGCTTTTCAGTTAAAAGCTCGACTTTATTTTGACGTATTTTGTTTCCTTGTAATTGTTAAGCTAGGCTAGGGGGTCTATAGAAAATTTTATACTTAAATTAGGGTCAACGTGCAAAAAAGTTTAAGAACCACTGGCCTAGACCTTTGCCCTGTTGCGGGAGGAGCACACATTGAAAATCTGTAATTTTTCTGAAAATCAGTTAGCACGTGTGTTGTACGGCCGACAACGCGTAAATGACAATAACTTTTAAGATATATTATATCCACTCATATGCCTGTCAAGTTTCATTGATTTCGAGCAATAATTTTTGGAGACATTTGCATCTCAAATGGTGCCATTTTTTTTGGGGACACCCTGTACAGTGTAATGCATAGCACTAACGCAAACGAAGCTTACCTTCTCTTAAACAGCTTCCTCCCAATATTAACAAAATCCAAGAATAATAAGACATGCTAAAAACTTACTAAGCAAAAGTCGCTGTAGTCTTTTGCGAAGACTAAACTAAATTCGTGTCGTTTCTACTTTTTTTATGATTAATTATTGCGAAAATACTGCGCAACGCTACCAACGTATATTGTGTACTAAGCAAAGAAGAAGAACAAACAAAGCATTGTAAATGATAAAATCTTTCTTCCCAAGACTTTCGTTTTAATTGCTACGCTGAAAAACATAGGCTATTTAACAGCTTTTGGAAAAGAATTTCTTGAATAAAATAAAAAATCAATACTTATTATTTTTGCTAAAAGGAACTGCGGTGGAATGCAAGAGAAAATAGATTTTACCACTCAACATGATAAAACTTGTTGAAAATATCACATACTGCGCTATGGAACGATTTCTTTTCGTTTTATTGCAGTAGCAGCCCTTCGAATCATTGGTGTTGCAGGTGTAGGGGGGGGGGGGGGGGGGGGGCAGAGGCGTGTTTTATCTTTCAAATCTTTTTTTTTCTTGACTAAGCCTAACACTGCTGTAGGATCGTGTAGAATCTGTTTGAGAGGGGCCATAGCTCAATTCTATTTTCAAAATTAAAAGATGCTTGCGATGTTTAAGCCTAATCAGGCCTTTCTCGTGTCATTATGAATATAAACATTAACAACTAATTAAATATGCCACTAAGGGATGCGGAAAGCGCTGGAAGGAATGAAGCGGAGTATGAATCTCCGCATCTCGTAATAATTAACCATAAAAAATATAAAAAAACGGCAGACTTAGTTTGGTTTCCGAGAAAGACGAGGCTATGGCTACTTCGCTTAGAAGTTTTTGACATGTTTTACTGTTTTTCGATGTCTTTAGTATTCGGAGGAAGCTGTTTAAAAGAAAATAAGTTTCCTACACATTAACACTATATTTTTCATGTTAAATCTTTAGTACGCTTAGTACTGTGGTATAGAGGAATTTTTCAGGAACGTTGACGGATCTACAGATTTTTAGGGGCTAATGAGATAGTAAATGTTTATCTTGCAGTTTTGTCAGTTTATGAAAGTATCAACACACTAAACAAATATACCAATCTATGTGTGTTGTGCACCGGTACCTAAAAAGTTATGAGCGAAGCTTGAGCCCGTTCAGCCTCTGATCGTTAAATGTAATTGGTCGGAGAAGCGTAACGTTAAACGAGTGAATTTACGTACAACGCATAATAATTCCATGCAAAACAAAATTGCTACATCCAAAACTTCACTGTCGTAGTGGAATTTTTAAGACAAACCAAGCCACCGCAGATAATTAATTTTTTTAAAAAACTGTTGCAAGAAACTCTACCGCCACCTTGCGGTTACAATAGAGCGTTTATCTTGCGAAGAAGTAGCTGAATAGGCACGCGCTATTCGCTCATTCGTCCAAATATATACTTAATCAGTTATTTTTAATCGCTTTGAAAACAGCCGCAGGGCTGCACCAGTCACTTACTACGCAAGGTAATAGGCAAAGCCATGCATTTCATCAACTCACGAAGCCTAAAGCGGGATAGAATTTACTAGCACGCAGTAACGTAACTTTCCGAAATTTAAAACCTCCGAGATGACACAAACGTAATACCGCTTAAGCTTTTATTCTTAAAACAAGCGCAAACTTCGGCAACTGCAAGCTGCTCACGCAAAAGAAAATGAACAAAGCAACAATAGCAAAATGCATCTATCAGCAGTGAGGCCTACGATCCCTCTTCAATATATCCAATTTTTGATTGTCATTTCCTGCAAGGCTTACAATAAATGTAATTTATTGTCAAAAATTTATAATCAAAAAGTGATATATCACTTATATCACTTTTAGTGATATATATCTACTTTTAATGATTAATATATATCTACTTTTAATTAGAGATATACTATAGATATATCACTTTTAATGATATAAAAATGGTATATCACAATCAAAAAGTGATATACCACTTTTTGACTTATCTCAAAACTATTGGATAGTTGCGCTGATAATTAAAATATTCCGGCAACATGCAATCTCAAATTTCTCTTTACTAAAGCATGGTTTGAGAATCAAGGATTATGGGTATAAAAGTAGTAGGTAAACATTCACTTGCGATTCGAAAAAACCTAAAAATCTTGAAACTGAAGGCAAAAATATGTTTACGTGACTACAACTCCGTAACGCATATTTCAAATCAACTTTGACGGTTTAGGTTCTTTGAAAAAACATAAATTGAAACGAGCACTTGCGCAAGTCTATGAGCCTGATCATTTTTCTTGAAGCAAAAATTCTTTCACGAAAGCGCAGCGTTTTTGACAAAAGATTCCAATAAATCGTCATCAATATTTCCTTGAAATTGATCAACGCTTTTACCGCCTTTAAAACTGATGACTGTAGGTACAGCGAGAACCTACAAAATGAATAAAACTCAATTAACTGTTTGAAACTTAGTCTTTCAAAATTGTGAAATGAATTGACATAACATAGTTGCTGTTTTAAAAAATATGTTTCAAATAAACTTAATGGCAAAAACTAAATGCTTCGCTCTGACTACGTTATAGAGCACTTTCCTCTGAAGACCTTCAAGCCTTGACTAAACTTTACTACATATACTGATCATAAATATCAAGACAATCACTGTACTAACTTCATATTCCATAGCAACATCACCCATGTCTTCCTCATCAATGTCCACCATGGCTAGCATCACTTTTCCACTGTGATTATCCACTTGTTTGGTGATTCTGGGACCCAACATTTTGCAAGGACCGCACCATCTGTGGTGTAAGTTTCAAATTACAATTCAAATATGATATTATATTTTAGATTGCGGAAACAGGAGCACATACCAAAAAACGGAAGAGTCTTCTAAAATAGCCATTTTTGATAAGCGTATATTAGCAAGAGTATATTATTATCTTCCTAAAGCAGTTACTTTTGACAGCCCAACGCAAAAACACCGGAAGTGAGCATTTTTTCTGAACAGACGAAGCTCAGCGTAAAAAAGCGCAAAATATTTTTAAATTAAGGAAACGCAACGCAACTAGCGCAATATGATTTTTTGGGAGTCGAAGCGCAGGGCAACTTTTGTAATTAATTTTTTGAGCGGTGAAGCAGAGTGTAGCTGCCGCCACGAAAACATAAATAATAGCAACTTTTCTTTTTCGTTTGGTCGATGGACAAAAAACAAAATGGTGCAAAAACATTGTTAGTGTTGTCTTTGCAACACTAACACTTAACATTGTTGCTTAACCAACACTTAACAACATTAACACTAAACAATGTTTTTGTATATATTTGCACATGCGATGAATTTCAGCTCAAACTAACAAAATGTATTTAACTAACTAGGAGTAATCGTGTTTCCATTTGCAGTACTATTTCCTTCTCCAATAAATACAAGTAATCTTCCAAAAAATATAGAGGTCAAAAGCTCGGACATTTTGTCCTCAAAAATGCTGTTCCGGTATTACGGTCCGTTTACACCGAATACAATACGATATCTCGCACGAAAGTGACGATCAGCGCGAAGGTAGGCTGCGAAGCAGTTGTAGGTTATGACGTAAAACTGTGTGTTTTTACACGGCATTCCCAGAAACAACCGAAAGGTGCCTTAAAGAGCAGCAAATGAAAAGGAAAATCGCTTGGGTTCGAACTCAGTAAAAAATAGTTCCGTCAACTGCTTACGTCAAAAATCGGATGAAATTAAATTCTACAACAAATCGGATAATATTCGCATTTAGTGTGAACCGACTTTTATGCTGTAAAATGTAAATGAACCAAGTTTTCATCAAAACAATCATTGCTTTTTCCAACTTGAGCAACTTGCGCTTACAAACGCAACCAATTCTTACAGTTCGCAGCTCAATAAAACGGAAGCTATAATATAGTTTTTAGATTGCAACGCAATAAAGTGCAAGCAGCATTTACTTTGTTTGAAGCGCAGCGCAAGTAGCGCATCAACTGAAAATAATACAATAAAGCGCTTCGCAAGTTACTCAATTGCGGAACTTGCGCTTCAAATGGCGGAGGGCCCACCTCTGAAAAACGCCATCTCAAAAATATTATGTTCATTTGCAAAATGCAGTGTAGTGTGGTTAATGGTGACTGAGTTAACTCTTCTCATTGAAAAAAGTAGAGCCCAGTTAAAGGTACCATAACAAAGCAAGTTTGTAACAACCAAGTGTGAGTTCAAAATACGCATTTGATGTATCTGTTTTTCAAGAAACCAGGGTGTTGAAGCCGGAGCCCTGCAGCAGTCCAATTTTGCCAGAGCTGGAGCTCGAATTTTAATTCAGATGGAGCTGGGGATGGAGCAACGTTACTGTAGGATAGCTCCCAGCTCTATATCTTTTCACTTTCCTATCGCTTTTCTTTGTCACCGTTTTTAATTTGAGTGAACAGTGTGAGCTGTTGCCGCAATGTGTTAAAGCTGCTAACTTGGGTAAGCTACGTTAGGCGATTCCATTTCTTGGATTGAGAATTAACCGTGGGGGAACAGTGATAGTTTGTGGAAGAAAGGCCGTGGTGAGACTGCTTCCACATGTTACTAGCTAGAATGAATGATAAAACAGCATCGCAACAAGTCAGACACTCGTACTAGTATCAATGACGTCACAAACGGCTTGTGAAAGTTGTCACGAGGTCATGAAACTTATTTGCAGGTGTGTGAAAAGTTACGACGAATGCGAAATATGCCATTTATGAGTTGGGGTTAGGAGAGAACTGGATAAATATGGTACAGTGCTAACAAGTAGCGAGAGAGATTTGGCAAAGTGACGATGCACAAGGCTGTTTGTGTGAATTGAAAATGCGAAAGTTTTTGTGCAATACTTTACTAAACTTTATTTCAGAATATTTTGGTTGTATAATTACAGTACCAGTCTGAATAAATTGGAGCCGGAGCAGAGCAGCTGTTTTTAATCAGCTTGGGAGCTGGAGCCGGAGCAATGTCAGGGTAGCAAAGAGCTCTGGAGCAGGAGCTGGAGCACCTTCAAAATCTGCCCTGCTCCAACACCCTGGAATAAACTCCATGATTGTGATAGTGATCTAAAACTTTTTAAATGTAGCACAAGTACTGGTAACACATGTAAATCATTTCAAAAACAACCAAACCAAAAAATTAATGTATAAATATTTTTACTTACTCTGCGTGAAACCAAACTATAACAGGATTCTTTGCTTGCAAGACACGAGACTTGAAATCGTCTTGATCTTGCACATGAAATGATGTAGCTGTATCACCATCAGCATAGCATCTAGAATTCAGTATTGAATTGCTGACAGATTTTAGTAGATGTTTGGGTTGGTTGATATCTGGAAAACCTAAAGAAAAAATGTATTTGACTAAAATGTTTAATTTACAAATTTACAAGTACAACCAGCAATTGCAGTAACAATGCATACTGATCAAATTGTGCCAGTTGCGTACCATAACTGAGCTAATGCATTAATTATAAAATGTTTGACACAAATTTTCTTTCTGGGGAGAGGAGCCAAGATCTACGCATTTCACACAACATAATGCTAGCACGTTATCTTTTACTTTTCATTTTCTATAAAATTCTTTTTATTTTTCTGTAAAATTAAAAAGATAAAATTTCTTTTTAACAGCATAGCATTGTAGGAATACTGTATCAGCTAAATGGATAGGCTTAAATTAATAATGATGGAATGTTGCAAATAATAGAAAGTTTGCTCGTTGAATTTTCATCTGACTTCTTTACTTTGCTGCTTGCCAAATTCCACCAAGCAGAGATAATCATCGTGAAGCATCTCATCCAATGACACAACAACACAACTAGTCTAGGTTGGGAGTTGAACCATTAACCTTGCGATCATGGTCATCATAAAAATGACGCTCCAAACCACTGTGCCACGATGCCGATTCTATTGCAGACTTGCAGTACAGGCAAGTAACCTTATGTATGGATAGAGCAGTGCTGGATGTTTATTGCAAACATAACAAATGATGCACGCCAGTAGGCCTCAACAAAATTGAATCATGAAGGTGAATGACAAATGATAGATTTTGATCACAGCTAATCTAGCAATATAAGTATGTTCTCTCAACAAACACACATGAGCTGTGCCCAAATTTCAACCAATACACCAGTGAAAGTTACTGGGCAAATCAAGAAAATACATTCTTACCATTTAGTTGTTTAGTAGTGTTAGTAGGTTGAACAAAAGAAGACAATAAGCAAACTTGATTTGCAAAAGAAAAACTTCTACTGGTACTGGTAGTTCTTCTCAGTAACAAAGGCAGGATTCTTAAAGATAGCATTATCTTTTCAAAAATTCCACAAAAAAACAGTACGATAGTCTAGTTTCACCACACAGCACAGTACCGGTATCTTAACATTTAACACTGTTTAAAAATGCCTTATTAAACAATACCAGAGACATTGTGAATTTGTGTAATTCGGTTGTTACCACTTAGCCTACCAGGCAACAAGTTACCCTACTACACAGCTTAGGGTTGCCAACCATCCTTTATTTCAAAAGACAATCTTTTAATTAAGCTTTTCAGTCCTTGTCCTTTTTAGCATTTAGAAAAGACGCTAATTGTCCTTTATTTCCAACTAATTAATTTATTGGTGTTGTACTAATTGATGTAAATAAACTTCAACAAGTGTAAAAATAGGAATAAAAAACACTAAAATACGCTAACTTTCAAGGTAAGATCGTCGCTGTAGCGAAGTAGCCTACAATTTTGTGACGTTACTTCCTGCTTGAGTTGATGTTGCGTAGTCTGCTGAATGCTGTAAATGCTATCATTTAGGCCAGATCAGGGCTTGTTTCAGCTAAATGTACTTAAATTAAAATCGTCTAAAAATAATTGACGCTGGTACTCCGAGTCTCTGACTGTAGCTCATTCAAGGATATACGGTATTTACGTTTATCGTTTTAGATTTACTAGTAACGTCATTGATTGAATGCTGCGTTCAGTATTTCAGTATTAACTTTTTAATGAAAATCATGTTTAGAGTTTGTTTGAGTCAATGTTAAATAAACATTAAATAAAAGTTAAAACACATGAATATATTTTTAATATATTTTTTTCAGTTTGTATATAATTTTTATTTGATTGTTTTTATATTGTACTTGCCTGCAAGTTACAAAATAAATGATGACAACAATCTATGTCCTTTATTGAAACTTGTCACAGTTGGCAACCCTATAGCTATACCAGTAACATCATTCTGGGAACAGCAGTAGTGATCAACATGCCACATGCCTTAAAATATGAGGTACGTGCCACAAAATATGGGGCACATGCCACAAAAAGTTGTGGCACATGCCACGATGGTGACCAACATGCCACATGCCACGAGAATATGTAACAGTAGCACATGGCCCGAAAAGTTGTGGTATATGCCGCCTCAAAAAGTTGTGGCACATGCCACAAAAAGTTATGGCACATGCCCTAAAAAGTTGTGGCACATGCTACGAAAAGTTGTGGCACATGCCCCAAAAGTTGTGGCACATGCCTCAAAAAATATGGCACATGCCTCAAAAAGTTGAGGCACATGCCCCAAAAAGGATGGCATATGCCTCAAAAAGTTGTGACACATGCCACAAAAATATGGGGCACAAGCCAGTGACGCCACAAATAGTTGTGGCACATCACACATCACGGAAAGTTGTGGCACATGCCACAAATAGTTGTGGCACAAGCCCCAAAAAATTGTTGCACATGCCACAAAAATATCGGGCACAAGCCGCAAATAGTTGTGACACATTGCGGCGAATTTATCATAGTGAAGCAGCCCTTTTTTTCGCGACATGTGCCACAACTTTTTGTGGCACATATGCTACGACCTTTTGTGGCACGTCCCTTATATTTTATGACATATGCCCCATTTTTTGTGGTACGTGTCACTGCCGCATATTTTGTGGGATATGGCATATTGGTCACTAATCACACGACCAAACTAGTCTGTAATCTACAAGTCTTATCATCAGTGGTGCCACGCCTTGTGATTTTCCACAAGATCTTGTGATTTTGATTTCGATCTTGTGATCTTGTGAATTTTGGACCTAATCTTGTGATTTTTCGTTGCAACAATGTTTGGTCGGTATTTCAAGAAAAAAATGCTTAGATCGGATGTTTCAATAAAAAGTTTCCAACAGATCGACTTTAGAATGTGTGGTGCTAATACTGGTACAGGTAACCTGTTACAGTGCGTGGTATTATCTGTGAAGGGAACTGAACAGTGAAGAAAACTGTTAGCTGTGGGCTTAGTGTCCAAGTGAAGTTAGCGTTAAATCTGAATTTAGAGGTGTTCTACTAAAACCTGCAGGAGCACAAGGATCGCCCTTGCGAGTGAGTTAGGAGCACAAGGACCGCTAGGGGCGCAAGTGAGTTATTACTTTGCATGGCGTAGAACCTACAAACTACTTGATCGATTTAATCCAAATTTTAAAGCCCACTCGATAACTCAGAAATTCGTCAAAATTACTTCTGCAGAAGCCTTTCGTTAAAACAAGTGCTATGGTGATTGCTGTTTCGCTAGAGCAGCAGCAGACTTGTGGAATATTTTACCCGAAAAACTGCAACAATCGGACAGTACAGCAGTTTTCAAAAATAATTTAAAATCACATTTTTTCTCTTTGGAATATTTAGATTAAAGCGCTGCGAGCCTTTGTGTAAAGTGGATGCAGCGCGATAGAAGTGTGCTATTATTATTGTATTATTATTATTACTAAGGGCCCTAAATCCTAACTCTAACTCTTAGCAATAACTCACTGGTCAGCTAGTAGTCCTCGTGCTCCTATAACTCACTTGCGAGGGCGGTTTTTGCACTTCTGCAGGTTTTAGCAATACCGTTTAGAGGTGGATTTTTGGTAAAAAGTTTCTGTTGTTTTGAGCATATTCTGAGTTTACCTACAGCTAACACCACTATTTTGTTAATATGTCACATTCAGTCACAAGCTGATGTTTTGTAGAAGTCGGCAGCGCGGCGCAGTGGTTCGAAGCGTTGTTTTTACAACAACCATGATCGCAAGGGCAATGGTTCAACTCCCAACCTAGTCTCGTTGTTGCGTCGTTGGATAAGATGCATCACAATGATTATCTCTGCTTGGTGGAATCTGGCAAGCAGCAAATTAAAGAAGTCACAGGAAGTTCAACCGAAAAAACTTGGAAACAAAGGCAACTCCTTAGCGAGTCTGGATTCGTCCTGCGCGTAGCGCCACCGCCGCTTTCTCGTGATAGGAGGGTGAAGATGAAGAAATCATGATCATCATCCGTTGTGTATGCGGTATTTTTTTTTATCCAAGTGGCATTTCTTTTTGCTATGCCATTAAAGTTGCGTTCAATCTGAATTTTGATTTGTGCCTTTTACAAGTTCGTGTTCATTTTCACTGTTGTTAAGCATGATTGCAATTTTATCTGAAATTATCGTGTAGTGTGCTTGTTTTTTCTTTCATATTGTGTATTGCGGTTAGTGTTTTGTTAAGCTTTTGAAATTGTTTTATCTGTTAATTTTAATGTCTCACATTTTTATCAACCTAAAGTTACTAGGCTTACATAAAATTAGTTGTTTTAAGTTTTTGGTAACATTTGCTTTTTAAGCTAATCACCTCTAATAAATGAAAATTTTGTGACTGAGTAATCATTTAATTTTTTTGGAGTTCAGCATTAGAAACAAACACATTATAGCTTTCTTTTACAAAGTGTATGTAATCCAAAAGTCATAACTGTTGATTCAGATGTGATAACAAACCTCAATTTGGCAGTGAAAGTCAGTAAAAGTTTGGTTTTATTAACTTGTGATTTTGAGTCCAAATCTTGTGTTTTTTTTTTCAAAAATCTTGTGATTTTAAAAATTTCTGTGGCAGCATTGATTATCATAAACTAACCTGTGACTTAGAATAGAGATGTGCTTAACCGTTACTTTTGAGTAACGGTTCCAAGTGATTACTTCAGAAAAGATATTCGATACTTTTTATCCGTTACTTGTATTCGTTTAGGTAATCACTAGGGCAACCAAAAGTCAATAAAGTCAAATATTATTATCTGGCTCAGAAAGTCATTAAACTTCTACTAAGCATGTTTTAGTTTCAAACTAGGCGTAGTTTAAAAGTTATTTGGTCAAAATAAGGTCAAAATGTTGCGTTGGGTCAAAATAAGGTCAAAATCTGCTTTTTAAGTCAAGATGCAATATCTGCGTCGTTTATATTGTTTAATATGCATTGTTTAATAAATAGATGAAACAAATTATGTCGTAATCATTGGCTGCCAGCTTGTGGAAAGCAAACTGGAAGCCCTTTTTCGACATAAGCGCATTAAAACACCATTCGAGTATAAAAGTAGTAAACTGTGTTTATGACGAGCAATCGTTTTCGAATAATTCCAGAATTTCATTGTTATATCGCAGAAGCCGAAGATCGAGTTTTGATGATTAGCTTAATTCTAACAGTGAAGAAAAGCGTGGTTGCCAGATTGGACAATCTTGGGTACAAATTCGCGAAATTTAGATCTTTTTCAACTTGTTTGGACCGAAAAAAGTTATTTTGCACCTTTGGACTAATTTGATTGAAACAATTTTAGTGCTATTTTGTTCGTTGTTTATGTTGGTTTTGTACTTCGTTCATAAAAAACTATTCAGCATTATTTTTACTTGCTTAAACATGTTGTCACTTTTTTTATGATAAAATTTTTATGTCAAAAACAACGTCAAAATTTCAAATTTTTTAGGTCAAAATTTTAAAATTTTATGTCAAAATCTGGTTGCCCTGGTAATCACAAATCAAAATCTGTTGAAATCTAAAAAGAGCAGCAGAATCAAAACAATTAAATACCACACGACGAATATTTTTTCTCTTTTGTTTGCCAATGACGCTCACAAGCAGAGAGAAAATATCTGCTAATTCGTAGTAATCATTAAGGATTCGGCTCACTTACGATTCCCATTATCAAGCAGACAAGCACGCGGCAAACGAATCTTTTTTTCTCTTTTGTCTGGCTTGACCATCACAAGCAGAGAGAAAAGTAATCATTAAGGATTCGGCTCGCTAACGGTTCCCATTATCAAGCAGACAAGCACGCGGCAAACGAATCTTTTTTCTCTTTTGTCTGGCTTGACGCTCACAAGCAGAGAAAAAATATCTGGTACTTAGTAATCATTACGGGATTCGAGTCCTGTAATGATTACCAACTAGGAGTCGTTTTCTCGCTTGGTTTAAGTCAGTTCGCTTGCGCTTTTCATAGTTAACATTTTGGGTAAAATATTCGAAATTTTGACTTCGAAAGTGCTGTAGGCTTCTGTGCTGTAGTTATGCAACACAATACAAAAACTAAACGTGGCATACTGTTGTACATTGACTGGTCACAAGGCTCTTTTTTAGTAATCATTCATAAATCTCACGTGGCATAGTATCGAGAGTAAGGGATGGCATTGTAACTTTATTTTTTATTAAATTTCGTTGGGGCGATTAAAAGCGGCATAGTATCGAGAGTGGCATAGTAGGCCTATTGAGATTTGACTGTAGCGCAGACATTTCTATTGCCTTGATCCCAATAAGTCAATGCCGAAATGATGACATCATAGATTCAACCACGGTATGTATAGTTCCTCTGCTTTCGCGGTGAAATGAAAAGCAAGAAAAAATGCGACATAAGCCGGTTCAAACCAGTATTTTTCGCCTGGGTTTCATTTCGAGTACAGTATCTTGTATTGTAGATGGCAAATGAATACAATTTGGAATCGGTATTTTGACAAAACGAATCTGTTACTATTCCATACTTCTTATTAACCGTTACTTTTTAACGAATGATTACTATTCGCCCATCTCTAACTTAGAAGTCAATGAACTAACTGTTACGAAAGAAGGTAGACAACCGAGTTTAATAAAACATACTACTGTACTACTACTACGTATGAGTACCGGTACGCAGGTACGGTTAAGCGTACATCCTAGGTAGAGGCTTGGCTAGGGTAGATGCTAGACTGCTAGAGAGTTGAGGAATGAGGAGTGTATACGTTCTTTCTTTTGCACAGCGCAATTAAACAAAAGCGGTGAAGAAGCTGTGATGTCAAGTTTTGAAATTGATGAAGACCCAAGCAAGCAGTAAAACCAACTGAAACGCCAAGTGCGTACTGCCTACCGGTATATTTAGCAGGTCAGTCTCTCAGTATCAATACCAGACTACCAGTATACTGGGATCAGGGGCCACCCAGCAAATTTTAAAGGCGGTGATTGTAAAAAAACCTCGATCTCGCACTCAGGAATGGATCCAGAAAAGGTACCGTAGTGTCTGTTTTGCTGTTAACAGCAAAATAGCTTTTAGGTCTATTTTGCCGTACTGGTAAGTGACGTTGGTTTTTAAGCGCCTAGTCTCGTTTGCGATAACTTCTCAATAGCTTAGTGGATAGAGCGCAGCGTATAATGGGAAGCACTGCACTAGGCCTAGTTTTGGGTTCGATTCTCGTCGCGGTTTCGGTTTGTTTCGCTTCGGTTCATATCTCTTCGGATTCGTGTGACCTGGAGTTAGCAATCAGGTTCGTGAAGACAGGAGAATAGAATAAAATGTGATGTTCGTGTGGGACATTACTAAATACCGCTATAGCACTAATAGCACTAATAGGACTAATAGCACTAATAGGACTAATAGCACTAACAGGACTAATAGCACTAATAGGACTAATAGCACTAATAGGACAAATAGAACTAATAGGACTAATAGCACTAATAGGACTAATAGCACTAATAGGACTAATAACCGCATTATGGGACTAATAGCAGCAATATGCATGGGACTAATAGCACTAACAGGACTAATAGCACTAATAGCCGCATTATGGGACTAATAGCAGCAATATGCATTGGACTAATAGCACTAATAGGACTAATAGCACTAATAGGACTAATAGCACTAACAGGACTAATAGCACTAATAGGACTAATAGCACTAATAGGACAAATAGCACTAATAGCCGCATTATGGGACTAATAGCAGCAATATGCATTGGACTAATAGCACTAATAGGACTAATAGCACTAACAGGACTAATAGCACTAATAGGACTAATAGCACTAATAGCACTAATAGCCGCAGTATGGGACTAATAGCAGCAATATGCATTGGACTAATAGCACTAATAGCCGCATTATGGGACTAATAGCAGCAATATGCATTGGACTAATAGCACTAATAGGACTAATAGCACTAATAGGACTAATAGCACTAACAGGACTAATAGCACTAATAGGACTAATAGCACTAATAGCCGCATTATGGGACTAATAGCAGCAATATGCATTGGACTAATAGCACTAATAGGACTAATAGCACTAATAGCCGCATTATGGGACTAATAGCAGCAATATGCATTGGACTAATAGCACTAATAGCACTAACAGGACTAATAGCACTAATAGGACTAATAGCACTAATAGCACTAATAGCCGCAGTATGGGACTAATAGCAGCAATATGCATTGGACTAATAGCACTAATAGCCGCATTATGGGACTAATAGCAGCAATATGCATTGGACTAATAGCACTAATAGGACTAATAGCACTAATAGGACTAATAGCACTAACAGGACTAATAGCACTAATAGGACTAATAGCACTAATAGCCGCATTATGGGACTAATAGCAGCAATATGCATTGGACTAATAGCACTAATAGGACTAATAGCACTAATAGCCGCATTATGGGACTAATAGCAGCAATATGCATTGGACTAATAGCACTAATAGGACAAATAGCACTAATAGGACTAATAGCACTAATAGCCGCATTATGGGACTAATAGCAGCAATATGCACTGGACTAATAGCACTAATAGGACTAATAGCACTAATAGGACTAATAGCACTAATAGGACTAATAGCACTAATAGGACTAATAGCACTAATAGGACTAATAGCACTAATAGGACTAAAAGCACTAATAGGACTAATAGCACTAATAGCCGCATTATGGGACTAATAGCAGCAATATGCATTGGACTAATAGCACTAATAGCCGCATTATGGGACTAATAGCAGCAATATGCATTGGACTAATAGCACTAATAGGACAAATAGCACTAATAGGACTAATAGCACTAATGGGACTAATAGCACTAATAGCCGCATTATGGGACTAATAGCAGCAATATGCACTGGACTAATAGCACTAATAGGACTAATAGCACTAATAGGACTAATAGCACTAATAGGACTAATAGCACTAATAGGACTAATAGCACTAATAGGACTAATAGCACTAATAGCCGCATTATGGGACTAATAGCAGCAATATGCATTGGACTAATAGCACTAATAGCCGCATTATGGGACTAATAGCAGCAATATGCATTGGACTATTTTTGTTTGATGCAAAGAATTTATGCATATCAAGAACTTGTACAAAAGATTCATTTGAAAAAATACTACCCTAATAAATACAGTATATAAAAACAAAAAAGAATCACATTTCACTTTGACGCTCACTGCTGGTAAAATAACATTTGCAAAGTGTTCCCAGCATTGTCCACGAACTTATTACTTTTAAAAATATAAAAGTATTTTTTTCACTTTTTTATCCAATATTAATGAAAAATATGTATATATATATATATATCTAGTCCCTAAATTACAAATGTCAATAACAGCAGATAATGGCGTTAATGCTTTTGTAACGTTTAAATTGCTGACCAAACCATTACACATTCAAATTTGGAATGAATTCTCTTGAACCTGAGCTGACAAGAATAAAAATTTTCGGCAAAGTTTTCCCTGGGTTTTAAGTATTTTGTTAAAGCTGCAGTACGCTTCTTTTGTGTATTTAGCATCATGCATCATGACTTGTGAAGAAAGAAACAAGCACATCACTCCAGTAGTGTTTTAAAATGAAAATAGAACTTTAAACTATCAATAAACCTACTGGTCAACTAACCTAAACACACAACTCCATGCTCTCATCAAAAAAAGTCATCCCTTAATGTGGCCTAAAACTTTTTTACAGCAATAATTGGATTTAGCCTACTTATCTTTCACTATTATGCAATAAAATTTGGTGATGCAAAGCAGACAAAAAAATTTGGTGATGCAAAGCAGACAAAAAGTTCTTGATAATGTACGCCACAAACATCTTCAGCATTATGCATTCTATGGCTTTCGGGTAACTTTGGGGGGACAATCAATTTTAAAGCTGTTTGCTTTTCATCTGTAAAAATAATGAAAGGTGTGAGCCGTATCCTTTTTGATAAAAACTTAAGTTGCAACTGCACGCTTAATGTTACATACTATCAGACTAGAATGATAACTACATAACTGCAGTTCCAAACGTAATTCTTAAATCAATAGTAAGAGAAATGGTTGCTGTTGCTTTACTGTAAAATCAGCTTTTTCATTAACTTAATTGAGTTTAACTGTGAAAGTAAAAATTGTTTAAAAATGAAACCAAACGTGAAAACTTTACAGCACACATAAACTTTGTCAAGCATTGGGTGTATTTCAAATAAATAATCAATAATTGTAGAAATCAGTGTTGAAGATTCTTTTGGGTGAAACAGACTGTTGGGTTTTATAAACCTTACATTTTGCATTCTCATTTTAAATCTTTCCAAACTCTTTCGATAAAGTGGAAAATGCTAAGTGTGGGCGAAAAAAAGAAATATATCAAGCGCTTCTACAATCACATGCCACACCTACAAAAACAAACATCTATTTCCTCCGATTTGAGATTCATCACTAAAGTTCCATCTTCAAAATCTGGAAAAAAGCCTACCGGTAAGCGAAAAAATCATTAGAATGCGATCAAAAAGGTAAACTTGTTCAGACATTCACTAACATCATATTATTAAGGCATCGCCATTTTTGTTTTAAACAGTAGGTGAATTGTATTTTATGAGGGGCAGTCGTTTTGAACAAGCTAACCTACTGTTATGAATATTCACAATCTTATTAACCAGTAATATCTCTTTGGACAAATGCTAAAACTGCTACTTCTTCTTCATGAATAATTGTTAAATATGTTTATTTGAAATACGCAGTATCACCACAGTTAAAAAGTAAAATTTATAAAACCCAACAGTCTGTTTCACCCAAAAGAATCTTCAACACTGATTTCTACAAT